>BSAI01000212.1:9437392-9512308 GCA_036245035.1 Adrianichthys oophorus | reverse complement strand
TGTCGTCGTCGAGGGAGTTGTCGTCGTCGGTGGAGTTGTCGTCGTCGGTGGAGTTGTCGTCGTCGGTGGAGTTGTCGTCGTCGAGGGAGTTGTCGTCGTCGAGGGAGTTGTCGTCGTCGGTGGAGTTGTCGTCGTCGAAGGAGTTGTCGTCGTCGAGGGAGTTGTCGTCGTCGGTGGAGTTGTCGTCGTCGGTGGAGTTGTCGTTGTCGAGGGAGTTGTCGTTGTAGTTGTCGTCGTCGAGGAAGTCCGTTGGTGGAGTTGTCGAGGAAGTCCGTTGGTGGAGTTGTCGAGGAAGTCCGTTGGTGGAGTTGTCGAGGAAGTCCGTTGGTGGAGTTGTTGAGGAAGTCCGTTGGTGGAGTTGTTGAGGAAGTCCGTTGGTGGAGTTGTTCAAAAGCGACACTGAGGATGAAGAGATTTTAGTGATTTTAAGTGATCTAAAGAGTTGAGTTGACTTGTTAGCATGTTCTTTATGCAATGGTTATCTGAACTATTGTTCATATTTTGTGCTAATATGCTGAATTCCTCCAATATTCCATGAAGCTAAATACGGTTACGGTAGTGAAGTGTGCAACTATCCAGTCCATTGTTGTTATTTTTTCCGCTTTTTATGTTTGGCCTTTGAAGATGAAATGTTCATTCTTGTTAAATGCGACTTATACCGAAAATACGTTATGCCGTTTTCAGCCAAAAAAAAAAAAAAAAAAACCTGTGTCGTTTTCCTGGACGTAGTTGCTGCAGAGCGGCAGACGTTCTTTAGAAACTTGAGTGGTGGGAAAAGCAACCCCGCCTCCCTTTCCCTGACAAAACAGACATTTTTAATGTTCTCTAGTCTATCAAAAATATCATGAGCCTGTTTAGGGCCAAATGTCAAAGACAATCCATAAATAGAAGTCTATAAAGTAAGCACAGTTATGGCAATATAATCTTGCAACATATTTTTTTTTGTAGTCATGTGACTCCAGAGCCTCGGGTTGCCGACCTCTGGTCTGTACAAATATGCAAACAACAAATCTGCTGAGTGGAGACGTTTAGCTCTTTCATTCAACATCTGGCATGCCACTCAGAGATTTGAAGCTTGCTAGCCTGTATCTCTGGCAGCAGAGTCCCATATCATGAAGCTCCCGCTGCTTTGCTTTTAGTAGAAAATGAAGGCCTCTTAGAGGAATCAGCAGTTCATCTCACGTTCTGGATGTCGCCACTTTTCAGTGATCACAATTGCAGCTAATTGTAAAAAATTGCAGTCTTATTGCAAAAAGAGAGTGTAGAGAATAATTTTGGGACCCTTCTAAACATGAAGTTTAGACATAAGTCTTCTTCTAACCAGTGACCAGTATTTTCTTTTCCAGCACTGACCTCTTTTCTGGTTGCCAAAGGAAAAAAGCTTTATGGTGTTACATCAGCAACTTTTTTGGGGTCAAAAAGCTTAAAGAAAGTCCAATTAAACACCAGACCCAACCATTAATAATCATCTGGACCCAGACTTTGTCCGAGCCCGACCTGCTGTCAATACTGCCCTGCTGTCATTAATCCCCATTTGGACTGTAGGCGGCAAAGGCCAGCTCTAAACAGTGTATCAATATCATATTAAGGGCTGGAGCTCCCTGGTGTCTGAGCTGCTGGATGGCGGTCTGCTCAGTTTCACACTCTGCCGCTCAAGGCTGTGTTTGGCTTTGGGAGTGTGTGGCATATTTCATTAGACTTTCAGGAACTTGAACCACTTCCACTAGGATACATTTCCATGGGCAATATGCAGAGTTTGAATATGATTATTTCAAGTTGTAAAGGAGTCATCTGAAGTTTATCAGTCTAGTTTGAGCCCAAATGATTGACTGTATGTGAGAACTGGACTGAGTGACCCCCTCCCCTGTCGTGTTCCAAATAGGAAGTGCCCACTGCTTCCAAGAAGCCAAAATCCGACAAGCATCTATGAGCCCACTCATGGTTTGCGGTAGTGGTTGCCATAGAAACATTGACTCAAAATGACTGACCAGTCACTACTTACTGACAATTTTTAGGTCCAACATGGCGGCGCCATGAGCCCGAAGGAAACCATTTTCTATGGGTGACGTCAAAGTCACTCGGTCCAGTTCTCATATTCAGTCAATGATCCAAACATATTGCAAGCGTGTTTCTGAACATGTTGCTCGATTGTCATTTTCTAACTAGTCTGATAAGGACAAATGTATTTATGAGAGAATAGTCAGATCTTGTAATTAAAAAAAAAAGTCACTTAGCAGTTTGGTCCGAGTCGGTCGGAGTCAGCGTTTCTATGGCAACCACTCGCCAATCAGGAGTTAGCTTGTTGGAAGTCCACACTCCTACCACTAAAGGGTGAGCTAAGGCACTCAACGTGTGCAACCGCACACTTTATAGGCATCTGATTGGTCAGTTTATAACTTGAATCACTTGCACTCCAGATCAAGTATAAATTAAAAAAAGGTTAACAAGAACATGTTTAAAAAAAATGTCTCAGAGGAAGAACGTTTTTTTCCGACAAACATCTTGACTGAGTAATAGCTGTTTATTTCTTTATAGAAGTTTATGGAATTTTAGCTACTTAGAGCCACCGGGTACTTCCTGTTTGGAATGCGAGGGGGGAGGAGTCACTCAGTCCAGTTTTCATATACAGTCGAGGGCCAGGAACCAGTTGCTGGTCTCTCCAGCCAAAAGAAGCTTCCATTGAGCATACTCATCCCTGACAAACCGTTTAGCTGTGATTTTTACTTTTCTGTCTAGGTGGAAGCATTGATCATTTTTTTCTGTTGGGTGACTTATACCACAGAAACAACAGTTGGAAAACATTGACTCAAGGCTGCTTTATTAGTCTGAAAAAGGCGGCTAAAATGTTTCCAGAACACCGCGATTAATAAGTTGAATTTGAAAATCAATGGCCGTCGTCTTGTCCCTTTGTCTCCCGTGCCTTTTAACATTTCCCTTCCTGCTCTCCCACCTCCTCCTCCTCAGGCAGCCTTTCCTTGAGCGAAGCTGCTAGACTCCTGGAGCCAGAAGCCTTGCAGCTTCTGAAGAAAGAGTGTGGAGGTCTTCAGACTCTTCTCAAGAACAACTACCAGGTCTTTAACGGTAAGTAAGCTCCACAGTTATTAGTTCAACCCCTTTTTAGGCAACATTAAATGGGGGAAAAAGAGCATTTTGTGATGTCACCACGACTGTAGTGGGATGTTTTTCCTTATTTCCCACAGCGAAGACTGTATTAGCCTTCAGCTTCAGGGGCAGTTGCATAAAGCATATTTGCATGCAGCTTTTTCTGAATGCAAACTTCGTATTTACAGTGGGGAAAAAGGGTTGAAAAGATCACTTTTAAAGGTGCTGCCAACTTGAAAACTTTGTCACTTTTTTGTAAGAAATTGTTGGATTTTTCTGATAACGGATGACTGCTGGTGCATGTGCTGAGTGATGTCCTGCCTGGTTGGTCGTGACCACGCGGAGCACGTCAATTTTCACATTTTCTGCTCAGAGGGGAGCTTTCTTCTCAGCAAATAGAAATACAGATGGTCAAGGAAAGAGTTGTAAAAGTCAATCAGCTCCTTCAGGTGAAACTATTCCCCCTTTGTAAACTCTGCAAGCATATTTACAAGGGATGCCACTATTCTGAATTAAAAAATGAACCATATATTGCACCACTGAACCGAATTCTGAGGAAAGTGAATCATTGCATCCCTACTGGATGCATACCAGTATGTTTAGATTGAACAATTGTGCTAAATTTGAGAAAGATTTAGGATTTTTAGTTTAATTATATTAAAAGGCTTAATATGGGTCTTAATGGTGAAATACATCACTAAATAAAAGCATTTAGCAGATTTTTAACTTTTTTTTTCTTGAAATATTTTGTACTACAAGAATCTTTTTTATTCTTCAGTGTTGAACCAAAATGACTTCTTGAATCACTTTTTGTTAAAAATGAAAATAGGCTGTAAGAACATCTATTTTCAAGAAGTTGATACCATTTCCCCACGTCCCCACAGTTATTTTAATCACCTCAAAATATACGGCACAGATTGAAAAGCTGTGAATCTTTGCCCCGCCCCATATGGACCACGTCAGTGTCTGCAGATGGAAACGAAACATCGACATGCTGTTACCCCTTTATCTTTGGATTTAGCGCCCTGAATTATGAGCAATAACTTGAGACAGCAACTGTTTTAGTCATTCGGACTGGCCCTAAGACATGCTAACCCTTTTTTTTTGGAAAAGCCGATGATTTAAAGTAACGTAGAGTTTCTAAATGCAGCCTGGAGTAAGCAGTTTGAGGTTGCTTTGCAATAAAGGAGTCATTTTTGACTCCTTTTTTATTTCCTTTGTCATTCTTTTATTTCTTCTCATTTTATTTAACAATTTAAGCACCAAGGTATTGTGTGACATATTTACTCATCTAATGTGTAAGAGACTTATGCTGCCACTCTTGTTTGTTATTGTGTTCTGGTTTCAGATTAAAAACTGCTTCAGTTGAAATGCTTTTATTTTGATAGGAAACTTGCTCTCTCTTCTAGTGGAGGGAGGAGTGGTCTACATAAGAGATTGGCGGGACGCTACACCGTCCAAGGCAGAGAGGAGGAAACAAATCACCCCTGGAGCCCGGAAAACTCGCTCCTGCTGGTTCCACGATCATCACCCTCAGGGCTGCCCCTTACATGCCCCAAACTGTGCCTTTGCCCATGGGCCAGAGGAGCTCCAACCCTCCACCAGGCCTTTGAAGAAGAAGATGAAGAGCTTTATCTCTTGATTTTTATTTTTTATTTTAATTGTCAAGAAAAAATTCCAAAGTAAAGATGAAAAAAAAAAAAAATCCCAATTTTACGTACGTGCGGAAGCATCATGTGACACATTGACATTTTTTATTTCAAGTTTTACAGAAAGAACTTGTTTACTGAAGTGAATTATGTTATGAAGTTAAAAATGTGTTTTTATTCTTTTTTGTTTCTGTTTAACATGTCAAATGGGATCAAAAGGATGAAATGAAATATAAATATATACGTCTATGGTTAAATTCCAGGACTCTGGTGCTTTGTCTTCTGCAGGCGCTCAGTATTCCCATGTGTGCTTCACATAGACATTTGATTCACTTCAGACATGTACTTTGAGGTTCACAGACAGGGCGGCGGATAAAGGTTGGAACAAAGTAAATGTTAGCGCTATGAATTATTTGTTGGCAGCACTTGAAGGGTGAGGCGTGTGTCATGCGCTCTCATTGGGCGCTCGTCGCCAACGGAGTGTGTCATCACTGTGCCGCTCGGTCAGCAGACACTGTGAGGCCCTGTGAGAGAAAAGAATCCCAACATGGGAAGGGGTTTGTAAATATAACACCGAAAGTTCAATAAAACCATAAAGAGTATGCATATTTAAGTTCACATGTGCCTTGGTAAGATTTAAGGCACTTTCTGAATACTTCTATCATCTGTCCTGGCAGCAGATTTATCTGGATATATTCAGAAATGTACCAAAAATGTCAAATTGAATTATTAAAATTAAAAATGTTTATGACGAAAGTGAAAAAAAAACAACTTTCTGTTCTTCTCTGTCTGGTTTCTGCTTTCTTATTTATTTTTTCCCCCACATATGGTTAATGAACTTTACCAGGACATCATTCCAGGAGCATTTTTGATCAATATAATTCAAAGCAACTGCTAAATTTATTAAAAAAATAAAAAATATGTAGACGTGTATAAAGCTGCACTCTTGGTATAAGGAATTGAACTTTAAAGTCCCACCAGTTGAAAGCGTTCCTAGTGGTCTTTTAATTCTGATTATGTCGTTTTTAGCCAAAATTTTTTAAAAAAGTGTTTTTTCTGGGACTTTTCCGCCAAATTCAGCAGAAATTCACCCCAGAGTTGTGGTGAGACGGTTGGCACGGAGCAACACCTCCCCCATTGCTGAAAGCTCTCTTTTTTACATGTTCTCCTGCTAGCTTACAGCCCCTCACACCCCAACCTAATATTAGCACGGCAATAAAATGGTGAGCAGTATTGGAGCTATCCAGCCATACGGTTTTGAGCTGGATGTCGGAGCTCAGACGAGGAAAACGAAGTTCTGTGGATGCATCAGAATGGGGCAGAGCATGGAGCTTGTGGTCCGTTCATTGTGGCTTCTACATCTTTTTCCAGCTGCATTTTTTGTCTGTTCCTGATTCACAACAATATGAATAAATAAATACTCAGATATAGCATTTTTGAGCTTAATTTTCTTTTTTAAAAAAAGGCCACTGGAGGATGTTAAAAACATCAAAAACACAATTTTCGTAGGAGTGGGTCTTTAACCTGAATGAATAACCTGTATGCTTTAAAAAGCTGCTAAAAGAAGACTAAAAGGAGTGACAACAAAGTCACTCTAGTTAAAGGTTTTCCTGCTGATGGTTCTTGGAGGTCCTCTGCAAGTGTCAGTGGAGTTTTGGTTGCTCAGCAGTATTTTGGAGAACAGCTAAGCTAGGCTAAGCTGGGCGTGAATAAAAGACAGTAAACATTAGGAATGAGCAAATTGGAGTTTTGTGCCATTTAACCCTTTAACAGTGAAGATGTCTCCAGTGCCACCTAAATAACGCGCTCTGTTTCATATGCAGTAACTCCTAAAACCATTCATGTGATCATTCGGCTAATTCTGATGCAAAAACAAGTGTCTTTACAAATCGGCTTTGGACCGATATGCAACACTTTACTCATATAAGGTGCTGCATGCCAGCGCAAAGCCGCTTTTCTACACTTCAGAATTACAGTAACTGCATATATGAAGAGTCACGCTAGTCGAAAGAATGTGAACTCTGGAGCTACTGCTTGTTGATAAGAGGACATACTGATAAGATAGATAGATGACCCTTATGCTGCGTTCACATCAACCTGTCCAGATCTCCATCTCCATCGATCTCTGCGTACTAGAACCCTCGTTTGGCACATTCTTGAACACTTGCCCGGTGTGAATATAGCTTCAGATGACAGACGGAGCACAGCAGAAATGAGAAAATGTATCTTTCAAAAGCTGGAGGCGGCAGAACAGAAGATGATGTTCTCTTTGAGAGAACAGGATCAGAAAGAACTTGATGAGAGGAACTTTCTAAACTAAACTTTACTGTCGCAGAACAATATAAAAAACATCAAAACAGGAAAAGGCACAAGAAGATAATCTAACCCTGCCAAGTTATTTGGACAAAAATGATAAAGGTTTGATGAATAGAAACTACAAAATAAGTGGAGCAGAAAGAGAATGTAGCGTCAGTGACCTGTTTAAGTAATACACACTTTTTCCTCTTTGCGCTGCATCATTATGTTTTCCAGATAAAATCAATTCATGAGTCTTCCTGCTGCTCCAGGTCTGCACAGATCAATCTGACCTGCTGAACCACATTATCTTGTTAAACAGCGTGACGTGGTTGGACCGGTGGGTCTTCTAGTGACGTGCTTTACTAACATCCACCCAGCAGAATACTGTTCATCCCACAGACCAAACGGCACCCAGGGAAATCTTCAGAAATTCTGCTGCTCATGCAGAAAACCCAATATTTCAACACAATTTCTTTTTAAATTTGATATTTCACACGTAAGAATGCATATTGTAGTAAATGCAACAAACGCAGTAAGTTAAACTAAAAAAAAGAGAAGTTGTGAACATTAGTTTGTGCTAAAATGTCATTTTAGAAGCTTTTTGCATTCACAGTAAAGTGTATTGCTTAACCTAAAGGCAAACCTTATTGAATTTGATAAGATAAGAAAGCCTTGATTTCAACATTTCTAATCTACAGACCTCTCCAAAAATAAAAGAAAATTATTTTTGTTTCCATATTTCAAGTAAACAAAATAAAATTAAAATTCCATATAATTTACAATAGATTCAGGGCCCACTGTGGAATTTATTTCAAGTATTTATGAGTTTATTTTTACATAAATTGAGGTTCCAGATCATAAAACCCTCAAAAATGGGATTTCAGATAATTGGAGATAAATGTGGAGAAGATTAGTTGGTGAAACATTCATGTCCTGCAACATTTGGGCAGATTTCTCCACAGTTTTCTATTTTTTTCAAATCCTGTTTTTGTGGTTTTATGAGCTGGAACCTAAGTTTATATAAAAATGAACAAATACTTGAAATCAATTACCGGTAAAGCGTGGGCCCTGAATCTATATTCTTTGAAAGTTTAGTTTTTTGAATAGAATGAATACACTTTTCCATGATATTCTAATGTTGTGGAAAGAGTCTGTGTAAGCCTTTAAATTAAAACAAGGCCTGAGGTTGGAATCGGGGGGGGGGTTTACAATTATTTTTTCACTAAATTGTTGAAGATAAATAATACTTTATATAAAAACGTTTTTTATAACGAGAGAAGTTCTATAAAACACTGCTTAGATTATGTAAAAGCAGTTGAAATATAATTCATTTCACTTTTTTGTGATAATCTTGTCCTTGGGTATAAGAGTAAAGAAAAATAAAAAAAGAATTGGACGGTAAAATAGGAAACAAGAATGCAGGTGACTAGAAAAGGAGACTGAAGTTCAGGGGCGGATATAGGCATGGGCAAGGGGGGGCCATGCCCACCCAAGTGCTGTGACTGCCCCCCCCAAGCGGGATAGTCCTCAAAAATCCAAAATTAACTAAACAAATAAAAATGGCTCCAAAAAAATGTATAATAATAAATAAACTCACCAAAAAAATAACAAAATAAAATGTAAGGATGGATGGACAAATAGACAGACAGAAAACAAGATAAATGCAGCCTCAACAGGGTGCAAACCAATGCCCTGTAGTGCCTGTCCCCAGCCCGGTAAATGCAGAGGGTAGTGCCAGGAAGAGCATTCAACATAAAACGTAGACATATGAAAAGATGAACTGATACGATGATAACACGGTTTCCCATGCATTTTATAGGGGCTAGGAAGGAATAAGACTCATCAAACTCTCAGCACAACCAGCTCCCCGTTGTGGGGCCTGTGCGGCTTAAGTTGCAGAATAAACCTTAAAAATAAAGATTAAAAAAAAAAAAAGTACAAATTTTGTCTTAGAAAACCTGCAGAGCATCGTTTCCTGCTCCTTAAAACAGCAGAATTAATCATGTGATCTTTGTTTTTACTACTGAGGAGTGTTCTGGAGAATCTACAGAGACTTTTATTATGCTTTAAATCATTTTCAACCAAAAGAAAAAAATGTATTTCTGGGACAGCAACTCTCAAATTCCCTGAAGAGAATTCCAGTGATGTGGAATGAAATCCAGTTTGAACAAGCAGAGGTTTTTTATTAAAAAAGTTTAACAGACAGATGCAGGTTTGGAAAAACCAGGCGCTGTTCTCCAGTCACACTCGTGAGTCATTTTATCTATGTAAACAAATTGTCTGCTTTAAATTGGGTCTGTGTGATGCAGTGCCCGGCGCTTCTTTTCCCAGCGTCCTCTGCTTCGCCGGCTTATTTTTGTTCAGCAAATGGGAGAAAATGTTACCCATTTATAGGTATGTCTGCTCTTATCCAGCGTCTGGACTTAGTCCATCAGGCTGAGGCACAAAAAAAAAAAACAAAAAAAAAACAGGGGATGGTGAATGCGAAGGAGTAAGGGGGACACGTTAGGAAACAACAATTTCACCACATGCCTGAAATCTAGGTCAGGGAGAAGCAGTTGCATCTCTTTGCCGAAGCCAACAACTTTCCCTGTGGTTCTCTCATGGTTTATTCATCGTGACACCATGATGTTCTAACGTACTGCAGCACATCCTCTGCTATTATTTGGATGAACACAAGTTTCTGTCAGCAAAGTAAGCCATTTTGGGGTCCTGGATGCTGACAGCTGTCTCATGAGCTTTCACCAACAACTGCTGCCTTAGATAACCTCCTCTTATTCTCACTTTTATGGTCTTCTGTGCTCAAATCTGGAACAGCAAGAGCAAACTATAACATTCAGATCTGTATTTCAAAAGTAAAACCAAGCCCAGGCTTTCTCCTTGTGGTTTTACCCACCTAATGCAGGTACATATATATGGAACAGGAGAAATCCTTTGAGATCTAAAAAAAGAACATGACTACTCTGGGAAAGTACAAGAGTAGGCATGTTTGATTAAATGCACCTCACTGCCAGAGGCACTGCCAGATTTTCTATGGGCTCTGGGCAAAGATTAAACACCTGATGAGTGTTTTATCACCACATGAAAATAGTAAATCAATAATATGGTCTAAACAATCAAAATGACATGCTTTTAGAATGATATAAATATAGTAGTACCTCATCTATCACAAGAGTTACGTTCTGAAAATAATCTGCAATGGTTGAAATCTGCAACGTAGGATTCTAAATCTCTAAAGGTTGTACATTTTTTTTACACTTTCTCAGACAGACATGAACCTTTTTGCACTTTTATCTTTTATAAATTTAGACCTTTATAAAACAAAAGGTCCAGTTTGAATGAAAACAAAGATCTGATCGCGATCGAAGAATTATAAAGATTTAGCAAGCTGAACGCATTCTGTACAGTAGACAAAACATTTAGGAGATCGTTTGACAAAGTCTGCAGCCAATCAGGATACAAAACACAGAGTGCCGTACAAAGAAAAAAATTAAACATGCAAAATTGCACAGAAAAAAATTTGAGAAACAGCAAGACCGCAAAAGGTGAACTGTAGCAAGAGCCCACTCTATTTACAACTTGGTGTTATTGTATAAAGAAACGGCAACAAAAATGTGAAAGTACTTGTAAAGTTCAGGAATTTGACCTGGGTAACAGTGTGAACAGTTCCATCATTTATTTTGTTACATTTTTTTTTAAAAATGTGTCTCAAAAACAGGATTTTTGTTTAGAGAACCTAGTTGGAAATAGTTGCAGAAGCAAATGATATCATTTCAATAACGTCCATCTATCCGTTTGTCCGTCCCTAAATTAACCAACCAACCAATCAATCACTTTATATGAAGAGCGCCTTTCACCAACATGCAATAGAACAAAAGCTGCTTATATAAGACATGAAAGTAGGTTAAAACAAAAAAAAATCATGACACACAACAGACTAAAAACAACAACAACCAAAAGACAAATATGAAATGAAAGGAAGCGCTGTGGCTAACACTGAGGAGGCAGTGCATAGATTAAAAGGTAGAAGAGGTAAAAAGGTACAAATGATAAACCATAAAAGCCAGAAAATACATACAAGCCAAATTAACAAACAAACAAGTAATTTGAAATGAGTTTTGTTAATGCAAAGTTAAAAGGATGCACCCTTAATTTACGTTTAAAAAGTCTGCAGACATAGCTGGGAAAGTCCCGGTAATCAGTCAAAAATGTTGTGGAAAAAGCAGAACATGGACAACGCTGATGCATCTAGGATCACGCCAGGAACGGTGCACTCGTAAACACAAGCAGGATGACTTTCCATCAACCATTTAGATAGGTGATTAACTTACCCAACACTTTCAACTATTGTATTTTGGGTGACTTGCTAAGTTTTTCCTCACAACAATATTAGCTTAAGATGCAAAATATTGCCATGAGACGTGAAGGGAGAAGCGCTTTATTTACCCACAAATGTTGTATTCTTTCAACACAGCTAGTAGTCATTTAAAGAAGTAAACAACAATAGATGAGTTATTCCTCAAAGTTTTGAAAATGACCTAAACTTAAACCAAAAGCGTTTTTGAGATTTCATGGAGGCAGCCATTTTGAAATGAGTAGGAAAAGTCCTTCTACTGCCCCTAGTGGAATGACGATGAACGACAGGGTAGAAAACATGGACCAAGTTATAAACGATGATGTTTTAAGGAAAGTTTGGACAGCGCTAATTAGATATGAGGTCTCAGAAATGGCTGTATCAAATAGAATATAAAGGGTTTGGGATATTAATTACAATTTATCTGAAAAATGAGTTTTAAATGGAGATTAAAAGGCAAAAGCCCAGAGACTTACATTTTGGATAAATGTTTTCAAAATGCTTCATGAATTAGTAGATGCATAAACTACAGCATTTACTCCATCTTGCAGCTTAAAATGTCTAAAATACAATTCTAAATCCTAAGATTTGATTACATTGACTAAAATGCATCAATACTTTAGGCTCTATTTTTGACTTACAGACGGAGAATCTGTGTCCAAACTTCTGAGCTATATTTCCAAGCTTATATCAATGATCTATAATTGGAAGTTGTGGTGTAGAACTGTCCAGTCCCTCACAGCACAGCCTGGACCGTCCTCAGTCAAGTAGACGTCACCTCCACAGATGATGGTGTCCCAGCTTCTCCAAGTGTCACATGCTTTTAGCTGGATGGCACCTCTTTGCTGGAAATACACAGAACACATAAGGGTTTGTGCCAAAGCCTCAAACCCAACCAACTGGGATTTACATGCAGTTAAAATCTAAGGCTACTTGCCAATTTCCCTGAGACTACATTTGCATGTCTTTGTGGCCTAAAAATATTTTAATATGATGGCGATCCACTCAGATCGGAGAAATCCAGTCTGAGAAATGCATTATATCACTTTTGTTTAAAAAAACAGAGTTTCATTACCTTTATATAAAAAAAAACCTTTTGAGTTCAAACATATTTTTATTGCATTCCTGAGCTTGCTGTTGTGAGGGCTTGAAAAAAAAATTTTTTTTTAAGTTTGTTGCTATTGGATTTAAAGGTAAAATAAGAGAAATGTTGCAACAGATCACAAAGGCTACAATATCAAAGAATTTGGTTGATGAAATCTCATCTTTGTTACCCAGGTAACATTGGACAGAAATAATGATACTTTTTTCACAAACGATGATTCACCTAGTCGGTCAACCTTCCCTTTTTAGGTTCTTACCAAAACCTGGTACCATATTCTCAGTTGGAAAGTCTGAGTTTCTGTGATTCAAATGAAGGAAAGGAAATAAAGATATAAATATATGTCTAGTTTTTAAGAAGTTTTTTAAGTCATTTTTTTAGCTGTAGTGAAGCATCGGTTAAAGTCTGTTACCAGTTAAATCTAAATGTGTATCCGCAAAAACATTAATAAAACTTTAAATATACAGTAGTTTGATAAATTGAGATCATTTTTCTCTTAAAAAAACGTTTTAGTTTAGGACAAAATTTCTTTCTTATAACATAAAACAGACAACCCATTTAAATGTAAACATTTCTAAATATTTCATTAGTGTTTCAAAGGAATGCATGAGTAAAACAGCAGGCAAACAGAGCATTGAGCGTTTAAGAAGTTGTTTAAGAACTTTTTTTTTTTACTTTTCCACGTTCAATAATGAAAAAAGACATGAAAACTTATAATTGATTTTCAAACTTGAGTAGCATTTCTCTTCATTCTTTTTGAGGTCAAAACACAAATTCAGTCATCTAAAATCTCAAGAATGAACCACAAGCATTCAATCCCCAGGAGCTTAATTTCTCAACAAAGTCACAAAATTGTGAAAATTAGTAATAATTGTATAATTGTAGCATCCTCCAATAGGTAAATGGGAGTTACAACAAAAACAAGCTGAGGAGAAGGTGTTGTTACCACGGGCAACAGGCCAAGATGACCCAGATGGCACAAAAGCAGCTGAGCCTACAGAGCCTCTTTGTTTTGACAGCTTCACTTTGTTCTGCTGTTATGATCAGAACAAAGCTGTAATCAACTTCAATATATGTGTGCTGTCTAACATCACTCTAATCTCCAAACTAACCTGTAGTAAGAATCAGCTCATGCTTTTCTTGTTGATCCTCTGTTCTGAAAATAAAGTAGAACTTGGGACACGAATATCGTGTTTCATTTTACTGATAAACTCACACATAAATCAAATTCTTAATAAATTCTAATATGGTACTTTATATTGAGAGAACAGCCAGGTTGGCAGGGGTTTGGAATCCTGAGGCACCCTCCTTCAACCGCCACCCAAACCACAATGAACCGGCCCCTTCTGATCTCTCCTATAGGGGATGGGCCCACGGGAGAGTGATCCCATGTCGGTTGGGCCCGGATGGGGTCGGTGGGAAGAGTTTTGGTCACTAGGGGCTCACCTGCGGCCACCCTTGACGCCAATGCAGGCGACATAACAGATATTGAGATATTTAGTACTCGCAAAGAGGATTTTGAATGGCTCTGTCTGGCTTGGCCACTGTACCGTAGGAACTGTGTGCCATGGAAGAACCTTACCAGGGGCAAAAGTGAAAGGTAGTTTATCCTCTCCAGGTGGGTTGAGTGCTCCTGCCCCAGGTGAAGGAGTCTAAGTATCTTGGGGTCTTGTCTGTGATTGGAGGAAGATCAGAGCATGATCGGCAGATTTTTAACCGTTACGTGGATGGAAGTGGCCGTACAGAGGGATGTCTGGGCATCTTTGCTTTGCCTGTTGCCCTTGCGACTCAGTCCTGGATGAGCGGAAGAAAATGGAAGGATGGATTTAGAGAAAAAAGTAGAAAGACAAATCAAAATCAAGATGGAACTTTCTGTTTGTATTTCTATTTTATTTTAGAACACTTGATGGTCATGAAAACCTTTAAACGTGGCCCAGTTTTCCTTTCAACAAACAGGGACAGTTCATAGATAACATATTTAAACTTTCATCATTTCAAAGGTAATCAACACAAATCAACACAATAACTTGTCAGTTGGAGTGGCGAATGATAGAAATGTTTTTCCTTTTTATTGTTAGGAAGGAAATGTGATTTACAAAGAAATTCTGAATTGTAGTATCCAGTTTTGGTTTAGGTACATAACTTCCTCTTCAGAAAATGATATAAAAAAGGAATGCTTTATTAGTCTCTGTTTTTACATCACAAGTTTTAACATTAAACCATTGAAATAATTGTTAATTTCTAAAGCTGGCTTTATCGGTTAAAGCATTTAATAAAGATTTATGGATCAATAACTTACCTGATTTTGGTTACTTTCCTTTTCAAATCAGATTCACACAGGAAGTCAAAGAACGATCAACCAGCAATCGTAATAGTAAACTAACCTGAGCTTGAAAAGTGACCCTGATTTCAGGGTGTAAGATGTGTGAGTTGGGGGGTTGGCCCATAGGGTAGTAAACAGATTCTTCTCATTACTGAATTGCCAAACCTGGTGGCTTGATTTAAAAAGTGGTTTAACAACAGAAAGTGCAAAGTTTTATACAACTCCCTTAATGGGTTGCTCTAATGTCAGCAATATTTTTCATCACCACAATAGCCGCTGTTCTTACTGATGTTTTGCTGTAAATGTTTGGTGACCTATATCTTATCATCTATAACTTGCTTGTTTTTTCTGCCCTACTTTCGACTGATTATGTTGATCAGGTGTGTTCAGTCAATCAAACCTGGAATCCCCTGTTCTAGCTAATCCTCATCTGCTCATGCTTTTATGTCTTTTCATCTGTTAATTTACATTTGTAATCCTCAGTGTTCATGAATTTGTTCATGAGTCCTACTTTGGGTGTTTGCATGGCACACTCTCCATTTTTTACACGCCATATTGGAAAAAAAAGAGAGAATCTAAACTCTTTCAATGCTTCTGCTTAAAAATACTAAGAACACGCACAAAAAAGAAAGAAAGGAGCAATTTAACGTCACCAGCCAACCTAAGAGGCATGTTTTTTGGACTGTGGAAGGAAGCCGGAGAACATTGCGTGAGAATGCAAACTCCACATGGGAAGGTCCTAACCAGGATTGATCCAGGACCTTCTTGCCATGGGCGGACTTACCATTAAGCAGAGGAAGGCAACTGCCTGAGTACTTCATAAAAATGTCAAAAAAAATGTCCACACTCGGTATTGTTTAACTCTGTCATAAAAAAAACCCAAATAACTGAAATGAAGTACGACTGCTCAAGTGAAAACACTTTGTCCTCCCCCGTCCCTCTGCAGCAATGGACTATTCCAACAGGAAGTTAGCTAGCAGAGGGCGACTCTGAAGAGATTTAAAAAAATAAAATGGTAAGATTAAGCATAATTATTTTAGCGGCAGTGGAAAAAAGGCAAGAAATGAGTTGCCAAACTTCTACAAGAGCAGGAAGACAACAGGAAAAAGAAGAACCGAATCAAAGAAACCCAAAAGGAAGATAAAGAATGTCAAGGATGAGAAAAAGGGCCGAAAAAGAGAGGAAAGGTAAGGGGAAGGGCAGAAAATGGTAATTTTGAGAATATTTTCCTGTAGAGATGGCACTCCATAGTTGTGCTCCATCATTAAAGTATTTTTGTTTTTCTTTGCCTTCTTTAGTAAAACCTGACAAAGGTAAAACTAATGTATGTCAAATATATTTCAGAATCTCTAAATTTCATCTTCTTCATTTTATTTCAGGTTTAAAGAATGTGACATTAAGCTCATATTATCCTTTTTAAGGACACGTACTTTAAAATGGCCCCCCTCTCTTTAATCACACTTTAACAGGAACATATGGGAGTCTTTTCTTTTAAAGACTCTCCTTCCCCAGTGAGGGTTGGAGTGGGCGATCTCAGCTGAAAATATAACTTGTCGAGAAAGAAGGAACCTATGCTGCATGGCGTGCTTAATTAAAGATTAACAAGAAATTGCTTGCCGGTGTGGAGGTTCCTCAAAGCCTTGCTTTAGTCCTCTAATTAGGGTTACATAAGACTTGTGAATACTGCATGGGCACTACTAAAAAAGTAATGACACCTGTCAATGTGACAGAATCAGCCGTGACACTGCAGGATTTGAAGATGGTGCGCTGCCGGCATGGTGATCCATTAATCACTTCTGTTGAACTGCTTCACAATCAAATATTGAAGGGCTTTGGATTAAATTAAAGTTTTCTGACTAGTCTGACAGTGTTTGAAAAGTTTTGCCAATGTTTGTCTTTTATTTTTGGTGCCAATGCAATGGAAATTGCTCAATTTACCCAATTCCCTTTAGTTTTAATTTAATTCTTAGCATAATTCATTGCAGAACATGGATAATATATATATTTTTTTGGTTTGTAGTTCTCATCTTAAAAATATGTATATATATTAAGACTGCATGCAATATTTATGACCCGCAGGAACTACCTGCCCCCACCTGTCCAGCCTCACTTTAAACATAACAAATACATGGAAAAAAAACCTCTATTTTCAAAATGGCGGCTTTTCTGTTGGTTTTATCTCCATAGCAACCATTTTTATTTTTGGTTGCATGGGAGTGATGAACAGGTCTTTGTCATGTTTAGAAGAATCGGCAAAAGTAAACTTTTGAACTTCCTTGGCAACGGAGGTTTTTGTTCACCACGTCCACATTTCTAATTTGTTCATGTTATCGTTTTGTTCAGCTTGAGCCGACAATTTGTGTATCAAATTTCCCCAACATTTCGGCAAGGTTTTGCGTCTTTGGCCCAAAGTGTGGTCTCATTGTTGTAAAGAAAGTCCTCTCTATGTTTCCTGTCTACTGCCTTGTCTTACAGCAGCTATCCAGTGTACCCTTTAAATCATAGATGACCACGTATGTTTTTTGAAGAGGCAAAAAGCAGAACAGAACTACCCTGACATAGAGCCCTATTTGAAGTGACAGTTTTTTTTTGTTTCTGCTCAGCCTTCAGTGACTCATCCAACCTATTTAGCATGAGTCACTACAATGCGGTCCACACCTTTGCGAGCATCCAAGCCTGAAAGATGCCTTGATGGATGATTGGAGCAGATGTTTTTAGACACTGCCTTTTTCTGGGGGCGACTTCTCCTTAAGGCCAGCAGCTTGCAGTAAAGGTTAGGTGAGGATGAGTAATAGTGGAGACGCTGAGGCAGGACACACCACTATGCTGCTTTGAGTCTATTTGTGTGCTGGATGGAAAATAAAAAAGCATAAAGGAGATATTTGAGTGAGAGAATTCTTATAAGTTTACTTCAACAAAAAAACAAAGGATCTGACTCAGCATTTCAGTGTCATCAAAGATCTGCAGTCCCCCTCCGATCATCTTTTGATCTTTCGTAAAAGTGGTCTTTCATTACATTTATGCTGTTTTTAGCCAAAAAAATTAAAATCTGTGTCATTTTCTAGGCCACAGCTCATGCAGTGTCAAGAGCTCATTAGAAAATCACCTCAAAGTTGTGAGCGGAACAAACCCACTCCCCTTTCCCTCCCCAAATTCTGAGAGCTCTCTGTTTACACTCTCTCTTACTAGCTTACAGCCCCTCACACTTCCAACCTAACATTACCGTTGCATTACCAGCCCGAAAAAGAAAACGGAGACAGACATGGATCTATTTGTCTGCACATGGATACATCGGAATGGAGCGGAGAAGAAGGCTTATGCCCCGCCCAGTGTATTTTCTACATCACAAATATAATCTTTTTCATACTGCTTTTCTTTTTGTCTGCTCCTTATTCGCAACAGTTTGGATAAAAAATACTAAGAAATGCATTTTTTTGGATTAAATTTCCGTATATATGTCCTCCAACATAAAAGAAAATACTACACAAAGATGTTAAAAATACCATTTTCATTGGAGTGTGTTGTTAACACCATTACACACTTAAAGAATTTTATAACCGAACGTACTTTGGTTATAAACAGCCAATACAATTAAGGCTGTCTGTCACTTCTAGAAGGACTGGAAAGATTTGTTGAGGTTGGAAGAGAAAAGCAGAAATTGCTGCCATGGCTACAGCAACAAGAGTAACCTCTTTCTTTGCTCCAGAATGTGCCTGATTTCAAAATTTTTCCGTGGGAAGCACACTGTCTCTGTTGTAGTGAAATTGTGAGATAGTAAAATTGTATTGGTAGTTGTGGGGGGCATTCGTGGGCTTTAAGCAGCTGCATGCTGCATCACTTGAAAAGGTGAAATCCTCACTCAAAGAAAAGGCACGCTGTTTAATGGGATGTCTGTGCTTTATGTGGAATCTTTTACATGCAATTGTTCTACACTGCAACATTTAGCTGCAAAAATAATGAATGTAAATTGATGGACTGTGGACTCAAACCCGATGACATCATGTCTGGGAGGATTCTTCGTCATTCAGGTTATGCAATCACATAGATCCTGTTCTTAAGGGGGAACTGGACTTTAAAAGTTGATCGCTCCGCATCCAATGATCTTCTTCTGTTACGAACTGAAGAAGATTTTGCCAAATAACAGAATCCTGTGACAATAACATCATCTTCTACCTGCTGAAGTCCCACTCCGATCATCTTTTGAGCTGTTGTAAAAGTGTTCCCAGCAGTCTTTTAATCAAGATTAGGCGTTTTTAGCCAAAACCCTGTGTTGGTTTTTTTAGGACATAGTTTCTGCAGAGCGACAGCAGTTTATTAGAAATTTGCCTCTGAATTGTGGGAGGGAAGGTTATCGTGGAGAAACACCATAAGCTCTTGGTTACAGCCACTCTCACCCCTAACTTCACATTACCGGTGCAACAAAAAATGGCAAGCGATACTGGAGCTAGATAGCCGGACAGTTTTGTTTTTTTCATAGATGCATTTTTTCGTCTGTTCCTGATTCACTGAATAAAGGATAAAGACATACTTAGAATTGAAGTTCTAATATTAAGTCTCTTTCTATGTGTCCTTCATCATCAGAAAAACGCCACAGGAACATGTTAAAAACACCATTTTCATTGGAGTGGGAAATAACAGTTTTGCTGCTTTGCAACTTGATTCTCACTAAATCTAACATTTTAGTTTATCAACAGTCATGAGTCATACCTGATTTATTTTTCTTTTCTTATCACTGATTTAGAAAAGATTAGAATCCTTTTTAACTGTGAAAATCACTCTGAAAGCCCTCTCTGGCGGGGGCTGCAATCATGTATTTTGATTCAGAACAACTTCTTGAAGCACTTCCTGGAGTTTATGTCTATTACCACAACAAAATGACAAGAAGAGACCCAGATTTAGGGCTGGAAATAATCACTGCAACCCAAATGAATGTTGAAATCCCAAGAAATAACTCCAGTGTGTAAACACACAAAGAAAACAGCACACATGCAGCAGTACTTTTATACTCAACTTTTTTGCATGCCAGGTTGCCCAGCCCCCCCACCTCTCCTGACCTCTGATGGGTTGACAGACCTGCCATTGTAGACCTGCAGATGGAAATTAGCTTAAGGCTATAATCTGGCACATTTACACTTGTTTGTTGTTCATACATATGCAATTTCCTCCTCCTCCTTCCTTGAGTTGATCTGATAACTTTGTATAAATATCAGTTAAAAAAATTATTTAGTCCTAAATAAAGAAAAGTAGGCACATGATGTCAAACTCTGGAATAGTTTTTTGCATAACATTTATGTTGAAAAACGTGTTTAGTTTCACTAATTTACCATCAACATTTCCACAGTGACTTCTAATAAATAATTACTCATTAAATAATTAGCTTATATAACAATTTGTATCATATCTGATACATATTTCTGAGACCCCTATCTCATTATCATGATCAAAATTGAATCCTTGATTCATGTTTTCTGTCCTGTAGTTCATTATCATCCACTAGAGGCAGTTTCCTGCTCTTTTCAAAATGGCTGCCTACATGAAATCTCAAAAACACTTTTGGCGGGAAAAAGTTGAGCTAATTTTTTAAACTTTATGGTGAGGGTAACTCATTTAGGGTCATGGAAAAACTACAAAAAGTTTTTGTTGCTGTTCATAACGTGTTCATAATGCTGTCAAATGAGGTGAGTGCTTTCCGTTCCTCTTTGCGGTTCATAGCCAAACACAAGGCAATGACACATCACTGTGAACTGGATAAATGAGTGGGATGGCCTTCTCTCTCCACCAGGAGGAAGTACCATTCGTACGTTTTTATTTAACTCTTTGGCAGGACTGCTATCGTTCTCCTAGTGTTTTGCTATCTTTTGATAGTCCCAATGTTTTTATGTTTTAATGTGTGAGTTGGAAACAGACTGTGATTGCCTCTTGGCCAGGACGTTTTTAATCGGGAATATCCTGGTTACATGAAGGTTATTAATAATAGTAAAAAGCATATTGCCATTTTTGTTGGATTTATTATTGGCTTTAAATACCACCACAATAAAAACAAAATTGAATTCTCTATCAATTACTTAATGTAGATGGCTTTACAGGGCTACTATTGTCAACCAGGGGCCACTGTTTTGCTGGAATAATGCTTTTTATCTAATAGAATTTGAAGTTTTAAGGCACTTTAAGGAAATTGTAATACTTTTTATTACATACATTTTTGACAGTAAAAACACAGATATTGTTTCTTTTTTTCCTGTTTTGCATTTTCAAAATAAAGTTTCAAGATAAGTGTTACAAAATAAAGGCTCTGTTAGATTTGAGAGTATTTCAAAACAAAGAACATCATGAATTGAACTTTAGGTTCAATTTATTGATTATTCCCAATTAAGTCAGGAATGATGATAGAAGAATTTTCAGAACAGTAGTGTAAAAGATGTGGAGTTTGTAATGTTTTTTTCTCAACTGAGCAGCACTGTTTTCATTATTTACATAAGATTTACATTTCTTTGGCTCTCATTTAGTAACTAACTTTGTTTGCCTTGTTTTGTAGTTTAACTAAAGCATATCATTTTATTTACAAATTTAATGCAAAAAATAATTTATGAACATTTTTTTTCTGCGTAAAAAGTATTTTTACAAGTTTTTCTACTATAGACCTGCAGCATTCATGAGCCCCCTTTCATTTTCAGCCACGAGAGAATTAAATAAATAAAGCCCCACTAATCCACAAAGGGGAAATTACATTGTTGCAGTGCATTTTAGAACAAATGGTCATTGTGGAGAGCCATTTTGTAAAGTATTAATTATGTAATGCCTTTTCACGTGCTCGCTGGTCCGCTCTGTCTGCCCGTTGGAGAGCCCCAGCTGGCTTCAAAGGACTCCTGTCACCTAATGATAATGAATGCAGTGTGTCGCTGAATGTGCTCGGAGGCTCACTGTCAATCTGTTCCACTCTGACTCAGGTTTCAGTCTGCTCTAGCACGCTTTTCCTGCGAACGCGACCACCAGGAAAGCCAGTTTTCATCTGATGGCTGCCACCAGTCTTTCAACCTCCGGCTAATAATTCCATTCTTGGGGAATAGGTGCCTATACCTTTAGCTGCCGTTAAGTCTTCAGCAACTTTTACTAAACAAAAAAAAACCATTTTTTGACAGGATGAGTAAAAGACGCTTCCTTCTGGGTTGTTATTAAAACACTAAAGAAGTTCTTTCCAAAGCGACTTTATGTGATCCGTCCTCGTTGGGGGTCAAAAGAATCTATTTTTTGCTCTTCCTCCCACCGCCTGTCTCCCAGTCCTAGATAAAAGACATTGTGAACAAAGCAGGGGGACACTTTGATGGAGCTTTGGGCTCCTGCAGTGGACCGACCCCCTCATTCACTCAACTGAATGAAATCGCAGCAGTTTCATCAAAAACTTATACCAACTGTTTGGGCTCATTTTTAATTCAGTATAGGTTACATGTAATCTATAACACTAAAAAAAAACCCATATGCATCTTTTTTATATCTAAATCAGCAGATACGATTATTTATGTTAATGATAATCACAGCGACAACCTCCATATAATGGATATTGACATCCACAATGAGTGTGTGTGCTGCAGAGATGGAGCGATAACTTCTCTGAGTGAGGTGTTGCTATGGGAACATGACTCATCACAAGTCTTCTCTTTACCTGTGGCAGCTGCAGTGTTCATGAAAGCGATTCCGTGCTTCTTTTGTTTGCCGACCTGCAGTGCTGAACTTCCGTTTTCATTAATATATTTCATATCAGATGCCTGGGAACTAAAAAAAAAAACTAATATCCTCATTTGGTATACTTTTTTTTAGTTTGTGTCTGAACAGGGAAAGATTGTGCTAATTCAGGGACTCTGGCTCTTGTAAGCGACAGCAAAAGGGAAAAATTTGAAGAAGTAAATGTTTAGGGGCTGCTGAGTTATGATGCCATCGGACGGTAATATTTTTCACTAATTGGCAACTCTAAAAGTTACAACTCTATAAAAGACAATAATGCCAAATCTCAGTTACACCGTACATGAAATGTTGCAGAAAAACAGAAACCTTGCCCCTTAAAGATCCACTCCGATTTCCTTTTGAGCTATTTTAATTATGATTATGTAGTTTTTAGCCAAAATCAAAATGTTTGTGTTATTCATAGGACATAAATAACACACACGCAGAGCATTGTGGGTGTGTTGTCTGGCTCTTGCAGCAATACGTGGGACACAAAGTCTTATGTCCTTTTTGCATATAAACTAGAATACAATGATGAAACTGTGAACTTAAATGTAATGCATTTGCAAAACAGTTAGAAAATTCCTTGAAGGTAAACATGGTCTGAAGAGAGAGGGCAATTTTCATATATGATGGTCATTGGATTTGCATAGCTAGTCAGTTTTCATCTTTTTAATGATGTATTACAATTTCTAGCAAAACCAGAAGTCCCAAAATCTGTTAAAACAACTTGACTTTTTCAGTCAATGTAGTTCTCTCCTGAAAGTACAGTGTGAAATCAAAATTAGATTTTTTTTTTTCTTCTTGCATTGACTGCGCACTTGAATAAAACCTTTTGGACTATAATGGTTCACTAATGCTTTCGGACATATATATATATTTATATCAATATAGAGTTTGTGACTGTTGTCATTTTTGTGATATGCCTTCGAAATATTATAAATTGTCTTTTTAGCAAATTGCATTGCAGCGAATGGGATTGTAGTAAGTAGCATTGTACCAAGTAGCAAATGGCATAGTAGCAGTTAGCATTGTAGAAAGTGGCGTTGTTCCCTTGTAGCAAGTAGCATCATAGCATGTGGTATTGTAGTAAGTAGGATTGTAATAAGTGGGATTGTAGGAAGTAGCACTGTGCCCTTATATCAAGTTGTGTTGTAGCAAATAGTATTGTAACAAGATTGTAGCCAGTAGTAGCCAAGTAGCATTGTGCTCTTGTATCAGGTACCATTGTAGCAATTAGCAAATAGCTTTGTAGCAAATCACACTGTAGCAAGTAACCCATGTGTTGATCTTTGACACTCATTGCAAAAACACACTTTCTGAATTTATTTGCATATTTGAGTATATGCACTGCACGGTGGCGTAGTGGTTAGCGCTCTTGCCTCACAGCGAAAAGGTTCCCGGTTCAAGTCCTGGCTGGGGGACTTGAAACAGTGTCATCAATGGGGGACCTTTCTGTGTGGAGTTTGCATGTTCTCCCCGTGCATGCGTGGGTTTTCTCCGGGGACTCCGGCTTCCTCCCACCGCCCAAAAACATGCTTCATAGGTTAATTGGTTACTCGAAATTGTCCCTAGGTGTGCATGTGAGTGTGCATGGGTGTGTGATTGTGGCCCCTGCGACAGACTGGCGACCAGTCCAGGGGTGTCCCTGCCTTCGCCCATGAGTAGCCGGGTTAGGCTCCGGCAACCCCGTGACCCCGAAAGGGATAAAGCGGATTGGAAAATGAATGATGAATGAATGAATATTTGAGTATCACAGACTGGTCACATCCTTTATTAATAAATAAGGAAATAGGTCAAAATATTGTATTGCTTAGGTAGCGTTATCTGACTGCGATTTTGACCTGAATTTGCTCCCGGTAGCTGGCCTTTATAACTTGAGCTGAAAAATGACGAAAAATAAAGAAACCTCTTAATGGAAGCCACAGAAAAGTAAGACATTCTTTTTAATATATTGAGTGAATTGCTCCTGCATTGTAAAAGCTATCAGCTGTCACCGCCAGCAACGCCGCAAAAGAGAAAAGCACATGGCAGATGTTTGAGCTGTGTTTTGTTTCTGTGCACTGCTTCAGGTATGTTGTCATACACTGAGAGGTGTGGAGGAGGTCCACCTGTCACAGCATTGCTAACCCTCCAAACGGAATCCTAAGCTGCCAGTCAGCACACCCACGTCTTTTTTTTATTTATCACGGTGGCTGCTTCCCAGAAGGCAGCACTGAAAAAGACAAACCACCGGCTGCAACCGAGACAGAAAAAATCTCCTGTAAGATTTTTTTATTTTTAAAATCTTTTCTAGAAACGTAGATGTCAAAACATACCCTAATGATAATTACTTTTTTTTTGTTGACTCCTTCGGTTTTGGAAGTCGTGGATGGTGTCTCCTTTATTCCCCAGTAAAATATGGAGCATTGTTCTTTTTAAATGCTTTACACAATCATAGTCTGAAAGCCTCTCTCAGTTTTGAGTGATTGCACTTTCACATTCGAATGTAACCAGGTTATTGAACCTTCTTTTTGCAGTGATTATTGTGTGGAGATTTAATCTGATTTTGTTACAGCACATCTGAAAAAAATCTCAAAATTGTGGGCACAACAAACAAGATCTAATAGCCACAAAATACAACAACAATCGACTAAAATGTATTCTTTTTACCTATTCTTTAAACAAAATCATAAAATATCTTTTAAAATTAGATTTTAAAACTGAATTTAAACTGAATGGAATTTAATTCATTTAAAAATTATTTTTTATTATTTTTCATAATTTGCTAAAACATTTTCAACTAAATAAAACTATTCCTACATTCATCTGTGAATTTCAGTCAATTAAAATGATCCAATTTTTATTGACTGTGTTTTCTGCACTATGACGAGCACTTAAAATGATGTCAAAGCTATTTCGAGATGTACACGGAGCTCTGTCAAAATGTTTGGTTAGTTGTTACTGTAAATAAGCTAACGCGGCTAACGTGTAGTGGTGTCGGTATATGTTTTTTTTTTTTTTTTTTTTCTTTATATGTTACTACCAAGGTTGGGAGTTAGCATAGTCACAGTAACATTTGTGTTTGTGTTATCAGTCTGTTTCTATGTACTGCAAAACAAAGTTGGGAGTAACAGGTATTTTGAAGACGCTAAAGCTTCTAATGTGGCTAACGTGTAGCATGTTACAATCAAGTTCTAGAGTTGACGCATTTAGTAAGTCTGACTGACTGATGGACTTATCACTGACTCTTCTGTCTCGCTCAATGCGCCTTATAACATATTTTCAAACATAGACCCTTCATTGACAGTGCACTTTATAATCCGGTGCACCCTATAAAGCGGAGAATACGGTCATTAATTTGTACAAAAAGTGTTGACACAGCAATTTTGTGTTTTTTGTGTTTGTTTTCTCATTTGTTGGATTTATTCGTGTTATCTGTTGAGATCCTGTTGTGCATCTTCTTCAGTCACAGTCTCTCAAGGTTATGATTTCAGTCATCGACACTGCTTTTGTGAGTTTATTACGCCTCTTTCTTATTAGGTCTATGTTTTTCTGGCTTTGTTTTCAGGTTTTAGTTAAAACTTTGTCTTTTTTCTGTTCTTTGCTTTTTGTTTTCATTTATTGTTGGAGTTTATTTAAATAGATTTGAGCTTTTGTCATCCTTCATCATGTCACTTGTATGTCAATCCTCCAAACTTCACCTTCTTGACACAATGTGTGAAAAAAAGCTTCTTTTTACATTTTTTTGTCGGTTTCAGAGGCCCAGTATCAAGACTTGTTATTGATCTCATACACACTCCAAACCCACTCTCAGACTCAACATCTTACACATACACCTTAAGGCAGCTAAACAGTACGTGTGGAGCTTTGCTGAGAGCTCCCTGTTTACACACTCTACTGCTAGCTTACAGCCTAACATTACCAGTGCAACAAAAGGGGGAGCAATATTGGACCTATCCAGCTGTACATTTTTGAATCAGACCCAGCTCAGACGAGGAAAACAAAGACGTACATGGATCTAGTCGTCTACACATGGACGCATAAGAATGGAGCAGAGCAGGGAGCTTGTGAGCTGCCCGGTGTATTTTCTACATCACATCTACAAGCTTTTTCAAACAGCATTTTTTGTCTCCTCCTGATTCACAGTGATTTGAACATATATTTGTCCCTTATCGTTAAAAAAAAGCCACAAAAACATGTTAAAAACACCAAAAACACATCTTTAAAGGTTCAATACAAAATAAGCCCAAACATTTTTTCCGGTTAAACTTCAAAACAAAGGGAAAAAAAAGGTTGTATTTATTCAAGCGTCAATTTCTTTTGGCAGAAAAAATGTGAGAATAAGAAATTTGAGCTGACTTGAGAACATTTGCTGTGCAGACGCCACACAATGCAGACTGTACTCCATAAACCTGTCCAAAGGCATCATGTTACCCTCTACTGTATCCTATATGCTGAGGCCATGAGACAAGGCAGACCAACTGAGTTACCGAATGCGTGACCTGAAATCCTCCTTTCCTGCTACCTGTCCTCAGGGGCAACTTATTGCTCTTAGGACCCTGTGCAAGAAGTGAGCTTGAAAAGGTACAGAAGAGATGAAAGTGACAAACCAAATAAATGAGGGCCTCGGGGGGGATTTCACCACCGTGCTGAGATCACACTTTTCCTGAGCACTCCAATGGAGGTGATGAGGATGTGGGTTTGTTTGCGGGTCAGGCACTGTTATGTAAGATCAGCCTCTGCGAAGGAGATATAAAAGCTCCCTGAAAGCTCTCTTTATTTCAAGGTGGAGGTTTTGAGGAGCTAAAAAAGACTTCATTTCGCTGTCGGTGCATTCAGCTCCATTCTGTCTTTTACCTCATAAACACTCAAGACTCAAAACGCAATTCATGACTCATTTAGATTTTAAAAGAGCACAGATCTCATGTAGATAGCACTCTGGCCTGGCTTAGGAGTTTTTATCAACCTCTGCAACAAATGCACCGTATTTTCACTGTGTTTGCATTGACTAAACATGTCTTTCAAGCATAATAACAAATATCATAATAACACATAACAAAATATTTTTCTTTATACCTAATAGGCTGAAGAGAGAATGGATTACTTTTAATCGATTCTGTTATGAATAGTAATTTTGAATCATCTTTAAAGTAGTTAATTATGTATTGATCAAGTACAGTATTATACACAGAATATACTGATCTGATTACTTATTATTAAATAAATAAGCATTGCTTTGAAGTGGATTTTCTCCATAGACTATTCTTATTCCTTTAACACCAGAGCTTGAGCTGCAGCGTTGACATCTTTACGACTATTGTATCTCTTCTATGCAATTAAAGTTATTCCTGCTGATTCTAAAGTGGGGAAAAGCAGCTTTGTGCCAATATGGAACAGTTTATGTTAGTAAAGTATGATTTCAGAGCAAAGCCGATACAAATATATGCTTTTCTCTGCGTCAAAATCAGCTGATTACTGTTGCTTTTGTAATGGTCAAGAACGGTAAATGACACATACTTATTGTGTGCTTTACTATCTTCTTAGAAGAAGCTGTACAGTCACAGTCCCATGCACACACACATTCACATACATTGCCAAACATTCTGTTTAGCCACCAGGAGCAATGTGGGGTTCTTGCTCAAGGACATTTTTTGACCAGAGGTTGACCGCTCTACCTCTGCACTATGGTGGCCCCACCGTTAATAAAAAGAGCATGTGTTACTCAGGTGTCGCTAGCAACATCTCCAGTGTTAGAGGGTTAACAGGATCGTTGTGGTATGACAAACACACTCAAAGCAGCATCCCATAAGTCTAAACGACGATTCTTTGACTTCCGGATTGAAGCACGTTTAAAAATGAAAGTCAACTCGGCAGTTGATCAAGTGAGCAAGTTGCTCCGCATTTACTGCAGTTTGAAATAATCTTAGAAAAAAATAAAATTTTTCAATTAAGTGAATGGCATCATTTACATGTCTATGTGGATGTATTTAGGTGTATCTTCCCAGTCAAGTCATGTCCAATCATTCTAAGTTTACCATATATCTATGCATAGCTATATATTTTGTTTGTTTGTTTGGTAATCTTTTGTTTTTATAGCTTGAAATGAACCAATTCAAAAATGTTGCAGATGTGGCAACAGAAAGTTTTCAGAGCGGTAAAACACACAGAAACATCAACCACCTTTCACACCAGCAAGGTTTACAAAATGTTCACGTGTGGAGGATTCTCAGACAGGTGTACCAGCCGCGTAACCAGCTACGGTTAGGTCAACGGCAGCAGATTGTGTTTCAGAAAAGCTAACATTTAAGGTTTCTTTTCACACTTATTCATATCTGTGACTTTAGCGTGTGGCATTGCACATGTATATGACTGTAAATGACTGCGTGTGCATGTCGTCATATGTGTCACGAATAGTAGGAAGGGGCTGTAGTTACCGTTATGTCTGCCACATATCAAAGAGTCATATACTAATAAGAAAACATTTTAGATTTTCAGGCAGAGGAAAATATAGAATGTTATAAAGTGTATTGTTATAAGACTGAATGAATGTGTTTTAATCTGAGTCTGTGAGACTTCAGTGGAGCTGGAGTCCAGTGCTGAGAATGCTGGGAGCATGTATGAGCATGAGCTGGTATCTTCATCTGGAGGGGATCTGTTCTCAACAGAGCACGACAGATGTGATGCTGAGCAGCAACTGACACATGACTCTTTCTGATACAGTATTTAACCACAAACAGACTTTTTCCAGATGCATTGCTTCATCTAATGAATGTTACTGACAGACATGCTGAGTAAATGCTAAATATAAATGTAACATCTGACTGAATGCATGAAGAAGCGCACAAAGTAAAATCCCCAACTGTCTCTTTGTTTGTTTTTGAAAAACGTATTTATATGAAGTTTCTAAAAATACACGGCGTTGCCATGAAACCATTTTGTTTATTTTCATGTCCATTATTACAATGTTCATGTCAGCATTCAGTCCTTTCACCTGCAAGAAAAGACATTTCTAAATAGCTTTTAAAAATGTCACCATCAACTTTGTTAAAAAAGCTTTCAAACTCAAAATGTTAAACATGGAGCCACTAAAGACCAACTCCTAAATAAAAAAAGTCCGATATGAACATTTTAAACTGCAGTTTTGATCAACTGAACATTAACTTGTTGATGCAACTCCTCATGGATATTGTTTTTCAGCTTATCAGCCATACACTTTAAGCAGGAATCCTCTTGCACTCCCCAAGACATCCTTTACAACTAATCAGGCTTATGCAGTTGGCCAAGAAAAAAAAATGCTTTTCCTAAGGACCTGCAATAAAAAATTTTTTTTTAAAAATATATTATTTCACATAAATCTGTATTCCCTTGTAGAGCTGCCTCTGTTCTTCTGGATCTGCACAAACATTTCTGCAACTTTGCTTCTAGAAACTTGACCTGCAGAAATAACACCTTTTAACTCCATGTAGTATTTTCTGTATTTTTGAAGTTCTTCACTTTAAGTGCCAGTTTATGTATATGGTTCAAATATCTACAATGCGCTTGAATTATATTGTTTAACATGTTAACTTGTTTACTGATTTAAATATTAAATATATTTTAGCAACACCAGTCCCATATAATTAAGTTAATAAGCTAATCCTGTCATAACAGCTCGTCTTCAGCCATCAGGTACCTTTTGTGCACGTGCAAGTTTCAAATAGCACAAATTATCTTGTCAAAATAGTACTTCTGGCGAAATAAAATCATCAGAGACATGTGACTAAAAAAAAAAAAGATCATAGAATTGATGCTTACTTGGAATATGACGATAATTAATAGTGTGAGCCGCGCAGCCATAAACGCAGCGTGAATAGCATTTTGTTTTACTATAGTAGTTTATAAATTCATAGTCAAATAAAGCCGTTTTTGTTTTTCCATTTTTTATTATAATTTGAAAAAACGAATGATTTGCAGTACTTAGCTTTTCTGGCTTCAGGTTGGGTTTCGTTTTTCCAACATTTCATTTGGTTTTCTGAAATATTTTTCACTTTTAATATTTAATTTTGTTTTCAATAATTTAGATTTGTTTGCTGAAATGTTTTTGTTTTTGTTCTTTACGGGCTGCACGGTGGCGCAGTGGTTAGCGCTCTTGCATCACAGCAAGAAGGTTCCCGGTTCAAGTCCTGGCTGGGGGTCTTGAAACAGTGTCATCAATGGGGACCTTTCTGTGTGGAGTTTGCATGTTCTCTCCGTGCATGCGTGGGTTTTCTCCGGGTACTCCGGCTTCCTCCCACCGTCCAAAAACATGCTTCACAGGTTAATTGGTTACTCTAAATTGTCCGTAGGTGTGAATGTGAGTGTGTATGGGTGTGTGATTGTGGCCCCTGCGACAGACTGGCGACCAGTCCAGGGGTGTACCCTGCCTTCGCCCATGAGTAGCCGGGTTAGGCTCCGGCAACCCCGTGACCCCAAAGGGGATAAAGCGGATTGGAAAATGAATGAATGAATCTTTACGTTTTGTTTTCTAGAATGTAATGATTTTTTTATATTTGCTTTTCTTTTTTTGTTGGGATCTTTAAAATGCTTTTGTGTTGAGTAATTTGTTAAAGTGATTTGCACATCAGGGCCACCGCAATTTAGCCATGTTGGCATCTTCACAATACCTGTAACTCTCAACCTTGTTTGGAGCAAAAAACAGAATGATGCAGCTAAAACTTTTTTTTTGAAAAAAAAAGGCGCCTTATAATGCAGAAAATACACTGATTTTTCTTCTGTTTTCTATGGTAACTGGTCCATACTTAATTAGCACTTTTCCACCCATCACTACTCAAATGCCCGTTTACCACCTTCTATCTGAATGTATGCAAAGACACTTGGAACTGTGTGCAAAACCACAAATGATACCATTTTGGAATGATCAGAAACAAATTGTATAAGAATAGGCTAATTTTAAACTCAAAACTGTCTTCACTATTTGACTCTGATACACCTGTTAAGTAGTGAGATTTAAATTGGAGGTAACACCTCATAGGGCCTATAAATAGCTCTGCTCTTCTCTGTCAGGAGCCCAGCTGCAGCTCTCTCCCAGGCATTTGATCCCAGGTTTATAGGGAACTGACATAACCTGCTGCTTTGTCTCTCTGACTTTCTGTGACTCCAGTTTAAAAACCAGAAAAACAGGCGTACAGCAAATCACGCCGGAGGTCGTAGCTCTGCTGCTGTTGCGGCTTTGTTTCCACGGCACAGAATTACTGATCGGGCACCATTTTGGCTACTCAGATGCTTTTAGGACATAGCCATCAAATAGCTTTGCGGTTCCACTAAATGGTTGATAACGTGCAGCTGCAGAGAAGAATAGTGATGTGATCTCAATGCAAAGCTTCGCTATCACTTTGAAAAAAAAAAAGACGAAAGCGCACCCTGTTGGAGGGAAAGGGCTTCCGGGCACGAACCCCTAAGTGAGTGGGCGCATGAAGCAACAAAAAAGATACGCAATGCCCCCACTGTCTGCGTCTGACCCCTGTGAGTCACTGTCTGCATGAGCATCTCCAGCGTTAAATGACTCAGACATTGGTGAAGTGCACTTCTATTCCTGACAACAATGTGTTATTCCAGCCTTGAAGAGTTTAATGTGCAAAATGTTTATCGACAAACTTAACTGGTCATATGTTTCTGCACCTGCCCACAGCAATTCATACATTTGTATTATGAATATTAAAAACTGATGGATAATTAGTTAAATTGATGATAGTATTAGTGATAAAAATGATGGTGGTAGTGATGCTGGGGCTAAAGCAGCTTTTACACAAACATTGTTGGGTGTTATATTTGTGGGCTGAAAGAGTCCTGTAGTCCAGTTAGGTCTGACAGGAGATCTGAATGAAGTTAGAACGCGAATGAGTTGAACGCGAAAGCCAAAATGCGTCTTTACATGGACTTCACAAAGTGGTCCTCCAGTTCTCTCAACACAATACTTTGTCCATTTCTGAAAGACTCAAAACTGTAAAGTCTTCTGAACATTCCTGCAGAAGAATGGGACTTTAATTTGTACTGAAAGCCTGATGTGTACATGATAAAACAGAGGGGTAAGTGTACAGTGCCCTGTGGTACACCTGTGTTGCTTGTAATATGCACATCCCTATAGTCTCCTAAACTGTGATTGTGGAGATTTTTTTCGTTTTTGAATGTATAACACAGTAAATATAGTTTCTTTAAGACTTTCAGTCCTACTCTGATCATCTTTTGATCTATTGTAAAAATGTTCCCCAGGGGTCTTTTAATTTAATTTTCTAGGACAAAGTTTCTGCAGAGCCGCAGGAGTTCATTAGAAATTCAATGCGATCTCACTGTCAAACTTCCTCTAGCTCTGTTGGTGGAACCCCCAAGGCACTTCTGGGCCAACCGAGAGACATCATCCCTGTAGCACAACCTGTGTCTCCTCCTACCGGTGGGACATCTTTAGAATGCCCCCCTCCCCCCGGAGAGGTCTCCAGGAGGCATCCAGAAGAAATGACCGAACCCCCTCAACTGGCCTCTTGATGATGAGGAGCAGCGGCTCTTCTCCAAGCTCCTCCCAGGAGACACTTTGTTTTTTAAAGTCACCTAAGTTTGTAAATAGTTCTTTACAGATTACATTAAAAATATCTGCAGTAACTCTGACGCATCTGCTTTGCAGGAAAAGTGCTACCATTTCTTCTTCAAGCCTGTGTTGGTGAGTAAAATGTAGGGCAAACCAAATCAAAATCAAAATAGAACTTCATCTTTTATGGGGAAATGCGGGTCAATGAAGTCATAAAGGGTTTAAAGGTTAACTCGAGTAGTTTCTGAATCATTACCAAATGGTTGACATGTAGGTCAATTATTAACAAACATCGTTACCGTAAAGAAGACTCTGGTGTGACTTTATTATCACTGAGTAAAGCTGCTCTGTTGAAGGGTGAGTATATCTTGCAATAAATTTAAACAGTTTCACACAAACAGGTTGTTGCAGTAAAATCATCAACTGATCCTGTTGATTTATATTTATTTGATTTTCGATATTTACACTTAAACCTATGTGTGGCTTGTTTTAAAGGAACTTGAAGAAAAAAAAAACATATTTGACTTATACAATCATTTGTATCATATCTGATACAGGCATTTCTGAGACCCCTATCTCATTAGCATGATCCAAACTTTCCTTAAAAACCCATTGTATATAATTTGGTCTATGTTTTCTGCCCTGCAGTTCATCGTCATTCTACTAGGGGCAGAATAAAGGCTTTTCCTGCTAATTTCAAAATGGCCTCTCCCACAAAATCCCAAAAACCCTTTTGGTTGGAAAAAGTTTGGCTAATTTTCTAAACTTTATGGCAACAGTAACTCATCTAGTCCTATTCATTTTTGTAAAAGACAACTTCCGGTACTGAAAAGATGTAAAAAACATTAATAATTGATTATTTATAATACAGTTACACCATGTTCAAAATATATGGATCAAATTAAACAATTATTTGGTGTAGTGGGCCTTCAAATGGTTAAAAGCAAAATATTCATCATAAGTGTCATAACGCCCTGTTTAATTTAAAACATTTGTGATTTAGGGTAACAAACAGACAACGAGATGAAAAATAACAAACAAAATCAATCAAAATGTTTCCAAATTAAACCTTAAATTATGTTTTAGTAGTAATTTCTTCATAAAAAATATTATTAACTGTGCAAAGCTGACTCTAAGGAGAACTGTCAGACTAGCTCCATACTGTCAAAAAGAAAACGTGTTAATTTTGACTTGGCGAATTGCCCAGAGTCATGCCCACCAATCAAATATGATAATTTGTTGTCATCATAATAATGCAAATAAATGATATTATTTTAATAAAATGTTGTTTATTACTAAAGATGAATCTTCAATACTCAGAACTATACATTAAAACTAAACTCATATTGATAGAAAATAGTGAAAACTATGTTTTTTTCTTCTTGAAAGATCAACTTTTTTTTAAGTTAACAATCAGGAAGAAACTTTTTTTAAAGTTAATTACTGTTGCATATTCCAGACTAAGATATGACACCCTCTTTCATTTACATGGGAATGTGAATAATTCAGTGCAGAAAATGGATTATGTGCGCGTGCGTCGTGTATCATTTGGTCTCATCTCTGGGATGCGTTTGCTTTTTTTTAAACTCCTATTTCACACTGTTTTTTTAAGAATCAAATAGCAAAAAATGTTATTAAACTTATTTTTTACTGAACATTTTTAAAAGTATTTTGTTTATGAATGTCTATTCATATTCAAGATGAGGGTCTGTTATGTAGCGCTATCTCCAGTTCTCCACGAATGAAATAGGTCATTGACTTCCGTTGGTACAAGCTGTGTTCCGCTCTGGTCCTCCATCAGATCTACATCTGCCTTCTGAGTGGTCCGCTTGTCCGCGCGCGCTGGCAGCTCCTGCGCCACGCGCGCGCGCCTTTTCCCTCACTTCCCAAGTGCACTCGACGGATGCCAACTGAAAAATATTTAACGAGTTCCAGCAGGAAAGATGCTCCTGGTGGCTTGTCGTTTCAGCACGCTGGACAGCGCTCGGGGAAGTTTTTGGAGCGCGCCGCTGCGCCTTGACGCACTGGGATTGTACTGATGGTGGGATCTGCTGCAGACACGGAGGACGCGCGTGATCATGGTTGATCTCAAGTGTTTATTAGTACACAGAGGCGCGTGCGACCCCAAAGTCCCGGCGTGAGACATGGACTTTGCTGAGAGCGTCGTCGCTTTGCTGATTTTCGTGGTTGCCGTCGTCTCCTTGCTGTCCAACTTGTTGGTGCTGCTATGTTTTGTTCGCAGCAGCGAGATCCGCCGACAGGTGCCCGGGGTTTTCACCATGAATCTGTCCTTCTGCAACATCCTCATCACTGTTTTAAACATGCCGGCCACTTTGCTGGGGATCATCCGGAACCAGCAGCCCTTCGGGGACTGCGTTTGCCACACAGTCAGCTTCCTGGAGACTTTCCTGACCGCCAACACCATGCTGAGCATGGCCGCCCTCAGCATTGACCGCTGGATAGCCGTGGTCTTCCCGCTCAGTTACTCCACCAAGATGCGCTACAAGGACGCGCTGATCATGGTGTGCTACTCCTGGCTGCACTCCTTCACCTTCTCCCTGACGGCGCTGCTCTACTCCTGGGTGGACTACAGCCACGTGTACGCGTCGTGCACCTTGCAGTCGAGCGAAGAGGGCAGCGGCAGGATCAAGTTCACGGTCTTCACCGTGGTTTTCCACGCCACCAGCTTCGTGCTATCCCTGCTCATCCTGTGCTTCACCTACTTAAAAGTGCTGAAAGTGGCCAGGTTCCACTGCAAGAGGATCGACATAATCACCATGCAGACCCTGTTCCTGCTGGTGGACATTCATCCAAGGTAGATCCTCTATCTCCATGAGATTATCGTCTCCTGCTCTTGTGCGTAATGGGAGTCTCCTCTGGTGTTTTTATTTTGCAGTGTGAAGCAAAGGTGTTTAGCAGAGCAGAAGAGGAGAAAGCAGAGAGCCACCAAGAAGATCAGCATCTTCATAGGCTCCTTCATCCTCTGCTTTGCTCCTTATGTAATTACAAGGTAAATTCGGCAGGTGGTTCATCCTAAATATGTGATAATCTCTAGTGTAACGGCTCAAAAACATCCACCTACACTGCCAAGAACTTTATTTGTATTCAGTTTCACTTTAATATCTAGAATACACAGTATTTTACTCAATAGGTTCCATATGGAGGTAAATAGAATGTTTTTTGGTGACCCACAAACCTATTTTCATCCAGATGTGGAAAGGAAAATCATCCATCAGCTTATAAAAAGTTGTGTGTCCACAAGTGGGACCAGGGGTATTTAAAGGAAGATAGTGTGGGTGTGACCCTCTGACCCTCTGGAATCGTCCTGCTGTCCTTTTGATCAGCTTTTTATTTTAGTAATGCAACAAACAAACATGAAATCCATCAAAAACAAGAATTTAAAAAGTGAATCTTGATTCATATTTGTTACAGATAAATGTCTTGCTGAGTATAGATATTTTTTATTTTAACTAAAGCATAACAGAGGTGAAAAATACAGATCAAACAGATCTGAAAATAATACAGAAAATAATTATTCACATCAGGGGCGGAGCTGGGGGAGGCAAGGGGGCAGCTACCCCACCAGCAAAAAGCTTTGCCCCACACTTCCACCCTGAATTTCTTTACCAATATCAGTATCATTATTAACATATATTAAAAAATCATCAAGAAAAGCTTCTTAAATGTTGCAAAAATTATAAAAGCAACATTTTTAATTGAAATATAATCAAAAAACAATAACTGAAGTGATAGAAGTATGCATTTTTTATTCTTTTATTTGTAATGGCCTTCCACTCTGCTGTTCTCATTTACCACTCTTCCAAGTCTTCTGCCCCCAATATAAAAATGTTCTTGCTCCGTCTCTGATTCATACATGTATGTGGATGTATATAAATATATATATATGTGTGTGTATATATATATATACATATACATATACATATATACAGTACATATATGCAGTGGAAAGGGCAGTCGGCCTGTGATCGAAAGATTGCAGGTTCGATTCCCGCCTGTGTGTCGAAGTGTCCTTGGGCAAGACACTGAACCCCACATTGCCTATGATGGAAGGTTGGCGCCAGCGTTCGGCAGCGGAGCCACCATCAGTGTGTGAATGTTTGTGTGAATGGGACCGGGACTGTAAAGCGCTTTGGGCCTTCAATGAAGGTAGAAAAGCGCTATATAAGTATATGCCATTTATATTTAAATATATATTTAGATACATAAAGTGGGCTACTGGAAAAAGACGGATATGGACTAGATGTGAGAACAAGGTTCTGCTGGAATGCTACTACTCAAGTAATCTTACTCAGAGAGGTTATATGCAGAGAATGTGGAGTGAATGAATGCTTCCTACCACAGCAGTCACAGAAACCAATGAACTGGTTTACACTTCAGCAGAAGTGATCCTTGAGATACTTGGCTATAAGAGCAATGATGGGAGAAACAATACCCACAGTGGAAGCAACGGTTGGAGGGTAAGATCAAGACAGCTCGGAGGGAAGTGAGTCAGATGACAGAGGCCCAGACAGGTGCAATGAAAAAGCAAGTGCCGAATGGATACAGTCAGATGTTCATACCTGAAGCACTGGAAACTGCCAAAGGCTCCTGGTCTTGAGTTGCTGCCTAAAGAGGTACACAAAAGACAATGAAGCCAGATGGATAAACTGTACGCAACTCGACCTGTGAAAGTGTACGTTCAGTGACAGGGTCAAAACAGCAGAGCAGACCCACCAAAGATGGAAACTGAACAGTACTGGAAAAGTATGTGGGAGAAAGAGACAGCACATAACAGCAATGCTCAATGGTTGGTCTCTCTGAGAAAAGAGCACAGCAACCTCCCTGAACAGAATTCAGCAACCATCGCAGTGGCAGACATCCAAGAAAGAGCCTCGGGTTTGAAAAACTGGACATCACCAGGCCCTGACATGAAACACGCATACTGGCTTAAGAAACTGACTGCATTACATGGGCGCCTGGCAGCACAGATGAACCAGCTGCTAAGAGATGGGACTCACCCTGAATGGCTAACGGAAGGGCAAACGATCCTGATCCAGAAGGATCCCTCAAAGGGTGCAGTCCCATCCAACTACCAATAACCTGTCTCTCCACAACATGGAAGCTTGTGTCAAGCATCATTGCAACCAAAATACATCGGCACATGAATCAATTCATGACCGACGCACAGAAGGGCATTGGTAGAGATTCCAGAGGAGCCAAGCACCAACTCCTGGTTCACAGAACATTTGCTCAAGACTGCAGGTCACGACACACCAACCTGTGCACAGCTTGGAATGATTACAAGAAAGCCAATGACTCAATGCCACACACCTGGATTACTGAACGCTTGGAGCTGTGCAACATCAACAGGATTCTTAAGAGCCTTCATAGGAAACTCAATGAAGCTGTGGAAAACCACACTTAAAACCAATAGCAAACCACTTGCACAAAAGTCCATCAAATTTGGCATACCAAGGAGACACTCTGTCCCCACTGCTGTTCTGCATAGGTCTGAACCCCCTTAGCCAAATAATCAACAACACTGGGTATTGATACCGACTCAGAAACAGGGCAACCATCAGTCACCTCCTCTACATGGACGGCATCAAGTTATACGATAAGAGCGCGTGTGACATTTACTCCTTGGGCCACACCACCAGGAATAATCAGATGGCCAAAGGAAGAGATACAGACCACGGATGTTAAGACACAAAAGCTCCTCAGCAAACATGGAGGGTTCCATCCCAAATCCAGTACCGTGAGACTGTATGCTAGCTGCAAGGAAGGAGACCGAGGACTAGTGAGTGTAGAAGCCAGTATCCAGGATGACACATCCAAGATGCATGGATCGCAGGTTCGATTCCCGCCTTGCCCGCCCATGTGTCGAAGTGTCCTTGGGCAAGACACTGAACCCCACATTGCCTCTGATGGAAGATTGGCGCCAGTGTTTGGCAGCGGAGCCACCATCAGTGTGTGAATGTTTGTGTGGATGGGACCGTGACTGTAAAGCGCTTTTGGCCTTCAATGAAGGTAGAAAAGCGCAATGTAAGTATACGCCATTACCATTTACCATGAATACATCAAGCTCAAGGCCCCAACTGACAGTTTGCTTAGTGAATGTCTCAGACAATGGACAGCAGAGGATGCAGTGCTGGAGGATAGATCCTTATGGGAGGACAAGCCCCTGCATGGGATGTACCACCGAACCATAACTGAAGTGGCTGATATCAAGAAGTCCTACCAATGGCTACAAAGGGCTGACCTACAGGACAGCACAGAAGAGCTCATCCTGGCATCTCAGGAACAAGTTCTGAGCACCAGAGCGATAGAGGCTCAGATCTACCACACCAGACAAGACCCAAGGTGTAGGCTGTGTAAGGAGGTGCCTGAAATAATCCAGCACATAACTGCAGGGTGTAAGATGCTGACCGGGAAAACATACATGGAGCGCCACAACCAAGTGCCTGGAATAATTGATTGAAAAGAAGAAAATTCCAAATTTTTTATCAACTTTTTAACTAAAGACTTCATGGAAAAGATGTGAAAGGCTTAAGCATATGGGTTGTGAAAAAAAACATTGGCATCATGTTTTTACATTGATTTTGATTGCATTTTAATTGTTTTATAGATATACTAATATCAATGAGGCTCACGTAGGTTTCCTGTTTGCATGAAAAATGCAGCCCAACTCCTATAATAACAAGAGACACAAATTATTTAAATATTCGAATCTGAACTGAAAAAAAAACAGATATATGAATAAATAACCGACTCATCTTCCAAGAGCAGATGAAGAAACTGTAGACTTTTATCTGGAGGCCCTGAATTGCAAATCACACTAACAAACCACTCAATGCTAAAAAAAATAAAGATCACAATGACAATTAAAAAAGCAAAACAATAAAAAACATAATTGCATTTTATTTATTAAAACGAAACAAAAGAATTAACACAATTACTATGAAACATTTCAGAAAACAAAAGTAATTTCTAGAAATCAAAATGAAATGTTAAAAAACGAAACACAATGAGAATCCGGAAAAGGCAGGTACTATGGGATATCGCTGATTGGAGGATGATGCTTGATTTTTGACGTTTGAGCTTTTTAAAATGTCTGCATAATTATAAAAGTTGAATGATCAAATACGGAGTATATCCGATGTCGCTTTATGCTAAATAACTTTTGGTTGAAATAATGGACAAACGTCATCGTCCAATAACTGAGGTCCTTAGTTTCTACCTTTTCCGTTATCCTAAAAAAAAAAGGAAATATGGAAAACAGAAGTAACTTCCAGAAATCAAAATTAAATTTAAAAAAATGAAACAAAAGAAGAAATCCGATAAGGCAAACACTATGAGACATCACTGATAGGATGATGATGTTGTTGTTCCAATTTCTAATACGTAATGTTGCTTTTTGTTTTGGTTTTGCTTATTCAATTGTCATTTTATATGTTTCGAATGATTTGTTGATATGCACTTTAGGGCCACCGTAGTGTTCAGACTATCGTGTATTTCATATCTCCCATGATGCCTCCGCAGGTTGGCCGAACTTCTCCCGTTCGTGGACGTGAACCGCCACTGGGGAATCATCAGTAAGTGCCTCACCTACAGCAAGGCTGCATCCGACCCTTTTGCCTACTCACTCCTGCGCCAGCAGTACAAGAGAGTTCTGGTAACTGTCGTAAACCGGCTGCTCCGCCGTGACCTTTACCCATCGTCGGGCCACACAAGTTCTTTAGACACAGAGAACGACTACTGTCTTCAGAGGGTCAGCTAATGCCACACGTGCCCTCACAGACACGACTGATACAGACCGGAAAAAAGGTTGGAAGGAAGTGGGAGGAGAAGTGATTCGGTACTGTTCAGTGGAGAAAAGATGGACAGATTGTGGGTGGAGGATGGAAAAAATAAGAAAAGCTGTGGGCGGAGAAGAATAAAAAAGCAGCAATGGGAGGATGGAAACAAGCTGAAGAGAAGAATAGGTGAGGGAGCAATAGAATCATAAACAAGGTGTCCGGGATTCACCGGCGGCAAAACTGCTGAAAACAAACCAATTCCATCCGGTACTTCACAACTCAACTCCACAAGAGATGTGTAAAACTGGGCTCTCAGTTCAAATCTTTCCATCTGATAAGGACTTTGGTGAAGCCACGCTTCCTGGAGATCCCTCACCACAGAAGCTGGTGGTTAGCCAGCAACTGTTGATTCCCTCGGACAGGTGGAGATTCAAAAGCTGCACGGTCTAGCCGTGTTCTGTACTGACCCTGTTAGACTACTCTGAAGTGTCCATCACTGGAAGTTGAAGCACTTTGACCTTTTTTTAGAGCTTCTGTAGTTAGAGGAGCTAATAGCAGTTTACGGGGAAACTGGTGACATCTGGTGACATTTCGGTCTTTGATCTTGTCAACAAATTCTATAAGAAGATGGAAATGTGCAAACTTCTACTCCAATGGTTTTTTTTTTGTCTGCTTTGGAAAAGAAATAGCAAAAAAGTTGGTTTTGAATCCACAGTGAAACCAGAGTCCCTCCATTTTTGCTATTAGGCTCTCACAGAAGACGAACAAAGAAAGAGTGTCTTTGCCAAAATTAAGTCGTAGTTGACTCTTCTGCAAAATTGACCAACTTCTAAAAGAAACTGGTTAGAAAATAGACTTGATACTTGATCAGACTGGTTAGTTCCTGTCTGAACAGAGAAATAAAAACTATTAAAAGAAAACGAGACCTAAAGCTCAGCAATAAAACTAACTTTACCCAACTAGACAGTGCGTTGTCAAACTTTTCAAACTCTGCTACAGCAACTCCCACATCGAGCAATGGGCAAACGGAGCAATGACCTAACTTAGCCAAACTTTACAAAAACAAAAAAAAAAAGAAATGTCCAAACCCGACCAAACATAGCCATTAGGGGTGTAGCGATTTGTTTTCACAACAATTTGATTGGTATTATAATTTGTGGTTTACGATACAATTCATAGTTGATCCAGGACATCTTTAGCTAAAAATTCAACCAGTGTGACTCAGAAATAAAAACAGTGCAGGTGAAGTTTTCCAGATTCCTTGTATTTCTTGCAAGAAAATCAAGTGTAAATTTAAATGTGTACAAACAAACAAGTAAACAAGAATTAATGTCAAATCCATTCACATTTTAGTTTCATTAAGTTCAGCCCACTGTTGTTTTTCCACAACAAAATAATACAAAGGGAACATTATTAGAACATTCCACCACACTGTATGGTCACATGTCTTCAAAATTCAACGTGTTTCCACTGTTGTCCACAGTGAGGCAGTGGGTTGTTTTTACGTTATAGTAAAATAAACCTAACCCACCTCAATTCAAATGGTATTTTCCAAAATCAATCATAATCAATTTATTTTAAATTGAAGCAATTTTAAAATGGTAAAGGTCGATTTAATGAAAAACTTGCCTCAGACAAATTGATTTGGTTAGATCATAGGAACATAAATTGATTCATTGATTCATTGATTGACCGTTACACCCCTAATAGCAATGCATAAACCTCACAAAAACAAAGTTGTGCCTAAACATAACCAAATGGATCAGCATAACTGCCTACACCTAAGCAACAGAGTATTGACTTAACCTAATCAAAACAGAGTGATGCCCAAACCTAACCTAACAGGGCAGTGCCTAAACCTAACCTTACCCAAACACACGGTACCATGACCAAACATAATATCTCAGATTCGACCAATAGGAGTAATGCTCAAACCTTTTCAAAAATAGCAACTTGGATGATGGCTGTAAATGATTTGACTTTAGCCCTGTACCACCAGAGCTTTAGCTCCAGTGTTGACATTCAACCGTAACTCCTCAACCGTTTATGCAATTAACGTAATTCCAGTGGATTCAGAAGTGAAGACAAGCAGCCTCGCAGTTATACACAACATGGTGTGAATTCTTTACACGGTCAACGTAAATCAGCTGATTCTGTTGCTGAGAAAAACTGCTTTTCTCTGCATCAAAATCAACAGACTCACATTGAACAAAAAAACGGTTGAAGATTTATGCTATGTCAAAGAACGTGTGTTATTTAGCCGTCGCCGGCGACATCTCAGGTGTTAAAGGGTGATGCAGGATTTAGTGTATTTTTGCTTATATGCCAATTTGACAACATTTCACTCTGGATCAGGTTTATTCCCGTTTATTTGGCATATGTGCTGATGAGCACACATATCTGAAAGTTTACACACCAAATAAAAGACATCCATGTTCTGGAGTGTTTCAAAGAAAAATATTTGTTGAAGGTTAAACAAAGTGAATATTTCTTTGAAGCTTTTCATGGATTTTGTTGACAATAAGAAGATATTTCTCACCACTGAACTCCTACAAAGTGTGCATTTTCCAGCTGAATGTATTAGATAGCCCACTTTCAATGCATTTGTAACAACTGTGCTTCATTTTGGCAGTTGACTTAAAAAGGTGTTTTTATGGATATATACACACTTGTTACATATTTTGCACTGTACAGGAGCAACCTTGTTGTCTACTTGACTGGGCAGCGATGTGATGTAGCAATGGTCTCAAAGTGTTTTAAATCACACTGTTTAGTGTTTGTGCCAGAATTAAACATGTGACCCATTTTTATTTTGTTTTGTTTTAACTGTTCTGCTAATTCAATCAGAACAGCGGCTCTATTATGAAAAACGTGTTTCTTTGGATGTATGTCCCTCACATGTATTTTCTGCGAGCCACTTGCTTTTCTTTGGCAGAGTACATCGCTATAAGTGGAATTTGTGCAGTAAAAGCTGTCAGATATGAAGCTATTAAACATTCTAATGGTTTCTCAGTAATGTGTTCGAATGCAGTTATCGTCCATCCGGTTACATCATATTTATTTTAGGATTACTTTAGCATAATTTTATTTTATTCATTTAACCTTTCAGACTCTTAAGATAAAATATCGTTTTCAAGAGAGACCTGACCAAAAGCCATTGGCAAACCTTAAAACATATAATCATAAAAATAAAGCAAATATACAATCAGCCCTAGAATAACATTTACAGTCACCGGACACTTTATTAGGTACACCTCGCTAATGTCGGGTTGGACCCTTTTTTCCTTCAGAACTGTCTTAATCCTTGATGGCAAAGATTCAACAAGGTTCTGAAAACATTCCTCAGAGTTTGGTCCCACAACATCCCAAAGGTGTTCTGTTGGGTTGAGATCTGGTGACTGTGGAGGCCATTTGAGTGCAGTAAACTCATTATCGTGGTCAAAAAAACAGTCTGAGATTATTCCGGCTTCATGACATGGTGCCTTATCCTGCTGGAAGTAACCATCAGTAGATGGTACACTGTAGTCATAAAGGGATAGACATGGTTAGCAACAACACTCTGGTAGGCTGTGGCGTTGGAACCATGCTCAGTTGGCACTAAGGGGCCAAAAGTGTACCAAGAAAATACCCCCCCACACACCATTACACCACCACCCCCAGCCTGAACCGCTGATTGTAGGCAGGTTGTAACCAGTGGTTATTTGAGTTACTGTTGACTTTCTATCAGCTGGAACCAGTCTGGTCATTCTCCTCTGACCTCTGTCATCAACAGGGCAACAGAACTGCAGCTCACTGGATATTTTCTCTTTTTCAGATCATTCTCTGTAAATCATAGAGATGGTTGTGGGTGAAAATCCCCATAGATCAGCAGTTTCTGAAATATTCAAACCAGCCCGTCTGGTACCAACGACCATGTTAAGTTCAAAGTCAAATAAATCCCCTTTCCTTCCCATTGTGCTGCTTCATCTTGTTCATGTCTACATGCCTATATACATTGAGCTGCTGTCATGTGATTTGCTGATTAGAAGTTTGCATTAACAATCAGTTGGACAGGTGTGCCTAATAAAATAAAAAAAAAAAAAAACAGTGAGCGCATTTTCTGTGCTAAAGTGTTTTAAGAGGTGCCTGCCTAATTTAGTTTTGCTGGAGTACAATTTTTAAATGTCACTTTTACACGTTTCTACAACACAGAAACAACTTCCACAAATCAGCAGTTTTATTTGATTTAATCTTCATTCTCTGTAAAATATTTGCAGCCAGTTTCATCTTAGAGTTTGTGTTGGACCCATAGAAATGTAGTTTCAATTTGCCACGTCAAAGTTGAGACTAACAAAGAAGCAAACTTCAGCTGTGTCCAACTTTTAAGGTGTGGTGGATAAGTAAAGGAGAAAAAAAAAGATACACAACTGTAATAAAACTGGTATTTTCTAAATATAAAATTAAGCATGATTGCGTTGTTCAATTTCATTAACAATGTATGTATAACATTAGAGAGTCATTCGCCGCATAAATGTAAAGTGGGTTTGGTATACGTGAACAACTTTTGCAATAAATCCATCTTTTAAGAAAGACTCCTGGATTTGTCTGTAAACAGCAGATTTCTTTTCCTTTTAAGTTGACAACTCTTCCTTCATTTCCTCAAAGGTTTCTTCGAAATACTTTTTTTTTTTTCAAATTAACTTTGTTAGTCTTTTTTTAGCCATTGGAGCAGGTGCTTTAAGACGGTAGCGGATTTGTGAAGAGGCGAATGACTTGACATGCGTCAAGTCTGTGGTGGACAGAATCCGGTAGTTTTGCAAAATAAAACTTCCTTCAGAATCAAAAAATAAGAAAACTGGAAACAAGCAAAAATATACATGTTATTTTTCTATGGCCTGGTACCAAGTGAGCCACAGACCAATACCAGTTCGCCGCCTGGGGGTTGTGGACCACTGGTAAGAATGATAGTATCATCTGTATATTGATGGAACTTAACATTTGACAAATGACAACTCAAGTTGTCAAAAATAATGAAACGCTCAGGGACCAAAACTGACCCTTGCAGATATCCTCTATCTGATTTCTTGCCCTCAACAAACACACATTGGGTTCTCTCTGAAAGACAGTCTCTAAACCACTCAATGGCAGAATCACCCACACTGATGCTGCTTAGTCTATCTAGTAGTAACTGATGATCAACAGAGTCAAAGAACTTAGCTCAACAAAGAAGGCAGCCTAATGCAGTTTTCTATTCAAGGCATTGATGATGTCATTTGTTACAGACACGGCAGCTGTTATTGTGCCGTGGTCTTCCCTGAAGCTTGATTGAGATTCACTGAAAACAAAGTTGGATGTTTGAAAATGTTTTTGTTAAGGATTAACATGAGATATTTGCTTAAGTTTGCTGATTCATTCTCTTAAAGAAAACAAATAGTCTTGGATTGAGAAGTTTTGTACTTGGATTAAAAAAAAAGTAGTCACATTTCTCAAACAAGTTTATACGTGTATCTGCATCCATTGATGCTGCACCTATTTCCTTCTTGGAGCTAATTATACAGTAGGGGACATTAAAAAAAAGGCTGTTATGGCACGTGGGTAACCTTCACCGCCGTAACAATATTGGATGGTTTCATTAAAGAGACCGGTCAAAGATCATTTCCGTGAGTTAGTTTATGTCAACTCCCCTAATAGCTTTGTCTCAATTTCGTGCTTGGAGCCAAACCAATTCCAATTATTCAAAGTATTCAGTGGCAGAATGAATGGCTCATTTAATCCCCCAAATCTCTGATTTCAAGATGTTAGAAGCAGCTCAGGCTTGTACAGACGCCAGGGCTCGGCTCCTCTAACACATCATAGTTATACCCAATCATTAGAGGCTGATAAGGAAAGAAACTGCTAATTAAAACCACTCGAATGGAAAATGCATTCATCGTAAAATATGGATTGCAGATGCTCGGTTTTAGGAGTGAGGCGACTGAATTATCCATCGACTGAAACAAGATTGAGTTTTTTCAAAGTTTGATACGGTTTTACTTCAAAGGCTGAAGTCGCTCTATTGTTGATTCATGTCAAATGTTCAGTGCTAGAAAGAAAAACTGAAGTTCACCTCAACATAAGCTAGTTCAAACATTTACAGTGTATACAGTATTTCATATGCACAAATATTTTGCAGCTATTTCCTAATAGAATCCTGAATTGATTGGATTCAGATTTAAATGGTAATGGGGGAATTTTATTTCATTCAATATGAATGCATTTTTAAAATAGAAAAAAAACACTTTACAACAGCAAGAGGACATTTTGGATTCTTACTATTGATGTGAAGAAAATGTTATTTTCTTTTATCAACAGAGTTGTGTAGATAATATAATATATAAAAAATGTTGGCACAAGGACGACAAATGAAAAAACACAACTGTTTTTGATGGATTCAGGTGGAAGAGGATCTAAGGCCTGGTTTCACACTGGACACGGAAGCGCCACGAAACATCGCTGAAAGGAGGCCCCTTCCATTCAGTGACCATGTTAACTTAAGGTGTAATTCACACCAGATGCGAAACGCAGCGGACCTTCGTGGCTGGCTCAAGCCGTGCAGCTGAACGTTTCGGCGCCTTGGCTTATTTTTGCTCGAGCCGCAAGTGATCTGCGTGAATACCTGCAGGAAGTTACGCCAAGACACACCGGTCAGTTTTAAAAATATAACCCAGTTTTTAACAATAAAACACAGTGATTGACAAATGCCATTATATTTTTGTAACAGAGCTAAAACAGACGGCAGAGACGAAAATAAACACACAACATACAAAAAAACAGACACACACAGATCATCGTAGTGGGCCAACTATGGAGCATGGGGATGGTGTTGGATGTAAAAAAAACAATCAACAAGAGAGGCAGAGACCAATTGGCAACAAGTCAAGATGGACGACATAAAACTAATCACAGAAGTGGAGAAGTAGGGAGTCGTACGATCCCCAGCACGTTTTAATAAAGACAACGTTAAAAAGGACAATTGTTGGGAGGCTAGATAGATAAACAGACAGACAGGCACGAAGAACGAAAAAATTCTTCAACCTGTCTCCTGTTAACAAACTGTCAAAAATACAGGATGTTCCGGGACTCGATGTTTATGCCTGTGACCCAGTGATGTATTTTTGACAGTTTGTTAACAGGAGAAATTTGTACTCAAGACAAAGAAAAGTCGTATTTAAAACAGACATGTTAAACGTAAAACTAAATGATGTATTTTTTCATATTGTTTCTGCAAAGTCGTACACAAAGTATTAATTTGTGCACGACTTTGTCTTTATGAATACGTTTCTCGTTGACAGTTTTCTTATCCTGTACTTAAGATGATGCATATTTCAGGAATTTCTTGTATTTTTCATGAAAATGCAAAACCACATACTGGAGCTTCCACAGCAGCATGCCTTTGTTTGCAAAAAAGACCTTAACTAACCTGCTTGCTTTGGAGAACATTTGGTGACTCAGTTAAATGAAAGAAACTCTACATGTAATCAGATAAGATCCTTTTCTTTCATTGCATCCGTATGCGCTCCAAACTTTTTCCCAGCAGCTTCCTCTTCAGACCAACACCTTGTTTTTCTCAGCACCATTTCCCACAGAGACATGTGATCACAAAAACTCTTTGCAAGTACATGCACACTCTCCGCCGAGGATCAGCTCTCCCATAAAGCTTCATTTCTATTTAGCGTCTGCACCGTGCAGCGATTTGCATAATGTTGAGGATCCAATCAATATTCCTAATTTAGCTGAAGTATACATGACTTTTTTTTTGGTGCATTAACTCTGCACCGACCTCTGCCTAGGTGCCCCCCCGATGAATAATTAGGCCTCTCGTTATGCTAATTCAGATCTGCTTGGCTTGACGCGAAGACCTTTTAATTAGTTGAAGAAGTTGAGCCCGCTTACTTAAAAAAAGGCACATGGTGTGAGATGTGTGATCATCTCTGGGGGGTTTTCAGCACATCTGGAGCTTCTAAGCTGTTGTAACTGAAGGTTTGCTTTGATTTTATGGCGTTTTGTTTTTGGCACAATGTTTATGGGTCAGTAATATTGAAAATATGACGTAGTTGCACTGCAGCTTCCGTATTCTATAAGTTTTTTTTTTGTTCTTTGTTAATAGAGAGAACAAGCTGCTTAAGAGGTACAGCACCTTTGCTGATCAGAAAAGTGGGAAGAAGCTGAACTTCATACTCTCAGTGATTATTAGAAATTCACCTTTGATTTGTGGGCGGGACTGTTTTCCTGCTAAAGGCTGCAGTGGAACTATGTGACTTTAAATCTGTTTATTTTCCTTACGTGTAGTCATTCTAACCAGTTAAGGGTTTTTTCTTGGGATGCCTCCCCAAACCCCATTAGGATAAACCTCCATCTGTAGAAGCCTGAAGCCATTTGCACTAAGTATGAATTAACTTCATCATTTCTCTAACAGAGAAAACAAAAATTGCAGCTCAAATTGTGTTTTTTAAAACATATTTCCTTGTTTTTCCTAAGTAGTGTGAAGATAACTTTTAATAAGCCTTAAATATATGGGAAATAGTACTTGTTATCAATATGTAAGTATTATTTGAGAGGTAAAGGCAGTAAAAAGTCAAGAAAAGTACACTGTAAAGTGTTACAAAAAGTGAAACTAATGAGGGAAACTCTGCCCTCGTGGTTCATGTCCTCTTTTCACCCCACAAACATTTCCTCTGTAACTCGAGACTTAGCCGTAATACTCCTATGAAAAAAGCTTTCCAGGGAAATTCACTGGGAATGTTTGGCGTCTTGAGGAGGCGCGCGCGCGGCCCAGAGGAGGCGCGTTTTAAATGCAGACGGGAAAAATGCTGCTCCTTCTGCTGCAGATTCTCCTCCACTTTCCTTCATCCTCACCGCTTTGTGACCCACGAGTCAGAGGTAAAAACTTCTCATTATTCGTTTCTCTGGATGTGATGCTGCGCGCGCGCGCCTGAAGCGCAACTGTTTTACGCACGAGCTCATGTTTAATCCCACAGACATTCTGTCAGATGCGTGTCTAATCTCTTCCTAATCGTATTTAGAGATTATTCTAAATGAATATATGGTTTGTGAATGTGTCTGATTCCTGCTGTAAATTATTGACAGAGCTTTGTGTCTCAATATTTCGACGACAAAGTTGATCAATGTGAATTTTCCAGGCCTTACGCATTTACAGAAGCAGCTCTGCCATCTAGTGTCTGCCCCTGTGACCGGTTTCTTTTGGATGTGTCTTGCAGGGCTGTGTCGGCCATCAGTGGAAGAAACCCGTACGTACCTGCTAGTTTGATGGACGATTTGTGTCATGCAAGGCCTGTCACTCTACGGAGTCCTGGACATGACAAAAAAAAAAGAAAAAAACTTCTAAGGAATTACCGGTAGTAAGTTATGACCACGAATTTCAGTAGCAATTTCAGTATTTCAGTAGCAATTGGTATTTTCTAGGCAAAAATTGGGAATTCTGTTTTGCAGAAAATAAGTAATTTGTGAGCATGAACTAGAATTTCTTAGTCACAAATTAGCATTTTCTTAAGCAACTAATTAGCATGTGAAAAATACATTTCAGTATTGTTTGGGCAGAATATAAGCATTTTGCTCATATAAATGAGCATGTTGTGCGCACAAATGAGCGTTTTTAAGGACAAATTAGCATTTTGTGTGCACAAATTATTATTTTGTGGACACAAATGAGCCTTTTATGGGCACAAATGTGCATTTTAAGAACAAATGATCATTTTGTGTGCACAAATAACTATTTGGTTTTTTTTGGCTTTGGCAAATAATAATTTTGTGAACATGAATTAGAATTTTGTGCACGCAAATTAGCATTTTGTGAGCACAAATGAGCCTTTTATGGGCACACATTTGCATTTTAAGGACAAATTAGCATTTTGTGTGCACAAATAAGTATTTGGTTTACGCAAATAATGATTTTGTGAACACAAATGAGCATGTTGTGGGAAAAATTAGCTTTTTGTGCACAAATGATAATTTTGTTGCCACAAAATGGTAGTAGGAAATGATTATACGGAAGTACTAATTTGTGCCCTCAAAATGCTCATTTGTGCCAAGAAAATTCTAATAAATTGTTCATTTGTGTGCACAAAATACTCAGTTGTGACTGCAAAACAATTTGTGCACGAAAAATGCTAATTTGTGGCCGCTAATAAATATTTTGAAGGGACAATTCATTTCCGATTTTGACTGTCATGTCCAGGGCTCCGTATCATCCATCTCTCTCCATGTTCTAGCAGTCTGTCAGGAAGATCTAATCAGATGTTTTCTACAGAAAAAGATGGCATCAAGCCATTAATCAAGTCCTTAATGGAATGTGGCATAAAGGCCACAAGACCTCTGCGTATTTTTAGATGATCGATGGCATCATCAAATATTCAAATTCTAATTTCCAGGGATAATAGCAATATTTTGGACCATATAATACAAATGAAGTTCATGAATCAAACTGATCCCATGAGAAAGAGGGACTCACACTGTCCTCATCTTTCCGCTCATAATTAAAAATAATTGAAATGGTAATGGTTTTTCTACCTCAGCTAAATGCACAGATATCCTCCTGTCCTACTGCTCTGACATGGCCTACACCCAGACCATGTTCCCCAACATCATCGGCCACAGGACCCAGGAGGATGCAGAGGCCAGCGTGGAGTACCTCCTCGTCAGCGTGGTGGAATCTCTGATTGGTGGAGAGTGTAACCTCCAGGTGCGGATGTTGGGCTGCTCCGTTTTGGCCCCGAGCTGCGAGCAGGGGAAGGCACAGAGGCCCTGTCGCAGTGCCTGTGAAGCCGTGCACAAAAAATGCAGCCGTGCATTCAACAGCATTGACATGGCGTGGCCCTACTTCCTCGATTGTGATCGCTTCTTCGTCGGACACCAGGAGGGATGTTTTCACCCACTGGAAGACATGAGAGGTGAGAAATGTGCACTTCTCTCTGGTTGGAGTTTAAACTCATTTTTTTAACCAAATCCCACAAAGTAATGGTCTTGCCATCCAGAGATTTTTTTTCCACAAAAAAACTTTAAAAAGTTTCAAGCTTCCAACCTTCAAACCTGGAAGTATCAACTGTTTTAGTTTCTCTGAAGACCACTACATTAGTTTATTACCTATCTACATTCTGTTTTCAAAAGCTTTTCTGATTTTTATTGAAATGTTTGTTTTGCATCTAAAACTTAAGCAAAGAGTATCAAATCACCTGTTTTGAATAAATTTGTGCAGTTTTATGTGTGTGCTTTTAATAGCAGCTGGGTTGGTGTAGAGCAACCCCGCCCCCCTTCCTCTTCCCGTTGCTGAGAGCTGAGTCCGCCCAGCTTATTTTCTGCTTCACAAATAAGCGCCTTTCCCGACGACATTTTTTCGTCTGCTCCTGATTCACTGTGATTTGAATAAATGCACATCTAAGCTTCATTTTATTTATATATGTTCTAAACCATGACAAAAATGTCACAAGAACCTGTTAAAAGCACAATTTTAATTGGAGTGGGTGGCTGCCTCTTCAGAGCATTGCTAGGGGGCGTTGGTTCGCGTGCCCCTCCCACTTTTGGTTTAATTTTTGACATTCACAATCCAGTAAATAACTGAGATTTTTCTATGAATGTCTATCTATGATTGGTTTGAGTTCTTTTGCTTTTACAGGACACAGAAGCAGATTTGGTCCCTGAAATGATTCTGTTGAGCAAATGTCCTTTATTTTGTTAAAGCAGTTTAACTGGAATGCCTTCTGTTCCCACATGTTAAGACTGGGATCTGACATATTTTTCCATTTTCACTCAACCTTATAAAAAGCCAGTTTTTTTTGTGAGTTGTAGAAATCTTAAATTGCTAAAAGGTGCTGTCAGCTGTGAAAACAGCTTATTAATGACAGGAATTCTGCGACGGCTCCAACATGTGTAACCCAGATGATGTGAAATGAAGGCATGGCGGTGCAGACTGGAGGAGCTGATCTGAATTTATGATGGGAAAATCTCAAATAAAGACTTTAGTTTAAGATCAGAGTCAAGCAAAATATCTTATGACTCAAAAAATCTTTTCAAACCGTCTGTTTGTGCCTGTAAAACCTCTAACAGCCTAGTTTTATAGCCAGTTGGGCATTTTCCTGTAAAGTAGACACCCTTTGTTTGAAGAGATTTCTGTACCGACTAGTTCCATGTTAAAACTTTTGTTATTCTTAGCTTATGTCACAAGTAAATGAGATTATGTCTTATTGTATTTAGTTTAAACACTACGTTGAAAAAGTGTTGCCACAAACAGAATGAAATCATAGAGAAAAATTAGAATCCAGAAAGACTAAAATAAAAGTATATATAAATATATAATTGCCCTGTGGCTGCCCAGCCGTCACCCGATTTTATAATAGCGTCCTCCCTGACATCTGACGGCCCGCGTCTACATTAATGACCATGCCAATGATTTAAAAAAAAAAATCAGGTGCTGGCATGAAATCTAGAAAGTTCTGCTGATATCTCCTTATCGAGTGGTGGCTGTTGTGTAAAGGACCACTGGGAACACTTTTAGATTAGATCAAAAGATGATCGGAGTGGGACTTTAAGGAGGAAGGAGTAGATTCGTGGATGAAGAGAAAAGGATAAAACCAGCTTGTGTGAGGAGGGACTGAAGGAATGATGGATGGTTGAAACCAGTGCTGGATGCTTTAGATTGACATAGACCTGTCACATGGTGGGCTTCAGGACCAGTTCTACGGTTACCAACATTCACTGGACGTCCATCAGAGATCAGTTTCTGACAGATATTACAATGTTTCATCATCATAGAACTGGACTTTGTCTGGTTGGTTCCTGAATCTTCTACTTTGCTCATTGCTTTCATTTGCAGCAGAGCAACCGGATAAGGAAGCCTTCCAAGTTCCTCTGTCAGAAGACCCTGCTGCCTTGATGCAGTTCACCTATCACTCTTACAATGAGATGATCGACCACTTGAAGAGAATTGAGGACCGCTGCTCGGCCGTGGCCAGGACCTACAGCATCGGCCGCAGCACGGAGGGCAGGGAGCTGCTGGTGGTGGAGTTCTCCGACAATCCCGGAGAGCATGAACTCCGTGAGTACCATTTCCTCATCTTCTGTTTGAAGTCCACTACCAGTGAGTCAGTGTTCCATGTGATCTTGATCAGTCGAACCGGAGACAAAGTATGTCGGCAACGTTCACGGAAATGAAGTCCTGAGCCGTCAGCTGCTCATCTACCTGGCTCAGTTTCTCTGCTCGGAGTATTTGAAAGGGAATGAACGGATCCAGAGCCTCATCAACAGCACCCGCATCCACATCCTGCCCTCCATGAACCCCGATGGGTACGAGGTGGCCACATCTGGAGACAACGAAAACTTCCACAGGGACAGCACAGAGGTGACTTCTCCATGTTATCTGAATACTAAACCCAGATTAAAATAATCTGGACTTTCTTGTTTTCTTAGTAAAAGTGTAGATTTTTGGAAGCTCTGAACAACTCTTGGTGGCATTTTATGGAGAATCTGTTCTGGAAGTTTGATTGTTTGGTCTAAATCTCCAGCTCGGCAGATACAACTCTTTTAATCCGGGCAGAAACAATGCCCAGAACGTCGACCTGAACAGCAACTTCCCCGATTTGACGTCCATCGTTTACCGAAGGCGCAGACAAAAAGGCCACCGTACCGACCACATCCCAATCCCAGACTCTTACTGGTTTGGTAAGGTACAGAACGAAATTTATTCACGCATTTACGATCACACTTGGCTTATTTCTCATCATGCAAATAAATCAACCGACTCCTCTTTGCTTGACCTCGTGTCTTCCAGGTGGCACCAGAGACTTATGCCGTCATGAAGTGGATCCGCTCTGTGCCGTTTGTGCTTTCGGCTCACGTCCGCAGTGGGGAACTGCTGGTTTCATACCCCTATGATCGGTCCAAACACCCTCAGGGGTATGACACATTCTCCCCAACCCCGGATGAGAAGGTATAAGCAAACGCCTCATACAGCAGAACCAAAACCCAATTCTCTGTGCCATTCAAAATGGTGCAACTTTATTGAAACTTTAACAAAGTGCCCACGTCTTCATAAAGGCTCTACTGCTTAGGATGATAGTCCATGATGGAAAAACCTAACAGATTGACTTTGACAATCATCAGATTTGAACCTAAATAACAAACACATTGAACAGAAAAAAAGTATTTTATTTTACTGTTCGTTTGATTTAATTTGATTTCATTTATTGGTTTATAACAAGCATTGAAATTATGGAAAAATTACAGTTAAAAAACAATAATTAAGATGACTGAAGATGATGCTGTCTTCTTGACAATGTAATTACTTATAATCATAAATAGATGTTTTTGCAGTTGTGTATACAGTTCAAACACGTCACATTAGATTAATTAACATATCATGAATTAACACTGTAAAGCCCACACTACATTTAAGAATTGAAGACATAAATTGTTTTGAGAATTTAGATGTTTTTTAAACCACTTTGATGAAATCCACAAAAATATATACTTTTTAAATGAAATATAGATAGCATCAATCATGATCCGTTGGGTGACGTTTTCTCCCACAACAATCTTAGTTAAGATGCAAAAATATTTATGTGTGTGTTTAGGAGAAAATAAAACCGTTCTTTACCCATTGTCTCTAATTTGATCCACACATTTTAACATGGTGTAACTGTACAAAAAAGAATTCATTATCAACCAATTTTACACATACATTCCCTCTTTTTCTCTCTCTCTATACATATATATATGTATATATGTAAATATGTATATGTATATATTTAAAAATATATATCAAAATCAAGGCAGATCGTTTCAAGAAATACAAATTCTAAATAAAAAAAACTTTTCAAACAGTATTTATATGTTTATTCTTTTAGGTTTTTAAATTCTTTGCAGGAACATATGCAAACGCCCACAAAACAATGTCCAGCCAAAGTGCAGTTTGTGATCAGCGAGGAGCAAGCAGCCAGAAAGGCATCCTAAACGGAGCGCAGAGGTCCAGTTTTGCAGGAGGTAAGAGAGCGTGAGTCTGCAGAAAAGACAGCTGCAGACTGCCCTGCAGCCAGTAGAGGCCGCTGTTGGATCAGCTGTGAGAACAAATCAAGGCAAATCCAGTCCAAAAAGTACTTCACTCATGTTGTTATGCATGCTTTCAGGAATGCAGGACTTTAACTACCTTCACACCAACTGCTTTGAGGTGACGGTGGCGCTGGGCTGCGACAAGTTTCCTGATGAGGAGGATCTCTTCCTCAGCTGGCATGACAACCAAGAGGCTTTGATTGAGTTCTTGGAGGCAGTAAGACACATGTCCTGTTCTGTGTTAACCTGGTATTGGAGTAAACTTACACAATTTACGCCCTCAGGTCCATCGAGGCATCAAAGGAATAGTAAAAGATGAGAATGGAAGTGGAATTCAAGGAGCTCAGATTTCGGTCAGAGGAATACGGCATGACGTTACCTCAGGTAGTATTATTATTTGATGGAAAATAGTAAAAAAGGTAAAACCATTTTTAATTTACAGCTGTTTGCGCTCCATGTTTCAAAACGAAGGTCTTTATTTTAATTCTTTAACTTCTTTATTTTTGTTTGAAGGAGAAAAAAACCTTTTTCTTATTTTTTTATGTCATATTCTGGTATTTTTTACACATAATTTTTAATCTTTTGTGAATGTCTTTGCACACCCTTGTCAAAATAGTTTGTTACATAATTTATGTTACACTATTAAAGGCACATTTTTAGCTGCTATGTGATGATTCTATTGGATTCTTTAGAGCAAAACTGGAATTTTTCAATAAGTTTTCCTCCGTGTGCCATGAAAAATTATTCAGTTTTACCCAATTAATCTAAAAGCATTTACCGTTACTGGGATGTCAGCTCGGTGTTCCAAACAGGTCCAGGTTTCACTCTGAGTAGTTAGGAATACGAAAGCCTTTTTTTTTCTCCATTGTGTTTATTTGATTTGTATTTGATAAGAATGACTCCACCACAATTCTGTTGCACTTTTGAGCATTCACGCTCATTTTGGAAAAAGTCCCGCCCCTTAAACTGTCTCCACCAATCATTCTAGGAGGCTTAATCAGATCTAACCAATCAGAGGCGGTCAATGACTTCACTTCCTGGTGCCGGCATGGTTCAGAAAGTCTCTCAGCTTCAACAAAAATAACAGCTAAAGACTGTGTTTAGCTGTGTAGCTTCCTGCAGGATCTGGTGGAAAACATGCATGAAATAATTAAGTCTGCAGCATCAGCACTGACATTTTTGCACTACAGCTCCCATGATTCAATGGGTTCTCTTCACAGCATCTCTGTTCTGCTTTCTAACTGAAACTGCTAGTTTCTACACATCTGAAGGACAACTTCAATTTCAGACTTTAAGCAGTTTTGAAAAAAAATGTGAGTTTAAATTTAAAAACAAAATAAAAGAAACTGAATTAAGGCAAAGGGACTAACATTTCAACTAAAGCTAAATTGAAATAATTGTTTTTTTTTTCCAGAAAATAAATAAAACAATAATGTTACAACTTTTTTATTTAGACGAAAGAAAAACTAAATAAAACCATTTTAACTATTTTTCGTTTTAACTTCTAAACTTGATTATACTTTTTGTGTAAAATTGATCAAACTCGTTGCGAATGTATAATTGTTCAAAATGTACTATTGTTTCTGCACAAGGATTAAAAAAAAAAGATTTCAAAAACAAATGAAGAAATATCATTATGGATGTTAATTAATTTTTGTAAAGTTGCATAAAATTGCATTTTGATAAACTGGAGGGAAACACCAATGCTTGAAGGTTTGTGCGTCCCCCTACAGCCTTGAGGTAAAATTGCTTTTGAAAGTTTTATTGCAACTTTTTAAAAAAAAAAGTTGCAACTTCATGGCTTTTTGTGCCACAGCTATTAAGAAATCCTGTTAGGTGGTATTCGTTTTCTGCATTTGACCCATCCGCTGGGGGAGCAGGGGGCTGCAGACACAGCTGCACTTGGTGGTTTAACCCCCCCCAAGCCAACCCCTTAATGCTGAGTGTCAATCAGGGAGGCATTGGGTCCCGTTTTTAAAGTCTTTGGGATGACTCAGCCTGGATTTGTACTCACTACATTCCAGTCTCAGGGTGCACACTCTACCACAAGGCCACTGAGATGTGAGGTTCTGGAGGGACTGCTACATCATTAATACAGACTACAGCGTTCCTCTTTTTACAGTTTGGTGTGATTTTTGTCAAGAAAATTGTTTGGCTCAAAAAACAGATTTAAAGTCAAACTTGAATTATATTTTGAGTATGTTTGGAAGTGAGTCCAAACACTGTTTCCTTTCACACTCAGGTGAAAACGGAGAGTACTGGCGCTTCCTCACGCCCGGCATCCACATCATCTCCGCCTCCGCCCCCGGCTACACTAGAGCCTTCAAGAAAATCCACCTTCCCCCCAAAATGCGTAAAGCGGGCCGCGTTGACTTTCTCCTGCACAAAGCTGTGCCAGAGCCTGACGCACAGGAAGGAAACGACGCCCTCTCAACGGTAGAAGCCTACGAACGCTTTGACCCACACAACCAATACGAGCGCTATACCCAAATATCTGCAATCAGCCAAAGGAGCGAAGAACGGGCAAAGAAACCCTGGTGGTGGAGCTACTTTGCCTTGCTAGATGTCCCTGCGCCCACCTGGCTCCTGAAAAAGTATTAAAGCTTACACGAGAAGCAAAATATCCACTTTACTGAACTAGCATGCGTTTAATATACAGATTTGGGCGGTCTTACACACGCTTTAACACTTGCAAGCTGAAATGCTGATGTCAACACTTTGAATTCCAAATACTTCCACCTTTAAGAAACTTCAGATAATAATTATGCTTCAATAAAGGTGTTTTAAACCCAAATATTTGTCCAGAATTGCAAAAAAAAAAAAGACATTTGAAGTAATTATACTACATATCCACAAGGGGGCAGTCTGGATCAAAAATCATGCTCAAGTTTCTGCAAACAAATGATGGTTGGCACAAACATGCAGTCCAGTTAGCCTCTTTGTTTTGAATTCTTTCCCCTTTTTGTGAGTAAGAACAGCCTTTGATCTGAATAGAGAGAACACTGAGATCGTGATTCATTACAGTGAAGAAAGTGGGTTATGATGGATTTATTGAATTCACCTCACTTGGTAACCCTCAGAAACGGGGAGCCTTCCCCATCTAGTCTGTTATAAAGAAGATAATGATACCGTTCTTGACCTCATTGTCACGCGAAGGTCATTTAGTCCATATATTTAATGCAAAAATTCCATCTTCTCTGGAGGTGATTATCCCTCCAAAATTTCAAGGTAAACATAATTTACGATCTTAAGGAATTATGTATAAAATATGTCTCATTTGTTTCCTGAAGGAGATACTTAAGGAAACACTAAGGCTCCTATTCCTTATATTTGAACAATTTGTCTGGGTCCCATCATGGCTGCCGCTTTGATGTTTTCAGATTGTTTCACTCTGATAGAAACCCTTCCATAGCGAAACTGACTGTGAGACCGGACCTATAAGTACCATTTAATGCATATGTTTTAAAGACATGAAGAGGTGAAACGTAAAACACAGGAAAAAAGAAAAGTTCGGACTTTTGATTTGATGATACAGTTAAATTAACTTTTAAAAGTTTTACAGTTTTATGTAAACAAAAGGACAGAAAAGTCTCCTTTAAGTTCATATCTATGAACCATAAGTACACATGGCATTGCATTATGAAAACAACATTTATACATTCACCGCCCTCGCAACACGTATTCAAGCAACCGCTTCCAATGAAAAGTCAGGCGTGGCTACACGCCGTTTTACAGCCATTTTCAGGCTCCACGTACAAAACATGCGTTTGAAGTCAAACCGGGTGGAACTGTGACCGATCAGGGATTTGGAAGTGACAAACGGATGGCGTCTCTTTGAATTCACAGAAGTGACAACTGTTTGAAAATTGATCATGAAGGAGAAATTTGATCATCGCGATTTTGTGCCCAGCGGAAATTCCACAACAACGCCAAATCTTTCATTGGAATAGAGCTGTGAAAGAAAAAGCCCTGGAGCTGACAGGTTCACTTCTGATTGGTCACGGGCTACCACAGGGTGACTAAAGTGGGCCATCTGGGTGTGCGGACACTCAGATTTGTTGATTGTCATTATTCGGAAAGAACTGCAAACTTCTAACACTCAGAGTTCACAGAAAGCCTCACAATCAGTGATTTCAGGAAATCAAAGGTTGCAAACATCCTTTGGAAAAAATGTGGCAAACTATATTATTGAAAGAGGGGGTAGGGGACTGAAAGGACACATCAGAGTCTAATTGAGTTGACTCGTTTAACTCTTTAACATCGGTGATGTTGCCGGTGACACAAAAAAAAACACACGCTCTATGACAAAGCGTAACTCTTCAACAGTTGACGCGATCAACGTGAATCAGTTGATTATGAAGCGGAGAGAATCGTAGTGGCTTTGCACCGATGCGTGCAAAAGGGTTGCGTAAAGCTGCTTTTCTGCGCTTCAGAATCCACTGGAATTACATAATTGCGTAAACGGTTGAAGAGCTACGGTAGTGGATAGACTATCAAACCCGGGTGGTAAGTGGTTAAGCTAAAAAAAATCACTTTTGTCAGAGTACTGATCCATTTAAACAAATCCAACACATGCAAAACTTTGATTTTACTTGACTTGTTTTTTGTGATATCGTCACATATGAGAGTATTTCGGATTATACACAAGTTACAAAATACTTCTTCTTTATCTTTAAAAAAACAACACCAACAAATATCAATGACTGACACTAAACAGTTGCCTAAAGTCCAGCCCCTCCTTTCAGACGCAATTCTCTTCATGTGAGCTTTTCTCAGCAGAGCAGTCTAGACATAGTCAAATGTAGGGCCAGAATAAAACATAAAGCTCTATTGGAATAAGTGTTCATGATCTTAATGCGCATTGCTGCTGTGTCCCAGGGATAAAACACTTAAAAGTCAGTCATGAAGAAGAAAAGGCCCAAGGGCTCCTCAGGCTGGGTACATGTCTGTGATGCGCCAAACTACTTTAGCTGTCATGCAGGAATATCTGAGAGCCTTCTCTGAGTGCACTGATGCTTGAGTTCAGCCGTTGAGCAGAGCCTCGGTTAACGGAAACCGACAAAACTTCTGATTCCACCCCAGAGCAAGCTGCCTTTTTCAGTTTCATTCTGCCAGGTTTCACATAGTCTTTCAAGCATGCATAGAAATATATTATAAAACATTTTTCTGAGGAATTTAGTTGAATGGAAACGATTAAAAGGCCAATCAGATCTAGTGGACGTCTGCAAAAGGAAACTAAAGGGCACAGAAGTGAGTAACATCAGTAAAACGTGTTTGGTCATTTGGAGACAGTGACACCCCCAAAGGGTGAAGTGTTGGATAGTTTCAGTCTAATGTTTGCCAAATGAATCATGCAGCACGGATGATATGACTCCAACTGAGAACAAATATTACCACGGAGCTTGTTGAAGAGTAAATGTGGTCAGAAAGACTGGCACGTTCAAACCTGAAAATGATTTTTATTTACCACACGTTTCCATAAACTAACAATCACTGGTGGAATAAAAAGGAAGATTTGATCTAAATAGTTTTGGACAAACAAATGCAACAGAAGAATCTGCTCATTTAATTCTTGGTATTACATACAAAAGGTAAATAATACTTACAGTTACAATAAAACAATAACAAGTAAAAATACCACATTTTCTGGACTAATGGCAAAACCAGATTATAAGCCGTTGTCTTATATATTTATTATTATTATAATTGTCTTTTTTTGAACTTATCTTAGACAAAAAAGTCAGAAGTAAGTCGGTCAGTCAGACTTTATTAACAGCGTTTGCAGTAATTCTGGAACTTGTAATTAACACCCTACATTATTCACAAGCGTTAGCTGCGACAGCCTATTCACAATGCCTGTAACTGCTCGTTTACAACACGTAAAAAGAAACACAGTCCGACACCGCTACACATTAGCCATGCTTTTTTACAATAGCCATAACTCCCAACCTTGTTTACAACACATAAAAACCCAGACTGATAATGTTAAAACTAAGGGTGTAACGATACTTCATGACTCGATTAAAAACCGATTCAAACTTGTCATCATGCCATCGAAATAGAAAATGTAAAAATCGATTTGTCACGGCCTGTGCCTGAATTTAGAAATGCAATGTAGGTAACATTATGTAGCGTGACACGCTTTCCCTAAACGTCATTACGTATTGCATTCGTGCCTCAAACATCATGTGTAATTGACGTATAATTGTATAATTTATGTATAAGTGTTTACTTGTATTGAATCCTTTTCTGTTATTAGGAAAACAGACGGTTTGATGTGAAAAACAATCTTCGTGTTGTTTACTGGCTCAGTTCTGTTTAAAACAATTACCCTGAGCTCCTGGATTCATTTCAACCTATTCTTTTACATGAAAGATTAAAGGAATTTTCACAGAATCACAATCTGCAAAGAGTCACTGCAAATGCATGATAAACCTTATGAAAATGCATGTAGTACACGTGCTATAATCCAATGTAGGGTAACAAAATCACAAGGGTTTGACTTCATAGACATTTTTGGCACAAAAAAGCTGCTTTGCTGTAATATGCAATGGTCTCTGTGGTCAGGATAAATAAAATTAAGTTAATGGAGGAATGATAATTTCCTGCTCTGTAAACAGCTTGGAGTTTTAAAATTATTATTAACACTAGATCTACTTAGTGAGTGCATTGGGGTGTGTGAGGGGATGACTGCACCACCCCCTCTATACCATTAAAAAGATATCAAGAAGGTACTTGCCCCGTGTCTAAAAGTTTTCAAACAATCCTCATTTACATATCTAATGTTTCTGGATATAAAATCTTAATGAGAATAGATTTGCTAGACAGGTGTAAAATTTAAAAAAACATTGTGTCGTTTCAATTGACTTGTGGCATGTGATTGCAACAGACTGGCAACCTGTTTAGAATGGACCCCACCTTAGTCCGACAGTAGCTGAGTTAGCTCCAGTGGCGGCAAAAGGGAGTCAGAAGATGGATTGAACAGTGGATTAACAGATTCAAAGACCTTCAGTTCCCATTTATGCTAATATGGTAAAGCAACAGGGTTTGTGCTCCTGTTGGCTTTCAAACTAAAAAACAAAACAGTTTGTTAAAGTCCCACTCTGATCATCTTTGGTTTATTTTCAAAGTGTTCCCAGAGGTCTTTTGATTATGATTATACCCTTTTTTAGCCAAAATAAAAAAAATAACTGTCATTTTCTAGGACATAGTTTCTGCAGAGCGGCAGGAGTTCATTAGAAATTCCACCCCCCTTCCCATCACCCACCTGTATATGTGCTCTCCCGCTAGCTTACAGCCCCTCACAACCTCCAACCTAGCATTAGCAGAGCAACAAAACGGCGAGCAATATCAGCTATCCCATCGCACAGTTTTGAGCCAGATGCCAGCTTGGACGAAGAAAAAAAAAAGATGTACGTGGATTATTTGTGGATGCATCAGAATGAAGCGGAGCAGGGAGCTTCTTTTTTACGTCTCTGCTCCCGATTCATAGAAACTTGAATATACAAGTACTCAGAAATGCAAGAAAAGCTTCCTTTTCTTTTTTATAAATGAACACCGCAAGAATATGTTAAAACCACCAAAACCATTTTCACCGAAGTGGGTCTTTAAAGGAATCCTATTTTATAAGATAACGCTGTGTGCAGCAGATATCCAAGAAAGTACAAAACAGCCCCCAAACAAATGCAGTTAACATAGAAAAGGTCTGCTTCCATCCCAGCATGCTCACGCTAGCAAGTTAATTAAGCGTCGTCTTGTGCACATGAACTTTAAGGTTTTATTTGGAGTCAGAGTAGATCTACTGTGAGGTGCACCGAGCTAATTATGTGATGATGAATCTCCGGTGGCAGGAGGTAATTTTTCAGTGCTCTTTAAAGATAGTAGAGGATATGGCAGATAACTGCTTGAAGCCATTGCGAGTCAGCGGCGGCCAAGCTAAATGCGGCAGCAAGTGTCAGGCCAAATCAATACACGCTTCCCAGGATTCCTTCAGCGCGATAATCCGGGCTGTGGTAGGCACTGACCTTGGGGGAGGCGGGGCCCTTGTTTCCTTGCTCCGTTTTTTTTTTCAAAAGCAACTCCCTTTACAGACAAGACTAGCTAATTGCTATTAAAAAAACACCAGATAGTAGGATTTTAGCTCCAAACTGCTAAATGCTTAGACCTCCTTCCCCGAAAAGGCTTAAAGCCCCGAGCAACCATGCAGGATTTATTCATAGGTGTTTACGAAAATCTGCTATGCCCTCATTCAGATTCTTTTTTTGGTGAACTCCTAATGTGCTGTTCATACACAAATCGCTCCCTTTGGACATGCAGTTTTGGTCGTTGATTTTTTTTTGTACCTTGTAGATTTCGGCGCGTATTTCTTTAAGAGAGGCCAACATTGTGTTCCAGCTGATTTCCCTGATCCCATTAAGTCACAATCTTGTATTATTTGCTTTAAAATAACAAGAGATAATCCTGGCATCAGGCTAATCAGCCATGAAATGGGGTAACTAGATTGCACTGCTGCAAGATCGCTGCAGAACCGCATAGAAAAAAATATGTTTTTCCAAAAAATTGATCGTAAAAATCAGTTTAGAAGCAACCTGACAGTGATGTTTTAACGTGATCTTTGAGGAAGCAACAAACTAAAAGTTCTTTCAGTCTTCCACTTATTCCAGGCCATATGGGGATTTCCAGAGCATCGCTTCTCCGTCCCCCGTCAGCGGCGCTCGCTAGCTTAAGACATCAGCAAGTCATTAAAAATGTAAAATTAACGTTTCTTTAAGTGGAACACGATTCGGTTGTAGGCTCAGGAGGCAGTGAAGCGTGCCACTTGCATATGAAATGCATTTGGTCATCCCCCTGGCAACAAGGAAGTTAAAAAGTGCATCAAGTGAAACAAGAGCAGATTGCTTTTATTCTTTATTTAGCGAGTTATTCTAGACACTGAGGGAAAGGAAAATCCTTCCAGCTTTGATCTTTCAGGGAAGGATAAAAGCATTTGTAGGATTTTACTGTATTTGTTTCCTTTTTTGCTACAAAATTTGTGTTTGTGTGCTTTATCTCCATATTCTTTCCTTCAACATAGAAATGCAGAGAGCTGGAGGAAATGTTTGTGTGTGAGCATGCTTCAGTGCGTTTGTTAGCAAGCAGGATTTTTTGGTGCAAATGTGTTCTTGTTCACACTAATATTTAGCCTTGGGCTTTTGCCAGACACAAATGTGTTTGTCCTAATGTGTTCCGGATGTCTTTAGCATAATGTCTTCCATGTTCTCAGTTTTCTGTACAATCGGTACACCCAGGCAGGATCTGCTTACATTGTGACTCTTAAGTGTGTGGAAGCGTCACATGCTGATGTTTTGCATTGGCTCATCAAAGATACAGTTGGTGCAATTGACTGTATATGAGAACTGGACTGAGTGCCCCCCCCCCCCCATGTGTTCCAAACAGGCTGCTGGCTCCAAGAAGCCAAAATGCCATAGACTTCTATAGAGAAGTAAACAACTATTACTCAGTTTACTACTATTACTAGTCACTATTACTTCTTTTAACATGTTCTTGCTAATTTTTATGACATTTTTTCTTCATTGCAAGTTATTCAATTTATAGATTGACCAATCAGATGCCTCACTGTGAGAATGTGGTCTCATGTAGAACATTTGAAACGTCTGATTGACAGATTCCTTTAAGCTCACTTTCAAATGGTCTTCCAACAAGCTCACTCCTGATTGGTGGAAGTGGTTGCCATAGAAGCGCTGACCAATGCTTTGTTCGCACAGAGTATGTGATGCGCAATCAAGAATACATTGAATGGGCTTTTAGCATCCAGTGTTCACACTGGACTGTCGCTACCTGACACTAGCGCATGTTCACATTTGGATGAGTGGCTATGAAATGTCATCTTGTAAATCTTGCTCCAGGATTTTTCTTTCACAGCTCTGTTATGATTCATAAAAAACCTGGTTTCATGGAATTCCAGCCAGGCACAAACCACAATTAATAATTTCTCCTCCATTGTCACATTTTAAGTGGTTGGCACATCCGTGAATTGAAAAGGACGCTACTCATATGTCACTACCAAATCCAAGTCCCTGATTGGCCAAGAACAACTGGTGTAACTTTAAAGGCGCATTCAAAGGCTGCGCGTTTTGTATGTAGAGCCTAAAAACGACTTAAAAACTTGCGTTTTGCGATGTGTGAATGTGAGAGTTCAGCCCAAAATGCACATGCACACGTGTTACGTGGACTCTGAAGTGGTCACTTGAACGAGCGTTTCTGGTGCAAACGTCACATGGAACTGATTCAGACCAATCGCTGCTCACTGACTTCATCTGGCTCCAACACGTGTTGTGAAAAATGGAGACTGAATTGATTTCATTTGGTTAGATCCATTTTCTATGGGTGACTACATACTCACTCTGTCCAGTGCTCATATACAGCCAATGGTTGGTTCAGATGTAAAAGCAGTGCATGGGTGTTTTCAGGAGACAAAATATACTGTTTTTAAACATTCAGTTTTTACTCTTTTCTCACCGCAAAAATTGAATCTTAAGGGAAAAAAAGACCCTTTCTTCAAAAGAATATCTTCTTTTCTGTCTTGCAAGAAAAATCATTTTATCAAGAAATTTTTTTAAGAGAAAAATATTCTAAGTTTAACAAAAACATGGCTTAGTGACTAGAATTTTTTTCTCAAAATAAGAATTCTTGATGAGACAATTTTTCTTAACTTAATGTCAGATTTTTTTTTGGTTATTTAAAGAATTTTTTTTCAAATTGTAAGGATTTTTTATTTACTTTTAAAAGGGGCTTTTCTATATTTTTTACTGAAAGTTTGACATAAACAAGCAGCAATCTGTCTGATAACTACGGTGGCCCTGAAGTGCAAATCACTCAACGCAAAAACATTTCAAAGATCATGACGACAAATAAAAAAACAAAACAAAAAATATTTTTTAAAAAACAACATTACATTTCAGAAATCAAAACTCCTGAAACAAAAAATGCAAAGAAAAATACTTTTTGGAAAACAAAAGTAATTTACCAGAAATCAAAATGTTAAAAAATTAAACAAAATAATGAACCGGAAAAGGTCGGCATTATGGAAGATGACATTTAAGTTGAACTCTTTCTTCATGTCAAAAGATATTGCCATAGCAAACAACGTCCTGAAGAAGAGGTGAACAAACATCATCATCCAGTCAGCAGGGCCCTAAAATACCTAGCTGAAACGTTTCCTTTTTCGTTTATTTTTTTTGAAATTGTTTTTTGATTTCTGGAGTTTTAATGTTTTTTTAAACATTTATTTGTTTTGCTTATTTGATTGTCGCTGCAATACTTCATATGTTTTTGTTTTGATGGATTGCTGATGTGATTGGCACTTCAGGGCCACCGTAGATAACATCCAAACTTCTTTCTCCAAAGGAGTTACAATCCATAATTTCTCCTTGTTTGGTTAATCATCACTATTATTCTGAAAAGTTACCAGCTTTTGAAAGGAACAGTTCTTCTTTTGATCGATTCAAATAACAGCATAAGTTCTTGCTTTATTTTGAATTGTAAAAGAAAAAAATCAAAGAGCATTTAAGTCCATTTTCCATCCCCTAAATGACGTAGAGCAGAATCAACACATGCAGCGAAAAGTTTGCCTAAAGCGTCTTTGACCCCAGCATTAACCTTCTTAACATTGTTGGGATTTGACCTTGGCTTATAGTGGTTGCTTGGGATTTGAAAGGTCCACGGTTCACTTCCCACATTATCCATTTGTCAAAGTTACTTTTCGAAACACAATTAACTCACAATTAGATCATCAGTCAAGGAGTGATTTTTGAGGAGAAAAGGTGATGCAGGAGTTTAAGGAATGAAAATACGTCCTAATTTATTTCAATGCTATAACTCTACCTTATTGTATGCATTTCTGAAATCTATTACACTGAATGGCCTGTATCAGGCTATTCTTACCAGTAAGCAAGAAATTGGAAGTGTATTTATTTTCAAAAATCCGTGTCAGCCAATCATCATCCCCTCTGTGAAGTATGTCCCTTTATTAAGGTGAGGTGTGTGCCAGGAGGGGGTCCAGACCAGGCCTCGAGGGCTGCATTCCTGCATGTTTTCCAGCTCTGGGATGTTCTAATTGACTGGACACACCTGAACCAGGTAATTGGTCATGAGTAGGGCTTGAATATCTGCAAATTATGCAGACACAGCGGCCCTCGAGGCCTGGAGTTGCTTATCCCTGTTTCAAACTATGATTTTACAATAGATGATTTTATTATACATGTATTTAGATTTTTTCGGAGCTGCATCTGCTCGTTCGAAAAGTCGCTCAAGAGCCAAAAAAGTGTGGCCACACCTGTTCAGCTATGGACACAGCAGGGATGTGACGCGTGTGTAAGAACGGCTTCTGGAACACATATTTAGTCCACGGTGTTCACACTGGACAAACGGGGAGGGGCTTGTTCTCCTTGCACATTTAGATGTTTTTACAAAAACTTTTCACTGGAAGTGGCAGTTTGTTGAGGGCGTTGTGAATGTAACTATCTAGAGAGCTGGCTGTAAGCAGAGTTGCTTTGTTTACATTAGTGAGAATAAAAACAGACTTACTTGTGTGACACCCCCCTAGTGGTTAATTTGCAAACTGCATCTGTTTTTATTTTAAACTTCATTCTGGAAGTCAAAGGTTTCATCAGCTTCCTTATTTTTCATACATATTTTAGGACAGATATGATCTGACTCTTGAGAAAATTTTTTAAAAAGTTAAAAAAAATGACAAATTTCTCTAAAGTAAAACTACATTTTCTGTGGTAAATACTGAAAGATCTATTTAAAATATGCACTCAGGATTTGTCTTTTTGAGCTTAAAGTAAAGCAGTAGAACATAAATATGTCATTTGAGATGACTCACTCCTTCATCTGCCTCACAGGAATCCTGTCTGCGGCCTAAAAATGTGACATTCGCTTCTCAGGGTTCCCACTGTGAACCTTTTAACAAGGAACAACTTTCTCAGCCAAGCTTTAAAGGCACAAACATTTCCGCTTATTGTCATCATCAATCATAATTAGGCAACAATTTCTTCACCTTGGATCAATTTGTGCCACTGAGATCAAACACCCGTGTTAATGGGCGCCCAGATTTTCACGGAAGTTAATCTGTATCAGGTGTTATGAGCAACAGTCTTTCATGACCCGAGACAGCTGACGTGGCCCATAGTTTGTTACTGCAACTTAAATGGAAAAAAATACGTTTTGATGATCTTTATAAGTAAAAGCTCTGATAATAGTGATGCCATTGTTATTATCCACTGGAAAAGGTTTGATCTGAGCAGGAATCAAATAATGGATTTGCTCAATAAAAGACCTGCTTCTTAACTGAGGGTGCCTCTGTAATCGCTATTGACAAGTGAACAAGCTCAAATCATCATTGCTTCAGTCACAACTCAAACTGGGCTCACGGAGGCTGTAGTCTGGCCTAATTACACCAAATTACACTCACCGGCAGGCTAGGGTTGTGTTTCTGATCACCTCTGCACAGAATGCTGGTCAATGTAATGAACGGATGTGGTGGAAAATGGATAATTGAAGGAAAGACTGAACTATAAATGTATTGCACCAATTGAAGGAGGAAAAGAAACAGGATTCCATAGTTAATAAAATCAGGACTGCCCAAAAATCTGCAGCATTGAAACGGGTCAACCCCGTAAAGGGTGCACCTGACTGACAGAGATGGATACGGTCAGACAGGAAAGCCTCACAGGACCGGCTTTTGTTAGAGAATTTGGAGACAAATCCAGACTGAGATGGTTTTTAGATCTTCTGACACGGTACAGTTAATGCATTTGGTAAAGGGATGCTGGGGTTGGCGCTCCCAGGAGCGAGGCCTAAAGGGAGACCAAAGAGGAAGTTCACAGACCCAGTGAAGGGGGATATCAGAATATTTGGTGTAATGTTACACTGATGACCTCTGAAGAAAAGTGCCCAACAGACAGTGAGAAGTCAACATCCAAAGCAGCCAGTCACTCATCAGACATTGCAACCTGGTATGAAATAAAAATATTGCATGGATGGATTCGTCAGCTCACTCCATGTGGGAAATCCACGACTGTTTAAGACAGTAGATAAGGCATTAATGACGTCACCTTTTAGCTTGATTTTGGTTCAACTTGGAGCCAGTTAAATACTTGACTCTGTCGCCACCCTTGCTGGTGATGAGCTGTGACGTCTCCAAAAATGGGCGGCAAGTCTGACAGTTTTTTAAATACGCCCAAAAGGTGAGTTAAAATTGGTTCAACTGCAACCTGTTCAATTAACCCTTTAAAACCAGAGCTTTCTGTCCAGGGCTAATATTCTTTACATAACTCTAGAGCAAATTCCGAAGCGGAGAGAAGCGGCTTTATGCAACATGGGATGTTAGTTATGTGTTGCATAAGGCCGGAAATAAAAAGCAGATTTTCTCCACATCAGAATTAGCTGATTCACCTTGATCAAAGATTTACAATATGTAAAAGAGTGTGTGTTATTAAGCTGTTACCGGCGACAGCTCTGGTGTTAAAGGGTTAAAAAAAACGCATTATTTAATGTACAATAAATTATTAACACAATGGTTAATGAAAAATGTCATTAGCTCCGTTGGAGTGGTTTAGTCCTTTTATAGATTTGGGCTGTTTCTGACCTGGCACAGGGTAGCTTTCTTTTTAAGTCAGCTTCACCCTGGAAGTTAAAAACACATGATGCATTCGATCAAAACTAGATATGTTTTATTCCTCATTGTGATAATTAACATATTTCCTGTTGGTAATATTTGTATTAAAACATCTCTTGGTAGCCTAAGGGAAAGGACAAAAAAACCCCTCAAAATATCATTCAAAACTATGAAAAATATATGTAAAACTGAAATTTTTGTAGGATTCAATCAGAGCACGCATGTAATAAGACAGAGGTGTTTGCTTACTCAAACTAACGTACTCAAACATTACAGAACCACTTCATATTTGTAAATTTAAATAATAACACATTCATACCTTCAGGGTGTAATGTGATAGTATTGAGAAACACTGTAAGAAATGGAGATCTCCACATGAAAGGCCACAAACCCAGCATGGCCCTGTTTGTAGTTAGCAAGGGTCAGTAGTATCTTACCCCCATGTACTGTAGTTGAAGCACCCTGTCACATTAAACTAAAGTGATCTGAAATTCAGCTGGATGACTGCTGCAAATGCTAATGCCTTTGGAGTTGTAACCTGTGGCTTTTTTCTTCATACCCAGAGACCTGAAGAAGAGCCAGGACTATAGAGCTGTAAATCGAATTCTGACACATTTTCTTCATTATTTCACAATGTTAACCCTTTAACGCCAGAGCTTTAGCTCCGTTTACGCAATTAATGTAATTCCAGCGCATTCTGAGACTGAGAAAAGTCGCCTTGTGCTGATATGCAACACTTTACAGCAGTAATCAGTAGTAACGCAATCAACATAAATCAGATGATTCTGTTGTGGAGAAAAATTACTTTGCGCTATATGCAACACTTTGTTAGTAAAGAATTAGAGGGACAATATATTCAAATTGCCATTTATGTTTAATACAAGGTGTAAGTGTAGGAATGTGACATATATAAGTGTTATACAATTTGTGCAAAAACAAAACTTGAGAATCAAAGAGTGAAGCCATGGAAACTTCGCAAACCTCTAACAGAACAAAATAGATGCAAACTGAAGTTTATTTTTATCATCCTAAGTCAAGATGGGATTTATACAAACAGCTCAGTTTGCAGAAAAGTCCTGCTCCATAAAATCATATGTTATGCATTATTAGTGCCTAGTTTCAGTGTTTTAAAGCAGATAACACTACTACCCAATTTTCTGCACGAGAAGGCGCACTTTTTAAATGACGGTGCGCCTTCTAATCTGCAGTGCCTTATTTATGGTTGGCTGTTATTGTGAAGATGCTAACACGGCTAACGTGTAGCTGTCTCAGACTGGTTTTTTTACTTGTTGCTGACAAGGTTAGGAATCACAGTAACTTCTTCTTTAGCTGTATCAGTTTACAGTGTTGGAGGTAATGAATTACAAAGTAACCAATTACTGTAATTTAATTACTTTTGTCAGTAATGGAGTAATGTAAGGAATTACAGTTCAAATTTTGGTAATTAAATTACAATTACAAAATACAGAAACCCTCATTACTTTGTTACCTTTTGGTGCAGTGAAACCATCGGTGACTAATAAAACAAATTCATTTGTGCAAACACTTGGCTCTGACATTGTTTCTTGGTGAGAATGAAACAAAACCGACACTAATTTAAACAAAAAACAGAGATTGGTCAAAGTAAGATGAAAAGAGCGAAAATATGCACACGGACAAATTCATAAGGGCATTTGGCAACAAGCTGAAAGTTGGTTATTGTGAATACCCAAATGTAGCTAACATTTAGCAGCATCTTACAGTGTTTTTTTAAGTGTTACTAACAAGGTTAGTGTAGTCACAGTAGGGTCTGTTATAGCGATATGTTAATACGCTAACACTGCTAGCAGCGTCGAAGAGTGTTTTAGTTTCTGTATTACTCACAATGTTGTGAATTAGCGTAGTTGCAGTAAAGTTTTATTCACTCTGTCCGTCTGGTTTCTTACGTGTTGCCGACAATGCTGGAAGTTACAATTTTTCTAACATTTGCCAATGTGGCAAACATGGCTAACGTTGTGACAGTGTCAGACTGTTTTTTCCACTTGTTTCTAAAAAAGTTGGATGTTAGCGTAGTCACGTTAAAGTTTGTTTCAGCGGTATCAATCTGTTTTTTACGTGTTACTAACAAGGTTGGGGGGTTACAAATCTTGTTAAGAGGCTAACATTACAAACTTGGCTAACGTGTAGCACGTCACAAACAAGTTCTAGCGTTACTGTGAACACAGTTTGGCTGATGAACTTCTCTCTGGCTTCTTTGACTCGCTTAATTCCCTTTATAGTTCGGTACATCTTATTCATGACATACGTTTGAAAATAGACCATTCATTGACGGTGCACCCTATAATACAGAAAATACTGTAATATGACTGCAACATTTTCCTTTTTTTTTACTAACTACAAAATATTTTATGATGAGTTTTCTGTGGTTAATGTCTTTCTCTCTGCTTATTTAGAACCTGCACCTTAATTCCAACTTTTCTTTATAGTACTTTTATAGTACAACCTGTGATTGTAATGCATGGAGAAGCGATTAATAACCCTTGTACTTGTAGACCAGGTTTTTTTACGCTATATTTTAATTCTTTAAATTGTCTGCCTGTTTTGTCAATAAAGAACACATTTTTTCAGAGACTGTGTTTGTACCCGAGGCTACATGAAACTTTAACGTCTTTAACTGAACTGTAAAGACCAAGTTTGAGCCAGTCTTTCTGCGCAGAGTTTTAAAATGTGGACGCTATTAGGGCTTGACAGCAGAATCTTTTTACAGTGGGTTCACATATACTGCAGAAAACATTTGCTCTGGCTCTTGGCAAAAAAAACTGTCAGAACAGCTTTAGTGTTTCACAGCTCAGAGGAAACATGATACATTCTATGCACTTTTATGTCAATCTTTATTAGTATCATTATAATTCCTAATTTCACCCAAAACCCACAATGCACATATTCAGAGAGTCTAATAGTTTTGACCAGTAAAACGTGTTTTGGGCTTCAAGTCTTTATTACATTTCTTTCGTATTTATCATTGGATTAATCTGTTAGAACTATATTTAGTTTATAGAAACAAAATGCTAACGTTTGAGTTGCCGCTTTCTCTCCCCACAATGAATAACTGGTTTCTAATTTCCAAATGTGTGGAAGTTAAATGAGGCCTGAGACATTTTATTCTCCAGCTATAATTCTGTCCACAACACTGTGTGCAGCTGAGTGTAATCATGCAATGCTATCTGGCACATACACTCTCAGGCGGCATCGAGGCAAAAACCTGCAGCCCAGAACTGCTCCACTTAAAGGGGGCTGATGTGAACAGAGCAGACAGGCGAGAGTGCAGGGCCCTCTAGTCATGCAAAATGCACGAGGAATATGACTTTATTACAGCTCCCTAATGGTGACATAACAATCTGTTCAGCCACTTCTCTCTAAATCTCCAAGCATTTTCAGGGAGTGCTTGAGACTACAAGACAGGATGGGGTTGGAAAATTTCTTTGTGGAAGTGAGTTTACCAGGACTGAGTTAGGAATATGTCCCACAGCTTTTAAATATTAATTTTTTTGCAATTTTGCTTGCACTTAATGACAGGCTGGTGATAGTTCTAACTGGCAAAAGTGGTGAACAACAACACCTGAGAGATGCTGCTTTTGTTCAGATATTACTCAATGTATGCAATGCTATTTGCCAAAAAAATTGAGGGGGTTATGTCGATACAATAATGAGACCAAATGTTGCATTAGAGGCAAAAAATTCTGAATGCAATCCACTCGTATATGGCACCAGTTTTACAGAACTGTTTTATCTCTGAAATTCCTCTGACATCAGATTTATCACTTCTCCCACTTTTTCCTTGAATACATTTGTCCCCTCTCCCGAAACTACTTAGTTTGGATTCCTTTTGAGAAACCATCAAAACACTTCCTGTGAGGAAGTCTTAAATTGTCAAAAACCCTCTGTGGGCGCTTCAGTACTACAGTAGGATTAAATGCTTCTGCATGTACCAGGTGAAATGTGTAAATATGTCTGTTGTGCTGCTCAGAGGTAAATCAAGGCACATTTATTTAAACACATTTCACATACAAAGCTATGATGGAGTTTTAGACCCACCATGGATTAAAAAATAGATAAATGTATATGGATAAAGTTGTAAACCAAGAGGGGAAAAGTCAAAATTTTATAAGAATAAAGTGGTATAGTTATAAAAAAAATGAACAATGTAAAAGACGAAAGTTAAAAATTTATGCTTCAAAAAGTTGGATATTTACATTGTGAGGATTAAAAGCTTTGGTATTTACCAGGTGAAATGTG
>BSAI01000212.1:9420225-9437382 GCA_036245035.1 Adrianichthys oophorus | reverse complement strand
AAGTAAGGCACATTCATTTGAAAGGCACATTTCACAAACAAGGCTTTGATGGAGCATTAGACCCACCATAGATAAAATAAAGTTGTAAAACTATGAGAAAATAAGTCAAAAATTTTTTTTTAAATTGTAGTTTTTTTTTAAATCAACAATTTCAGAGAATAAAGTCAAATTTATGCTTCAAAAAGTCATAATTTGCTTTAAAAAAAAAACATTGATATTTAGCTTTTGTTTCAACAAAGATAATCAAGCATTACCTGTGTCATTTATGTGTTTGTACATGTACCTGAATGATCACTAAAAAGTTTTTTTCAGTAAAAACATATTCAATAGTTTACAAATCTGCAGGAATCCTTATGATGAGTACAAAAACTAACCATGATTTATCAATAAAATAAAAAGAATACTTTGATTATTTATGGGTGTAAAGAAATTATTATAACAAAATTCTGTTTTTTTGGGGGGGCTTTCTTGCTGGTTTTTTTTTAGAGATTAGCCCACATTGGTCACGACCCTTCATAGAAAGAGCCCTATTCATGTTTAATGCCCGCAATAAATTTTTAACCTGAACCATTTTCCTACAATCTATTTGTGGATTAAAGAGCTCAATAAAACGAACAGGAACTCCTTTCCTGCAGAATTAAATCCGTGAATAATTCATGATGGAAAGCATCTGTCCTTCTGAACTGCTTCTTCTCTTCTGATAGCATTGTTTGTTTTCAAATGCATTTATCCTATTTTCAATTTTGCAACACCATGACAGTAAATATCACCTTTTGTTGTCATACTTTGCAACTTCAAAAAAAGACAGATTTTCAGTGGATCTTAATTAAAACTTTTGTATTACTATCTAGAGATTTCATGCTTAAGTAGTCGTTATTGTTAACATTCTGGGTAAACAGCTTCAAAGCAATTTTAATTTTAAATGAGTTGAAATGTTAAAGATCCACTCTAATCATCTTTTGATCTATTGTAAGTGTCCCCAATGGTCAAGAAGGGTGTCGTTTTCTAGGACATAGTTTCTGCAGAACAGCAGTAGTTTATTAGAAATTCGCCTCTAAGTTGTGGCGAAGAGTGAACCTGCCCCTACTTCCTATCATCCATCTGTTTACACTCTCTCCAACTAGCTTACAGACCCTTCAGAAGCCCAACCTAACATTCGCGGTGCAACAAAAATGGCAAGTAATATCAGCATAGTTTTGATGTAACAAAAAAATATGGTCTGCTTCTGATGCCATTTTTTCATCTGCTACTGATTCACAATAATTTGAATATAGAAATGCAATTTTATTCTTAATTTTCTGTGTCTTCAATCATGAGTAAAATGCCGAAAGACCATGTTAAAAACACATTTTTTGTTTGAGTGGGTCTTTAACAGACACAAAGTTTGGCAGAAATTTGAATTTTATACTACATTAAAACAGATTCACAAGAAATAAAACTAGTTTAATTAAAAAAAAAACATTGCCCTAATACCCATCAATATCAATATCTTTTAACATATCTGGTAAAAGATCATCTTGACGAAATCCTTTTATTTTTGAGGTTTTAATGTAACATTTGAAGCAAAATATGAAACGTTTCTTCTGACTTTAGCTCTTCCTCATCCTTCTATTTGAAACACAGAGAATACAAGATTCTAAATATCTACAACTATAAAAATGAATTGCACACTATTTGGATGCCCTAACTTGAAATCTACATATCGGGACACGATGAAAGGATGATGGTCTTTCAGTTTGTTAGATTAAAAAAGCGCACTGTACTTTTACAGTCTTATATTCTTTTTTTTTAATCTGGGGCCTCCAGATAAACCAAAGTAGAAGTCAAAACTCAATCACTGTAATAAAATGATAATTAAATGATATTTCAAGGTGTTGCTGCTGAAACTTTCCTGGTTAACCTTTACCTGTAGAAACTAAATTCAATTGTATGCTAGCATCATCTCACTTTTCACTCTCTAGTGTGTTTCCCGTTACTCTGTAAGCCTTTGTCTATTTTTCCTAAAGAAGTTGTTTGTATGCATGTTCTCTACACTCATAAACCTGGGAATGTTTTCACTCCGACTTCTTTTTAATTACCCATCGCAGCGCTGCAGGTGTTCACTTCAGAGTAAAACCATTTCAAACCTCACACGAGGTTTGACAGGCAGTCGATCTGACACCTGCTGACACTCAGTGAAGTGCAGGCCCCGCAGCAGACCATTAGGCTCAGCTGATGAGGAACGTTGACAGCTGTGCTAATAGCATTTGGATAGCATATGACAGGCTGGATGGGTCTTTTGAGCCTCAGAAGAAGTTGTTGATTGGAGTTCGACCTCGGGCTGAATCCTGATGGATCCACTTAAATCCGCCCTGGAAGGGATTTGGAACGTTACTTGTAAAGCTTAGAGCAAATTCACACATTCAGGATCCACTTAAAAATAAAATAATCTTTGTAATATTTTTGCATTCAAAAAAACTTTTTTTTTTCATTTTTTCTTACCGTGTCTGGTGTCTGAGCAAAAAAAAAAAGCTGTCAGCTTTGTCTTTAACTTAAATTGTATTTAGCCTATTTATTTATTTATAGAAACTGTTAAATTTAAAGGAGGATCGGCTTCTTTTAACATGTCATTTTAAAAAATATATTTAACCAGGTGAGACCCGTTGAGATCAGGATCTCTTTTTCCAGGGTGACCAGGCTAAGAGGGCAGCAGCACACGTCTCAGAATAAAGTTACTGAATGAAGCAAAAATAAAACGAGCAATGAATTTGTAATGCGTACAACATAAATTTTAAAGTTTATGTGTAACAAAGTGACAAGGCAGGACAATAAATCTAAACAATCATTTGGAAGGTGCAAACGTTGAGCAGCATTACATTAAATAGAGTATTTTTCTGATGATGGAGGACATTTCTTAAAATTAAACTTAAAAATTCAATTCTTTCTAAGAGAAAAAATATATAAAAAATAAATTAAAAAAATGTTTAGTTTAAATTGTTGTGAATCAGCTGTATCAGTCAGATTTTTCACGTGCATTGGATAGGATCTAGCATTGTTACTGTAACATTTGTTTTAGCTGTGTCAGTTTGGTGTTTTTAAAAGGTTTGGAGTTACAGGTATTGTAAATAAGCTAACGTGGCTAACGTGTAGCGATGTCAGACTGTGGTTTTTTACGTATTACTAACAAGGTTGGGAGTTAGCATGGTCACAGTAACTTTTATTGTAGCAATATCAGTCTGTTTTGTATGTGTTGCTAACAAGGTTGGGAGTTACAGGTGTTGTGAATTCGCTAACATGGCTAACGCTTTAAACGTGGCTAATTTTGTAACATGCTACAAACAATTTCTAGGGTTACTGTGAAAAGTCTGACTGACTTATCTCTGACTCTTTTGTCCTGTTTAATGGGCTTTATAGTTCAGATTGCCTTTACATTAGTACGAAAATAGACTTTTCATCAACGGTGCTCTTTATTGGGCAGAAAATACGGTAATCCCTCAGTTTAAAATAATACAGTCTCAAAGCACATGACGGGCATCAAATTACTTGATGGATCTCCCATTTGGACTCCAATTATCTGTCTGCTAAGTTTGGGACCCTTTCTCTGCCATCTATGACCATGACCTCCTATCAACTCCAAACATTTTAATAATAATAAAAGTACTTCAACAGATTTAAGGGATGTAATAATTTCTAATAAATGCGTAATGATGTAACTGCTGAGATGACCCAGACTGGCCAAGCGCTTCAGGAGTGTCTACCTGGCGTGCCGCCACCCTGCCTATTAACACACAATTCAACGATCTCTGTTTGGGGAGTAGTTGTCCTTTTCACTGCATCAACCACATCTCAACTTGTGTTCCAGTCACTTGCCGATTGCTCAGTGATATGTGCATTTACAGATGATAAATTCCCAGGATTGGGCTGTTGCACTTGTATTTTCAGTCTGTCACACTGGATGAGCTGAACGATGAGCAGCTGCTTAGCCCCGAGGGAGAACCGTGCTAAGAACACATGCTGCCAATTCAAAGGGAAGCAAAATGCTTGTAATGTAGACTGTTAAGTTCTTGCAGTGAGAAATGGGGGTCGGGCTATTATCCTGTGAGCGATTGCCTGGAAGTGGTGGGTAGATCAACAGGAAGCACACCAGGTGTGATTTAGTGGTCATTGGGATCCCCAAACCAACTACAGCACTTCTTAAATAAACTCCATGAACATATTTTTGTTGACCTACTATTTCAAATGGGAAAATTCAATTTTAGTCATGTAGTTTATTGCGAAAAAGAAATTATGCATTACTTTAGTTGGAAAAAGTGAGAAAAAAAGTTAAGAGGCATACTGTAATTGCATGCATTTTCAGAAAAGAAATGTGGGCCATTGCAGAAATTCAGAATTACTAAAGGTTGGAAAATAACTATAGATGATGCAAACTCGTGTATCGATACATAAAGTCAAAGGAATAACAAAACTTTTATGATTGGAACTTGTTTTAGTCAATATTCTTCCCAAACTGTGCCCTGCAATGGACTTAAGAACCGTCCAGGGTGTACCCCATCTCCCCTTCAGTAGCATGACCCCGATTGGGATGGGTAGGATAAATGGATGGATGAAATCTTTCACTGTCGCTCTGTGGCTCTTCCGGGCGGTCCACTTAAAGACCCACTGCAATGAAAGTTGGGTTTTTAGCATGTTTGTATGACATTTTTCTCATGAAGGAAGACATATGTAAAGGAAATTAAGCTAAAAACTGCATTTCTGTGTATTTTTTTTAATTAAAATTGTTGTGAATCAGTAGCAGACCAAAAAAAAAGACATTTGAAAAAGATTGTATTTGTGACCTAGAAAATACGACTTGTGGACCACAAGCTCCCTGCTCTGCTTCATTCTGACTTGTAGACAAATAGATCCGTGTACGTCTTTGTTTTTCTCATCTGAGCTGGTATCTGGCTCAAAACTGTACGACTGAATAGCTCCAATTTTGCTTGTTGTATTTGTTGCACCGGTAATGTTAGGTTGAGGTTGTAAGGGGCTATATGCTAGCAGGAGAGAATGTAAATAAATGGATGATGGGAAATAGGAGCAGGCTTACTCCGCGCCAATGATTCCCCACTCTCCCCACTCAGAGATGAATTTCTAAAAAACTACTGCCGCTGTTCAGAAACGATGTATCTCAACACTATCTAAAGCGTTCAAAGTGGTCGCACGGACAATTTTCCCATGAGCTCCGGTCAAGCTGTTAAAAGGTTAGGACTGAAAAGAATTGAGGTGATAAAGGTATAACATCATTACATTAAGCTAACATGCTAATCGACAAGACATGCTAACATTTGAATGCACTCTGATAAAAGTGTTCAGTCACTGTGTTTTAAATGTCAATCATTTCTTGTGGCCTATGCATTAACGTGCTTAAGCTGAAAAGAGTTTTATTGGCCATCTAATAACATGCTATTGATCTGGATAAAGAATCTCCCGGGTCTGGAACTGATCCACTTACATTCACACACGAGAAAAGTGCGCATGTACAAGTGCCCATACAGACACTTTAGTTCACTGCAAGCATGCACAGACTCTGTGCCTCCCTCTATTTGGTTTCTCCTCAATTCAGTCGATACGCATCCATTAAGGGGGATAGGCTGTCAAAGCAACCTGTGACCTCCTCTCGCCCCCTTGGAGCCCGTTGGCTTGTGATGTCCGTATCAATATGAATTTCATCCCTTTGCACCCATCAGCCACAAAACCCAATGTCCATTAGCCTCCAGTATCTGTTTCTTTCAACGTGTACTATTGATTTTAGGATGTCTTTTGTTCAGAACATGTACAAGGATCCTGAAGACAGGCACAGTTTTGTGCGCCTGGAGACTTCCATTGGGCAGGGGGGCCATCGGGATCTATCTGATCCTTTTTTTTTGTGGTACTACTTTCACTTGAACTCTTGCTTGTGGTCGCCACATGGTAGATTGAAAGGAGTCAAGGCTTTTTATCTTAAGGATGTGGAATGACCTGACCTGTGGTTGTCACTCGTGACAGCAGATCCTTAGCCTTGGGTCCTCCAGAACACGTCTTTTTATGATTACTTCCAAGCATTTGTCTGTGTCGATAACCTTAAATTGTAGCGCAAAATAATGGAAGTTTCGTAGCACAGCTTTGTTGAGAGACATCTTTGTTTATCTGACATTTCCACACATTATAGAGGCAAAGTTTTCTGAAGATGTTGAATATGTGCAGAAAATGTTCTTGCTCCTTGTCAAAAGTTCAGACCATAGTCCAAAGGTATATGATGAAGAAATAGACGTGAGCTTGAAAAGAGTGAGGGCAAGCATCTCATCACTGAACCCTTCAAAGACAAAGACATTTCTAAAAAAAACACCTGAAAATACACAGAAAACTTAGTTTTGACTTGGTTTCCTGATTTACTGGTGTGATCATGTGTGTGTCAACAGAATTCATTGGTCAGACAGAAACTCAGTGTGATTTCTCGCAGGTTCTTGATCACCAGTTTACCCCGTGGTGTTCACACTGGACAAGCGAGGACTGTACTTCATCTTCTTCTTTTTTCTGCTGTTGCGTCTGTCTGCCATCTACTGTTGGAAGAGGCTTAGTGTGAAATGTCACAGCAGCGCAAATCTCGCAAATCTTTGCTCCAGGCTTTTTCTTTCACAGCTCTATTCTAATGAATGAAAGATTTGGTGTCATAGAATTCCTGCCGGGCACGAACTGCAATTATTAATCTATCTTTCATGATCAATTTACAAATGATTGGTACGTCCATGAATTAAAGAGGACGCCATCCATACGTCACTACCAAATCCGAGTTTCTGATTGGTGAAGGTTTGACCTGGTTTAACTTGCAACATACTGGTTTTGTAAGTAGAGCCTGAAAATGGTTGAAAAAACATGCATATATGTGAGAATTTTGTGGAAGCCTGAAACACCTATTTACATAGACTTTGCATTGAAAGTGGTCGCTTGCTGAGAGCAGTGTGAACGCAGACTTACTTGTTCACATCCTGTATACAACTGGAACTCACCAAAACTCTTTATGGAGTCTTTTTCCATAACAGCTGGTTTGATACAAAGCTCTTCAGCAGGATCGCATTGCACTTTCCATTGAGCCCTTGTTAAACTCCTGATTCTCATCCCAGAGAATGATGAGTACAAATAGCATGCTATGCTTCTTTAAAGCATTAAATCTGGCATTGATGTGGTAGCTGCAGTTTGGTCTGGAAACCTGAGATGTATTTCCTGGTCTACCTTCCTGTCCCAGTCCAAAGTGTCCAGCTGGTGCTCTCTGTTGTATTTGGTACCAGTCTCCTGCTGTGATGCATTCTAGTTCAGTGCTTATGCTTTAGTCACATGCACCGTTGATCCGTACACGGGCTGCAGGTTTTTGGGAAGAGGGTCGTAGAGAAAACAGGATCACGAAAATGAAATGCATGATCGTCGTGCTTATGGTAAGCGTCTCATATTTGTAAGTTAAGTGGAAGTTGCTCGCACTGCCTGTGCCTGTGAGACGTTGGTAGGACGCTCACACAAACTTCATTTTGATTCTCTAATTTCCTCAATTCTCACAGTCAGGGTGCACACACAGGGCGTGCACTGATCACGTGAGCAGCACTAACTGTCCCTCTGAGCATAGTGCAAGATTTGAGGGATTCAAACAATGACAAATTCCTTCGACACATCTGCATCTCCCCTACTTACCCTTGCTGTTGTTTTATTGCTCACCAAGACGTGTCACCCACAGCATGCTCAGAGACAAAAAAAATTTGCTTGAACATTTTCGCTCTAAAGGCAGGAATTTTTGTCCCTAAGACAGCCCGTATCCCCCCGTAAGGGCAGTTGTGTCCAAGACTTTAGTGTTTTATGTCTAGTCTCTGTGACGGACTCCAAGACTAGATCACCAGCAGCCTGCTGCTAAAAAGGGGCTCTAGTGAGCCACTGTCAGGTGGAATTTTATCATGTTTTTACAGTTCAGGTAAGATTTAGATTCATTTCCTCATTACATATTTGTAATGTATTTTATGTCATTTGTATCTTTCTTGTGTTTCTGAGTATCGTGGCTACTTTTTGATTGTTAATTACCCTTAATTTATCGTATTCCAGAGTGTAATTGGTTACTCTAAAATGTCCGTAGGTGTGAATGCGAGTGTGTATGGGTGTGTGATTGTGCCCTCCAACAGAATGACGACCTGTCCGGGGTGCACCCTGCCTTCACCCACGAGTGGCCAGGTTAGGCTCTGGCAGCCCCATGACCCCAAAAGGGATGAAAAGGGTTTAGAAAATGAACGGATGGATTTGTTTACTTATTATAACTGTCGTTTTTTTTTCTTTTTCTTTTGTAACTCTCTAAATAAAATGAAAAATTGTTTTTGACTTATGGCACTTGTCTCCAGCATTTCGGACCTTTGACATGCACATGATGGGACACATAATGGGTTTTAAACTGCTACTTTATCATAAGTTATTGTTAAAGTCTCAGCAATTGTCACACACTTCTACATGCAAAATTAGATGATTTTATTTGACCTGATTTTAATTTTTAGTAAAATATAATCACAACTTCCCATTATCTGGTCAGACACTCTACTGTAGGGCCAATAAGCTGATGATTGATTGATTTATGTTGTTTCGATGCAAACTCGTGATATTTCTCTTCTTGAACTTTAAAATGTTAAAGACTGACTTTTTGGGTTAAAAACTTTTGAAAAAGTCTTTTTTCTAATTGGAAGAAAAAGTATTGGGGTTTATTTTTGTTTCGCAGTTGTGTTGACATGTTGTTTTTGCTACAAGCAGAAGATTGGGATGCCCTTTGACACGTGGACCCATTCTTAAAAGATGACCTTTGACTTTATTTATGTCATTGCTGCTCGCGCAAAACCTTTTCATCATATCTGGTCATTGAAATCCCTGAACCCCCATTCAATTTACAGAGGCCCCTCTGTCCCTGCAGACCTCCAAGATCCATGAAATGAAAGGATCAATAACTCCATTGAAAGCCTTATGGGAAGATTGGGGTCCCAACGCTTCCTATCAAGTTACGTGTCATAATGAATGGGGTGTTGTTAATGTTGTAAACTACAATTTCTCTTAGCTTTGGGAACAAACCGTACATCACAGAGGACTTTTTAGGGATCCACAGAGGATAAAACATATTTTGTTTTTTCTTTTATTACATACGTTTCTCCTGTAGTTTGCTTTTTATATAATGCTGTAACAAGTTTGTTTAAAAGCTATTGTCTTTAGTACATTTTGGTTGGGTTCTCTTTCCTTTCTTTTTGCTTTGGGACAACAAGAAATGGACTATAAATACATTTTATTTATATATATTTAGCAAATACCGACACAGGTATTGCAGAACTTGTCACGGCCCTCCACGTGTTTTTTTGTTTTAGGCTCCCACGCCAAATCCAGGAGCGGGAGTTCCACAGAGACAGCCTGATGTTAGTCAGGATGAAGAAATTAAAAAGTAAGACTCCTCAGAGAGATGTGTTTTGTTTTCAAACATTCATTTTTTAAATTTGTGACTGTAACAAGTAATAAGGCAAATAAAATCTTTCTGATGGTGAAGTACAAAGGTTTGACAAAACAATTGGACACTACACTTTTTATCGCTCTGATCCACACTGCCCATATCGTTAAAATTGGTATGATGAGCATGAAACTAAGATAGAACGCATGGAATGGCCCCCCTCAATCTCAGGATCTCAACATCATTGAGCATTTGTGGTGTGTACTCGAGCGACAAGTCAGGAATCGTTACCCTCCACCCTCCCGTTTTGAGGAGCTGGAGCAGGTTTTGACAGAAGAGTGGCTGAAAATTCTGATGGAAGAAGTCAAGAAGCTTTATGATTCCATTCCGAGACGTATTGAAGCTGTTTTGAAGGCTTAAGGGGGTCCAACTCCATATTAAATAAAGTTTCTCCAAATTTACAAGTGTTCCAATTATTTTGTCCAACCCCTGTTTAACAGTGACCAAAGGTTGTCATCTTTACAATGCAAACGTTTCAAAATACCTTTTCTACTCTAGGTTTATGCGTTTTAAAATGAAGTTGTTCAATTTATCTCTATTTTATCTTGACTGAACCAACAACAAACCAGAAAGGGTTAAATGTCTACCATCAGTTCTGATTGAACTGATTCTACAAATGCACATCTGAAATGACTTCATGTATTTTGTGTCTTTTTGTATTCCTATATTATAAAACCATGTGGTGTTTCAAGCCAATTAAACCAATAGACCAGCAGTTTTTCAAACGCTTAGGTTTGCTGTTGGAAGACATCATCCTTGATCTTACCATCTTTGACCTCTAGGGGTCTTCATTGGGCCTTTGAAGCCCCAAAAAGTGAAGCAGTTTTCATCTCAACCACCCAAATTGACACCTGATGTGTTTCTGTTTCTAATCTTCAATCCTCCTTGTTTCTTTTAAGATTCTTCATATGTCAGTTTTCTTTCCATGTCATTTGTCTATTTTGTTGTTATTTGTTTATTTTTGTTATGATGACGATGTTGCTCTTATGTTCTGACTCCAAATAAGGAGCAGAGTTCAGTCAGAGTAAACTTCTGGATATGTTGGGTTTTTTTTTCTTAAATGCTTGTCTGATTTATAAAGGTTTTTGATTCAATCAAGCTTTGTTGAGACTGCCAACCCGCCAATCAAAAAACACTATGAGTAAAGCTGAGCTCTCATACTATTAAAAATGACAGATTTGAAAGCAAAAACACTCTTCCTAAAATTTGACCATCTAAATAAAGTAATAAACGTTTTAAAAACAAAACTTCATGCTAAACTGTAAAAAATGATTCTTCTTTTGTAAAATCTGACTTCTTAACATTGGAATCATTGGGAAATTGTTCTCTTCTGCACCCTGAGGAGCTGCAGTTTTCTGTACTTCCAGGTTTATGTCCAATTTGGAAATTGGAAGGGACAGGCTTCAACAAATACATAAAGAAATCCAATTACAATAAAAACAATATGTAAAACTAAATTTAAAGCTGTGTTGTATGGCACACCCTTCCTACTCGCCGCCCCCTCCTGACCCGCCCTCATTGGATGAGCGGCTGCTACACTGCCTTTCCTCTCCCCTTTGCCTCTGCCACCCTGCTCAGAGCTGTACGTGTCAAAATCGTGAAAAGAAAAACCCTTTTTTCCCAAATTTGTTGATTTTATCTCCATAGCAACCACATTATTTTTTGGTCACCTGGAGATGACGAACAGATCCATGCCATTTTTAGAACAATCAATGCAAAAGTAAACTTTTGGACTTCCTTTTGTTACCCATATGCTCATACCGTATTATGTCATCGTTTTGTTCAGTTTGAGCTGTTCCAAAGTAGCTTAACAATGACAAGCTTGGAGGTGATTTTTTTTTCAGAAAATTCAAGATGGCTGTCTCTTCCTGAGGTCAAAGGTCAACAAAACTTCAATTTTGGTTTTTAAGACTTTTGCTGGCAGTATCTGTGTAACATTTCATGAAGATCGCTCAAATAAATGTGTTCTTTTCCCATAACGTGGTAAAGGTTAGCGTTAGCAAATTTCACATTTTTTAACAAAATGGCCGCCAAATCGCAATAATAATTTAAAACTTCCTTTGAATTTTCCTGACATGTGTTTTTTGTTTGTTCTTTTAATTTATTTTTTGAGCCCCATCAGTGATTTTGGCCCCATTCCCTTTTTTGATGATTTCGCTGACTGTAATGTCATCATTTTTTTATTTTATTTTGGGGGAGCTTGTTCACTATTTTCCAGTTTTGTGAGGCTTCACAAGGCTGTTCCAAATGCAAAAGTCCCCATCATACCAGCTGAGATTTCCTTTCAAAACTGTAAACTGTTCTCAGTATTCTCCCCATGATATCTTGATCGCATTTTTACCTATTTTCCCCTAAAAGAATGGTTTTAGTCATGTACAGGCTTCACGCTTTTTTTTCTGTAACCACTATACAATTTGGAGTCTTTCTTTGTTATTTAAAACACCCATGTATACTTTTAGCTTTAACTTTTTTGGCTCATGTCATTGGAAATCAACACATAGCATGGTTATCATTCCTCACAATGCCATCTGGAGACCGCAGACATCTCCTGACATTAGGATCACGGCACCCATGTGCAGCTGCAAACTATAATCCAAAGTTTTTGGTGGTGGTTTTTTTTGGAACAGATGCTTTCTCCTCACTGTGTGGCCCTCCAGCTCAAGTTGCCACAAAGCCTGTTTTCTTGTGAATTCTGATCCTGTAGAGGTCTTTTGTTGTTGTTGTTCTGGGTCCATTTGCATATTTCATACAAACACCTTGGTAAAAGTTCTGATCTTGAATTGATCATGAGTGCTGTGATAGCTGCATGTGGTTGGTTCAATAATGTGAAGTAATAGTAAAAATTATATCAGTGGTAAATTTTGGTTTTCTTTTTTTTTCATGTGCTTGTATCTAAAATGACATCTGTAACTTATAGCCAATTTGAGATCGAGAGCTCTTTGCAAAGATGTACTTTGTTACTTTTTAAAAGAAAACCAAAAAGATTATGGCAACCCAAATTTGATTGGTTAACAAAATGTAATAATTTATTATTGAAAAGATTCCAGATGATGTGTCTGAAAGTCTTTGAACCTGTAAAACCCTGGGCATCATATTCGATACGTGCATTTATGAGACCTCGTATCTCATTGGCATGATCACAACTTTCCTTAAAAACCCGTTGTATATAGCTTGGCCCATGTTTTCTGCTCTGTAGTTCGTCATCATTCCACTAGGGGCAGTAGAAGGGCTTATCCTACTCATGTCAAAATGGCTGCCTCCATGAAATCTCGAAAACACTTCAGGCGGGAAAAAGTTTAGGTAATTTTCAAGACTTTATTGTGAGATCAACTATTTTATTTTATTTTTTTTACTACTTGCTGTTTTGAAAGAAAACAAAATATGTTTATGATTAACTCCATGCACTAGTATTGGGTTGCAACAGACCCATGTGAACACCAAATGCTAAAAGAAGAATTTATGTTCAGCGCGTTCTGGAACGTTCTTTCCTGATGTGAACGTAGCAAGAGACACACCTGCGATCCCTTTGAGATGCTCCTCTCTACGGACCTGGACAAACCAAAATACCCACAGCAGTCGTACGGATCAACCCCTGTCCAGGTGCATGTGACTACTGTGAAAAGGAATAAGACTTTTCTATAAAAAATATCCCAACTGTCTGCTCCAAAATATATTTAAAAAAAAAAAAACGTCAAAATCAAAAAAAGATGTTGGCAAAAGGCTGTGATGGTGTGTTAAAGACATGGAATGACAACTTTTAAGTGTCCAATCCAAACTTAGAGATATTTAAAGGAAGGTGGTGAAGTAAAGCCATATCGTATCTCTGTATTTGTATGCAAGAAGCATGAGAGAAAGTCACCCTGTAGCCGTCTAATAGGACCTTACGATCACTTGTAATTTGAGATTGTACATTTCCAGCCATCGTCCTCTGCATTTGTTTCCTCCAGAATGGAAACCATGTGCTACGATGGTCAAACTCGAGGAACGTGCTGACAGTTATAGATGGTTTTAAAGCCAACGCAGGCTCTTTTTGTTTTCATGAGAAAAGTTTTTGTTGCCACTGTTTTCGGAGTTTGTCCACCCCGTAACTACTTCCCAATGTTCCCTGGTCATCAATAGCAGAGAGCAGCCCGAGCCTTCTGGCTTCGGCTGAGCTTTTGATCAGGTGGAGGTCTTAATGGATTCTTCGCCGCCCCCGTAAGGAGAGGGCTGTGGGCTTTCAGTTCCAGGAAGAATGCAGGTGGGGTCATTTGAACCTTGCGGTTGCAGATGAGAACGCACAAGGAGCCAACGGTGCAATCGCAAGTATCCGACACTGGGAGAGTCAGGAAGTCTGGCGACTGTAAACCCCTCCCAAGTTCCCACACCACCTCCTATCCCACATGCCAACAAAAGACACACACACACACACACACGTCAAGTCATGATCCCAGCACACATGTACACCTGATTTACCTCACTTAGCAGCACCGCTCAAGATTTTACACAAACTATTTTAATTTCTGATCATTTCAAACCCCAAGACTTTGGACGCAACACAGGTTGTGTCCAAAGGCCGTCACTACTCATTGTACAGTGCACTGTGTAGTGCGTTTGCCTACAATTCCAAAAACTCCCTCTAGTGCTCGAATAAATTTCCAAAAAGTCTCTGTGAAAAACCAGTGTGCATCAAAGCTCATTTAATTGGCAAATAGAGGCCGCACTGCATTGCGTTTGAACAATCTTTATGCGAAAAATACATATTTTCATTAATTTTTTAATAAACCATCCGAGTTTTCATCATCAGAACACAGTGGATTCATAAATAGTCTCTGTAAAATGTTCATATTTATGACCTTTTTATTTCAGAAAATCAGTGACATCATATTTACCGTTTGTAACAAGGTAACTTTTAATCATTGTTAATAGATTTTACTGTTGCTTTTATATTCTCTTGTCTTTCTGTTTACATGACTAAACCAGCACTTTTGGGTCTGAACAGTTAATTTAAGTGCTTTATAAATAAAGTTGGTATGGTAAAGTAACCTTAAAAAAGTCACAACTTTTTCAAGCCACGATCAACCTATGACTGCACATTTAATTAACTTTTAAATTATGTGTTTTATAAAGGTTTAGTTATCTTATTTTCTTTTTGAAACATTTTACTCTACTGTTCAGTGGCATCAAAATTGTTGTAAATCTGAATTGTGGTTGCCGAGCTGAGACTTTATAAAGGTCAAAGAAGTGGGGATACGGCGTGAGTTTAGGGGTTACGTCTTATTTTTATGCTTGTAAGACCACCAGGATGACACTCGCATCAAATGCACCCTCGGGTGGAGCTAGAGCATTTTATATGAGAGCGCGAGAGGGGGCCAGAAGTCATTGGAAGGGTGACAAATGAAAACAACAGAGTGGAAGGCCATTACAAATGAAACGATCAAAAATAGATATTTCTAACAGTTTATTATTATTATTGTTGTTTTTCATTCATTTAATAATATATTGCTTTTATTTTTTTGCAATGCTTAAAGTAGCTTGTATTGATAATTTCCTAATCTTTGTCAATAATGAGACAAGTACCGACTCAAAAGTTGGGGGGCCAAAGACCCCCTTGTCCCCCTGTGGCTCCGCCCCTGAATGCATCTATTCACATGAGTGGTAATCTGAAAACTTCATTCTTTATTATATACTTTATTACATTGTCCTTTTGGTTTTGTAAAAACTTTGACCAAAGCAAGAAATATATTTTTTTTGCTGTCTAAATCGGAATTTTAATATTTCCACTCATGGGTGAACAAAATGTTCTCCACATTTGACCCATCCCCTCAGAGTTGAACTCACAGTATTTTTATGATTAAACTGTGGGTTTGAGCCCACCACCTCCCAGTATCAGGACAGACACTCCTCCACCAGACCACTGAACTGTTAAACTGACATTTTCAACTAATGAGCCTCTCATTTACAATTAAAAGAAAAGTTGTGCTTTTGGCAAAATATCCATGTGTCCTTGGAGAATCATGGAATACAGTAGAGTTTTACATCCAGAGCAAACCCAGTCAGGAATTTAGTTGAGAAAACAACAGATCTGCAGGCAGACTAAGTGGGTGAGTGAACAGGTTAACGGCGACGGGCTCTTGAATGGCTGTGACAGGGAGAAAGCAGCGAGAGGCTCCAGCACTGATGGGTGAAGTGACCCGGAATCGGCCAGTAAGTGCAGCTTGCCAGGCCCTTTAGACAAAAAAAAAAACAATCTTTCTTGAAGCACTGATGCAAGTCCGCTTAAATACTCAACTCTTTTTTTTTTTTTTAAATCTTTCTCTCACTGCTAAGGAGGATTTCTGAAGAACTTTGAAGAAAAGGCAGAAAGTAGGGAAGGAAACACTTGTTTTTTGGGAGGGAAAAATTGGGGAGAATTGAAACCATGTAACCATAGTGTTTGTACCTTTATGGCATGGATTTATGTAAATTATTATTTTCTGTTTTCTCTTTAAAAATATTATCTTCCGTACACTATTAGTATCTAAAGCTAAGTTAAGCTAAGTAACTAAAGCTAACTGACATCTTCTGTTTTTTTTGCCCAGTTTCCAGATCTGAAAATCAGACTGTACTCAAAAACTTGAATTAAAGACGCTGGTGCTAGCACTAAAGAACTGGATTCTTTCATTCTTTTAATCTCTTAACATTACCTTGTTAATGGACTCTTTTTTGTTGTTCACAAAGTATTACCTCATTTCAGCATTTTAAATGACCTTTTAACCTTTCACCCCTTAACGTTTAAAAATCCTATATCTAAATCACAAATATCATGCAGGTTTTATAGCCTAGCTAAAAAACATTTTGCAATTTTAACTTGAATATTTTTATATTGTTTAGCATTTGTGGATATTTTAGCATTTAGCTTTTGAATTAGCAATGTAAGCAGTAGCATAAGGTTTTTCTGACCATTTCTAAGCAAAATGAGACATTAAAACATTAACAAATATTAGTTAGTTTAGTGTTTTAAAAAAATATTTGTGCTAGTGTTTTGTCACTTGAACTATTTTCTGTGTTATTTCAATTTTGCTTACCATTTTTCGAGTGCTTTCAGGAATGTTCGGCTAGCTTTTTTAGCTTTTACACCAACATTTCCGCAAACTAGTATTAGCTTAGTAACATGGTAGTTTTCATTTGCGACAATTATAGCAAAGTTTACTCCATTAATCTTTAATGACGTTAACTTGTAAAATAACTTTTTTTAAAATTGTTGTTCAAAAATGATGACCTCTCCTTAGCTATTTAAATGACCTTTTAATCTTTTACCCTTTTAAGATCAATTAACCTTGCATCTAAATAATGGATATTGTGCCGTTTTTATAACTAATTTAGCTAAATATTTTAATATTTTGCAGTTTTAATGATGAAAATAGTATTTTTCGGATCGTTCCGTATATTTGGATATTTTAGCACTTTACTTTTAAATTAGCAACATTAGCAATAACATAAGCTTTTTCTGACCATTAGTAAGCAACACTAACAAAATATAGTTATTTAGCATTTTAAAATAATATTTGTAAATTTATTATGTTTTTAACCATTTTGCATTAACAATCAACTATCTATCCATCTATGTATATAAAAGTTACATACATATATATATATATATATATATATATATATATATATATATATATATA
>BSAI01000212.1:9404531-9420215 GCA_036245035.1 Adrianichthys oophorus | reverse complement strand
ATATATATATATATATATATATATATATATATATATATATATATATATATTCCTCGTGTTGCTTTTAGCAATCAAAGTAGCAAATAAAAATATTTTGAGATTTTTTAGAGTATTTCACAGTATTGTACTTTAGCTTTTAATTTTTTTATATACATTATTTATACTTATTATAAATACACACACACACGCACACACACACACACACATATATATAAATATATATATATTGAATTTAACTTAAAATTAAAAAATATGAATGAAGTATAAACAAGGGAATAAAAACTTTTTGAAAACTCCAGCTGGAAGAATCCTCATTTGACAGTAGATTTTTAGATAAGGATCCTCATTTAACATTTCAAGCCAACATTGTTGACAGAATTCTACTTTCAGTTACTCTGCATGAGTAATGTAATGGTCATATTACACAATTATTTCTGTTTAAACTATAAACTCAACTTTTAAAAATACCTTTAAGCACATTTTTTTTATGTTTTCTCCCAGACTTTTACTTGTTTGCTTGAGAACGAAGTACTGTGAGGAAATAACAGTTACAAAATCCTAAAAATAAATAGTGTCATGAAGGCTCTGAATTACCAGGCAGTTCTTGCTTTCCTACCTTACATGAACAGTTTGGAGTTGTTTCACTATCGAGGCCACAAAATGAAGCTATTTTTAACAGACTTTGAGAACATAACGTAGCATTTAAAAACTTGTAAAATATATAAAAGTTTGGATTTTTCTGAAATTTACCCCAAACTGCCAAATAAAAGCACATTTCTGTCAAAAAATAACTTCATAGAAAACAAACACATCGAATGAAAAACAAATCTGTTTAACCCTATACCGGAATAGTCTAAGCTGTTTGCTCTTGAAACACACCCAGAATAAACCTGGAACTTTTAGTTTTAACTGTTTTTGCACAAAGTTGTGTTTCCTTCCATAACCTAAATGTATTTAGGGCAACAACAATAGACAATCTAAAATCCAAACAATCCAATTGGTTTATTGCAAAGGTTGTCTCTGAACATATTTTACATATATATATACATATATATATACAGCCAGAAAAAAAAATCAAATGAAAATAAAGGCTATACATAAATACAAAGTGGGTGTTGCTCCAAAGAAACTCTTCAGCACACAAACACACGCACAAGCACACAATGGAAGTTATTGCATGGTAATCAAGCTAGAGTTCCTCTAAAATGGATGTACATTCTTTCAAATGACATTACTGCAAAAAGCTTAGCTGTTCAGATGAGTTTAATGCACATATGTAATCATCATAATTAATATTCATAATAATAAATGTTGAATGGACAAAAAAGTGGCATATGCGTCTCGGACTTGTTGTTCTATCAACTTGCCTGAGAAAATGGAAAAATATTCAGAAAAAAGTTTGTTTTTTTAATTTGAAGATGAGTGTCTGCAGTCACGTCCACGCTCAGTCCGCATCGAACAGGCCAAAGTATTTGTTGGAGAAGTAGACGTAAGGCGAGTGCGGATACACCACGGGGAAAGGCATGTGGAGCAAGCATCCGCCCAACAAGCTGTTGTCCTTGTAGAAGCCCGAGAGCTGCGCGCCTTTGCCCGCCTCCGCGTACGGCTCCGTGGCCAGCGGGCTCTCCGTGTCCGTGGACAGCTGCCTCTTCAGCTTGTTCCTGCGGTTCTGGAACCAGATCTTCACCTGGGTCTCCGTCAGCTGCAGGGAGCTGGCGAGGCACGCTCTCTCTGAGCTGCTCAGGTAGCGCTTCATGTCGAAGGTGGCCTCCAGCTGGAAGATCTGTCTCTTGGAGAAGATGGTGCGCGTTTTCTTCTTCACTAGCTTTTCCGATGACGCGCGCTGAACGCCCTGAAGCCCGTGACAGGAGGCTCCCGTGGGGGTGGGCTCCTCTCCGTGGACTCTGGGCTTCACTGTGGATGATGAAAAAAATCAGCAAAAAGTGCACTTTTCCAAAAAGAAACGCGAGAAAAAAATTGATTAGGGCGCGCGTAACGAGCTCCATCTCTATATGGATTATGGATTTGTGTGACTTTTACGACTTTTGGGGTGTTATTGTGGATTCTTTTTAACCCAATTTATATATATATATGTGTGTGTGTGTGTGTATTGATTTTTTCTGAGTTAAAATAAAATTTAGTCCCTTTTAATCTTAGATTTAAGTTTAAAACAACCCAACTTGGGTTATCTCTTTTGGAGTTTACCTGTTTCATTGGACTCGCTGGCGTCCTTCCTCCTCCACACCTCCTCTTGGTTAGCTCCATTACATCCACCCTCCAAACTTCCGCTGTCCCGCTGCTTCAAGTTCAAGATATTATCAATGGTGAACCTCAAACATGGAGCATCCTCTTTGCTCCCGGTCCCCGGCATTTCCCCCCGCTCCTCTATGGCGCTCTGAGCACCATCGCTGCGCGTCTGCGAGGAGGAGCCGGCGCGCAATGAGTCCGCGGCCGCGCCAGGCTGCGGTTTAGCAGCTTTTGATTGGTGGGAAGGGGGAGGGAGAGAAGGGGGGGGGGGGGGGGGGGGGGGGGGGGGGTGACCCCCCGCGGCGGGCGGCCCTTTTGTTGCATGAAACGCTTTCCTGTCATCCGAGTTCACCGCGCAGCCGCTCTCTTTGTGCGTAAATTTGGGTCAAGCGACTTTGAACTTTATGGTTTTCTTTTTTTTAGGGGGGCCAATCGCGAGGATCTCCTCCTGGCTCGACTCCAACACTTGTTGACTTTTTTTTTAAAGGATACATTCACGGGGGTCGTGAGAAATGGATAGGTTCAGTGGTTGGTTTGTCTGAGTTTGCCACCCGTCGGAAAACGTTTCCAACTCCCAAAAGCTCAACACGAGTCATCATAACCCCCTTATATTAAAGATCACAACATTATAATAGAAATACAAAAACGTTTGTGCATGAATTTTATTTATAAGTGAACACAAAAGTCTTTAGTAAAATGCGTTTACATGAAAAATAGCTGCTGGACAATAACAATGTAGTCGATTTCTACATTTTGCAGACAAAATCTATCATTTTAATCATTGTGATGTGATATAAAAGGCAGGTTTATTTTCATAGAGGGAGAGACTTTTTTAAGCCAATTTGTTTTTTAAAAAATTGTAAAGAAGTTCTTGTTTTGCGTCACTTTTCTTGATTGTCTCCATTTTTTGCGTAAAAGTTTATGTAATGATTTGAACAACAAAGTTGGAAATATGCGCAACCCTGAGGGGAGACTATTTTGTAAACTCTTGAAGATTCGTTGATGAGAAACTGTATCATTGATCGGTTGCCATGGCGACAGATGACTCAATCATAATCTGAAACTCTTTAACGCTGGAAGTGCGTAAAACCCCTAAAAACCAAACACTTTGCAGCATTTTTATTGATTTCTTGAAAAGTCTGTTGGGAGTCACACCAGTCCCGCTATGGGTGCTGTTATAAACGTCACCGGATGGGTGAAGCGACCAGTCAGGGGAAAGTTCACTGCGTTCGCGAGCGCCGGAGGAGACAGATGCGTGAAGGTGGACGGAGCTGATGCGGGCGCGTCCTCGCGGTACAGCACGGGGACCCGGACGACTCTGTGGGCTGCGAAGGGGACGAGCGCGCCCCCGGCCTCCATGTCCGCCGTGATCTGCCGCTTCCACTTGTTCCTGCGGTTCTGGAACCAAATCTTCACCTGAGTCTCCGTCAGCTGCAGGGACGCGGCGAGGCCGGCCCGCTCCGAGCTGCTCAGGTAGCGCTTCATGTCGAAGGTGGACTCCAGCTGGAAGACCTGGCTGCGGCTAAACACCGTGCGCGTCTTCTTTTTACGCACCACCTTGACCTCACCTGGAGCGAGATGAGTAAAGTTTATAAACTTTTTCAAAATGTAATTAACTTAATCATTTCATATTTCAATTTTTAAAATCCAATTTATTGTTTTATTTCACAAAAAAAAAATCCAAACTGGGGGTTTATGTCCCTGACCTCACCTGTATCAGATGTATCCTCTCCAGAGACGCAGGAAGAGCGCGCATCTTCCTCCTCCTCCTCCTCCTCTCTGTCATCCGTCAAATTTTCGTCTCCCTTCCCCTCCTCCTGGTTCCCCTCTCGCCGCCTGCTGATCACTGATCCTCCACTACAGTTCTTTGTCTTCTCTGGAAAACCTGAAAGCAAACATCAACAGAATGGGTGAAATCTCGCTTCAAACCCCGCACATTTGCGCGCACGCTCGTTTTCTTTTCTACGTTTACAACTCTGTTTGGAGAGTAATGGGAGTTTAGGGGATTTCTCGCTCGTTGACCTGATGGGTGGAGGGTTTACGCACGGAGCGTGCGTCACGGAGAACCAGAAAAGCATCTAAAAATTGGATTTTTTTTATGGTATTGCAGGTGAACCGTGAAGATTACTGATTAGTATGTACATAAAAAAAAAAGAAAATATTACAGGAACCCTCTCACTTTTTGAGCTGTGGTGCTGCTGGTCCAAAAACTCCTCGTTTTCCGGTCTGCTTTCCGTTGCGCATGCGGGGGTCTCGCGCTCCCCGGCGGACAAACTCCCGCCTGAGCCCCGTAGCAAATTCTCGATGTAAAAGGACGACCCGCGGAGTTGAACCTTCGACCTGCGTGCTTTTTCATCCAGCATCGTGACCCCCCCTCCCTTTTGTTGTTGTTTCCGTTTTCAAAATAAAATCCCAACGCAAGCGGATTTTCTGATCTTCACTTCCCGTCTTCTCCGCGTAAAACCATCTCGTCGTTCGGTGCCAGGACGGCCCCGCTGCGGCTCCGAAAGGTCCAGCTGTTTCGGGCTTTGGGGTTAACTCCAGGAGAGGAAAGGAGCGCGCGTCCGCGCTGCTCCTTGGAGCCTCTGAGGAAGTCTGCCTGGGGGAGCGCAGAGATGCTGGATTTAGGTCAGTTCGGGAGCAAACCAAAGCAGAGACACAGCGCTGATGTCCTCAGGGCTGGGATGGAGGACGCGTCATGAAGAATGGCACAGTACCGCCTATTGGTTACAGCGGAGCCTGCACTCTCTGCTCACGCTGCGCTTTGGAAACGACTGACCAATGGAGACGGAATCATCCTAATTCAGCACAAATGATTCCTTGTTCTGGAGATAAAATTATAGTCAACCAAATTAAAATAAATCCTCGTCTTTTTACGCACAAATCTTGGTTTTAAAGTTTTATATAATTATTTAAATTATAGAACCCCTGAAACGAAACAGAAAAGACGCGATTAAAACCTAATTATATATTTTTTTAAAACTTAATACACTTGAATAAATAATTAGGTTCATTTTTTTCTCTTTTTTAGCCTCGTAAAAACTATTTATCTTGGGGAGGGGTTTTTAAAGCGAATTTTTCATGCAAAACCTTTTTTCATGTTTTATCTTTTCCCCGTCATCACTTTTTTTGTTTTTTGTAAACTTTGGATGTTGGATTGACTGTTTTATTTTAATCAATTATTTTCTTGAGAATAATCCCTTCTTTCTTTATTTTTTCCTTTTCATTGACTTAAATCTTTTACTTTAATTGTATTTTATTGCTTTGGCTTTTATTTATTTCAAAAAACACAAAAAACTCTTATTTTGTCAATGTTTTGTATTATTTAGTTTTCCTACCTTCCTCATTTAAAAGAAAATCTAATCTGTGCCTTTTTTAATAGTTTTTTTTAATGATTTAAAATATATTAAAACAATAGTTAAAAATATGGATTATAAATAAAGACAATGTTTTATCTAAGGGGTGGAAATGCCTTAAAGTTTGTAAAGAAACATTACAAACATGTTTCTAAAATCAATGCCAAAATATTTGAAATTAATACAGATTAACTTTTTTGATCAAAAAAGGAGGAACAAATACATTTTTGACAGAAAAGTCAACTTTTGTTGAACTTCGAGTGACTTTAAATGTTGCCTAAAAAAAAACCTTCAAACAGAAAACACAACTGAAGGTGGGCAGAGAAAAGCTTTCCTCCCCCAGCAGATGGATGAGAAGGGCCCGTCTGCAAAGAGAAACTCAAATGTTCTCCCACAAACCAAAATAAGTCAGGAAATATAAATCAATAATACCATGAACCTTTGAAGTTTCATTTTGTCCTTAATATAAATCCTCTTTAGACACAGAATGAAGCCATTTTTTTTGCAGGAACTTATTCTTCCTCTTTAATCAAACATTTTCCCATCAAATGAGTAACAGAAAAGATCTCGGTTGTAAAAATCTTTGTAGAAAAGTCCTTAAATTTGTGTTTGCGTTATTGGTTAACACCAAAAGAATAGATTTTTTTTTTTGCCCAAAACGGTGGATTTTCACTCGTGTAATAAGATTGAAACCATAAGAAACGTTCACTTTCATGTGTAAGCAGCTTTGAAGCTCAGAACATTCCAGGCTGCAGGGATTGTGCTCCAGGGTTCACCCCTTTCCTGCTCCGTTTTCCAGAGAAAGCACCGCAGTAAACAAGAACAAAACAAAAAAAAAACACACACAAAAAAAAGGAAATATCTGCTTACCAAAGTCTGACAAAAGAGTGCAGAAGAAAAAAAGAAACCCCAAGCCATGCTCCCAACTGTTCTCTGTTGGGCCTCTGCATTGACTTTTAGAAAGCCTCTTTGCCAGTAAGAACTCATGAAGCTAATAGAGCGGCCTCCATGATCAATATCTCCACCTTTCAGGGTGAAGCTTTTCAATGAATCATCCAATCAAGCTGAGAAAAAAAAGAAAACATCAATGTGATTTGATTTGATTTGATTTTTTTGTCTTTTAACATGTTTGACTGACCAATTTATCCACCAAAATTATTTCATTTTCAGAGCTTTTATATTTTGAAATCTTTCTTCTGGCTTTGATTTGCAGCGTTTATGATGTGGTTTCAGCTGTGACCTGAAAACTGATGAATAATCACATCGCGGTCACATGTTTTTGCAGAAATATAACAAATAAATTGTATTTAAACCTTTCTTTTTTTTACTTAAAAGTTAAAGATGTAATAAAATGTATTTTTATATTCACTAAACAGAAATTTACTGAGATGTTTGTTTTCAGAAATGTCCAATTTATTGATTTTAGGACATCTAACCTAAAACAAGTTACAAAAAGGATTTTATTTGGTAAATTTACCATCCTATTTTCATACTTAAACTCTGAAGGAGATTCAAATCTGTTGTTCATGTTCCAGAGAAGACTTAAATCCAGAATTTAGTAAAAATAATCTAAAAATCTTTTACTTTTTAATGTCAAATCCCATCAGAAGACACTTACGGCATTAAAAAAAAGTCATCATGTGCCACAATTAAAAACATGCTCAACAATTTCTTTTTGTTTACCATTTTGCAAAGTTTTAGTTTAGGTTTTTCAAAAGAAAACCTTTTTTGTGGTTCCTGTTTGTTTGGTTTTTTTTTGTTTGTTTTGTTTTCCTGAAACAACTGATTTATTCATTTATGGACTTTCACAAGCTGGACATCTGACTTAAAATAAGTTTTAAAAAAACTGATTTTATTTTGTAAATTTAAGGTCATCTTTCATGATTAAACCCCAGAGGAGCTGAAAAATGTATGTCGTTTATGTTACAGAGAAGATTAAATCTCAGAAACTAGGTAAAGTAATGTAAAAATTAAAAAAGACAAATATAGCATTAAAAACCATCTCATAAAAAGAAACTTATAGCATTAAAAAGTCATAATGTGGCTGATTTTTATATTACTGGAGCAGCTACAATTGAATACATGTGTAAAAACATCTATTCGTTTTCCATTTCCTGATTTTTTTGTTCAGATTTTTAAAAATAAAACCTGTTTCAGCTTAATGTTTGTCCTCTATTACATAAATGTCTAAATTATAGATTTTTTGATTTTCACAAGCTCCACATCTAACCTAAAATACATTTTCAATATGATTTTATTTGGAAAATTCAAAGTTTATCTTTTATGATTAAACCCTAAAGGAGCTTAAAATATATATATTTTTTGTCATTTTACATTACAGAGAATATTTAAACCTATAATTTAAGTAAAAATCTTTTACTTTGTAATCTCAAATCTTATAAAAAGACACTAAGGGCATTAAAAAAGTCTTAATATGGCTGATATTTATATTACTGAATCAACACCAATTAAATATATGTATAAAAATGTCTTTATGTTTTCCATTTTGATATGTTTTCGTTCAGATTTTTCCAAATAAAAGCTGTTTGTGCTTCTTCTGTCCTTACATAAGCATCTCTTAGAACACCTGAAATAAGTAAAAACAGGTTTCACTTTGTAAATTCAAGTTTCAATATTTATAATTAAACCCTAAAGGAGTTAAAAAGTATTTTTATTGCCATTTTTGTTCAGAATTTAAATGAAAAAAACAAAATATAAAAATCTTTTATTTTGTTATCTCAAATCTTATATCACTGATGGAGCTACAACTAAACAAATGCATTAAAACGTCTTTATGTTTGACATTTTGTAAGGTTTTTGTGCCAGTTTTTCAAAATAAAACTTGTAAATTTACAGATTCAGTTCCATTTTTTTATCTTACTGATTTCTCTCCAATCAAAAATGGGTTTAAATATTTGTAATTGTATCATTAAAGTTGTTTTTCAATTCTTTTTTTTCATGGAAAACACGTTTCCTTCATCATTATGGCTTTTTCACATGCAAGACAGAATCAGCCCCAGTATCAATAGTACGCCGGGGTTCCCCCACATCATTATTTCTGGCACAATGACGGGCCGCTGCTATGAAGCACGCTGTCGAGGTCGAAGAAAAGGCTCACAAAGCTGGAGAGGACCGAGGTCACCGAGGTCCAGACGTCTTAAGTTGGCCTTAAGAGAGGCAGCCAACCAGAAGGCCCCTTAATGTCACATGGAGCGTGGCGTTATTGACAAATATGTCTGCTTCTGTGGTTCTTTGCTCCCCTCTCTGTGACTCCATCTTTTTCTGTATCGATGGTTCCAATCAGATCTGCTCCTTCCATCAGAAATGCTGCTTAATCTGAGGGTTTCAAGTCCTCACTGACTCCCACTCCAGATTACAATCACTACAAGTGACACATACTTTTCCTGCCTAATCCCTGTTAGGCCTCACCTCACTGCACCAGGGGGCCCAATTCATCGGGACAACCCACAGGGCACTCTGGGAAATGTTTGTTTAATCGTAAAAACTGCTCCAGCATCAAAAAGGAAAAAAGAAAAACGTTTTTACTTTAAATTTGACCCGGCAGAGCATGAGAGCCCAACGCACACGAGACGTGGCGGGAATAAACTATTGATGCCTGTTTGCTTAACCCCTGAACAGCAAATTAACCCCTGTTAGAGCCCGCTTGTCAGCTCAGCACAAAAGGGGGAAGAACTTGCTGTTTTACGCTCGCTGTGAGCGAGATTTGAAGCACTAAGTCCACGCACGATTGAGTTTGATTCAGAAAATCCACTGCTGACGTCAGGTTACGGCTGAAGCAGTTATAATCTGTGCAGATCAATGAGTGAACACCAGGCTCTCAGATGACCTCAACAGTGCAAAGAACATTTAAAGGGTCTGGAAATACCTCAAAGTAGACCAAATCATCCTCATTTTTATAGATTTTCTCTAATCTAGCTCCTTCGTGTCCCTCTTTCTGACCCGGGAGCTCCAGATTTGTCTTTTCTGATTTGATTAGGGTTCAGAAAGCAGCAAAGGCAGCGGCCCACAATGGCAGGACCCCAAACAGAGGAGTCGCGTGAGAAAAGAGCCCAGCACACTTGAGCTGAACTGTTCCAGAGTGCAGCGCCTCCCCCGAGGTCAAAGCACTTTTGTCATATTAGCTTACGCACAAGAGTCCATATTTCTCAATAAATCATGACCCCTGAAGACTTCCTGGAAGTACACGAGCTGTCGGAGCAGCCGTCAGGGATCGCTTTGGCTTCCTGATCTGATAGAGGTGCATTTTTTGGTGAAAATAAAAGCTCGGATGACGGATTTTAGGCGGCGTTTAGAGCAGAAATGTTGAAAAAAAAAACCCAAAAGAAATAATGATGCAGGAGCTGAAAACGGGATACAGAAAAGAGGCTTTAGAAATGTCAAATTGGATTTAAAGTCGTCAAATACGACTAAAATGTCTTTCAACTTCAGGAATTCAAAACGAAATGTCTGAAAGTCCAAAAAAGAAGTTTCTATGAACTATTCGAACGTGTGTTTCATCTCATGACCTACCATAGAGAGGCATCATGAAAGATGAAAGAGCTCACAATGTGAGGCCGCCTGCCTGCAGGACAGACCGCCTTCCCTCCTCTTGTCACGCAAGTTCCCCCATCTGACTCCACCGCCGGCCTGCTGGGATTCCAACCTTCAACCCACGACAAGCCCCTCTCATTTATTATTTCTTTAAAATAAAAGCCATTAGCCAACTGAAAATAGGATTTATTACACATATTTATGAGGAGGCAAATGAAAAACAGTCTCTGCTTTGGCCTAAAAGGATCCTGGGATATTGAGTCAAAGTTCAGATCTAATGTCGACTTTTTATTCCCCCAAAAACATTTTTAAATTCTATTTTCAGTCTAAAACTCTCCTCTACGTCCACAGTGGACTTTTAAAGCACTGAATCTCATTATTTGAATAAAAGCTGTCATTACTTTGTATTATCCATCATTTTTAATGTTTCGTCTTTTGCGTTTCACCTTCTGAGGTTCTCAGCTGTCTAACGTAACACTAACAAACTAACAAACAAACAAACAACCTGACAAAAAACAAGCTTGAAATCACAGATTTATAGACAAAAAAAGCCTGTTTGTGCTTGAATGTGTTTAGTTAAGTTCTTTAAAAATATATATATTTAAACTGATACGCAAACCAGACTAAACATGCTCTTTTAAAATAAAAATAAAAAACCTTGATAAACAAATATGTATAAATAAATGTATTTTTACTTAATCATAAATAAATGGATGAAAAACAAACTTGGAAATGAAAGCAACAAAAATAAAAAAAGACTCAAAATAAATACATTAGGAAAGGAAAATGAAACATCTATATATTTAGTTATTTCATTTATTAAAACTTTTTTTTTTAACTTTTCAAAATCCAATTTTTTTCTTCATAAAATGCCATCACTTTTGAATTAAAAACATATTTTAAAATAACTGCAAGTCAACAAAAATGTGTTCATACATATTTTTTAGATAACAATGATAAAACCTGGAAGATTTATTTCAAGAAATGTCAAACAGCCTTTGTAGGAATTATTGTTTGATAGTAGAGGTTTGATTTTTGTCAACATGTTCAAATCCTCAAACAATATTTCGCTCGCCCTTTCAGAATAAAAGTTTTTAAACTCGAGACAATATTTTTGAAATGTTCTTTTTGAGTTGAGACTGTGATGGCTGAAAAAACATCTTTTTTCGGAAGAACTACAGCCTGGGTGTGTTAGTAACTTCACTCTGCCGCTTTTTCTTGCGACTTCATGAAGGAAAGTATTTCCAGAAACTTCAACCAATCAGAATCCTTGAGCTTCGTATGAGAAACATGGGGAAGAAAGATGAATTTTCTTGTCCTCCATAACTCTGGCTTGTTTCACTCGAAGTGAAAAATGAAAAACAGCAAAAGTGGGTAAAAGATCAGACTGGATTGGTTCCAAAGTTTCACTCTCATTCGAGTCCATAAAATGACTCAAAACAATGTTTTGGTAAGAAACATTGAAAGAAACATCGCTGCGTTACCACTTTTAGCCACACGAGGGCAGCAACGTCCAGGTTCTTAGAAAAAAATACCCGAAGGAGTAATCGCTTTTATATATATTTCTGCCTTTTTTTTTTACATACTTAGAAGAAATAAAATAGAGAGAAATAAAAATGGTATATATACTTAAAAAGCTACTGAATCCAAACATTTATATGTATGTCTGCAACACAGCACCCAGTACTAAATTTGAGTACCTGGAGTTAAGCAACAGGGTTCATCTTTAGCATTTTGGTAGCAGTTCTTTTATATAACAAGTGTTTAGAATGGTTTTGTGAGTTGATTTCTTAAATTGATTGTTTTCGAACTCTTTGAATTGAAACACATCTTTCCCTTTTGCTTTTGTTCTGAATTTTGGCAAAGAGAACATCTTGCATCTTTTTAAACTATAATTTTCTTTTTATCTTCTGTGTGGCAGACAATTCTGATTTAAACTTCAGTCCTTTTCATTTACTGAATAATGGATTGGAACTTAAGTATGTTTTACATGTGTTTCCCCAAATTTCAATCAAGGGGTCATACAGTAAATACATTGCTTAGTTATCTAGTGCTGACTTGACTTCATGTAAAATAAATAAATCGAAAAGAAATAACAAATCATGACAAATCTGTCTTTTCTTTCTCTTTAAATGTAAATATTTCTCTTCAGGTGTTCAAGAAAGCTGATATTTGAATAAAGTTGGTGTTGGTTAGGAGGTTCTTGGCTAAAAGTCATTTTTGATTGAAATATTGGTTTACAGCACCTGGTTTAATAGACTTTTTTTAAGCGTAGAATTTTTATTATAGACTCGTCCAAACGTCAACAAAAAACAGAAGTCACACAGAAGAATTCAAATACAAGAAAAACGTAAATTATAAGCTTAAAATGTTTTTAAAAAATAGTAAGTATACTAAATCATAATTATTTTAATGAATTAGACCTAAATTTACTCACTGTTTGCTGTTGTTTCTCACTGAAAATAATGAATTATTATTTTAGATAATTTTGATTTTTTTTTTTGGATAAACTCTATCTAAATCACGTCAAATGAAGTCAAAACAAGCAGATTGGTGCATTTTTTTCTTTTAATGTGATTGAGTTCAAGCTGTAAAGACCAGAACATTTTTAATGTATAAATGATGTGCATACAAGAAAAAAATGTCATTTATTTGAAGATGAAAAGCATTTCCAGACATGTTAAAATCATAAATGTTCATTGTCTTGTGTTGGTGAAACTCTTCGTTTATTAAAAAAAAACAAAACAAAACTGAAAACTCTAGACTTTTTGCACTCCGGTTATTGTAGTACCCACTTTTAACCACTAGATGGGAGCATCACATTACAGCTCCACCTCAACAACATTTCTGTCATTTGGTTCAGTTTTTCTAACAAACGTGAACATGGAGGATCACTTTAAACTTACAGCTGTGCTTCACAAAACTGTTTTTTATTCTTCTTTTCTCCTAATATTGATCACCCTTTCCTAAATATCACCTGGTTTGTTTTCACAAATCAAAATGTATTATTAAATAAATAGATATTATCTATAAATTTATAGAGCATGAAGCATTGCGTTAAGAAGAAACAGAAAAGGTACATGAACAAAAATACAGGGGGGTTTGTAACCCCAGCTGACTGAAAGATGCTACATTTTAAAAATGCATTATAGGAAATAGGAAAATAGTAAATACATATAATTTAATCTCTTTTGTTAAATGAAGAAAACAAGGTTAATTTATTTGCATGAATTTAGACCTATCCATCCATCTTCTTAACCCACTGAATCATTTTTGAGTGGCGTACACCCTGGACAGATTGCCAATGTGTTGCAAGGCCAAGCAATCACACACATATTTATTTGATTGATTTGGATTTAATTCAAGTGTTGATTGTAGACAATGCAACATAATCACACAAACATATCAAATTCATTTCAGAAATAATGAAATGTCTTGATTAAAAGAAAAACAAAGTTAATGTAAATGCAAAAAGAAAATATACAATTAGGTCACATTAAATTCATTAATTATTGTGACTAAAGTAAAGATTTATAGCACAAAAAGAAGAGGGAAGTAGCAAACTTACATACCCCTACTGAGCATTTGATATTTTTGCATAGATGTCATGGGGAGAAATTTGATCTATGAATACGACATTTTATAAGGAGAATCACAACATTTATTACTTTATCCAAAAAAAAAAAAAAAATTTAGAGGGAAATCCATCCATCATCCAGACTTTAGTTTAAGGAAAGTTGGTCAGCTCTTTTAATAATCACAGCTCAAAAATAATTAATTAATCTACACTTGGACCCTTTTTGTTTAACAAATCTGCTGAGGTATTGCTTGTTTGGGTAAAATCTGTGTAGTATTTTAAAATATTTTATTTTTTACTTGAAAACTTGAATAAGGAACCCCAAAAAACATAGACACTAACCATGACATACTATGCATGTTATGCACGGCCATCTGGAGGTTTGAGGAGTTCACTTCTGGGGGGCTGAGGCTTTATCCATAGTCCTCGGTGCATAAAGTGCAACTCAATTCATTACGATGAGACAGAGTGATGCTCTGCCTGCAGGCAGCGCCTTGACAGCTGATCAAGAGAGACTCTTCAGCGGCGCTCAGCTGTCACCACATTGTTCGGAGTTGATTGAAGAACAATAGCTCTAGATAATAGCTTCAAAAAACAAAAATACTAACACCGTGTTGGAAATGAGTTTGAGATTTCTAATAAACAATGTCAAAAATCAGTGGGTGGTCTGTTCAACATAACATCAGATCTTGATGGATGAGCGTTGGGTCAATTAAAACCCAAAAATGACTTCAGATCAACATTTGTTTACGATGGTTGTTCATGAAATTACATAGCAAGGAGGCTACTCTGACTTGGAATGCAAATCATGACCACATTGTGAAAAAAAACCTTCATGCTTTTGCTAGTACATTCATTTCTCTTTAGACGTCTGTGAGGTTTAGTCTTCTTGGAGCCAGCAGGTACTTCCTGTTTGAACGCGAGGGAGGAGGAGTCATTCAGTCCAGCTCTCATGTACAGTCAATGTTTGTAGCTTGCTTTCTGCTTTCTTATTTTTTCCCTTCAGGAGGACACGCTGCTGCTCGTTTTCGACTTCTGCTCCATCCAAGTCCCACCTCGTGGTTGGCCACATGGGTTTTGTGTGTCACTCTGATTTGTTTTAGAGTCAACTACATGGTTCACAAGGAAACCGTTGGCCAGATGGGTTCCTGGTTTTATTGTAATTGGTTATGGAGCTAAATTTTATTTGGAGAAAGGAGCATTAGTCAGGGATTATAGTGATGGTGGACTTAACGAAATAGAGTTTGAGAGTTTAGATTGGAATGATTAAAATAAACTGTCTTAAATAATTTGTAAAGAATGAAAAAAGTTTTTGGCTTGGTATGCCTTCAAAGCTTTTTTTTTTTTTTAACTAGGGGTTTATTAATTTCCTTTTAAAATGTGATTTTGATTCCAAAAAAACTGTCAGTTCATTTTCAACTCCCATTAGTCAAATTCATTCATATGAGCTTCTTTTCTACGTTTTCCAACTGATATGCAATCTCACAATGTTACGCCAAGGAACAATTGATCATTTGTTTTATGATTGGGTATAATATAATATAATATAATATAATATAATATAATATAATATAATATAATATAATATAATATAATATAATATAATATACCCCTGCGACAGACTGGCGACCAGTCCAGGGGTGTACCCTGCCTTCGCCCATGAGTAGCCGGGTTAGGCTCCGGCAGCCCCGTGACCCCGAAAGGGATAAAGCGGCTTGGAAAATGAATGAATGAATGAATATAATATAATATAATATAATATAATATTATATAGCCCCTGCGACAGACTGGCGACCAGTCCAGGGGTGTACCCTGCCTTCGCCCATGAGTAGCCGGGTTAGGCTCCGGCAACCCCATGACCCCGAAAGGGATAAAGCGGATTGGAAAATGAATGAATGAATGAATAATATAATATAATATAATATAATATAATATAATATAATATAATATAAT
>BSAI01000212.1:9277367-9404521 GCA_036245035.1 Adrianichthys oophorus | reverse complement strand
ATATAATATAATATAATATAATATAATATAATATAATATAATATAATTCAAATCCATGAAAAATAAAAAAGCAAGAAACCTTTTTCCTCTTTGTTGAAGATAAGTTAAACAAAAATCTTCAGTATTTATGTTGTTTTGTCTGTGTGTATATGTTCTTTATATTTAAATTGGTAGTTTCATAGTGTTTGCAATTGTTTAATAAAGTTTGAAAGAGAAAAAAACATGAGGGTGTTAGCTACAGCATCCCAAACATGCCAAAAAGAAACACAAAGACCCCAACAATGGCAACAGCACCACCTACAGGCGAAACCAGGGCGCCCCTTACATCTGCATAGACCGTAGAAACCCCTCCTTTCTCGTGTTCCCAATAGGAAGTACCCGCTGGTTGCAATAAGCCAAAATCCCATAGACTTCCATTGAAAATATTCAGTCAATCTGTTGGTCAGAATAACCATTCTTGCTCTGATACCTTTTTCTTAACAACTTCTTCCTCCTTTTTTAAAAAAAAAAAATGTAACTGTCTTTATCACAGGTTGTTCAATCTTTCAACTGACCAACCAGATGCCTCAGTAAAAGCGTGTGGCTCCCGCTGGCACCCCACCTCCAACGTTTGATTGACAGATCTCCCGAGCTGCTTTCAGCAGACAGGCTGTGGACTTTGAACAAGCTTAATTATGATTGGCAACAATACTTGCCCTAGTAACCTGACTCAGACCAACCCGGACAAATCACTGTCGTTTGGCTCCAAGTCGTCCGTATCGCAAAAAAAATGGCGACTGAATTGGTTTCATTTTGCCGGAGGCAGAGGTAAGGCATTTTTTTTTGGGCAACGTCACACCCAGATCTGTCCATCTCTATTTACAGTCTAAGACTAAACTCATACCACACGTTTACCAAACACTCATTTTCCCAATGTTTTTATGCACTGTTTCATAACCATCCTGCAATTGTTCTTTGTGTGTTTTTGATCACTCAAAATGGGCGACAATTGTGTCCCTAATGATACTTTCGTTTTACGTGTTTTGGGTCGCATAGCTACGTTTATTCCAAATCTGATATAGACCAAGATGAAATCTCTTTGTTCACTTGCAAGTGAACCCTGGTGTGGAACAATTACAGTGTGAATGCAGATAGACCATTAAGCAGACTACAGAGTGTGTTATGTTGTGCACTTTAACTGTATATGAGAACTGAACTAAGTGACCACTTCCCCCTTGCATTCCAAACAGGAAGTGCTTGCTGGTTCCAAGAAAGCCAAAATTCCATAGATCTTAATTGAGAAATCAACAGCTATTACCCAGTCATATTTGTCAGAATAACCATACCTTTTTTTAATCTGTTCTTGATAATCCACATTTTTTATTAGATTTTTCTTTATTGCAACTTACTAAAGTTAAAAACTGACCAATCCAATGCCTCAGTAAAAGCATGTGGTGCTTGCTAGCTCCCATGTTCAAAACACTGAAATACCAACTGTTTTGTTATTAGTGTAATTATGTAAATTATTCTTGAACACAAATTCATAAATGCAATGCAATTTTTTTACATTTGGAGGTTGGAGTCCAGTTTTTTTTTTTTCTAAAAAGGACCAAATCTAAGAAAATTATCGCATTATTTTAGAAAAAAATCCTCTTTTTCATGTTGTTTGGGTTCATGTTTATGGGCGTTCCTCTTCAGTATCACATCAGACATGCAGGACGGCTTCTTGTTGCTAAACAGGGCTTCATGGGTCACGATGAAAGGATTGTTTTCTTCTCGCCCTCTCTGTCTGCTTCATTTCAGGCTTTCCGTGATTAGGGAGCTGTGCTACAGTGAACGCCGGATGGCCTCAGGCACTCTCACTCACTTTCATGCATCCATTAACAACAGGGCCAATCCCTTCCATATGTACTCTCCGGCTGGAAGATTTGTCTCTCCCTTCATAGGAGCCTTTGTGTAAATTACAGCTCATGTTGGAGTTATCGTAGTCTCTAAGGCTTAGTTAAAGGAGAGAAGTAATTACAGATGAAATCACTACTGAAGAGAATTCATGTTCTGTTCAAAAAACCCCTCAGAGAATGTTCATCAGACACTATTATTCCATTTATCAAATCTTACAATTTTCACTCCAGAAATATATCAGGACAAGGTCATTTAATTCTACGTCTCAGCTACATATCCCTTCGCCGTCACGTTGGGTTGCGCCACTAACAAATTAGGTCTGAGACATCACACGCTTTCCGCCTTGAACACAGATGTCAAAAAGAGGCAGACTTAGGTATCAGTCCATTGATTCAGTGCAGTGTGCCGGCGTCGCTCGAGGTGCAAAATTCACCAAACTGATGAAGGTGGTTGGAATATAGGAAAAGAGCTGCAAGAGTTTGATTTGTGTGGGAACGAAAGCAGGCAGAATGAATGTTTGAAAAATAAATGTTTGCATCGTTTCATCACAGCTCGACAGAAATGAGGAAAGAGATTTTTTTTTTTTATTTCAGAACGGCAACGTTGCATATAAAATATAGATCTTTTAAACATCATTATTGATGAACATAAGTAATATGGTTTCATTGTCATAGTTTTACTTATAATTAATTTATGATATCTTTGGATATGTAGTATTACATGTACTAATTGTACTAAAGTACTATATACATATAGATTTATATGTCATTTATAAGCCATATATACATTATTTGTGTGTAATAAAATGAAGATGGAAAGAAGTAAAGTTTTTCCCGCTGCTACCTTTTGTTAGAGATTTTATGATTCTTATTCTGTTTTCTTCAGTTACTAATGGTGACTCCTCTGTGGAATGGCAGTTCTGAGTGTATCTTAAGAGGTTGTGACCTTTCCACACCAGGGGCAGGACAAACAGGGGAACCTCAAAGTCTTACATACCAGGGCTGCACACTATCAAACCTCAAAGTCTTACATTCCAGGGCTGCACACTATCAAACTTCAAAGTCTTGTCGTGTGACCCCTATCTCAGGAAGGGGCACGGTTTACCCCTCCTTTTCTCTTCCTATCTACAAACTGCTTCAGCCAGCCCCCTTTTTTCCCCTCCCTTAGTGGCTGAATCAGCATGTAACTAGGGTGTTCCCTTTCAATAAATAGCAGGGGGAGACGGAGATCTGCAGAGTGTTTGGAGGAGCTTGTAACTGAGCGATCTCTGGCACTCTCCCTGCAGGTAAAAGCCATACTCAACTCTCTTGTGTTTCTTTGCAGATTTACTAATGTTTGGGTTTTGAACCTAACATTAATTGGGGGCTCGTCCGGGATCCAACATACCTGAAGTACCCCAGCAGGTGGGAGAGAACCAGGAGAAGTCCGCGGCCGTGGCATTGTATACCCTTTCCGGGCCTGGGTGTACTCTCCACCGGCTGGGGTCTGACGGTTGACGGACATCCCGAACACCGGGAGTGTGAGTATGTCTTGACTTAAAAAGCTGTGTGCTACTGTGTGAAATAAAATAGTCTTAAAAAGCTGTGTGCTACTGTGTGAAGTAAAAAATAGAAGACTTAAAAAGCTGTGTGCTACTGTGTGAAATAAAATAGAAAACCCTGAGAATTCTAGACCCTATCAGGTACACTGATTTACAGTTAAGTTCCGCGGGAGGGTAACCTCCTCTGTGTGAAGGACGGCGGAGTCCTCTGGTAACAGTGTATTAAAGAAAGCTGTGTGCTTAAAAAAGAAAAGAGAGACGTCTAAAAAGGAATGTGTGTGTGTGTGTGTGTGAGGGACTGTAATTACCACTAGGTACTTACATTCCATACCAAAGCCAACAATAGTAAGCAATAAGTTTCTGTGGAAGGCTGTATCCAAGGAGACACCGCCCGAAAGGGTAGAAGCTTGTGTCTCACCACAGGAATAAATTCATTATTGCATTGTTGGAAAAGAAAAACTCAACGGTAGAACACGATAGGTGTTACCCCACGTTGAGTCCAAATTTAGTTCAAAATGGGTAAAAATCAAAGCAAAGAAAAAGAACAGGTCCTCCGAGACCTGCCATGCAAAGACTGGAGAGTGATCCAACGAGAGGATCACACTGCAGTTGAACCCCTACCATACTGGGTTAAACAACATAAATTCAGCGGAAGGTTAAGTAGTACCGACAACTACAACTTAACATCAGAGAAAAATGTAACGGTAAAATTAAAGAAATGAACAAGAAAGGTTATCAACAAACGAGGGAATGGATGAAAGTTGCAAAGCAGAGAGAAGAGGGAGAAAAAAAGAGCGAGAGAAGAGAGAAGAGAGAAAGAGAAAAAGGAGAAAGAGAATGAGACAAAGAAGGCAGACGCATGTGCGAAACCAGTAATGTACCATAGGAAAGAGGATGATGAGTATGTCGGGCCATACCAAGATGCAGAGAGACTTTTGGTTGGCACGGCTTGACTAAGTTTTTACAGGCTTGTGAATAAAGAGTTGGAAAAAGTGAAGAATCTGAAGAAGAAAATTAAAGAAAAAAAAAAAGGGGAACTAGACGAAGATGCAGAAGAAAATGGATAAAGCATAAGAAGCAGGAAGAGTTGACAGGTGTCGGAGATTGATTGAAAGAGTCAGAGCAGCACAGAAAAGATATTCAGAACAGCAAAAGAGAGAGTACAGAAAAAAAAAAAAAAAAAGGCTGCATGAGAAGCAGAGGTTGCAGAGCTCGTGCCCGAGCATTCCTGCTGGGAACGCGCAGACAGTGGGCGTGTCTACCAGAGGAGGAGAGATAGAGTCGGCGCTCTTTGGGGTGGGTTAGGTGAAACCTTGCCCTACAGAGGGAGAGTTGACACCTTTTTGATTTAGGATAAAAGATTAAAACTCCAGAAGTCCTACGTGAGACCTGGATTTTAATCCCAAAGCGCGCAACGGTAAAGGTTAAGGTAAAGTAGAATAAGGTCTGAAGAACAAGGTTTAATCCACCCCCTAAATTTGAAAAGTTAAAATTAAATTTTTTAAATCAAAATTAGATAACAAAATTGGTTGGCAATTTTATACAATTTTAATTGGACAGTAAATTAATAGCTTTAATAAGAGTGACTGAGTGTGTTGAGTGTGTGGAGTAAGAATGGAAGGAAAACCTGAACGAATGCAAAGAGTGTGGAAGCTGCAGCTCCATCCTCTTTCCTGAAGTGGTGTGAATGGCGTTGGAACAGCAGATGTTGAGTACAATGGAAAAAAAAAAACAAAACAGAAAAATGAAAAGAAAATGTAAGAATTAGTGGCAGAGAGTGAATAAATGTCAGACTGATGAGAAATGTGACGTTGGTTGGCAGGGTCTGAGTAAACGCTTACAGGCTGTGGAAATGCAAGAGTTGAAAAAGGTGAATTAGTTGAGACAAAGGATTTTGGAGGAGAAGGGGGGAGCTGATAGTGGGTGAATTTATCTCCTGTTGCTCACAGCCCCCCACCGTGTCAGGTAGTTCATCCCGCTCTCTTCGCTCATCCAGAACTTAAGCAGTCAGGCCTTGAAGGGGGGCACAAGATGCTCTGACAAACGTTCGATGTACGACCACATGCTTTTATTGAATCATCTGATTGTTCAGTTTATAACTTGAATAACTTGAAAATAAAAAATGTAAAAAACGTATTTATAAAGAGGTATCATTCAAGAACAGTTATTTTGACAAATCTGACGACTGAGTTTATTTTTCAATGAAAGTCTTTGGGATTTTGGTTTCTTGGAGCCAGCAGGTACTTCCTGTTTGGAACACGAGGGGGGAGGGGTCACTCTGTCCATCATCCTCAACCAAAACCTTTTGCCAAAGATCAAGACGGGTGTGTGTGTGGTAGAACCCTGCATTTTATTGAACATTTAAGCTGCATGTTTTTATTTGCAAAGCACATAGCGTTCACCGATAGTGAAATGGGTTTGATCCCTTTGCATGGTTGCTCACTTACAATATTCTGCACTTCTGGACCAGCCCGACTCACAGCCAAAAAAACACAGAGAGGGATGTTTGCAGAAGTCTAAAGCACCAACATTCAGTAAATAAATATTGTCTCCCAACAACGTTTTAGCTTAGGTTTGAAGGAAAAACTAGAAAAAACTTGAAAACTTTTTTATTAGGTTTTTACATTGCATTAAAAGGCTTCTTAAAGTAAGTGGCAGATTTTCTTTAAATCCGCAAAATAAATATTTTCAATGATTAGATAAGAAAAATGGGATTGCACCATTATAAAATATTTTAATTTTAAGAAAGAAAGTCTAGTTTTCTCAAACAGATTATTTTAGAGTTGAAAAATTAATAAGTTATTTTTTTTTGACAGAAAATAAAATAATTTTTCTTGGATAAGGGTATCTTACTTTCTTAAAATCCCATTTTTGCCTGTTTTTTTTTAAAGGTAATATTAAGTATATATATATATATATATATATATATATGAAAAAAACAAAATCAATACAGAACAAAAATTATTGGGATTCTAATGAGTAAAAATGCAACAAAACCAACCAAAAGAACCAGTTGGACTCATTTTCTGTCATCAAATGAATGTGTTAGGGATGCAGACATAATAAAAAAAGAAGAGATTATTTGTATTTTAGGGCAAAACTTTGCACCCAATCAGCAGAACCTCTTTCAAGTGTACCTCCTCTTCACCAAGTGTTGTACAAAACTCACTTGCAGACCGCCTCTCAATAATACATCTTTGTCTACTAGCCTTTTCTCTTTAATTGTGCAGCAGTCAGCATATCTGACATGCCGCCTTGCTCGGGGACCTTTCAAAACGTGGATCAGCTGGGAACTGAACCACTGATCTTGCGACAGCCTATCTACCACCTGAGCAGCAGCAGCAGCAGCCGGGATTGATCCTCCACTTAAAGAGGGACGCGAGTTTTCTGCTCACGCACAAAACCAGAACTTGAAAGCCATCTTTGTTGTGGCTCTGCTGAGCTTCATTTCCATCCCGCAGCTTAATTTTTCATTAACTCATGTGCATCGTTGTTATTACACTCAAAGTGTTTCTGTTGGCTGTGAACGCTTAATATTCAGCAGCTGAAGTGACTTTTTTTTTGGTAGCAAAAGACAGCTTTGATCAGGAATTAGTTTGACTACATTTTCCCTTGAACTGAGAAAGATGATGAATCTGTTTAGTCGTCTGCATGTTTGCGCTGCCCTCAAGTGGCCAAAACAGCCATAATTCAAGCTTCAGAGCTTTGAATGACAAACTTCATTATTAAACTGAGAGGCTGTTGAGAAGCAAAAGTTAACGAGTATTGGTCACCATCAAACAATTCTTTGTCTGTTTAACCCTCTAACTATGGTGGAGTTTCTTCAAATGCTTCTTCCATGTCTGCATACTAATACAAGTTTTATGATCAGTACGCAGCATATCCAGAATTGCTTCATGATAACTTTTGGTTCAAATGATGGACAAACATCCAATCAGTGATGTCCTAAAGTACCTACCTTTTGTGGTTTCTGTAGAAATAAAAAAAAAATTGTAAAACAAAAATAATTTCTAGAAGTCAAAATGAAATTTGTTTAAAATGTTTCTGCGTTTTTTTTCTATTTCTTATTGCCTCAGATGAGTAATATACACAATCAATATTTTTAAAAATATGCATGCAGTTAAAGGGTTAATATGAATTAAACATCCAAATATAAGACTAAAATTTGGCTCCAAAAAAAAAAAATCGATGAAACTGAAACTCGATGGTGTTTTCTTTGCCTTCCAGCTTCATGCTAAACTCGTCATTAGAACAGGGGTCTCCAACCTGAGGCTGCAGAGCCACATGTGTCTCTTTGGCCCCTCCATTGTGGATCTCTGGTTAAATGGTTTTTAGTTTTTAAAAGTAACTGTAAGTAGTAAACTAACTTAAACTTTACTTAACTCATTCAAAAACAACTGAAGGATAGTACTCAACAAGGTTCCTGAATATGGGATCTGAAATACCCAAGAGTCTATAATTCCTACATGGTTTACTTGACAGATATTTGAGCTCCGTGTACCACAAAAAAAAAAAAAAATTCAGGTCAGTAAACACAATCCAAACTGCAGCGGATTATTAGGTAGATTTTCCATTTTTTCAAGGATTTTTAGGTGAGCCTTGAGGTTCCAGAATACAGTATGGGTCACTTAAACCCTAATTCCTGTTGTCGCACAAATATGCAACAAACCACTTCAGCTCTAAAATGATCCAAATGTAGCATCTACAGAAAAGCAGACATGTGATTTATTTTTTTTATTTTTATTTTTTCCAGACCTGGAAATTCATTCCGGTGTTAAGGGTTTTTTAAATAAGCTTTGATTACATTTTAGTCTGTTAGATTTATGAATTACTGGCTAAGAGGCAACACAAACAGTAAAAACAAAAACAACCCATTTTAAATATACTACTGATGACATCATTGCCTACAACTACATTTGCTGCATTGAGATGATCAAATCTGATGCAGGGTGTCCTTTATTTTGATAATGTGAACCTATGTCAATTTTTTTATTTTTAAAGGCACTTTTTAAATTCATTTATGCCAAAAAAACAACAATCTATTTATATTTATTATAATAGTAACATAAATACAAATCAAGGTCTTGTTTATCGAAAAGGTGAAGTCAGACTTTGACTCCTACTGGGTTGTAGTCTGTAAGAAATCAAATCAAATCAAACCAAACTATTTATAAAATCAACCCAAATGGCTCTTAAAATGTAGCAGGTTGCAGATCCCTGCATTAGAACATCATTTACAAAGAGTATTTATTAGGCTTATCTTCTTAATATTGAAAGAAATATTGCATTTGATATTAAAAGGGAAGCAGTGCTGTTTTATTAGACACAGAAAATCATTACTTAGATTTTGAACAGCCCTTACTGGCGTCGCAGTAAATGATTCAGGAGAGGAGGCTTGTCAGGTTTCCCTGAGGCTGGATGAGCACAAACAAAACACTAAAAGAGACTTGGGGATCGTTTAAGGATCTGTCTAGTCTTTCAGAGAAGCAAAGTTCCCCAAAAAAAAGTAATAAAAACACTTTTAAGCCTAAATGGGGGGGGAGATCCAGTTAAGATGATTTGAGTGTTTACAAAAAACACTAAGCTTTTCAACAGAACTGCGAAGCTGAACAACTATTGAACCCCTTGTTTTATTTATCAATGAAAAATGCCAGAATATAGAGAAAAAAATCAAATTTTCTGGCATTTTGGAGGTCTGATGCAGTGAAATGTATGAAAAAGCATCACGAGCACTCAATAAAGTTCACAAGTTCAATCAGTTCATGAGAGGATTTGTGTGCTTTCCCAGAGTCTAAACACACATTTCACGTCTGAAGGAACCACGAGGGAAATGGATGCGAGCACACGTTTGCACTCATGCTCATCCGGATTCCTCCTTATGTTAAAAAAAACTCAAAGAAACCAACAGTTAGAGAAGAAATGAAAGCCCAAAAAAACTGTTTATGGCATGTATGGTGATAATCAATAAAAATGTAAAAAAATAAATGAAATGTAATATATTTATTATTACTGTTTCAAGATATCGTTATGTTTGCGCTTCTGTCAGTTTCATGGTCAGTTTTTGTTTACATACTGGAAGGAATTTTTTATGCTTCTATGTGATGTGATAGTGAGAGAAAACAAACAAAAATAATAGTTAAAAACATATCTGACTGTAACAGTTAAGAAAACGTCTTTTTGATTTGGCAACACCAACATTTCAAGGGTTAAATTTGGATTATTTAAAGGCAAAAATGTTTAAAAATGACATTAATAAAGGAATAGTACCAGTTAAGATTAAGATAATTAATTTACGTAAAAAAGTAAAAGTAAAATATCTGTACGTCAAAAATGCAAGTAAAATCTAAGTAAAAATAAATAAATATATTTAAATTAAAGAAAGAATAAATAATTTAGTAAAAACAGCAATATTTTATAATAACTCAGAGGAAAAACATTTAAATAAATAATTTGATAGTTTTGGTTCCTTTTTAGCCGTTAAAATGTGTAAGCATGACCAAAATCATTAAAGCATTGATTTAGCCTTTATGTTGCAGAAAAATGTGTTGGTTTTTTCTATCACAAATGAGATCAAATGTTCTTACAATTAATCATATTTTACTTTCCTCTCTGTGATGTAGTTAGTAGTTAATGTTATCATTATTGAAGAAGATGAAAAAATCATCAATCAAAGCATTAATTGAATAAAACTGAAATATATATTTCATTTGTTTGTTATGCATTTTCCCGTGTCCATCATTCCAAAAGTCTTCTGGCCCCCTCTTGTCCTCCCCATATAAAATGTTCTAGGACCGCCCTTGCTGTGATGTGAACGCTGCCTGTTTTTGCTGCGGTTGCAGTGAATGCTTGCATGAATGTTGCCTCAATGCACGCATGACCCCACAGTCAAACTGACAAGTGTTCACTTTTTCAGAGGAAATACAATAAAATGATACATTTTAGCAGAAGAAGAACTTGTATGGATTCAAGGCAAGAACAAATTCAAGGACTGTTTTGAAGAATAAGGTTTTTCATTTAAGCTAAAATTGAAACTAGCTCCCCTGCTGTGTTTTATTTTGAAAAATATGACTATAAAAGGGATTTTAATCATTTATAGTTCTATTCTCTTTGAATAAAGCTTGTAAAAACCCAATAATAAAATATTTTGGAACAATAAAGTATTTTTTTTAAATGCTACTAAACAACTTTTACTACAACGACATTTAGATTGAAGAAGCAGTTTGAATGAACAATAATATAATCCAACCAACCATCCATTTATCTATCTAAAGCTACGCATGATTACACAGAACCATTTTAAATCAGAACTTAAGACATATCTTTGTAGAATGACTTTAGATACCCAGTAGTTTGTGGCAAATTATTTTGTTTCTCTATACTTTCATGCAGGGGCGGATCTACAGGGGGGGCAGCTGCCCATCAAAAATCTTTGCGCCCCCCCCCCCCCCCCCCCCCCCCCCCCCCCCCCCCCCAATTTTTGAGTCAATATTAGTATCATTATTGACAAAGGTTAAGAAATCAATACAAGCTTCTTCAAGCATTGCAAAAAAAAGCAATATTCTTAATTGCTAAAATTACTAATGTTTTAATATTATTATTAATAATAATAGTAAGACTTTTTAAACATGTTTTTTTTATCTTTTCATTTGTAACGGCCTGACACTCTGCTGTTTTCATTTGCCACCCTCCTAAAATCCTCTGCCCCCCTTCCGCCCCTCTCTATAAAATGTTCTAGCTCCGCCTCTGCATTTATGTATTTTACTGCCGTTTGTGCTTTAATGCTCTTGCGTTGAGTGTTCTGGAGTATTTCTCTTCATATACTTATTATCCCTCTTTTTTATGTATTTTTCTCCTAGTGCTACGTAATTAAAGTCCATCCATCTCTTTATCTCATCAAAAGATAGATAAGGATGAGGATTTTTTTCTGCTGTCTCGCACCTTCAAAACCTATAAAAGAATGTCTTCTTTTTTCTCTTTGTCTCATACTGCACTTGTTGGAACACCGTGCAGTGTGGGTTGGGGCCTCATCACCTTTACGGATTCATGTGCACTCCCACTCATGTTGGGAAAACTGAGGGCTAAACGCGAGGGATTCAGCTTCACCGCCTCCTCACCCTCACAGCCTTTGGGGGACGTTAGATCGTGACACCACCAGATCTTGCTCTGAAAGGTCAGCAGCGCAGTGACTCGCGTATAGCTGCACTCCATCTCGCGGGCCTGAACCCCATCAAGGCTTTGTCATAGATGTCAGAGCCCCGCCCCCATTGTTCTAATGAACAAGTGAATCATTTCCCCTTTAAGGCAGAGCAAACATCGAACAACCAGCATAATCTCACAGGCTTTGCATCATTTCAATTTCTCTTTAAGATCAAATGCAAACTTTGATTTAAATAGTCGGAGCTTAAAAAAAACTTTTATATGGACAGCTCCAGATCCAAAGACAGATTGTGATTTGGAAATAATCAATCACGGACTCTGTAAGAAGTAAAGCAGCAGTGTCCTTTTCTATTTTTGTAATTTTAAGTCAAACACTTGATGCACAGAGCAGCAGGGCTTCATGCAGCAGCACCAGGAGACATTATATATATTTAAAAATCAAAAATAGCAGCAAAAGAGAGATAGATTATGAAATGCAATGAATAGAAAGGTTGAAATTAATCACTTTTTCTCTAAATTATAGATTAAACATCAGAAACTTAGTTAGTTAGAACTCAGCTTTTGTTAATGGAAACAATAAAACTATTGTTTGATCATTTTAGAAGACAAGGTAACAAGAATAGTTTGACTAAAATATGAGAAATTGATTTTTTTAGTCCACATAACTGCCTCAAACAAACCAAACTAACCCCTGTTGATGCAAATATGCATCAAACCACTTCTGCTCTAAATCTATGTTAATGTACTTAAAACAAAAACAAAAGTGACATTTTGTTTGTCATTGCAGGAAAAAAATTTAGGCGTAAAGATTTTTGGAAAAAGGCAGCTTGTTATAGGTATTGTTGTTGGTGTGGATAACTCTGCAAAAACTGAATCTGAAGCTACATAGACAACGGGCATGTGACATGCGTTCAAGAACACGCTAAACCCAGGTTCTTGAACGCGCATTTAACTAATGGTGTTTACAGTGGACAAGGAGGGAGGGGCTTCTTTTTCTGCTTTTTCTTCTGCCAATGTTTACTGGCGCATGTCTGCCACCTACAGTTGGAAGAGACTTAGTGCAAAACATCGACACACTGTAAATTTTGTGAATCTTGCTGCAAGCTTTTTCTTTCTCAGCTATATTCCGATAAATAAAAGACTTAGTGTCATAGAATCCCATTAAATTAATAATTTTTAATCCATGGTCAATTTTCAAATGGTTGGAACTTCTATGAGTTTAAAGGGACGCCATTCAAACATCACTACCAAATCCAAGTCCCTGAGTGGTCAAAGTTCAACTAGTTTAGCTTCGAGCATGCATTCAGTGGCTAAGCATTTATACATATAGAGCCCAAAATAGTCGTAAAATCTTGTTGCTAGATGTCAAAGCAAGAGAGTTTTGAATGTAGAAGCCCGAAAAGTGCATTCAATGACTGTGCGTTTTGTACGTATAGAGCCCAAAATTGTGGTAAGAAATTGCGTAGCTACGCATGAACGCGAGAATTTTGATAGCGAAAGGCCGAAACACATATTTAATGGCCGCGCATTTTGCATGCATAAAGCCTGAAATTGTCGTAAACACTTGCGTAGCTACATGTGAACGCGAGATTGTTGAACGCGGTAGGCCAAAATGTGCATTCAATGGTGTTCAAGTGTTTTGCACATACGGAGCCCAAAATAGTCGTAAAACCTTGCGTAGCTACATGTGAAAGCAAAATAGTTTTGAACATGGAAGCCCAAAAAGTGCATTCAATGACCGTGTGCCTTGTAAGTATACAGCACGAAATAGCCATTAAAAACTTGCTAGCTAGCTGTTTTGAACGTGGAAGCCCAAAATGCGTGTAATGCGCGTTAACATAGACTTTTTATTAAAAGTGGAGCTTGAACGCACGTTGCCAAAGACGGAAACATAGCTTCAATGTCAAAAGCAAAATTCTTATTTTCTGTTTTGCAGGAAAAAAAATCTTATCAAGAAAGTTTTTTAATAAGAACAAATCTTAGTTTCAGAAAATAGTGACGAGACAATTTTCTTGGCAAGACCTTTTTTCTTACCCCATTGGCAGATTTTCTCCTTATTTAAAGAGTTATTATTTCATTTTTTAAGACTTTTTAAGATTTATTGCCACTGCTTTTGAGCGCAAAAAAAAAAAATCACCCAGAACGAGATGTTTAGTAAGTTTTGAAGATACACCTGAAAGGCTTTTATTTTGGTTTTTTTGGTTTAGTTTGGCCTCGACTTTTCGACATAAAATGAAGGAAAATATTTCTCACAATGGGAAAGAAAAACAAGCTTAAAATTGTGTTAAATGAGGTCTGTTCATGTTTAGAAATGTATTCTTCTTCCAGGAGGATATATGCAGTCGGAACAAGAATTAAAAAAGGACCAAAAAAAAACCCATAATACCCACAATGTGCATGTTGTTTTATTTTCCTCCTGTCAGAGAAACGTGTGCATCTGTTGTGGCTGCAGAGAGCTTTTCCGTCCATGTTAGACTCTTGAAGCATTACAGCACATTTCTGTTGGAAATAAAGCGCAGCAGTCATTTATCAGTTTTGACGCCTGTAATGGAAACAAAGCTACACGGGTTGCAGGCTGTGTGCTGCTTTGAACGACACCCAACGTGACAGCGTGATGTAATGAAAGGCAATAACAAACATCATTCACTTTCTTTTGTTCCCTTTGAGGCTGTCACGCCGCGGCCGCTGCAGTGGCTCTGCCTCTAGGAGGACTTTTTCCACGACTTGCACAGGATCTTCTGGAAAGCGTGCCGGAAGTCTCGGTTAAATATGGTGTAAATGGCTGGGTTCAGGGAGCTGTTGCAGTAGCCGATCCAAAAGAAGAATTTGAACAGCGGGTCAGGGATCTTGCAGAAGTCCCTGCACACGCCGTACAGGCTGTAGCTGAAGAAGAAAGGGAACCAACACAGGACAAACACTCCCATGACAACCGCCAGGACAAATGTAAACCTCTTCTCTCTGGCTTGGGAAACCTTCTTTCTGGCAAAGGAGCTCCGGCGGCGTTTCCTCCTGGAAGCGAACAGATCCATGGACTTGTTGCTGACTTGTGAGATGTGGTGTTTGGAGAAGGAGCTCCTCCTCGCCTTCTTTGCTCTCTGGGAATCCTGCCTCTGCGGCTTGTGACCTTTGCCCTCTGAGGAGGAGCTGTCCTCCACTTCGGCCTCCTCGGTCTGTGGGCCGGTGGTGACCGTGCGCTGGCTGGGTGTCGGCGGGCACTGACAGTGACCGTTCTCTCCTTCCCCATGGAACGGAGAGGAGACTTTGCTCAGTCCGTTTTCCGTCTGTGTGACGCCGCCGTCCGGCTTGGGCTTCTTTCCCGACATGCTCCTGGTTCTGGTTTTGGCCACCTGGTATATCCTGACATACACCAGGACCATGATGAGGCAGGGCGCGAAGAAGGAGGCAATGCTGGAAGAGAGGATGTACCAAGTCTCATCATTAAGCTCACACTGAGGCTGCGAGCTGATGTCACCGTTCCTGTCGATGGACACCAGAGGAGGAGACGAGATGAAGGCAGACACGAGCCACACGATGAGGATGGTGCACTTGATGCGCCTGGGAGTCCGCTTCAGGTTGTACTCCACTGCCTGCGTAACGGACCAGTACCGGTCCAGGCTGATTGCGCACAGATGGACGATGGAGGAGGTGCAGAACAGAACATCCAAAGCCAGATAGATGCTGCACCAAACTTTCCCGAAATACCAGTAGCCCATGAGTTCGTTCGCCAGGGAGAAGGGCATCACCAGAGTGGCGACCAGGATGTCCGCGGTGGCCAGAGACACCAGGAACAGGTTCTGGGGGGCTTTCAGCGCCCGGCTCGTCAACACGGCGATCACCACCAGAATATTCCCCACAACCGTGAAAAGAATGAGAAAACTTACGAGGGCGGCGATCCCAGCGACCGCCGCCAAAGAATATCCGCCCTCCGGGCTCCAGGAGGAGTTCAGATGGATTACCGTGAACGCGTCCATCCCGCTGGCGTTCCACGAATCCATCCCGTCCGCGCGCGCCCGCCCGCCCGCGCGCAGGGTAGCGCGCTCTCTGGAACCAAAAAAAAGGTGGCACGAAAATCAGTCCATCTGTGACGTCATGTCTGTAATCTGTTCATGATCGGCTCAAGTTGCTGCGTCCGCGCGCAGCTCTACCGATGCGCCCTCGCTCCCAAATGATGCCCCGCGCGCTCTCCTCGCCAAACTCCCCAACTGCCGTCCCTCCCCTGTCACTGAGCGTCCTTTGCTTTAGTGCAAGTGTGACAACTCAATGCAATTCAATAGAAATTTCCATAGAAAAAAAAAACATTTCTGCAAGTTGACAATCCACTTTCCATCTCGTGACTGTAAATATTCCCGAAGAAGGAGAGAAAGGGAAGTTTTCCCCCAATAGTTTTCCAGCAGATTGTGCTGTGAGTTCGTGAGCAGAGAGGTGCACGTGAACGCGTGCGCGCGCACACACACACCTCTGCGTAAATCAAGAAGCCGCACGAGATTTTTGGATCTTTATTTATTTGCTGCGTGATGCTAATCTCTCCACCACCACCTTTCCTTCTTGCTCACCTTTCACACATCCACACTCGTGGATTTTCGTATGCGCGCCCACGTTGGGGTGGGGATGAGGGTTGGTCAACATCTGGCGGTGCTGCTGGAGGGTTTACAGCATCTGTTTGAACAGGCTGGAGGGCTCATCAGCTTTTAGTGCTTGTTTATGTTTTAGTTTTAATGGATCATGAAAACATGCCTTTAGCTGGTGTTTCTTTTTCATAAGTATTTTGGGTTAAAAAAGTATTTCAAAAAATATTTGAAGAGGTTTTGTTAGTTAGTTCTTTAAAGCTGTTTGATTTCTTAATATTTTGGCCCTCACTAGCTGAGCAGCTGCTACATGCCCCTCACTCTCCCCCTCTGCCCCTGCCATCCTGGTCAGAGCAGTTTTTCTAAATTGGCATTCTGTTGGTTTTATCTCCATAGCAACCATTCTCTTTTTTGGTTGCCTGGAAGTGACGAGCAGATCTATGTAGTTTTTAGAAGAATCGGCACAAGTACATTTTTAGATTTCCTTGGTAACGGGAGTATTTTTAGACCACGCCCATGTTCCTAATATGTTCATGTGTTATATTGTTGTGTTCGGCTGGAATGAGGGATTCATGCATTACATTTTCACAAAATTCCTGTAGCAAATGTGCGAGCATTAAGGGAACACCACTTTTGCAAGCTCGCCACACAAACAACATTAGAAATATACAAACAGTAAGATTTATTCCCAAGTAGCTTCCCAATGATGCTCGAGGAGTTAAGAAGAGAGAGACTGAAATTCCTAGAAGGAGTTAAAATTTGTACTAAAGGCGATTTTAAAAAAAAATTCAATTCAAGATGGCGTCCTTTTCCCAAGTTCAAAGGTCAACAAAACTTTGGTTGAGGTTGTAGACTTAAGCTAGTGTAAGTTTGTGAAGATTGCGCTAACAAAATGTTTTATTTTTCCATATTGAGATAAATATTTAAAAAGGACCAAATTTCACGCTTTGTCACAAGATGACCGCCAAAATCATTTTAAAACTTCCTTTGGATATCCCCAACACGCGCCAATTTCTGTCTAAGGAGATTCCTCAAGATCCACTGGCCGGAAACCACCAGCAACAAAGAGCTCTGACAAAGAATGAACCCGGCGCCAGTGGAAGAAGAGACCAGAAGGAGAAGGTGGAGTTGGATCGGTCACACCATGAGGAAACCAAAATCCAGCATCACCCGTCACACCCTGACTTGGAATCTCCCAGGGAAAAGAAAGCAAGGAAGACCGAGGAACACGTGGAGAAGGGATGCGGAGACAGACATCAAACAGACGTCACACCTGGAGGGAGTTAAAGACAAGACAGAAGACGATGGCGAGGAGTTGTTGATGGCCGATGCCCAACCAGGGATACATGGCTAACTACTACTAGTACTCTAATAGCCAGAATTCCATCTGATTAGATTAAAAATCAGAGATCGAATGTTTCATTCTCTATTCTGAATACTAATATTTGAACATAAACGACACGTGCAGACAACGTGGAGAATCTTTGACGACACACTGCAGGATGGGAAATGTAGCTGCAACAGTCGAAGGCAGCAAAGGTTAATATGATAATGAGCTGTCAGACATGAAAACAGGTTAAGCTGCTGATCAGCCCAACCAGCCGAGAAAAGCTGGATTCGCCACAGCTGTTGGGATTATTTCTTTACCTGAAAAGATTCTGTGCCAACTGTGGTGTCCTCCTTTCATGAATATCTTTCTTTTAGTTTGAGGAAAAATCGAAGACTCTGTTTGTTTTTGTTTTTTTTATGGTTGGATTTTTTTCTTTTATTTCTGTTTGACTATTTTTGCTTTGACGATCCAGTTTTAACAAAACTTTGCTATCTATCACAAAATGTTTACTTCATGTTCAGTCTCTGCAAAGAACAAATTTGGATTTAACCCTTTACCACAGGAGCTTTAGCCAAGTTAAAGCCCCATTGACCCGTTCCACGGTTGGGAACACTTTGGTTGTTTAACCCAATGAGATTTATATAGGCTAAAGACTCCACACTAGCCTGTCATCATTGTTCAATGTACGTAAAAAGTGACGTCATATTGGATAGGGCAGTAAACAATGACACATTACGCTTAATTTACAAAATGTGGGTCCATGGAACGAGAGTTGAAAGTTAAACCAGGTCAAACTTTGACCAGCGTCCCTATTAATTAATGGAAACTGCAACCGTCTGTGTTTTTGTCCGATTTTCCATTTGCAGCTGAAAATGCATGGGTTTCATTAACCGTTGACCCTTCTCTCGTGTGAAGAACTCTGCAACAGTGAACAGCAGCAGCGCCGGCAGCTTTCAGCCTGCAGGCATTTGTACACACGGCATGAGTTTTGTTCTCGTTTAATCATCATTACAATCTGCACATAATACATTGCGTCTGGTGATGAGGTGGTCAAAGTCAAGGATCGCTGCTGAAGCCTCAGTTCACTTTAGTAAATGTGCAGAGTTCACCTGCAACATCTGACTCCCTACTGCCAACGGGAAGCCGCGCTATGGCCAGGTAGTGCTGTTGGCTCCTTAAGCAACCTCGTGCGTTCACGGCTGTTTAAATAATGAACTTGGAATGATTTACTGGCAAAAATCTGCTTTTTATACCCACAAAATGTTGATGGCACGTCGATGAGGTTTTTCTTTTCTTTTTTGTAAGTAAAGCACACTGTAGACAGTGGGAGCATTATGTGGAAAACACAAAATGAGGTGCGTCTATCACCCCAATAAAATAGCTTCTTTATTCCAAAAATCTGTGAAGTGAAACAAACACTGTGCATGACTGAGTTTCAAATGAAGTCCCTTTAGCTGTCAAGCACCTAGATGTGTGAAATTTGTTCTCTGCATTTGACCCCTGGGTGCTCGGGAATCATTTGGTTGTTTAATACCCCAATCCAACCCCTTAATGCTGAATTATAAGCAGGGAGGCACCGAGTCCAGTTTTTAGAGTCTTTCATAAGACTTGGCCTGGATTTGAACCCCCAACATTCCAGTCTCAGGGCAGACACTCTACCATAAGGCCACTGAACTGGTTTTTCCCTCTATCCCTAACTTCTTGTGAGTAGTATATTTATATATTAGACTTGTCCAACAGTCTGAATAAGATTTGACACATTTTCTGTTGCCCTAATAACTCTATAAAGTATATTTTTCTACTTCAGTCTTTTGGATTTAAAAAGTACTACTCAAGGCCAAGTTAGACAAACGGACGAAAATAGGTAATTGAAAAGGAACAAAGGTTGAAGCAAATGCTCTTTGCAGAAAGTCTTACTCCAAGGTTTTCTACCTTACTGACACTCTTCGATGGCTGACCATAAGGGCGGTGCCCCTTGATTCTGGAATGAACCCCGTCATGATGATCAACATCCACAGTCAAGCCTGCTCAAAAAAAAACTTTTGCTTTGCTTCTTTCTAAATCTTGACCTAAACAGGAAGTTCCACCAAGACTCCCCAATCGGTCTAAAACTTCATTCAGCTGTAGACTTGTACCTTTTTACAGCCTTGCAAGTCTCAGAGCATCTTCAGTACAGGATAGTCTGCTCTTCATGTTAGATTCTGTTATTACAATTAGGAAACATCTTGGGAATTATTATGTTTTTTTTTTGTGATACAGAAAATGTGCATGAAATAGGTCCTCAATCTTTGTCGGTTAGGCTCTGATCCAATGAGGTCTTGCATGCTTGGGATGAACCATAGATAAATAAACCCATAGAGCCTAGACGCTGATGAGCCTGTACGTTACTGGTCCCGGTTTGTCTTAAAACTCAAATTTCTCTACGGACAAAATGAAGATCATGACGTAAATTTAAGCCCAATGACACAACCCTTTAGCAATCAATGCCAAGAAAGTATCTGCCTTCAAGAGTGACTTTGCTTGAAAGAAATAGGAATAGATCTTTTATCTATTATCTATTGAAACAATTAAAATTTGACTTCCACTTTTACCAAAAACACAAGCCTTTATCTGCATTGTTGCTTGTTAAAAGGAGATGTGCCCCCTCTACGTACAAAATAAGTTGGTGAAAATCAATGTCGATTGACGTTTGATGAAAGCACCATGGAATCGTTTTTAATTAAACACAGACAGCTGATTGTTGATCAATCACTGGCAATGACAGATTGCATCATTTGTTCTGCAAAGAAGTTAAAAAATAAAACTTTGAGATTAAAAGAAGGCCCGGAATGGACCGAATATGAAAGGTTTAAAAGAAGGACAGAAAAACAGCTGTCACATGTCTCAGCCTCTGCTGTCAGCTCTCCGTTGTCATCAAGAATGTCATCATATTTGCTCCCAGACTAGCATGCAAATGAAGTGTCAATAGGTGTCTTTGTTTGGGTTTGCATGAGTTAATAGTTGCTCATGCTCTCAATTCAGCGCATTGTTGTGAAGTGGAGCGTTTTGAGTCGGCTCAGCTCATTTTTTTCTATTTCAGTCTTATACTATGAAAAGATGAAGTCGTCCGTGCACTGCGCAGATTTTCTTTAATTCAATTAAACAGACACAACTTGTTCTTTTGGCAGCGTTGAGTCATGATATGTGAGTTATCCAATGAGGGCAGGAGCTGCCAGGACCCCTCAGGCATCTGCTTTCAGTAACTTTGATATTCTCTTGCTTTTTTTCATTGAGCTTGTTCTCCATCCTTTGCGCTGTGCTATTTGAGGCTGTCGCACCTATGCCTCAATGACCCTCTGATTAAGTCCGTTTTTCACACATTTTTGAACAACTTTAATTAAAACGTCCTCAACTGATGTTCTACAAAAGATTTTTTTAAATAAAAAATTGTAATTACTGCCATTTTTACTGATAAGAATGACTCAGATTCTGAAGAGGTAATCATACCCAGTGCTGTGCTTGCTGCATAATTAGGACTTTCTGAAGAGTTCGTGTTGTTGGTTTTTAAATGTGCACAGCGTGAGAGCATCACAGAGACAATTCAGTGTCTTTAAAATGTTTTAAAATATTCTTGCTTTAAAAAAAACTTTTTTTTTTCAAATTAAAAAGACCCAAAAAGGCTTAAGCTGAACTTAAACTGTGCTACGTTTACTACAGTGAAATATCGTGACATTTGTACATGGTTCTCTGAATATATCTGATTTATTTTTAATATTTATTTGTAGTATCGAGGCGTCTGGGATTGCTTCAGAATTGGAGGTAAGGTATTTTCTATGAGTGATTGTCATTCTCTATTTATGGTTTATGTTTGCAGCCTGCTGAGCAAACTGCATGAATGTAAATCTGAAATGACAAATGATGTCTGTAAGTCTTAGTAAGTCACCAAATGAGTTTGAAGCAGACTTTCCTTAAATAATTGACTACTGGAGGCAGGTTTTAGGACATAGGAATTTCTCATTGACTTTACAGATTAAATAAACGCATAAACAGACTTTTTTTTTGTTAGTCTTCTGACATGGAGCTCCTCTCTCTTAGGAATTGTGAAGTTAGAATTGTAAATGACTCTGATCAGGACAAAATGCAGAAGAATTTTTGCTCACAGTTTAATAGAAATTGTTGTTCTTGGCTCACAAAGAGTTTTTACAGGAAACTGATCCAAAAAGGTTTTTTTATTATTTTTCCTGGATGTCATGACATTTATAATGGAATCTGAAGCACTTCACCAGTATATTAATTGTGCTACATTCTTCTAGTATCTACCACCTATCCAATTTTAGTGTATGGAGGCTTCAGTTCACAGACTTTTCTCTTCCTGTCCCCTCTCACCGCTCCTATACCGTGACCTTTCATAGGCTGGATTACAGTCTCTCCAGCGAGTCCAGAGTCTGACTCTGGGCCTTTTCATGGTTGGACATGTCCATCGTACTTAACCTGGAGGCCATCTTTGTACCATTCTCCTCACATGTCCAAACCCCTAGAGCTCCCTCACCTTAATGTAAAGGGGTGGCAGCTCTACTATGAGCTTCAACCAGGTAACAGATTGATACTGTCAACATTTGCAGGAGAGGCCGTGGTGGTTGGGTCTTATGTAGTTCAAGAATTTAAAGGCAAAGGTTACCGTGCCGTCGACTTCTGCCATGTAGTTTATCACAGGTGTTAGTGCTTTAAGGAGAAATCAATGGTTTGATGTGGAGTGTGAATGCATCAGACCGGTAACTCCCAGTTTTGTTTGCAGCAAAATATGGTAAGTTTTCTTCAGATAAGTGGAAAAAAAAAGATAAAAATAAGAAGCAGATGTGGGATTTTGTTGAGCACCTTTGACTTTTACTTTGCCAAATACAATCAGTGATTGTGGGAACATAGTTTTGAGGATTATAGCTACTTTTTTTTCCTATGTCATTTTTTATGGTATACTTGACTCTTTCTGTAGGTTTTATTTTATTTTTTTTTGATTAACCATTTATCAAAGCATCAGGTTTTATTTTAAGGAATAAAAAGTTTTTTAAAAATCCATCATTGGGTTTTTTTAGGTTTGGGAGGATGTTCTGCATGGGATCAGAATAAGGCTGTCATAAAAACCCATTCACTTTCATTTAAATGAAAACACTGGGAATTTGTTTAAGGTGGTGGTGCCTCTCAGATGTGCAGAAGGTGTCCTTGACGTCCTCACCATGGCAGCCCGGTTACTGGTATATTTTATGCACGAGGAAGCACAGGTTGGAGAATGACCTACAAAAGAGGCCTGAGGACATGGTAGAAGCAACAACTGTACTGTATAAATCAGATGTGTCATGGGGCTGGCTTTATATCCACCATAACACCATTGTTTGTGCGTTTGCTCTTCTTTTAAAACTTGGATCAACGACCTCCAAGTTTTAAAAGAAGACCTCCAAGTCTTCTTTTAAAACTTGGAGGTCGTTGATCCAAAATTGTAATGCGTGCTCTTTCTTCTTTTGTTTGTAGAACATTACAACGTAAGAATACTAACTTTCTGCTTTGAACAAGTGAGTTCATGTAAGGACTGCTTTCATTTCTGAAAGTATAGTGGTCGCTGCTGTTTTTATTCATTCAGTGAAAGAAAAAAAATACAATACTACGGCACTTACAGAAGAATTGGTTGCCCACATAGCCTGGCTTTTCAGCTCACCAAAGTAAAGCCTGCTGAATAAAAGCGAAAGGAACAAAACCCTGGTTTAACAAACTCTTGAGAACTTTATTTGTATTTTATGTGAATTCTGCATCAGTATCACAGTATCATAAAATATGTGGACATTTCCATAAATAAATGGGAAATTCTTCATAAGAAATTTTCCTCCAGTGTCGCACAGTAGCATCCTTCTCTCATCTCTGTCCAGAAACAACGCTGCCTGCTTTGTAGCACCACTTATCGCTTCATTTAACTGCGAGGTACTCCATAATGCCAGCGTCAGTGGTTCTTCTGAAGCATCTGTCAGAGTGACCCATGATGTGTGGAGTAAAATTTTATTAAATTATAGTCTTCTTTTCTGTGGTCTGTCAAAAGCTCCATCCGCTTCCCTCAAGATGAGCTCGAAACACTTTGTGGGCAGACATTCCAATTCCCTAAAGACAGCAAAGCTGCAGCACAAACTAAATTCCCTATCCAACAATAACTAACTCACAAAGTGAAGCCAAATTGATCTTAACTCGGTTGCTGGGAGCCTGCATTAGGAACACTGCTCCGTTTTTCAATGCTGGATCTGTGGAATCACTGATAATTTAACTGTGAAGTTAGGATTGAAGGTCTGTTAACCGACTCCAAGCTGCAAACAAAATGTTAAATATCAACCATGTCATTGATGCCATCAGTGGATCAGATTTAACTGTAATTGCATGAGTGTTCATCTCCGATGACACAAAACAAAAAGCTTTTTATGTTGTGAATTTGAACTGTGAATGAAAGATCTTTAGCCTATCTTAGCAGAGTTTTTCCCATTTTTTTATGGAAATGTACCAGATTAAAAACGTATCCTTTGTTCTATAAACATTTTTTGTATTCTTAGTTTTCAACAATTAAATCAAAATAGATTTTTTTGCTTAAAAAGATTCTAAAAAGCAATTAAAGTAGTTTTGCTTAAATTTTTGATATATTTCTAATGATTTTTTCATTTAATTTCATTCATCTATATGCAGCTCTTTTTCTGCTAGTCCCTCCCATAGTTTTATTTTCTGCATTATTCTGAAACCATCAGTTTGTGCAATATTGTCCGTTTTACTTCCTGTTTCTCCATTTGTACACCTGCTGCCATTTGCCACACATTTTCCCCATTTATTGATCATTTCCCCAACTCATTTTCCAGTTTTCACATCATAAATATTGCCCCCCACGTTCCCTTAATCTAGGTTTCTGGTTTTGATGTAGTTTTAGTAATCCTTAACTTTTTTCTCATAAATCTTTTCCGTTTTAGGTCTGCTTTTTCTTATTTTAAAAAGCAAAAGAGGGCTCATCAACATAAAGTATTTTTAGGCTTCCTATTCAAATGGAATGAGGTTGGAGGCTGATATAAACCAAAACTCACGGAAAAATGTAACAAAGCAGATATCAAGATAAGAAACAACTGAAAACCAGACACTTGCATACACAGAGGATCATTAACATAAATCAAGACAGATGTGAATGACTGGTAATCTTAACCAGGTGCTAACGGGGAAAATCTGAAAACAGACCATGACAAGAAAAAGGGAAGTATTAAAAATATCAAAATTAGAGTGCAAAATCCATACATTAACAATCACCAACAATATGTCTTCAGCAGTGGATGCAGTTTTTTTTTTCAATTCAGAAACCAGGGAGCTTTTAGTGATTTTTTTTTCGTCCTGTGCTTTTTTGCTTACTCTACATTGCACAATTTTGTTAATGAAACTTATTTTCCCCAAATCAGGTGTTTCAAAGGAAAAAAAATGGTAAGTCTGAATATTATTTAATGAATCATTTTGTAAGCACAATTTTGTACACCAATTTGCATAATTTTAATGTAATATAAACAAGGTCTTGGGAAGAATTTTTGTTTGTGTTCCTAAAAATCCAGTATTTATTTTGTAGCTTTTTAAACAAAACCACAGCTTCACAAAGGAAAAATTATTTTCATGTATTTTTTTTTTTGTGCCACTAATGCCAAATAGTGATCCAGCCGCATTTGTCAGGATGCTTGGAGAGCGATCAAAGCTGAAAACTTTTCTTATTAAACTCCAACACATAGTAAAAATCATATTTGCTCTGTATATTTTCATAACTCCACCCTTTCTGTTGTTAAAAAAAGCTTTAACGCCTATGTATGTATAGTATCCCAGTTTGAAGGGTCAGTTTGAGTTGTTGTTATATCACTTACAAGGCAAACAGTGGCATCAACACAGAAAAGACTTTATCCTGAATAACTCTTTTACAAACGAGAATAAATTAAACAGAAACATTTTAAACCAGCATAAAATGTATTGTTTATCCCCAGCACCGTTAATCCACTTAATTACAAATAGCACTTGTTTTAAACTCTGAGCTGAAAGAATTAACTGTTCATGTGTTGCAGGATCAAAAAGTCATCGTTTTCCATCTCAAGGTTCATATACTCAGAGTTAGATGCAGAGTCTGTGATAAACAGAACTCGTGATAAACACCCCAGAGTCCTTGAATGAATAGAACTTCCTGGGAAAGAGCTTTGAATTCTGTTCATTCTGGTCCAACTGATGCTGCAGTCCCAACAGACGGCTACAAACACAGGTTTAGTCACGTATATCTCTGTGTCGGAATGAACGCCAGCTGTAGTCTTAGCAAGAGCACAAATATATATATATATATATAAAATCAGTGCTCACAATGTTTTACTAGGTAAATTTTATGACGATATACGGCTTTTGAACAAAAAAAAGGCCAGTGAGAACCTTTTTCCTTCATTTTTATTGTCTGAAATGTTTTAACTTGTAAAGTGTTAACTTAGATATCCCAGAAATATAATTTGGGTGGACAATACACATCAACAGTAAGAAAAGCAGAACTGTAAAGACATTTATGTCTGCAGTATTACTCCAAGAAAAGAAAGATACTGATTTACAGCCATGAGAAACTAACATTGTGCCTCTGCACTTTAAATGGTCCAGGTGAATACTCAAATTTGATTGGCTGCTGGGTGTTGATGCAAACCTAAAAAAGTAGTTCCGGTCACATAGCCCAAATGTTCACTGCACAAGCTTCTTTTTGATTAATCGTCTGGACAAAAACAAGTGGTAAAAGGTGAACTTTCTCTCTGAACTGATGCTTTACTGAACCTATCATGACGATCAGCACATATATCGCTTTCATTTGCCGCTGTAGTGAAGCTTTGTTGTGTTACTGTGACAATGGGCCAGACCACCAATAAAATAGTTTGCTTTTTGTGAGAAAGCAGTCTAAACCAAAAAAATACAAGAATAAAATACAAAAAATTGAGTATTTATTTCTTTTGTAAGTTAACTTGGTATAAGCCATAGTAGGTATACAATTTATAAGGACAATTTATAGTGCCTGACAAAGTACAGATGCACCACTGTCATGGTGCATCTGAGTCTCTGAGTTCCTGGTATTTCTCCAGTTTCTCATGTTCCTACTTCTTGATGTTTCCATCGCATGGTATTGCCACATCCACCACAACAGGTTTCCTCTGTTCTTTATCCACCACTGCAATGTCTGGTTGATTCACCATTTCCATCCTGTCCGTCTGTATCTGGAAGTCCCACAGGATCTTTGCTCTCTCATTCTCTACCACTTTCAGAGGTGTTTCCCATTTTTGAATTTGGGATTTCCAGTCTATATTCTGCCCACATGTTCCTGTATACTATTCCAGGCACTTGGTTGTGGCGCTCCATGTATGTTTTCCCGGTCAGCATCTTACACCCTGCAGTTATGTGCTGGATTATTTCAGGCACCTCCTTACACAGCCTACACCTTGGGTCTTGTCTGGTGTGGTAGATCTGAGCCTCTATCGCTCTGGTGCTCATAACTTGTTCCTGAGATGCCATAATTGAGCTCTTCTGTGCTGTCCTGTAGGTCAGCCCTTTGTAGCCATTGGTAGGACTTCTTGATATCAGCCACTTCAGTTATGGTTCAGTGGTACATCCCATGCAAGGGCTTGTCCTCCCATAAGGATCTATCCTCCAGCACTGCATCCTCTGCTGTCCATCGTCTGAGACATTCACTAAGCAAACTGTCAGTTGGGGCCTTGAGCTTGATGTATTCATGCATCTTGGATGTGTCATCCTGGATACTGGCTTCCACACTCACTAGTCCTCGGCCTCCATCCTTGCAGCTAGCATACGGTCTCAGGGTACTGGATCTGGGACGGAACCCTCCATGTTTGGTGAGGAACGTTCATGTCTTAACATCCGTGGTCTGTATCTCTTCCTTTGGGCATCTTATCATTGCTGCAGGGTATCTGATGACTGGCAGTGGGTAACTGTTTATTACCGGGTCTTGTTCTTGCCATTGAGCTGGTTTCTTAGGACTTGCCTCACTCGTTGGAGGTATTTGGTTGTTGCGGCTTTCCTTGTTGATTGCTCCAGGTTGCCATTTGCCTGTGGAATTCCAAGGTACTTGTAACTGTCCTCAATGTTTGCTATTGCTTCTTCTGGGAGTGAGCCTCTCTTTATCACCATCCAACTGCCAAGCTATCCAATGTTAGTACTGTTGAACCTGGTGGAGGGGATCAGGGAGTCGATGTCGTTCTCACTCTTAGCGTATAGCATATATATTTATATATGCATATATGGATCAAATTTAGATGTTTCTACAATAAAAGATTAAAAAAATGTTAAGTGATATTTCTAAAATGTCTGTATGGATGTTTAATGTTCATATGAAAAATCTTTTGCAGGAAATTATATTTTTTGCAACATTTTGATGTAAAATATATACAATTATTTACATCCACTGCAATCACTTATTTAAAAAACCCCTTGTGTAAATGTGGTTGGATTTAGGATTTTTTTTGTTTAGAGGAGAAATAAGCCGATGAAAACTCCTTGACAACAAATTTATTTAATCTTCTCTGCCTGCTGGACAGCGAAGAGAGAAACACTCAGTTAATTATTATTTGATTAGGCCTGTTATGAATCATCAAATAATGTGCCCAGAATGCGTTTCAGCTCCTTTGAATTTAATAAAAATCAAACCCCTTTCAAAACCTTCCTAGTTTTAAGAATATTTTTGCATTTATGATTCCTTTAAAGTGCTCTTTGCACCAAGCATGAAGTCTTGTGTTGCTCCGACAACGTGCACGTGTGTTCCAAAGGCCGCTTTAGCAGGCGGAAAAATGCTGTGAATTTCAAATTCTTGCCCTTTTGTGAGACAACACAAGACGCTTTAAAGCCTCAGCGCTTTTTGAGGCACCCTCAAGGGCAAAGTCCCTAATTGAAAGAGACAAGTAGAACAAGGAATAGAGAGGGAGTGTGGAAGAAGATACAGTACTTCCACTCCTTGAGCCAATCAAGTGAAGGATAAATGTCAAGTTATGGAAAGGCCAGGTTCAAATATGAAGAATGCTTTTGACTAACTAAAATGTCAAACAAAGTTAGTATCCGTTAGAGGGAAACTCGTGACAAAAACTTCATACAATTAGAAATGTGCTTCCTAAAGATATAAATTAAAGTTCTTGCTCTCATATTTTGTGACATCACATTACCTTTGAGAATAGGTTGCTTTAAGCATAAACGAAATTCACGTTTTTGGTGTTTTTAACGTGGCATTTTTCTGATGATGGAGGGTTTATACAGTATAAAGAAAATTGAGCTTCACTTTGGATTTCTGATCATTTCTGTATTCAAAAATTGTTGTGGATCAGGAGCAGATGAACAAATGCCATTTGACAAAGATCATGTTTGTTATATAGAAAACATGCTGGGCGGGCCACGACTCATGACTGCCGCCATGCAGCAACCATGTCCTAGAAAACGACACAGGTTTTTGGATTTTGCCTAAAAATGTAAATTATACAAAATTTTAACTGGAGACTTCATACTTTGTTGAACTTTGTTATGAACACATTGATTAATGCATTTTTATATTAACCCACATTGAGCTCCAAACCAGTTGAAACCAGTTAGGGGGTGCTTCGAGAACTCTGCCTCTGCGGCGCTCCGTATCCATTTCGTTGGCTTTAAATTTTTCCCGGACGCCAGAGCTGAATCGTAGCACTTTATTGTGAAGTTGGAGCATTTTTCAAAGTAAAACCTATTTTTCACTGTACTCGCTGTTCTCACCGTGTTGTAAACATTACGTCATTTCTGCTGACACGGGGGTCTCAAAGTGTGTGGTAAAACGTAATTTTGGCCATATAACATCATGGACGACGAGAGGCTGATCACAGAGATCCAGAACTGCTCCATCCTCTTTGATACAACACAGTTTTTGATAAGGATAATGACAAAAAGGACAGAACCTGGGCTGAGAAATCGCAGGCTGTTGGACTTGATGGTGAGTTTGTGTAATATGGACATTCACACTCAGATTAGAAAGTTAAGAAAATTAATGCCCTCCTTTGTAAATCCATTGTATGAAGGCGAGTCACGCAGAAAAAGAAGTCTTGTGAATATACTTCAAAATCACGGCGGAATGAGGGTTGTATACTATGACGTCATATTTAAATGGAGGGTTCTTGCAAGAACCTATGTGAGTTCAGAAGTACGCGATGTTTGCAGCAGACTGCAAGCAATTCGTGGTCAGTGTTAGGTACCGACCGTAGCTAGACCGCTCTGCAGCTGCACTGGAGCCGGACCGCATGCGATGTGAGCCCGGGGTGACACAGAGGAAAGAAATGCTCTAGAACTTCCTAAAAGACCCCAACTTTGACCAAATCAAACACAGTGGATGAGTATTAGCAGATGGGACAGCTCCTCAAACTGCCTCTGATCAGTGATTCCCAATCAATCAATTGAAGTTATTGCTCTCTTGTCTTTGTTTGAACTGAGACTCTGCCTTAAAAAAAACTTGAAACATTTACTTTAGGGTGTATTCTGACCGTAAAAGTCTGTTGGTCCGGACAGAATCTGCTTAAACTGCTCCGGATCGAGTCCTGAACCTTGCGTTTGGTTGGTATTCAGACTGCCATCAACCTGACTTTTCTGTTTCAAACCAAAGCTTGTAAACAAAAGACTAAAGATCCCTTCGTCCATTGGCCAGGAATAATGAAGGCAGGGCAAAACAACGAGAGAAAGAACAATGGAAGTCCTGCGCCTTGTCAAGAAAGTTCACTTATTCAAAGCTCTGGAGACAACATTAACACAGCATCACCTCACAGGTATGTGAGCCAGATGGTAAAAGAGCGTGAGTGTGATGTGCAGCTGTGTCGGGTGACGCAGATCGTGGCGGTGGGGTGACAAAGCTCGGTAGCTGTCTTTCCATTCATTCATAACTGAGGAAATCAAACAACCTCAGGCGTCCACGCTGTCCTCATGAAGGCTTAATGGATTGAAGGAGGGGACAGAATCGATACGGTGGGCTCCACTCTGGTTGTTGGTGCTACAAAGAAGAAGCCAGAGGCAAACCATTAGCAGTCCTGAGAGTGACTGGGATGTTCTTTTCTCTTTTTACTTAAAAAAAATGTCTAAAAATGCTATTAGGGTCTCGATTCTGCCTGGCTTTGTTACTGGTAACAAGAAAACCAGAAAAAAAAATGTTTATTTTTTTCCAAGATTTTCTTTGTTTTAAACGTTTGAAAAAATATCACAGAAACACTACAAGGCAGAAAACAGCCTAAAAAGTATATATTTTCATTCAAATTTTCATTCAAAAGATTCAAAATTCGGGAGATATTAATGTTTTTTAAACACTTTTATTAAAACTACAAAAAAAACTTTTGCTATATGATTTTTATCATGACTAATTGTGTGATTTGGTTAGTTTTGTTTGCAACATTAGTTTATGATGCAAAAATAGTGACATGAATGTTTGGGGGAAAAAAAGCACCTTATTCGCCCACTGTCTCTATTTTACTCCACACATTTTAACAGGGTGTAACTGTATCATAAAAAATAATTTCTCAACTTATTTTACATTCATTCAATACAACAATTAGTCTTTTAAAAATATGAATAGCATTAGATCAGTTCTTTTCATAATAGAGTTTTGAAAATTAGCAAAACTTTTTACTGCCAAAAATGTTTGAGTTTTTAATGGAGACAGCCATTTTGAAATGAGCAGAAAAAGCCCTTCTACTGCCCCTAGTGGAATGATGATGAACTACAGGGCAGGGTAAATGTGTATTCAGTGGTGGTTTTTGATCTGGGTGATGTGGGTGGTCGCCCAGGGAATGGTTTGTGACAGAACCGCCACTGTTTATATACAATGGGGATTTAAGAAAAGTTTGGATCATGCTAATGAGGGATGTAGGGGTCTCAGAAATGCCTGTATAAATATGATTCATATGATTATATAAGGTTAAAATAAATAAGACGAAGAGCTGCAGAGCTCTTTACAAACTCGATAGATGTGTGATTTCATTTTAGATTTAGTGCATACACCCTTTAATAATTCAATAAATGTTGGATAGAAAGCAATATTTGTGCTTTAAACAATGCACAATATTCACTGTAAAAAGTATATAAACTAAAATAAAAATATATATTAGTGGTGTGGAATTAAGTTTTTAAAATAAATTGAATTTTGACTAGAATTGGTAATTTTTTGGAAATACTTCAAAAAGGAAACGCTGTATTAGAGTCTGGACTTGTGCATGTTTCAGGCCTGCTCATTCCTGCTTCCTGCTTGGATAGAAAACAATTTTTATATACTTTAAACAGTGGATAATATTCATTGTAAAAAGTATATAAACTACAGTATATATTTATATATAATAAATATACTGATGGAAATTCCGAACTTTCTGTTACGTTCCAAACTCTGGTCTGTTCTTGTCAAACAGACAGAACAATAAATTTGCTAATAAGTTTGCAAAATAAACAGCGCCTTGTTGCTATTTTCTGTTTGAGATGGAATGCTAACATGGGTTTTGTTTCTCAGTTGTATTACATTTTTCTGTTCCACAAAATTCAAATGACAAATCGATTAAAGGTGGGTAGAATACGTACTAGAAGTAGTCTGCATACAAAGGACAGTTTTTCATGTTAATCCTGTTCTCATTGTTATTACAGTCTCTTGAAAAATCGTATACCTCAGAAATTACATAATGATCAAAATGATAATTTGCGTGAATGCAGACATGTTCAGTCATTTTAAAAAGTTGGAAAGAATTTGAGTACAGTAATTATGCTCCAAAGTATAAGTTGCAGCAGCAAAACCCCCCCCCCAAAATTAGGCATTATAAAGAAGAAAAAAATCATATCTGAGTGACACTTTCGGGAGAATTTTATTGAACAAAATAACAAAACAAGAACGGACATTTTATCTTGAAATGCAAACATTAACAATGGAATAGCCAGCAATAACAGACTGAATATATGCACTACTGTAATCATATTTAGCATGTTTAGCATGAAACAGAGGAAGAATCTAGTATATTAGCACAAAATATAAACAATTATTCAGATAATAAATGCATAAAGAGCATGCAGGCAAGTTAACTAAACTCTTTATGGTTGTCATTTTGCAGTGAGCGAACGCCGACACACTGCAATATGCCATAATGCTGCATCAGAGAATATTTGAACCAAATAGTCATAGGAGCAGTCCCTAACAGACTGAGAGAGGTGCCATGTTGCTGCATTGTTCGAATCTGGTGGAGGTGACATGCTGTGAGGACACCCACTCATCATTCTGAGTCCAAGTGAGGAGAAAAAGAGAAAAACAGTCAGATTACAGAGGCATTAAAACACTTCACTTTAAATCAAGTGTTATTAAATAAAAGAAGCACCGAACGGACGGGTATAATTACCAACAGACCGTGATTATATTGTATTGTGCATCGGCGCGTGACAGTAATGATGGGATTACAGCGTATTGGGCCCGCATTTTTGCTAAATCGGATCTAGTCTTGTTGACATCCATCCTTTTTTCACACAAATTCACATTTTGTACCTGGTCAAATCAAGCCCAGATTCAGCTGTCAATGAAGCATCAGAACAGCTGAGGTCAAGGGCCTTGCTCAAGAGCACTCCAGTTGGGTGAACAATTCAAATGAGCTTAAAACGAGGCACCAACTTGGACTTGGCACTTGCGAATCTCGTGCACACCCCATGTGCAGGACGCACAACTTATCAAAGACTACTGTAGAGTGTGGGCACAAAACCACAGCATTCCCAGTACGTCTTAAGTGTGTGTAACTTACATTATCCTGACAAATACTTTACAATATATTTACCACAACAATGGTACAGTACATTTTCATGAAATTCCTTAAGGTGACCGTACGAGGTTCATGGGAACTGCAAGACACACCTGAATTATTGTGTCACATGGTCAACACCGCAAGTAATAAACACAAGCGTATATAAAGCAAATCATTACAATATTATAATAGCTTAAACAGCATCAAAAACATGTACAAACTGTAGCTTTAACTGTGATGCTACATTCACATCGTGCTCGGAAACGCGCATTCGAGCGACCGCTTTCAATTAAAGATCTGTGGAAATGTCCTTAAATCCACGTTTCAAGCTTCCAAGTTAAAAACTCTTGCTAACACGCGTCAGTAAACTGACGTTTTTCAGTCTGTTTCCGGCTTTACATACAAAATGCACGTCAAAAGTAAAACCAGCTGAACTTTGACAAATCCAGGACTTGGATTTGGTAGTGACACATAATCGGCGCTCAACCATTTGAAAATTGATCATGGAGGAGAAATTAGTAATAGCCCGGTTGGAATTTTACGACATCAAGTCTTTCATATATCGGAATAGAGCTGTGAAAGAAAAGGCCTGGAGCAAGATCTGTGAGATTTTCACTTCCCCAAACCTCTTCCAACTGTAGGTGCTTTCGCTAGTATCAAGTAGCAACAGTCCAGTGTGAACTCCGTATGCTAAAAGTGTGTTCAAGACCCTGCGTTCAGCGCATTCTTAATCGCGCTACACATGCCCAGTGTGGACGTATCTTAATACTTCACAACTTCATTGCAGCTTTTTGGGATTTTTTATCATTTTGAATCAAACAGAACAATCCAATTCATTGTGTATTTTATACGTTTTGCAAAGGTTTACATTTATGTTATTCTCCCTTTTTATGATACAAATGTTCTTTCATTTCCAAAATGTCAAGGCTCCCTGTGTCTCACAAGTATCATTTTTCAAACCTAAACAGTGATCAAACTTGCTATTTTACACAGTGAGACGAGATGTTCTTCTAAGACCATTAAGCGACTGCAATGACAAATGTGTATTTAAATGCTCTTAATATTCCCTGTACCACTGACAAGAATGATACATTTTTTATCCTTTTATAGTGTAATAGCTGGAAGTGTTGCATCCTTTTTCTATAAAACTGATCACTATGACATCATAGTTATAAAGGGAATTGTTTTTGTCAGGGGCCTGGAATGGTCCACATTGTCTGCCGGTATAAAGGCATAATGTTGTGTTTTACCACATTTGGTCAAAAGTGTCACATTAGGACTCTGCTGAGAGCCAACCACTAATGGAGCTGGGCCCCACTTTGGTCACCTCACCATATCTCGGTATGATCACACAGACACGCCGCAGACACGTCATTTCATGGGGCCTTAAAACAAACCCAGTGCTGTGTGCCTCCTATGCTGAGAAAAATCTCACAAATTTCTACTTTATAGGTGAAGTTTTTGACTTGGTTTCTAATGATAAAACTTACGAGTTTTGTTTTTCAGGATGGTAAACTACTGAGGATAATGTTTATGTTTCGTTTTTAGATCTTGCTCACGTAGCAGCATTAGTAAAAAGCAGTTGGTTTTATTTGACAGATTTATACACAATACAAATGTTTGTCTTCTGGTTGATAAGTTCACTCAGGAAAAAGAAATTTGGTTAAATAGAACTTTATGGGTAATTCCTTACAAATCATTGTTTCTATGGCCCTAAAAATTGCTGCTTGAACGCGAGCTCTGGTCGAAGTCTGCAGCTATAGTGCCATAGTCACAAGTGCCACAAGGGCTGTCAATCAGTACGGTCAGGTCCGCATGAAATATCAAAGTTGTCAATCGCTCTGTAAGTCCGTAGAGCCGAAATGTTCATGCGCATTTTTTCTACGGGCATGCTGTGGACGATAGGTTATACCAAACATTTTAGAGACATCAAATCTGTTCTACTAGTCGTCTGTTTTCTTTTTTTGTGAATCCGACTTCTTGGCTACGACATTTTTGGAAAATGATGCTCGTGGAAAAGTAAACGTAATGAATTGTTTCACATGAAGTATCCGTACAAAAATCCCCCCAGGCCACTCAACATAGATTTTGCTTGGATACCTAGCTGTCCCATAATCCACTCCAACCCCTGGATTAGATGTAACGCACATTTGAAGGTGAAGAACAAATAAAGAAATCCTGGGAACACCAGACAGCAGAAAAACTGCCTTTCATTGAAGGGGAAAGGGGCGGGGAAACCTGATTAAGGTATTTTCTCTTGATATGGCTTGTAGGCAGTGACAGCGCAGGGCTCTTAGTGTGTTTTTGTCAGACATTAGGGGCAGTAATTGAGTTGGGCTGAACAAGGCCAATGACCAAAACAAAAAGGTCAGTGGCTGGAGTTTATTGGGTTGGCGTTGGCAAATGCTGCAGAGCCCTGGCGGCTCGGACCAGTTGCAACAAATCACTTCCGACAGAAAAACCAATCAGCCTCTATTTGTGGATGAGTAGCATTTACTTAGGAGAGAAAAAAGGGTTAAGTTTAAGCTTTAGTGCAAAAATCAACACTTTGTGGAGAAAGACTGCACATTAGCTAATCTGAATGTTGAGCAAAATACTTAATTTAAAAAAAAACCAACATATTTTTGCGTGAGCCAAGTTTCATAGTTTAAGAACACTTTTTGATTTCTGCACTAGAACAGTGCTGCTTAACTCAAATCTGGACTGATATGACAGTGAAACGTAAAAGCAATGGACAAACCATGTGGCTTGTATCGGGCCAATCAGAAGCCAGAGATTTAGCTTTTCGGCCGTCGGTTCATTTTATATGTTCTTACAATCACATGTGTTCTGTCATATGGCTAACTCAGTAAATGCAAAACACAGCTGTATATAAAAAGGTATGTAAACGTGAAGGTTTAACCCTTTCATGCCACATGGCGTTTACTCACAACCTATGAAGTCTAGGACTCCACTTAATTTGGCATCACCAGAAAACAGAAAAACAGGGAACAAAAACATGAAAAATGTTTCTTTTTATAATTGGAAATAAAGTCAGGCATTAATGGGTTAATCTATGATGTAAGTGGATTCAGAGAATATAAACAGTAACACTTCAACTAAAAAACGGGGGAAATGGTTGTACCCAATGAAGTGCATTTTAAAGATTGAAGAAGTTATTCAACTGTGTATGGTAAATGGCGTATACTTATATAGCGCTTTTCTACCTTCATTGAAGGCCCAAAGCGCTTTACAGTCACGCTCACATTGACACACTGATGGTATAGTCTTGTATAGTCACACCATTGACTGTACATGACCCCCATATTTTCCATTAAAGGTCATGCTCTTTCATGGCAATCGGAAACATATGGCCAAATTTAAGCGCATTGATCTTAAATAAAAAATAAAAGAAAATGGAAATTAAACGACTTTCAAAAAGATGGATGTTTGTAAAATAACATACACCCACCTTTAATCCTCTTATATTTTCTCTTAGCCATCCAAAAAGCATGCGTCCATTGATATTGTGCTTCGTGGTCCTGCCCACTCTGTGCATTCTGTGGGCGGGGTGAACTGTGAGACTTTCTGTAGCTGTAGAGCGACCCTGCCGCCCTTCCTATCGCCCATAACTGAGAACTCTGGCGCACTGGCTGTTAGCTAAACACCAAGGATGCAAAGAATACTGCCTGTTCCACCACATTTATGGCTAAGTTATGTCTTAGTCACATGCACCGTTATGAGTACTGCAGGTTTTTGGGTTGTCCAGGGCTGTGGAGGGTCATAGACAGGATTTTGACCGCATCTTAGATGGAGGGCGTGTGTGTCTTGCATATCCCTTAAGGCTCGTTCTTACCTAAAATGGACCGTAGCGTTGCCGTGCATGTGGTGACACGTGAGTGATGCTGTCGTACGATGCCTTAATACCACATTCTAGTCATTAGTAAGGTGTGCACACTGGCTCCTTACTGACTGCACGCAAATTCTGCGTCCAGGTGATGCATAAGTGCCTGTAGGACGGCTGTAGGGTGTCTGTAGGATATCCACACAAACTACACTCTTATTGTCTAATTTCCTAAATGCCTGCATCTCATCTACTTTGACCTTACCTACCCTTATGTGTTAAGTGTTCTATACGACCTGTTGTTTGCAGCAAGAAAAAATTAGCATTACTGTACGAGATCACCAACCAACCTTAACATTTTTGGCCTTTAGTGGCATTTTTAGTTCTTTTCATTCTTATTGTCTGAGTCACTTCTCAGCTGTGGATCCACAGAGGTCAACGTGACGCCTTTGAGTAAAACATCCAAAACGTTCCACAGTTCACAGTAGTTATTCATGGACGTCGTCACGAAAGCTGTGAGCGCTGATCTGAAGGTTATGACGTGCAGCCGACACATAACCGACAGATAATGCAGCGAGATGTCTCCTTTCATTAGACACCTGTAGTCCTGCCTCCTCTTTCCTATCTGCTTTTCGCCTCCTCCACTCGCCTTGGATGTGGGAGTGCGAGGACAGAAATCATCCATGTAAAAAATGAGAACTATAAGGAGGAGCATTGAGTGCCCACTCACAGTGAGGGGAGAAAAGGTGGAGGAGTGAAAGCAACTCTACTCCGGCTGAGGGTTGAAAGTCTGGTACAGAGAGGAGAGCAAAAAGAGGTCAAACCTTTTTATTTCCCATTAAAACATATTAGACATAAAAATTGATTTATTATCGTCTGCTTTTCTTCTGCTGTTATATGTTCATTTATGGAGTAAAAGTATGGAGTCAGATCAGGATCCACTTTACCAGATTGTAATTTGGAAGAACAAAAAACTGTAAAAAATACTTTCAAAGCCAAAAGTACACACTGTAAACGTGAAGGAAGGATTAAAAATGTGAAAAATAAAATACAATTTAACAACATATATATATATATATAAATAAAAAAGTGTACATTTGAAACGTGATTTAAACAAAACTTGCTACCAGATTAAAAATATATATATATATTTTGTATTTTCAATTGTAGTTTTTTTTTTCTGTACTTTCCATCTTCACTTTCAGTCATTAATTTACACGTTCAATTCTGACTTTTTGTTTTGGCTGTTGAGCCTAATTTGATGTGGGGGTGGGGCTTTGAGCCCATTGGCTATCAGGACATGGTTGACATCACATGATTGCGGTTTTGGTGGCGTCATTTCCCTCCAAAACAGCGTTTGTTGTTGGCGCCGCCTGTTTCATCCTTCTTCTGATTTGGCGTACAGTAGTGCTAATTCTCTCCTAAAGTTTCATAAAGTATAAAACTCTCCCAAAGTTTGGGACATCAGACAAGGGATGACAAAGTTTCAAATTAACTTTTTTTTTATTTTACAATAGTTCTTTCAAGTTTACTAATGTGCACTTTTAAATTTAAAACTGTTTTCAATGTTTCCATTTTTTTTAAAATCTACAGTCTGTTTTTTTTTTTTTTGTCATTCACTGGTCTTGATTTGATCCAAATTAAAGGTTATGAAATGTTTTAAAGTGGGTGCAATTTGATGATCAGATGCTGGTCAGTGGATTCACTAAAGACTTACTTTTGCCTGAGTGAACAATGGTCATTTTCTCTGAGAATTATTCATGCACAGAGAAAAAAAAAGAGGAGTGCTTTAGCTGGACTTTGCTCTTCCTCACAGTTTTTACATAATTGATGATCTTTAGTTTTAATTTCCTCTGAGTTCTGTGAAGGGAGACAGGAGGAGGCCTAACATGAATAATTAAATGACTTGTTTGTTTGAATTTGTGTTTTTATGTATTTAGTTTTTTGACAAGTGAATGTAAGTCTGACAAAAGCAAAACAGTTTGAAAATTCACATCATTTAATTGAAAGGTTAAAATGTTTTTTTTGTGAAAGAAAGATGAACATTTAAAAAATTAACTAGGAAAAAAATGATGGATGGATGATATCATAATTATTTATATACTTTTTGATATTAAAAATGATTTATTATAGATATATAAAATATTTCTCTCAACTTTGTATCATAAAGATTGATTTGATTTGATATTTTAGGACGCACACACAAACATTTTACCACAAATACTGTGCTGAACTGTGGTGGTAAAGGTTTAAGATTTTTTGTGAAACACGCCAGAAACGTACAAGAAGAGCAAAAATCCATTGTTGTTGTTTTGTGCATTATCTCATCAAGTTGTTCTCTTTCTTGTAAGGTTCCTTTTAAATTGCATGTAACTGTCAGCTGAAGTGAAGACCTGTCACTTCACCTGAGCTTATTGGCTCCACTAAAAATCAAGACACGGCGCTGTCAAACTGCTGGTTTTCATGTGTTTTTGGTACAAGCGCTGTCAAACAAAAAGAAACACTTGCACAAAGCTGCCAGTCATCATTAAAAAAACAAAACAATGCTGCAAGAGAATATGGGAAGCATGTTTGGTTGGAAAGTCATTCTTTAGAAAAATCTAGCACAAGTTTGAAAAACGAGCCGCTGAAAAAACTCCCATGATTGTGCAACAACTTATGATAAATGATTTCGGTGCTAATTTGGAGAAAAAAACACAATTTGTCGTAAAGTTTCTCTTGGTACTAATGAATTAGCTTAAAAAAAGCTAGAAAAATTTCTGTCTGTGACATCAGATCACCATGTTATCTTTTACTGCAATGGAGTCGCAAATTCGGGACACAAGCTTTGTTTGACCCGAAAGAGAGAGTTTTCTTGCAAGTGAACCCTGGTGCAAGTCACTACAGTGTGAACGCAGATCAACTAACAAAATAAATAACCAAAGTACCTAACCCTAACCCTAACCCTCCTAACCTAAATACTTGGACTTTACTCTGGTGGCAAATAAATGCTACCAGTGAGGGATTTATTAAAAAAATAAAATATTTCTGAAAGCCAAAGCAGTTTCTAGAAATAACAAGAAAATGTAAAAAAATGAAACTTAATAAGAAACTTGAAAAGGCAGGTACAATGGGACATCGCTGATTAGATGATTGGTTTGAGTTTTAACGTAAAGTTTTTTCAAAATGCGTCTTCAATTCCTGCATACTAATAGAAGTTTTATGATTAGTGCGGAGCATATCCAGTATCACTTCATGCCAAATAGCCTTTCGTTGAAATGTCCCATTAAGCACTAACATATCTATTAGATATCTAGATCATGGCTGTTTCAAAGCTCACAGCCATAGATCTGCAATGTGCATCTGATAGACATCAATTCATAGAGTTCTGTTGCATATCACGCTTTAAATCTCTAGCAGACCACTTTCCCACAGGTAATTGCATTGAGGTCCCATCATGCTTTGTGTGTTGTAAACACGCCATTTGGGTAGTTTCTTCCCACTGGACACATGATGTCTATTAGTTTAGTTTAGTTACTACTTCTTGGAATGTAAAAGCTTTGTGATTACTAGTCGTCTATGAACAAAAAAGGCTGCACGGTGGTGTAATGGTTAGCTCTTTCACCTTACGAGATGAATCTGGTTTAAATTCCGGCTGGAATCTTTCTGTGTGAAGTTATCATGTTCTCCCTCTGCAGGAGTGGATTTTCTTCTGCTTCCTCTCACAGTCCAAAAACATGTTTCACACGTGTGTTCCTGTGTGTGTGTTTATGTGGCCCTGTGACAAACTGGTAATTTACTTGTGAAAAGTCACATCCTTGTTTTTCCAGCTCTGTTTGTACAATTGGGGCGACCATGGTGGAGCGTTAAGGGCGGTCGAGCTCTGATCGGTAGAATGCGGGTTCGATTCCCGCCTTGCCTACCCATGTGTCGAAGTGTCTTTGGGCAGGAAACTGAACCTCCCATTGCCTCTGGTGGGAGGTTGGTGCCAGTGTCTGGCAGCGTGTGAATGGGACTGTGATTGCAAAGCGTTTTGGGCCTTCAATGAAGGTAGAAAAGCGCTATAAAAGCATATACCATTTACCAGTTGTAGCACAGCAGTGAACCAAACTCTATACCGTTCCAATACGGCGTCCAACTTTGTGTATGCAAGAATCTAGCGTGCCATCTCTCGTCTATATATAAGTCACTGGATTTATTGGTGTGATTTGCACTTCTCGGCCTCCATACAAACCCAAGAAGTATAATAATGAAAAAGTAGGATGAATACATTTTTAAACTTTTGACATTTTTGTGTTACCCATCAAATAACAACATACAACCATAAACATTCATGCATTTGTATCTTCTTTAAAATGCTAAAAAGTGCAATTATATTTCTATTTTCTAGAAAAATGGCAATGAAGGTTCTTATTGGTTTTATTCTTATTGGAGACGTTATTCTGGGGATGAATCATGGCAAATGGATTTGAAGTCTTCTTTCTTTTAAATGTTTTTCCACTTATCCAAGCAGCAATAGTCAGACGGATAGAAATTAAAATGAAGAATGAAGGACAACAGTTTTTTTTTATCTCTAAATTCCTATGTACTAAGTAGGTGTTAAGCTTCTGAATAAACTGATGATTTGTGTCATAATTCTTAGAATAAATTGAGTTGTGAAAGATTGCATTGTTGTAATAACTGTGTAATTTGCAGTAAATTCTGATCTAAAAAATAACAGTAGGAATTAAAGTGGAACAACTTATGTTAAATTAGATTTTAAATCAGTTTCTCTTCATTCAATTTTTTATTGTAGAATCCCATTTTTTTTCTTTCTTAACATAAAAAATAAGCTAAACTTGCCAAATTAGGTCGTACATATGAGATCCTTTGAGATCAAAACTGGCATTTTTGTTGGATTAAAATAAGCAAGAATCTCAAGTGGTTTCTTACTTTCAAAGAGGTTCTTCCATCAAATATGTAATAAAATCTTTTAAAAGGACTCCTCTGTCTGTATTTTCTATAGGCGCCTTTTTTTGCTTAGTTTTTCCTGACGGTGTTTTATTTTTTATAATTTAAAAAGTAAAACTGTTCTCTAAAAACATTTGCTTCAGGACATATGTTGGTGTTTTCTCATAACTTATTTCTCCAGAGCAAAACTTTACTAAAGTTTCACTTTTTCACTACGACTCATCTTTAATACTCAAGTGAAACTCAAAAAGACAAGAGATTAAAACTGCTCTTTTTTTCTTTTTTAAAGCTGTCAGGGGGTTTGCAGAGTTCATTAAATTACTGTCACTTTCTTACTGGCATTTACCATAAATGTTTTTGTACTAAAGCCTGACCACAGAGATAGTCGAGACATTTTTTTCTTCTGCTTTCTCCAACTATTTGATGAGAAAACGGCTTTTGGAGAATCAATTTCCTGGACTGCATGGTTCTGTGCCAAGTCAATGAGGTTGATGTGAATTGTAGCTTTATTGCTCGTCAGTTTGAATAACCAGCAGCATCTTGAAGACGTCAACATCTCTATATAGCAGTAAACCTTCTGTGTAGAGGCTGATAGGAGTTTCTATGGCCAGTTTGCTGCAGGAAATTCCTGAAGGAGCATAGAACCTCTAATATAAAACAGAAAATCTCAGATTGTGGTAGGTCGAACAGGCCATGAGGGATGCAAGAGGGGTGTAAAAGTGAGGCTGGGTGTCTCAACATTATCCCAAAAGATTTGTAAGGATGACACTGGTCTGTAGTAGAAGTACTTCAATTTCTTGGATTTATCAAGATTCTTAAAGTGCAGCAGTGGATGCAGTTTATTTTTTTAAAACAAAAATATTGTTAAACTTAATAAATCCCATCAAAGGACTTTAACCAAGATGTAATTTTGTTTTTTCCTTCTTCTAACAACTAGGTTTTGCAAGGCTGCAGGTAACAGATTTGAAACCTGTAGACTGTGGGTTCAAATCTAAAGAGCCAATTGTAGCCTACCTTGTGTAAAAATGCCCTTCTGCGGTAATCACAGATAGTAGGAAATAAAAGCATTCGGGATGGAGAAATTTGTTTTAAAAAAGGTTGATTACTTGCATCAAAATATTTTTCCTACCTTATTTTTTCTTCAAAAATCCCACCTGCACCTACATCCATTCATCTTTGTGACCCTTTTCTTTAAAAAGTATTTAAAGTGACCTTTTTAAAGATCGCGTTTAGCTTTTTGTTGCTTTTCTGTAAGACAAACCTGATTGTTTCAACATTTTATGTTTTTATCAAACCTGGAAAAAAGGAAAAATCTAAGTAGTTTTCTTACTTTTATTGAAAACAGGTATATTAATTACAAACATAGACAGCTCCATCAACAAATACACAGCACATACAATTGATTTGAATGATACGGCACAATATTAAGAACAATATGCAAACTTAAATGTTTTTAGGAAGGCATCAAATATATTCGAAACAGCTTCACTGTGAAGCTCTTTTAGCTATAGACAAGTCCATACCACCCTCAAAGGAAAGCAACAAAACATTTGAACCAATTGTGCGATAACAAAAAAAAAACAAAACAATGAATTAACAAAAAATACCACGTAATTTATATATTCAGCATAAACTAAAAAAAAAAATCCCTTTTAAACAAAAAAAATTAAAAATACTATTGCCCCTAATGAAATACTTGGAAGTGGTTCGACCCAATCTTCATCCAGATTGTGAATGGCAGTCACCTGAAGTAAAAACTTGAAACAAATAAAAGTAAATACTGTTTTTTTTACTTAAAACAAACAAAAAAAGATGTGTGTGTGTGTGTGTGTGTGTGTGCGTGTGTATATATAGATATATAAAGTGCCAAAAAAAGTACAAACACCTACTTGGTGGTGAGTGGTTTTATATGAAATAAAAGAAAAGGAGATGTGCAGTTACAGTTGACCAGGGAATTTTATAAGAAAGTCTGAAGTAGAAAATTTGCCACAATGGGATTAAAAACAGAGCAGAAATCAACACAATCTGAGGTTAAATGACATCAAACATAAAATAGGTGAAAAAAAATAAATGCTGCACACTCAACATAACTGACATCTGACTACAAAACTTTCAACCTTTTCCTAGCTTTGCACATTCATAAATACTTTCCAAAAGGAAAATCTTTTTCTCCAGAAGCAGAGAAACTGAAATTCACTTCCTGACTGTTTGTTGTCGTCAAAGGTCTGAATAATTCAGAACCATCCCTGTTTCTGCTTCGACACTAAACAATTATGTCCTTTCTATAAACACCTCTGCATATTTCTGCAGGCCAACTTTAACGCCTATTTAAATTCATGAAAACTTTTGTGCACCTACATGTGGAATTACCCGGTCACTCGGGAATATAAAGTATTAAACTTAACATTTTTACAATGAAAAGAAAGAAAAAAAAAATCTGCATATTGCGTGCAAAGAAGAAAGGTCAGAGAACATGACTCTGCATTGTTCTTAGTCACTCGGGCCAGTAACTCAGCTCAGCCCTGGTCCATCATCCTCTGCTTGACTTAATGTCATTTAATGGCATCTCTGAGTTCACAAAGAAAAAAACAAAATTGTATTAAAAAAACAAATCAGAGACAGCTGAAATACTCAGTGACTTAAAGAAAATGCCTTCTACAATCTCTTTAGCCCGCTCCATATTACCAATCAAAATTGGTAATATGTAATATTGGTACCAAATTAAACGGTCCGTTGGTGTCAGTGCGGCGTCCCTTTTCGCAGAAGCTCCAGAGTGTGCAGGCCCTCCTGCCGTCCCAGGGCGTGCTGGGCTCCCACTTTGTGAGCCGTTTCAGTGGCGGCGATGTCGATCTGGGCGTATTTGGTGGAGCTCTTTCCTGTTAAGACACACGTCAAAACATTTATCTACAAGGTAAACTTTTCTTCTTGTTTGAGGAGGAGGTGACTTAAGCTAAAGATCTCCTCAGAAAGCATTCTTTGTTCATTATGGGTGGATGTGGGCTGTCTGCACATGACAAATGGTCAAACCTGTAACTGTACTTTCCATGCTTTATGAATTTAATATACAGTATTCACTCCCATGTCGCAATGAGGCTAAAAACGTTTGACGTTAGCTCGTGCTACAGGCGTCATTAGCGTGAATTTGACCAGCTTATTGCGTTTATGTATTTAGCATAACTGTTTAACAGTGGACGCAATTAATTAATTCCAGCGGATTCTAAAGTAGAAAAAAGTAGCTTTGCGCTGTAACGCGACACTTTACGTTAGCAATGTGTTTCATATCTGTTCCGTCGGTATGCAACACTTGATGTTAGCAATGTCTTTATGCAAAGCTGTTTGCATATCGGAAAGGAGGTGAAGTAGAGGTGTTACATTTAGTGATCCCCCCTCCCAGATGATGGATGAATAAGCCTGTATGCCGACATATAAACTATAACGCTGACATCAGACATTAACATCTTTTCGTGTCAACGCTAAAACGTTTCCCGTACTCTTGGGGGGTCAGTGCCACTAGCAGCTGGCTTATCGACCAGCCGCACCTCGCTGCCTCATCTCCAATGACAAGGACTCAGCTGCTTTACAGTCAGATGAGAAGAGGTCTCAATCAGCTGGCGGAAAATTCTAAACATCTAACGAGGTAAATGGTGGAAATGCAGAGACTTTTTCATTGTTGCTTGACAGTGACATGCAGATGCATTGAGGGTAAGTTTTTTTTTTTTTTTATTTCACTCTGCAGCGTCTGAACATAAAATTAGCTCCTTTAATAATCTGCTTTTGAACAGTGCAGAACCGCAGTGAAAAAGAAAGCCTTGAAACTAGAACACAAAAGCACCACTGAGGTAATTCTGCTGTATTTTTAAACGAATGCAATCTAATTCAGATTTCTGCTCCAGCAAAATCTACTCTTTACATAAATTATTACTGCTAAATGATGTGAAAATAAAGCTTCTCTTCAGTGTGTTCTCGTTGATAAATTAGAATCTGTTGATAAATTTGATGTTTTTGTCACATTTGTACACTGTTGTCCAAAATTACATTTGTGAATCACCTAAGTTAACATTTTAAAAGAGATGCTTCTGCCAATCTGACGCTAATTTTCTAGATCTGCTTTCCAACACAGAAGAAACTGAATAAAAGTAAGCAGAAAGAAGGACATTTTTAACATCTGCCCCTTTTTTCTCAAATTCTTTTTAAAGAAATACTTGTACTATTTTTATAGTAGAAAAAGTCATATCCTGGATGCATCAACAATTTTATTAAGGTTTAAGATAAATAGTAGTGTCCTGAGTATAAGTCTTGTGGTACACCGCATGTTTGAAAAACTATACAGATCAAAACTGACCAAGTTGCAAAGCATAATATTCTGTATATGCAGATGAGCCCACAGCTGCAGTACGAAAATGATTGGAGGAAGTTCCTTGACCATCCTTACTCTGAACTGGAAGATGGCCGGCTGCCCCTCTCCCTCCGTGCCCCGGCTCCTGCAGCTCCAGCTCCATGTAGTTCAGCTGCTTCTTGGACGTGGGACTGACAGGAATATTTACATACGTTACACCTTCACTCTGAGCTCTTTCAGGAAGTGGAGCCTCGGGAGAGACAACAAAGACTGCCTCTGAGGAAAAAAAAAAAAAGGGGGAAACTGGGATGATGGAGGTGAATTGATGGTCTGCATCTCTTTTTTGTTTGTTTTTTTTAATTACATGGAGTATGACTTTGCAGTACTTTCTTTGTCACTATGAGACACTTTCCCCTGAAGCTAACGAAGAAGAAAGAAAAAGGTAACTTTTTTTCCTGAGGCAGTGGTCATTACCCAAACTTGAAAAGCATTAACCACATAGAAAACTCTTGCAGTCAGTGAGAGGCCATTAGACGCCAGCACAGTCCCTCAGGGGTAAAGCCTTTGACAACATCTCACTCAACAGAGTCTCAACAGATGAGACCAACCTCCCCTCGTAGAGGTGTGCTGCTCCGTAATGGCTCTCATTACAAAAGAGTGAGTTTGCCCACAGCACAAGCTGAACAATTTTGTGAAGAAACACCTTCAGAAACCAAACTTTGAGTCAAATGCTTTTCAGGTGGGGTGGATCAGTACTGCAACGTGTTGAAAGGAGAGAAGCTCCAGCAGTTTGTCAACATTTGTTGCAATGTGAGCATGCGCGAAAATCTGCAATCCAAGTGTAGAAAATGGGTAGAATCCCTGTGTTTATAGAATTTTTATTATGGAATTCTCTGATCCTAAACTTCTCACGCAGAACAATGGAAGAAAAAGTTGTTTTCAAACCCCACTCCAATCATCTTTTGATCCATTTTAAAAGCTTTTAATCGTGATTACCGTATTTTCTACACAATAGAGCACATCAGATAATAAGATGCATCGTCAATAAACGGTCTATTTTTGAACATACGTCATTTATAAGGTCCACCAAACTATAGGGCGACTGTCAGTCAGCCATCTGTGTTCACAGTAACTATAGAATGTGTTTGTAACATGCTACAGGTTAGCCACGTTAAAAGTGTTAGATGCATTAGGGTATTCACAATACCAGTAGCTCCCAACATTGTTTGTAACGGGTAAAAAACAGACCGATACCACTAAAGCAAACGTTTCTGTAACTATGCCAACTACCAAGCCAACACTCAATTTCAACAGAGCGCCACGTACGTCTCAAAATCACCTCGACATCAGGAAGCACAACCAGAATTAATCCATCTATAAGACGGTCAACAATGTTGTTTTTTGAAGAAAATTTCGGGCTTTTAGGTTTCTTTTTCAAACAGATTTTTTTTGTCTTCTCCTGATTCACCATTTATATAAAGAAATACTCAGAGATGCAATTTTGAACCTAATTTTCTTTAAGTAAGTCCTTCATCATCAGAAAAAAAGCCTCATGTTAAAAACACCATTTTCATCAGAGTGGATCTTGAAATAAATACATGCCCTACAGTTAAAAGTGGATCCAACCTGATGATCCTGTATCACTAGAAGGTGTCTTGCTGAAATAGGTTCGTATTGGCATGTTGTTGGTAAGTCTAATAAACCCAGGTGTGTTTGAAGTTCAACATTGATCCAGTCATTTTAAAACTCAAGTATTTAATTTAGTATATTTTAGCACGAGTCAAATCTATTTAGCCAGAGCTGAGCTGATCAATATAGCTATAGCCTCAATCAAACTAAAACGAAATGTTTCTGTTCTCCTTTCACTTTGATATTTCAAACTTACGTCGGGCAGAACGACAACAAAACCTTGATCATTAAGACCATTCATAAGTACAATCATTATTTAGCCTTGAAATTTCCAATATTGCTTGCCATTTTTGTTGCACCACTAATGTTAGCTTGGGGTTGTGAGGGGCTGTAAGGTAGTGGGAGAGGGTGTAAACAAAGGGATCGTGTGAAATCATCCCAGGCCAACGGTCCCCCCCACAACTCAGAGGTGAATTTCTGATGAACTGCTGCTCTATAGACACTATGTCCTAGAAACATGCTTACAAGGGATCAAAAGATGATCGGACTGGGACTTTAACACTGGCGATGTTGCCAATGACACCTAAATAACACACGCTCTGACATTCCACAATTTTTCAACCGTTTATGTCACCAACGTGAATCGGCTCATTCTGACGTGAAGAAAAGCGGCTTTTCATGTCAGCTCTGTAGTGATTTGTGACACAATACTAAGGTAAAGTGCTGTATAATGGCATTTCTCTCCACTTCATGATCAACAGCAATTATGTTAATTGCATAAACAGTTGAAGGATAGTAGTTGAAAGAATATAAACATATCGATTTTCATCAAAATACTAAATATCCGATTTATTGGTTGACCTGAATGTAAAAAACACATCAATATTGTGAATAGCTGATATAATCGTTTATGTAGCGTCTGTCAAGAAAATCTGCTTATGTCAGGCCTGATTAGAACACACTAAACCAACCTGTTGTGTTGATTATGACCGTTACTTACCGTCACACTCTTGGAGAAACCTCTTGTGGCTATAACTCCCCATTAGCTCGTACTTGCTTTTCTCCTCTGCCTGAAATGCACACATGTAGTGGGTGCAGTTGATTAAAATTTGCACTGAGTGCCCCTAATCAGAGCTTCCATGTATTACATGACTTACAGATCAATGGACACAGTATTTATAGACCTCTGAGAGCTGTGTGTCTCACATGTGGAAAAGCTGTCAGCAATACCTCTTCATTAAAGAAGGACAACTGTTTCTTTCGCATAATCTCTGATTCCCAACAGCAACTGGGGTGTGAAAACTCCGAGTGGAGCTTAGTTGTATTGATTACAGCCCCAATGAGCTGCCGGCACTCAGACGTATTCTGTGATGGAATCAAAATTACGTTTGGAAGAGCCAACCAATACATCATTATTGGACTTTACTGCTTTATTTGCACCTTCTTTTTTTTTTTTATCAAAAATTTTCTTTAGGAAAAAGAAATAAAAACGTATTGCATACACCCCAACTTTTGAAAGGATTATTACCCTTCACTCTGCATTTAAATATGGGGAAAACCTACTTTTTGCTTCAGATCTGTGATTTTTTTTTTTTTTTACATAACACAGATCTTTTAAAATCTCAAGGTATCAAATATCTTCACAGCAGTCTGAGCTGAGTTTAGTGGCATGCACTAAGCATGTGTGCAGCTAAAACCAAAGAAAGAGCAGGAAAGTGTTCAGAGGGACCTACCTCTGAGTTCCTTTCTGGCATGCGGCTTTCCATGATCTCATAAGCAGGATCAGTTCTGCGTCTTTGCTCTTTGCCATTAAGCTTTTTGTCTAGTAGAAGATGAAAAAGATTCAATACAGTTGAAGCACTTTGCCACAGTAAAACGAATGTTTTCTATCTTGAAGGAGAGATTGACGTTGACCATCAAAAGATTGACTGACGTTTAATGTCAAAAGATTGATGATTAACATCAAAGGATTTTTGATCAATGTCAAAAGATTGACAAATAACAAATTGGCAATTAACATTAAAAAAATTGACAATTAACAAATGGACAAATAAAGTAAATAGATTGACAAGTCACGTCAGAAGATTAATGATTAACATCAAAAGATTGATGATTAACGTCAAACAATTGATTAACAAATTGACGATTGCAGTAAAAAATGTGATGATTGTCAAAGGAGTTATCAATTAACGATTGATAATTAACATAAAAATATGTATGATCTACTTCAAAAGATTGATAATTTAAAAAAAATTGGCAGTTAGCAACTGACTATTGATGTACAAAAATGGAAAATAAACAATTCACAATAACTTTTGTTAAAAAAATAAAACAGGCTTTCAAAAATGACATGCAAGCTGCAGGAAGCAAACGTGATAAGCCGAGACAGCAATCCACCATGGAGTTAATGATTGTGACGTTTTTGGTCACAGTAGAGCCTTGTGTCATCTAAGTCAATCTAAGTCTATTTAAACCAATCAGAAAGACCATCAACTTCAATAAAACCTAGGTTTCCAAAATGTGAAGGCTTGACGTCAATCTCTAAAATATTGTTCTTGAAGTAGAGTAGAATTGTAAAAAACTTAACTGAAGTACTATGCCTTTGGTTTCCTTACAATAATATCAGTATTTTTGTGTAAATTGAACTTTGAACACAGCTTTAAAATGTTTTTAGTGAGAAATGCTATTAAAATATTTCTCTTCTCTTAGCATATTCAATTTCAAATTCACAGCTGTAAGACAGAAATGAAAGAAAAACAGATAACCTCTATTTTTTTGAGATGTGTATGGAAGTTTCATTTTTTCTACAGTTCCAAAAGCCGCACACTGCAGAAGGCTTTTAGTGCTGTTCAGATGACAAGTGTGTGCTCCCTTTAAGATGCAGCTGCTTCTGTCTACGACTTTCCACAAGCCCGTACAAGCCAAAAACCTACAGCACCAGTACTGGTCAACCACCCGTACGGGTGCATGTCACGAAAACCTTAATACTAGTTCTGTTAATTCTAAACAGGAGCCCAAAAAAAAGCAACTGTTGAGTAAAGCTGTATGTCATCTGCATAGCTAAACAATGCAATTTTTTTCTGTTGGTGAGGGCCATAAATGTGGAAACTAGGGCTGTAAAACTATTGTGTTAATCACAATTACTTAATTTTAGCACATTATTTTTTTTAATCACATTAATTGTTCCTGTGACATCCGTTCATGTCTGATAATGCACACCTAGAAGGGAATTATCTTGCTCATAACAAAAAAATTAAATTATTATAAACTTTAGTCCTGTTATTTTTTTAAGCTTAAATGAAAGTCTGTGATAATAGAACATAAGAAAGCAACTTTTCTGGCACCCTAGTGTCACAAATTTAAAAGAAAATACCTCAAAATAAGGCTTTTTACAAAAATCATTAGGTTAAAAATATTTGCGATTAAAACTGATTAATTAGATTCATTAATTTCAGGTCACGATTAATTAATTGCACAAAAAATTAATCGCATGACAGCATTAGTGGAAACATGTATGTGGTGCATTTACAGTAAGTAATATGTACAAACACTTTATTAGCCACCATGTTGTTTTGCTTTTAGAATTGGCTTAATTAGCATCATTAAACATTTGCCACAGCTTGTTCAGAGGCACTTTTGCGATGAAATGGAGACATACTCAGCCACAACACTCAGTTAGGCTGTGCCATTTAAACAGCTTCTAAGAGGCCTAAAAGCTTCTAATACACAACCCCATGCTATATAATATAATATACTACCACCGCCAATAGTAGCATTAGCTAGATACTTCCACAATTCTATGTTCCTTACGCTCCAATGCTTCGATTCTATGTGACAGCAATTATCTGATACACAGAAACATCCATTTCCAACATAAGAACATTACACTTTGAACATCACCCCTTCTAAACTAGAGGATTATTCTGAATCTCTGCTAACATGTGACCAGTCACTGAAATGCTACACTAAGTGCTACATTAGCCTACCTGTAGACATGCAGTTAAACTGTTAAGTCAAAACTGATAACGAATCCAGTTTAAATAAAAACATTTGAACATGCCTAAAACTTTTTTCTCTAAAGGAGTCTATACCATCAGACCACAAAAAAATGGTTAATGAAGGTTAAACATACTGTACTGTATAATATAATTTGTGGGTTTTGCATAGTTTGGCCAGGGGTGCGACTTATACTCAGGAGCGACTCATATGTGGTTTAAAAAAAACAAAACAAATATTGGCTCATATTTTGTTATTTTTCCACGAACAATGGGTTGCCCTTTAGCGGTTGTTTCTAGCTAACAACCGCTAGAGGGCACTGTAGGTGTGTGCATCAGCATTTGCTGCTGACAGCAACGCAAAACAATTGTCCAAAACAAACATTGAGAAGAATCTGATCACTCTTCGCCTGAACGTTATGATATTTTTCTTATTTTCGTCGAGATATTTTTATTCTTGGTTTTATTTTTTCCCTCCTTATGGGACAGCCAGTCATCAAACACGGAAGTACCACTGAAAGTGCTGCCATTCAGACACAGTTCATGCAGGAGAAGGTAAAGATCGCTGTAAATAAAAAAAAAAAAAGACTGAATAATCTCATGAACCCAGACATAAAGGCATGCTAACTTTGTACACCGCTTTAAAAATAAATCTCTCAAAATCATCTGTGTCTTCTATGCACTGCAAATGAGATATACAGTTAATACTTCCATGTAATGAGGCAGAACATGGCAGTAGTTTTCCCCCACACAACAGGAGCTTCTAGTTTAATGTTTTTGGACAAGCATTGAGTAAAGAATTTGATGGGCACTGAAAAAGAGATGTGAATTTGACGTGTGCATTTTGGTGTGAACACAGCATTATGCGGATTTGTTCAGATGCGTTGCACTTTTCTCCCAAAAGTGTGACTCATACTACGGAGGGACTTTTAAGGGGTTTTTTGCTTCTTAATTTTGCATTTTGGGCTCCTGAGACTTGTACTCCAGTGCCACTTATACTCCAGACAATACAGTAGAGCTTTTTGAAAAGTGGAAGTTTTAAGTTTTCTTTGCCTTCCCTTCCCATTTATTTCAGTTGGAATTAAAAGTTCAAGAAATAGAAAAATGTCACTGGGAGTAGATAGAAGAAGCCAAGTCCTTGATGACAGAGAAGATCGTAAAAAACGGAAATCCACTTGAGAGGACCAGAAGTAGAGGAGGGTGACTTGAAGATATGCAGTCTCTTACCTTCACTGGTTGCTGTTTGACTCATCTCCTCACACCAGAGCTGCCTCCTTACATCTCTGGGAACCTCGTGGAGCGGCTCCTCGTCATCAGCACTGTCCTCTTCTTGGCTTTTTCTCTCATTTGGGAAGGTTTGCGAAGCCAAAAAGTCTTTATGGCTGTACATTATATCAGGTAGACTGCGGGGTGGAGGGTGGCAGTGCTGTACCTGACACTTCAAGCAGTTTTCATAAATGGCCGCTCTTTTATCTCGCCTTGACTCCTTTAATGGTCTGACTGCTGCCAAATGGAGCTGATTTCCCAAAGTGGGTCTCATTGACTCATACGGGTTCAATCTGTGCACCTTTGCCTCAGGAGGCTTGTCCACTCGTGGAAAGCTGAGCAAATCCGATAAAAGACTGACTAATTTCCCTGCTTTCTTTGGCAGCGTCAACTCCCCACTCATTCTGGAGTTTGCCAGCTCTCGGTTGCGGACGCTTCCAGTGCCAGGAAAGGCCCATGACTTCTGCCGACTTCCCTTCACTGAAACAGTGAATGTGAGTCGCCCGGCGCTGCTTGATCAAAGGTTTGTTTATCCCAGCATGCAGCAGTTTTTGGGTTCATGCACAAAAGGGGGAAAAAGGCATGCAAGATGGAAAAAAAAAACGTTTTTGAGGAACATCCTTACCTGGTATGACTGGCACTAAGGAAGAACTTGAGTGAGGGCGTGGAGCCATCTGTGAAAAGAAGGAAAGAAAAACAAAAGTAAGGACATTTCATTCAGAAAATTAACCTGAATCCCCCTGATTAGAGCCAACAAAAATGATCTGGAAAAATATTTCATGCCGTTATGCCATAAGCTATGCAGTTGTGTCAATTTTTAATCAGTTTTAATTAAAATGATGTGATATATGAGACTTTCTACTATAATTTCTATTTAAATTTCGTTAAAGGTTTTAAGTGAGAAAGTTGCATCTAATTTTAGTGATCCAAAACGGTGTGACAACCCCTTGTATGGGGACTTCTTGATTCTTTTCTTTTTATATCAAAATGTTTGCTGATTTTTTTTTTTTCAAAAATGTAGAATAAATTTGAAAGCCCATTTGTTGTTATTTTTATTATTGTTGGATTGTTTTTTTTATGAATCTGGAAGTTTAATATGTACACAGAATTATTTTTTTAACACCAATTTTCAATCCAGAGGTCACAGGTCAGAGCTGCGGAGGGTTTTCATACAGATTTCTGATGTATAACCAGCCAAGCCTCTTTAAATCAGAGTCTAAGGGTTGGGAATTACAGAAGCTCTGGTTTGATGTTTTCTTTGAACTCAACTCTGAACTAATAAGCACAAACAAACGTGCTCTTAAAAATCCATCACACCCTGCGATGAAGTTTGTGTTTGAAGCTCTGACCACAAGCATTTGTGTTTTCAAAGTGTCACCAGAGAGAACAGCCAATGACAGACGTTTTAAAAAAGTTCTCTTTCACACTTCAGTGAGGCTGCAGGTGGCACCAATGCAGAGCAAGCACACGGATTGCAACATTTAAGTAAATAAATTGTTTGTACTGTTGTTGTAATATGATCATTATTTAATTATCTCTGTGTACTAAGATCCTTCAAATGACAAAGTTTTGTTGTCTCAAGTCTTACTGTTCAAGTTTCCCAAAGTGAAAAGCACCACAGAAGTCCCCCGTGTACATGTGTATGCAGACTGACTACATGAGGAAAAATGTAACGTAAATAAACAACTAAAAGTTTGCAACAATGAAAACATTTGAGCTCACCTGGCTAGCTAAGGCCTGGACACGTCAAATGCAGAAAACATTGGATTTTCTGGGCATGTTACAAATATCCAGAGCTTCCATAAACTGCTCAATCTGTAGGACCTGTAAAGTTATTGAGCTCACCTGAAGGTACCCCCCCCCGCGCGCGGTATGTCAAAGAGGGCGTGTTATTTAGGTGTCACCTCCAACATTTCTGGTGTTAATGGACAAAGATAGAGGAACTTTGCTGTTTTTGGCTTGCCATACAAGCTGCTTGGAGCTGAACATGTCCGAAACAACCACACACAAAGTCTTGAAAAAACCCTGCAAAAAGGGAGGCCTTTAGAGAATTAGCTGCTTTTAGGTACTACAAGGATTCCAAAATGTGACAGAGGGGTTTAAAAAGTACCAAGGATCCCAGACCTGAAGAATCCTTAGGATGTGATGGTCAAGAGTTTACCTGGAAGTCCAACTTGCTATTACAAATTTACTTCCCTCCAGAAATTAAACACAGCTCTGGCTTCAGCACCGCCGATGTAACTTATAGGATGGGAAAACAAAATTAAGACTAGGATTTTTGTTTTACTCTTTTTTTCTTTAATTCATCAGAGAATAAAACATAAAGAAATAAAATAGTATATCTCTGAACAGAGAATAAGCTCTAAAAGGATTTTGCTGCAGATTAATTAAAAGAATCCAGCTTGTTATTTTGTACAGAAGCTTTTTTCTTAGAGTCTTTTTTCATTTTATGAAAACATTTTTATAAAATTGTTTTATTTTTTACGTGAAGATCAATCATAAACTCTTCTGATTTAAAGGAAACCCCACCATGGGCTAACAAGCTGACAAGTCCTGCTTTTTTTTTTTTAAGGTGCCACAGAATTCAACAAGAAGTGCCCATAAGGACAACAAATATAAACAATGCTAAAATATTTGTGACAAAACAGGCAGTGAGCAGGAGACCGTTTACAGCTTACAAAGTGTGAACCAGCTCCTTTCAGTGAGGGTGTCAAAGCAAAGCGGGTACTAAGCTAACTTGTTGGACAGATGGATTGTGGGATTGTTGGTTGTTCTGCCACCAAACACTTTCATCACTTGAAGCCTGCGCGATACCACGAAGGTCACTTTGACAACGAGCTGCCGAGCAGATGATACACTACTGATAAAGCCTGTGTACACAAGCTGCTGCCGCCTGACAGCAGAGCAATCCAAAAAGCAAATTGACTTTGAAGGACTGACGGCTCCATTTCACAGTTTTACGCCCCTCTTTTTTTAGTATTAAAGCTCAGGGGAAAAAAATTATAATAAAGTTGCCTTGCTTACCTTGAATCCAGCACACACTGAGCAGATGATCACAATGGCTTTGGGGTCTGATGGGAGAGAGGCACAGAAATGAAAGGAGTCACTAGAGGGCGCTAACTTGGTTTTCTCCTCCTCCTCTGTGAGGCCCAGACAGTGTTCACTGACTGATGGTGTCTCAGAAGTCTCTGAGTGATCCTCAGAGGTTGCTTCATCCTCTTTTGCTGACTGTGTTGTGAGGCCAGAAGAGAAAGGAGTGTCTTTGGTAGAGTTGGAGGGCTCATTTTCCATGCTTTCCAGGAAAAGACTCCTCGGACTGTTGTAAAGACACTGCAGCGAGGTCGGTATCTGGTATCTGTGTCCAGGAGCGCCAGGGCAGCTGCACTGACACAGATCTTGAGCTATGTGGGGGGGCAAGCTGAATACAGACCCAAAGTCCTCTCCAGGGTGGATATCCAGACTACCTGTGTAAGATGAAAAACTGCCGGTGTATGAGGAGTGGCTTCCAGTTGCGATTCCGCTATCAGAGGAACTCTGACGGCCGATTTCCTGGAGCTGTCGCTGGGACTTGGCTGCGGTGCGAGCGCTGCCTACATGGACGGTAGAGAGCTTCTCGGTTATCGGTGGCGCCGCTCTGTCGTTCAGGTGGCTGACATTTCCAGGTGGGTTTGACGGGGGCTCGCTCCAAATTGCCAGTCGGCTGCCAATGCTGCAGTCTGACTGGCTGTTGTCTGAAGTGTCAGAAGAGCCTGATATGCTGCGGTCATCTCTTCCGGCCGACGAGACCACTGAGAAAAACAGGAAATAATTACAGGTCCAGTCAAACGAAACAACAAAAATTGTGTTTCAGACTGCTAACATATAGGCCTTCTTCTTTGGTATTCGGAAACACCAACTCACTTGCATAAAAATACCTGCCTGACCCGATGGTTTATGCCTTGTGCTACATTCACAATCGGCATACATCGCATGTTAAAGAATGGGCTAAACATGCCACCTATAGTTGGAAGAGGTTTGGTGTAAAATGTCGAAGCGGTGCCACTCACAAATCTTGCTCCGGGCTTTTTTTTTTTTCACAGCTCTACTCTGATCATCTGATCATGACATCCTCTGAACTTTTTATAATCAAGACTCGGTGTCATAGACTTCTAGCCGGGCACAAACCGCAATTATTAATTTCTCATTAATTATCAATTTTCAAATCATTAGCACTTTTGCTAATTAAAATGGACACCATCCATAGGTCACTATCAAATCAGAGTTCCTGATAGGTCAAAGTTCAACCTGGTTTAACTTTCATCGTGCTGTATGTTCTATACTTAGCGCCTGAAAACGGTCATGCATAGCAATGCGTGAACACAGGAGTTTTTAATGCGAAAGCCCAAAATGTGCATTTATATAGACTTTTCATTGGAAGTGACAGTGAACACTTGACTATACGTTGCTAAGGGCGGTGTGAACGTTGCTTCAGTCACATGCACCCATATGGGGTGTTGCTAGTTTTTGGGTTGTCCAGGCCCGTGAAGGGTCATGGAAAGGCGGGGAAGCATAGTGTTAGGGGCGTAACAATAGCAAGCTCTGCTGTCCAGAGACCGGTAGCCTGGCAGCATTAGTTTTGCTGGAGCCTGGGCAGCGGCGCTCGATGAGCTGTCCACCAAGCGGCTGGCTAGTGTAGCAGTCTACCCTTTGATCTAATACTGAAAACGTCACGTGCCCAAAGCTGATTCCCTGATTGGTTGACGCGCCGTGGCAACCTCACCACGCCTGACACCCAAATCGCACTGCAAGACCTCAGATCGCGTCACTTAACATTGAAACTTGACCCCCCTGCCACGCCGGCCGTGTCCAGCATGAATGTACCTTAACAGTCAGGAAATGAGCACGCACTTATGACTTGAACAACATTAATGGCCCCTTGAGTACTGCACAAAGTTTTTTTTTTTTTTGGTTTGTTTTTTGGGGGGGGTGTTTTGAAAAAACTGAAAAATTTGTACGACGTGTCAGTGTCTCACCTACTTCACCCTAACTTATCTTTGCGTGTTTGATACAACCTGTTGTATGTTCTCTACGATCTTAAAACTTTGTCCAGGTCACCTGCACAGGTTTGATCATTTTTCAATGCCAAATGGATCATTTACAATGAATGACGACTCCACCCCACTGTTAACGAATGAGCAGGATTTGCTCTGTGGTCAAACGTCACCACAGGATGATCCGTAAATTCAGTGAGAAAGCGATGAATCCAACCTGTGCTGCTCCCATGGGAGAGCATGCTCAGACGCCTCTCCAGCTCCTGGGCTTCCAGACTCAGCTTCTCCTCTGAACTTGTCTGATCGGAACAGAGTTCTGCAAAAACAGATCAACGAAAAGTTCTGCTTTTAACAAAGTCTTGTGTGAGACAGGAGATAAACGCATTCAACAACCCAAGAAGTACACAAGGCCTTTTCTGTGGGATTCTGTAAACAACGCAAGTGAGATGTAAGCGAACACCTTGGAGGGTTAAATTTATCCCACGAACGAGTCAAGCAAGTGGGTGCCCATAGAAAAGGGTCGCACCTTGCAGTGTTGTTAACACCGCAGGGTTTATTATTAGCGCTCTCACTTGGCTCCATCGCTACGCGCTTTAGTGCTGGGGAGCTAAAGATTCTTGGTGCTGCACAAGGATCTAATGTAGCCTGCACCACCAAGGTCAAACCCTAGCACTGACTCCATGTATTTATACTTTGTTTGGTTGTTTTTGATGCTTCAAATAAACAAAGACTCTTAGTTTCCATGCCACAAAGAGAAGCTAAAATAAATTTGATGACGCAAAACTGTTCTTTTAATAACTGCTTGTTTTGTCTCCTTTATATTCCTGTAGTGTGCCACTTTTTTTGTATAAATTCAACCAATGATTTGTCTTTTTTTTTTCCATGAAACAGACCCAGTACCTCAAAAGAGGTTTTTTCAGGTTCTACAATTAATTGAAAACAAATTTTAACATAAGGGCATTAAAAGAAACTCAATATGAATATCTGAAGTAATCATAATTCAAATGTTTTTTTAGTTTGCAGTAACTTCCAAAAGTCATACTCCTCATTAGATTTTTCCTGCACTCTGAATGTCTGCGTGATTTAAATTGATCAATTTGTGATCAAAAACTTCAAATTTTCATTACAATAGTAATGAAAATTGAGCAAAGAAACTCGACATGATGTTTTCATCACTTGGGTTTTGACTTGTGAAGCTACGGTCACACTGCCCTGGGAAATGTGTGCTCGAGCAGCCGCTTCCAATGAAAAATCTGTGTAAGCGCGCGTATGTGTGTTTCGGACTTCTGCGTTGAAAACGCTTGCATTCACGCGTCACTACGCACGTTTCTAAGGCCGTTTTAGGGCTCTGTGTACAAACAGAGTGGCCACTGAACATGCGTTAAAAGTTAAAAGAGTTTAATTTTGACCAATCAGGGACTCAGATTTGATTATATATATATATATATATATATATATATATATATGGATTTAGTTATTTTAATTCACTGAAGTGCCAACTATTTGAAAATTGACCATGAAGAAGAGACTAATAATTGCAGTTTGTGCCTATCAAAATTATGTTTTTCGTAAATCGAAATAGAGCTGGGAAAAAAAACCTGGAATGAGATTTGCGCCGCTTTGACATTTCCCACCAAACCTCTTCCAACTGTACGTGGTGCTAGACATGTGCTAGTAAACAGTGGAAAAAGAAAAAAAAATCCCTTCCATGCTCATCCAGAGTGAACACCATATGCTGAAACATGTTCAAGAAAGTGCGTTCAGCGCGTTCTTGACCGTGCCTGTTGTGAACGTAGCTTAACAACTTGATTCCCTTTAAAGTTAGGGACCACCAGCTTCTATCCTAATTGGTGATTTGTTTTTTTTAAGCCCAGATTCCTTAAAGTTTCTTTTATTTTCACCTTTGCCCTTCAGCTACTGTTTGTGATTGGAAACCATCAAGGGGTTTTTAACAGCAGGTTGTAAAAAAAGTTTATTTTTGGTTTAAAAACTAACTTCCTACCATTTCATACCAGTCCCCTGTGGTCAGTTGGGGAACTGCAATATTTGGTACTTCATGGGTTGTGTATGAATCTATAAAGAGAATGAACATTTAATCTAAATTTCAGAAGGGAAAATACTTTGTTTTTAAGCACAAATGTTGTCTGGCTACAATTTTTTTTTCAGACAGTTTGAACTTGTAAATTGTGAAGATCTTTACATTTTTATTCATTCATTCATTCATTTTCCAATCCGCTTTATCCCTTTCGGGGTCACGGGGTTGCCGGAGCCTAACCCGGCTACTCATGGGCGAAGGCAGGGGACACCCCTGGACTGGTCGCCAGTCTGTCGCAGGGGCTTTACATTTTTAGGGGTTTGTAAATAATAAGGTTTTTTTTTTTAAGCAAAAGGGTGGAAAAGTGGTTCTTGGGTCACATTTGCCTGACTGACAGACATCCCAGCCAGTCACAGTGGAGGATATTTTTATAGATTAGACATCATGGCTAAGCTCCATCCAGACCTTCTACCTTTGAACAACTTTAAGTGTATGGCTCCAGGGCCCGTCAGACAAATCTCTGGGCGATTAACAAGTCTCCAACAAGTCCTCACTACATTTTTGTCACAACTATAGCTGTGAATTAAGGATTGAAAAATATCTGATGGCAAATAGAACTGATAAAACTGACCTGAAGTGGAAAAAAAAACATTAATCAGACTCCAGCAGTTTTATCTTCTCTTTCATGGTGTCACTGGAGCCCCTGCTTAAACTTGACCGTAGAGAAAATATAAAAATCTCTATGGGAAAGATAATAAGCCGAAAAAAGGCAGTGAGAAAAAGGGAAGACAAAACAATGCCTCAGGGGAAAAAAGTGAGCCCTGGATCATAACAGTATTCACAACAGACGCCAAAAAGAAAGGAACAAAGATTCAGTTGGGACCAGACAAGGACTGTGAGGAGAACCCTAAAGAGGAAGAATAAAAAAACAAATGTATGTTCTATAAAGAAGAATAAAACAAAAGTGAAACTTTAAAGAAAAGATTTAAATAATGGAACAGTCAAACTGACTGAGAAGGATCGGGTTCGGCGGCAGTGGAATCCCGAGGATGGGGTTACATACTTGCTCTGGGTGATTAGGAGGCTTAGGCTGTAGTGCTTGGGTGAAGTGTGACTTTGATCTTCAACTCCCTTCACAACGTCCTCCTTGCTACTTATTCTACTCCGCACCCCGCTGTAATAACAGCTCAGCCAGTTTTTAGGCGGCAAGATGTGTGAAAAGCAGGACATCCGTTGACCATTTGAATGCTGAGAAAATGTTTAATAGCTAAAATACTCATATAAAAATACTTATTGGGAAAGATTTGTTAATTTGTGTATTTACTTCCACACTTGCATATTTCTATTTTTGTTCTGTTTACAATTTTTTTAACCGAAGAATATCTGAAATTCCTAACGTATACTTATTACTGTTCATTTTGCTGTTTTGACAGTGTTCCTGCAGCTGGCTTTGATTTGCCGTCATCACAGCTGCGTCTCGTTTGTTAATTAGCCTCAGCCTCTTCACACTGCAGGAGCTTTCAATTCGTCTCACATGTTTTCATGTTCTTGGTTTTACATCTAATTTAGGTTTATTGAGTTAAAATTATGCTAAATGTTTTTTGTTGTGTCACAAAATTATTTTTTTCCTACTTGTCACTTACATATGTGACAAACAATGCTTGGCAATTGCACGATGACTTAAAAAAACACAGTTGTCAATATAAAAAAGTTCAAACTAAAATGTAAAAGGAATAAAATAAATAAAATTTTAAACAGATATAAATATCCACATAAATAAAACTTAGAGAGATAAAAAATCTGTAAAAGTGAATAAAAAAATAAAAAGTAGGGCTGTCAACGTTAACATGTTAACACACTCGACTCATTAAAAAAATAAAATAACGCGTTATTTTTTATTAACGCAAAAAATTCTGAGACTGCCGCCTCTCAATTACAAATGCTGCCGCGTGGTCACCTCCCAACTTTGCCGAAAAACTTTTAATTAGCTTAGCGCGGTGGCATTTTGGTATATGTGACCGTAGTCTTAGACTGCAAATTATGCAATGACATGACCTGTCATATGTACTGGTGTCATGTCCCAGAGCCCTGGAATATGCACTGAAATTTAGATGTTGCGTAAAATTATCCTGTATGTAATCCATGACACATGCACAGCAAATAACCCATCAGAGGGCTGGTTGTTATGAATCCAGTAAAAAAGGCATTTGAGACCCTTCAGAGTCTAATGAAGCAGATGCATTTTTGGGGCACTTATAACAACGTAACATAAATATACTTCTGTGTACCTGGCACAATGGGGCGCAGTCCAAACGGGCCTCTGATGGAAGAGATGCCTCTGACGATGCAGTCGAACAGGAAGCTGATCTGCTCGCCCTCCGCAGATGCCAGCAGAAAAACACCAGCCCCTGCAGGACACAAGGCTTTATTTTTTTGCTGACTGCTTTTGTTCATTAGGTTACTGTTTTTTACATGTTTTTCAAACACAGACATGATTTTTTTTTTCCACTCCTGTGAGACTTTATTATTGATTAATCACAATTGTTCTGATTTATGTCCATTTGTGTGTGTGTGTGTGGGGGGGGGGGTTTAATTGATGAAAACCATCAGAAATCCATCCAATTTGAACCCCTGGGTTCTCCAGAGTTACTATGTTTTTTGAACAAATCTTTCTCATGTGACAAAAAAAAACATATAATATATAATTGGATAAATAGCACCTTTAACACTTTAACACTGAAGATGTAGCTAGTGACACATCCATAACACACGCTCTTTAACATGAATGTAATTTGTTAATCCCTCACTTCCTAGTAGGAACAAATGACAATTTTTCTGTATTTTCTTTCATTTGTCAGGTTTTACTAAAGCAGCAAAAGAAACAAAATACTTAATGAAGGAACAAAAGGTACTGTGGCATGAAAAATAAAGAAATATTTTAAAAGTTACCATTTTCTTCCCCTCCCTTTTTGCCTTTTCTCTCCTTTTAATACACTTTCCTCACTCTTGACTTTTTTTAAATCTTCTTTTAGAGTTTCTTCCTTCTCCTGTTTTTTCCTCTGTCTTCCAGCACTTTTGGAAGTAAGGCAACCAATTTCTTACATTCTCTTTCCCTTTTCCTCTTTAAACAGCCGCTCAGATCACTACGCTTCATTTAAACACTTTTTAAAAATTTCTTTGAATTAGGGATGGGCAATAAAACGATAGCTATCGATATCACGATAGTACTTTTTTCTCAAAAGTAAAATGAGCCTATCGCAATAGACTTATTTTGAAGGGCCCGAAATTAACACTTGCCAGTAGCAAGCATTTTCCCCTCTTTGGGGGGTAAAAGTTAGAGGATTAGTCGCCACGTGGACAGTAAATGTTTGTGTAAACTTAGTCATGATTATTAGCTCTTCTTCTGGTGAATTTCTTTTGTCCTCTTTTTCTCTACCTACCTACCTACCTAAACTACATTAACTATCAAATAGAAAGGGAGGACATGGAATAAAAAAATATAGAATGTAAAAATGAATAAGCTTTACATTTTTAGTATACACTGAGTAAACTAAAGGGACAATCAACACAACTTTACATTGTGTAATCTTCCGTGCTGCAGAGCTCATGGCCTGCACTGAAGTTGAACAGGAAGATGCCAGGTGAAGCACCTGTCTGCCCCGACCGCACATCCCTGCTAGAAACGTATTTCAATCAGGAACTAAAAGCTGCCGAACCGATCCCAAACCCGCCCAAGTTATGTCCATCCATCAAAAGCAATTTTTACCTGCAAAGTCAGAATAAAAACCTTCCTATTGAACTGGAAATGGCCCAGTCAGGCAACGCTGCCTCGGCTCGCTAACTTGTGAGTTTTTGGACTGGAATTTACTATTGCTGCAGAAGGACGGGAGAGGACTTGATCCATATTATGCCAGTTCAGTAATTTGGCTAGTTTTTTCATAACAGAGTCAAATAATGATGGGTGTAAAATTAGAATCTTTTATTAGGTGTTCAACCCGGGGCCCTTAGAGTGTTGAGGGCCCCAGGCAACCGCCTACCTTTTCCTAATGGTAATTCCGCCCCTGTTTATAGTTCAGTGCTCCTTATGCATGACATAAAATAAAAAACAGATTGTTCATTGACGGCGCACCCTATTGTGCGGAACAATACGATATACGTTATTCATGATAAGTGTTGCTTAATGACACAAAGCCACTTTTCTCTGCAACAGAACCAGCTGATTTATGTTAATTGTGTCAGCACTTCAGTACTTTAAAGTGTTTCATTTCAGCACAAAGCTGCTTTTCACTGAATTCTGTTAATTTCTTCAACAGTTGAAGAGTTACGGTAGCCGAATGTATGTCAACACTAAAGCTCTGGTGTTAAAAGGTTAAACAAGAATCTGGGATTGAAATATTGAAAGCCTCGCAAAAGTCAACACTTTCACCAATATCAGCACAAACATGTACTATTAGTATTATCTATTGTAAAACTCTGCTTCCATTTTATTTTGTTTGACAGCTCGCCTTGAGGGTCAGACGTCGCGCTCTGCAAACGTCTCTGGAGCTCCTCTAACAATACAGCTGCCTGTTCATTTAAAGGTGTCAACATCAGGGTCGCAGTGTCAGTCTGAGCCTAAGACCACCCATGTGACTCACATGTCCGGTGCTGTAGGGTCAGCGCACTCTGCAGTGCTATGGTTGCTTATCCTTTTTACAAGTCTGTTAAAGACCTATACTGACTAATGCTGAAGCGCTTTTAAAGCAGCGTTGAATGACAGATGAAAAAACATCAGGTGCCAAATGCTGGAGAGCAGAAACGGAAAAAAACACAAAGGAAAACAAAGAGCAGGTGGCAGAGCTTCTTTGGTTTTTCATCATTCTGTAAAGAATGAAAAACAACTCAAGTGGATGCTTCAGGTCTCTCCTCTGAGAAGTGGAAAAAAACAGACTTTGCCCAAAGAAACACAATTCATTAAATCGGGTTCAGTAAGTGGGAAGTATAAATTAGCTTGGATCTATCTTCCCAGACGCTGAGGAGCCGCAGCTTGCATCTTTATTTTTGCAGCAGCAAACACATTTGAGCTGCCAAAAAAGTAACCATTTCTGAAAAAGTCTGTAAAAACATGGATCTATAGGGTTGATAAAAGCTGCAAACAAGTTTACAGATGGACATGCTAAAATAATCCTTAAAAAGAATGTTATGTGTTTATACACATGCAGTGGGCCAAAAGAGTATTTGTCAGTCATTTATTCTGCAAGTTTAATGTAAAAAGATGAAATATTTGTAATGTTCATCATAGATACGCTTGAATGTATACTTTGTAGAGGAACCCTTGTTCCAAATGACAGAGGACAAAGGTTTCCTGTAAGTCTTCCCGTTTCTACAAACTGTAGCTGCTATTTTGGTCTATTCTTCCATACAGATCTTCTCAAGATCTTCTGATGTCGCTGAGCAACGCAGACTTTCCACCTTCTCCAACTTTCTCTGACTTAGCGCATTCTTGAACATGCATCACATCTCCAGTGTGTATGTGCTATAAAAGAAAAAAAAAATCCAGCTGGTTAACAATCAACTTACAGTAACCACATCTTGTCCCTCCTTCAAACACAAATCCATTCGGCACTGGTCCATATCTGCGCAGGTCCGGCAGATTCCAGTAAGCAATTATGACCGGAGGGATGTCCCGAGCGACGCCCAGCAGGTTGTTGCACAGGTGAAGGGTGGCAGGACCGCTCTCCAACTTGGTCCCTGGTAAGATTCCAACACTGAACCTATGGACTGAATAAATAGGTGTATAAATAGAACAACAGAAACGAGACAAAAAGCTTGTGGCATCCTTTCAACTATCAGGTTATCTTAGAATACTTAAGCACCACATTGAATAAGCAAAAATCAACAAATTAAGAGCAACTTCTTCCAAAATATTAGGTAAGTCAATACTTCTTGTGATGTAGAATAGTCAAGTATCGATGCATACTCTTAACCCTTTAACACCAGAGCTTTAGCTCCAGTGTTGACATTCTTTAGTCTACCGTAACGCTTTGACTGTTTACGCAATTAAAGTGATTCCAGTGCATTCTGGAAGCAGCTTTGCATCGATACGCAACACTACAGTAATGAAGCGATCATTCAATTAACGTAAATCAGCTCATTCCGAAGTGGAGAAAAGCGGCTTTGTGCAGATATCCAAAAGTGTTAATTTTCTCCACGTCAAACCTGTTGGACTTGCGTTAATTGCATAAATGTGTAAGTATAAACATAAAAGTGTTAAGGTAGTTAAAAGCGCGTGTTATTCCGGTGTCGCCGGTGAAATCTCTGATGGTAAAGGGTTACGAAATTTTGCCCAACTGTAGATAGTTGTAGAAACAAGTGCAAAAATAAAGTTTTTAGACAACATCAGTTGCTTTTTTGCCTCTTATATATTCCAACTCAAAATCTTTGGCAGTCATTTAGTTAGTCACACGTCGCCACAGGACAACTCGAAGGCACCCAATCACTTTCCTCACCGAGCAAGCAGGCGAGATTGATAAAGGTAATGATGAGGAAACGTTGGCAGGCGCCCTCACCTCATTGCTTGAGCTGAGAGAGAGTCATGTGGCGCCTCATGGGACAACAAAAGCACAGCGAACTGTGACTTTCAGCCCAGTGCAGGTGGCATTTGTGGAGGCGTGGATGTGTTCCACGTTGTGGCATTAAGCAGTCGGGTCACACACACGCAAGAGGCAACTGCAGCATAATTTCTCTGTGGCGTCTTCAAAACAGTCCTTCAACGCTGTCATTAGGTACATGTTTGTGCAACTGAGCTGCCAACTGCAGAACAGTCCAAAGCTATTAATAACCCATAGTTTTATTGCTAATGTAACTTATATAATAGGTTCTTACAGGACACATCTCAGTGACTGCTCTAATGTTGAGGTCAGACTTTCTTCAAATTCTAAATACATCAGTAAACTTAAGTTTTCGTTAAAAGATTTGTTGCTATGAAGATTTCTAGTCCTTAAAATAGTTTACATTCCAATAAAACAATTTATCTTGTAGCACGGTGTAATCTGCTGACTCCTGCAGCATTAAGCTGTGCAATGTGTTAGTGTGCTTTTACCAAAGGAGTTGTTTTTGTTGATTTAATGAAAATTATTTTAATTAGACATTAGTACTGTTCTGTTCATTGGATTTTTTTCCTCTGTTTTTTGCAATAAAAATGGTTGATTTAAGCATTAAACAAAATGATGGTGTTCTTATGGAATAGTACAGAAAATTAGGCAAACAGATTCCTCATAAAAAGCCTTGCATTTCAAGGGTATAAACAAACCATTAATTTTTTGCAAACTCATGGTAAAATAAAAGCCTACAAAAATCCTAAATTAAGAGCTGTTCAGGGGTCAAAATAACCAAATTTCCTATTACTAACATTCACTTGTTCAAACACAGACATACTGATGGTGCCTGAGCTGCAATGCAATGAGTACATACCCAAGGACACCTTGACACATGAGCAGGCAGTGCAGGAATTAAACCTGCAACCTTTTGATCAGCTTAACGAAAAGGGTGTTGCCAAGCTAAACTTTTTACTGTGAGATAAAAGGAAACTCACAGTGGAAAATGTATCTGCCCTTGTGCACCCAGAATTACACCATTTCTTGTGATGAACCATGCTGTCTCTTCTACAGTGTTCTCAAATATCCCTCTTTTTTAGCATAGTATGGAGCATCTCGAGCTAATAAAGAAAAGTATAAAAACAATCTGGGAACCTCAAATGTAATAGCCGAACAGAAGAAAAAATAAATTCTCTCAGTTCATGTCGTTTTTGTTTCTTGTCATGTTTTTAATTCTTTTTATGTAGTTTAGGCTCTTGCTTCAAGACTCTTTTTAGAGATAATCAGAAAACAGGCCAAAAAAAATAAAACTGGTAAACGGCGGACTCATTCCCTTAAAGGAGTGACAGCAGGCAGGGGTCATTACCCAGACCTTAAAAGCATCAACCACAGGGGAAGCCATTAGACGCCAGCACAGTCTCTCAGAGGGTAAAGCCTTTGGCAACATCTCACTAACAGTTGAGAGACTAACCCCCCCCCCATGAAGATTTGCTGTTTTGTAATGGCTCTCATTACTACACAGGGAGTTTGCCCGCAGAGCAAGCTGTACGCCTCTGAGATGATATCCCTTCAGAAGCTCAATGAGGGAAGTTGGAGGCAACACCTGAGGAAAACCTTGTTTGAGTGGTACTAACCATCTAAACAAGCCTCTCACCTCCTCTTATGAGACACAAACATATGTTTTGTTTGAATCTTCACACTAAACTAAAAAGGTCTTTTTCTAATTGTTTCAGCTAAACTACTAAAAACTCCACTACCAAACATAATTACTCCTCCTCTATGGGTTGTGAGGAGCTGTGAGCTAGCAGCTAAACAGATGGGCGATGGGAAGTGAGGACAGGCTTACTCCATGCCAACAGTCCCACCCAACTCAGAGGCAAATTTCTAATGAATTCCTGCTGCTCTGCAGAAACTATGTCCAAGAAAACAACACAGGTTTTAAGTTTATTTTGGCTGAAAACGACATAATCTTAATTAAAAGACCACTGGGACCACTGTAACAATGGATCAAAAGATGATCAGAATGACTTCAAAAAGTCTTACTTCAAACTACAAATATATTGTGATGGTTTAAAAAATTAGTTGTTTATTGAATGGTTTAAAATCTTTTTTTTTTTTTTTTTAATTTCATTAGAGCTCAAATATGTGCATAGTTGGATCAGCAGGTGGGTTGACAAATGGTCGGATTCAACAAAACTTTCATTTGGACAAGATAGATCATTTTGGCGTCATCCACTTTAGGCTTCATTTGTTTCCTTCTTCCGTTCAGAATCCTTTGGATGATCCGTCCAGTGTGTGCATCTATGGTCAAATCCAGACGTGTCTTGGCAAATCCGTCACTCAACGGAACATGATTCAACTAATCCACAATCCACTGGTGGTGAGTTTTACACCACATTGTTTGGCGTTGGATTTAATTATGCAACACTTGAGCACAGCTGCTCCACTATGTAGCATTTGCTTCCATTCGTGCCAGTGAAAGTGTCCACAGACGTGGAATCAGCACGGTGCTGGTTACCATGATTTAGCGTGAGTAAAGAAAAAAAAAAATTTGTTGATGAAAGCCAAGATGTTTTAGCAGAGTAGGACCAACTGTTGATTCAACTACGATTGACAGAGAAACAAAAACCACTGGTACAAAGAGGGTGCTTTGTTATCTTTTTTTTGGCCTTTTAACAGCTGGACTTTAGCTCCAGCGTTGACATTCTTTCAACCACCGTAACTCTTCAACCGTTTGCGCAATAAGTGTCCAGTGGACTCTGAAGCATAGAAAAGCGTCCTTGCGCTGATATGCAACACTTTATGTCAGCTGATATGCAAAGTCGCTTTCCTCCGCATCAGAATCAGCTGATTCACATTGATCGCGTAAACAGAGGAGTTACGGTGCGTCAAACAGCGTGTGTTATTTAGCTGTCGCCGGCGTTCAAGAGTTATTTGGTATTCTTCAAAATAAAGCCTCCTAAATGGTACACAAGTCATTCAAATGTGCCTTGACAATACTAAAACGGCAACATCCAAAATGATAAAAGACTTTTTGGTATTCTCACCTTCTCCAAGGCTGTATCGCAGTCGGATGTCCCACGACTGAAGGGCCTCCCTGCTGTCGAACCCTAGCAGAGTGGTCTGACTCAGGCAAAGGATGGCCAAAGTGAAAGCCACGCCCTCGTAGCACTGCCCATCCTCCAGGCCGCAGATTTCCTCCAAAGTGACGGTCGCTCTCTCTTTGCTGCCCTGAACTTTGTCCGACTTGTCCTTGAAAACCATCAACAACAAGCAATCTGGAGCGGTGCAAAAACAAAAAAACATACAACAGAGGGGAAAAAAACACTTTGATGTCAAGTTAATTCACATTGCACACTCATTTTATTATTTAGAAAAATAAAACATCAAATCTTTGACTATTTCTGATCATGCTGGGATCTACAGTAGCTGCTGCAGTGCACTGGACTGTTGACATCTTTCAGACACCTTTCAGCCGGGATCAGCTGACAAAACAGCTCAGTGTGCGTCTGTGTGCTCTTCACACGTACACAAACACATCTTCACACACATAACTGAAGCATGAGCAAAGACAGCTGCAACAACACCGACATCAAAGACCTGAAGTGGAGCAGCACTCAACCTGCGCAGCATGTTAAGCCGCCCTGCACCACATACCCACAACTTCAAAAAGAGGCGGAAATATTATGTCATTTTTCATGGTTATACATTTCAGGAAAATACAACTTAATAACAAATAATTTAAGAAAACATGAATGTGGTTTTAGAAAAATAGGGGAAAAATGTCTTACTTTTTGTTATATGGAATCAAAAACTCAAGGAAATTTACTTTTTTTTGTTTTAAAAGAGTCAGTTTTACAGGCTAGATGATATTTCGAGCACGCTGCTACCGCTCTATAAAGAAGGCAGAGGCTCCTCATCAGCTTGGAGTAGAACCAGCAGTCTGAAAGTCACCTCAAAGTTCGGTTAATTGTTCAAAGTTCCGTTGAACGGGTTTTAAATGTTCTAACGTCGCTACGTTTCATCTCCAGAAGTCATGTGATCATACAGTACACAACAGCGTTTTGTGAGTACTGGGTGATCGGTGTTTCAGCAGCTCCCCGGTCTGCCAGGGGATGGATCAAATACGGAAAACAGCTAATGGGACTTTAACTTTAACCATAATTTTAAATATGTGCAGCCAACAACAAAATCAGCCTTGCACTTAAGATATGTGCGGGCGAAGCAGCAATGTGCGTCTTTGTGTTACGTGTGGCCAACAGAGATTTGCTAAGTCAATGCATACAGTTAGCAACAACTGGAAATAAAAGAGCGGTCTTATTTTAAACCGGAAATACGTCACACAGCTCCGTGCATAGAGTTCATTGGTGTGTGTCAGACTTGTTACACGTTTGCATTCTTCAAAAACTGTATCCTTCAAAAACTGTATCCTTATAAAAATAAATCTAAAAATGTAACACTTAAAAAAAAAAAAATCACATTTGTTTGAATTATTATTCATGAGTTTAAATCTTCTTTTTATTAAAACTAATTGATTTAGGATTAGGATAGTTAAACATACCTCCAAATAACAATTTTTTTAACATACAAAATTATTTTTTTATAGTTCTATTTTTGTAATTTTTTTTTGTTTATTAAAAGCGTTTCAAATTATTTGATTATTTATTTATTTATTCATTTTAAGCCTGAACAAAAATATAAGAAGCTGCTCTGATGGAAAATTAATCCAAAGATTTATTGCTAAACTTTGCCTTGCACAATAAAAGAACAACCAATTAGATTAGCTATAATACACCCATTTGACAGTTTTGGCTTCCTCTTTACAAACAAGTCTATGGCAAAATTGTTTTTTTATATTATTTTTTGGAAAACCTAACAAACTAGTAGAATACTTTCAGCAGCTAATGTACAAGTTCCAGTTTTTTAATTGAGATCAACCAGATTTAATTTGTCAATGTATTAAAACTAACAGTTTTGGTTTGTTAAAGTTTTGACTGTACACTTTCAATAAAGTTCTTTCTCTGAAGCCCCCCATATGGTCCCCATTGGACCTCTCAGTAACTATCTGGAAGCGCCCCTGGACATACCCAGTGTGATTACGCCACCTTTCCAAATTATTGCTAAATTGGTAAAACAACCCCGAAAAGTTTGACGACTACTTCTTTTTTTTTTTTTTACCTGCAACAGGCGACGGTTTTCGAAGTACGAGCCACCTAGTTCTCCACTGTCGAACAGAAAAAGAAAAAGTTTCGTTAGCTCCACAGAAAAGTGCGCACGAGCTGTTTACCGCGAGCGACCACAGACAAAGCGAGGACCTTTTTCCCATCTCGGAGTCTGGCGTATCCTTCCACGATAACAGAATCCGTCATCTTCTGTCATGGTTCCTGACAGCTGCAGAGCTGCTGTCCGAATGAAGGGTCACTTTCAAAATAGCTGTGCTCTACCGCTCGTGTGGCGCAAACTCGCCCCCCAGCAAAGAGGGCGCGTGGAAAATGTCACAGCCACAGCTCGCGCGTGTCCCGTGCTCCGCTGCAGCGGCGGAGCGCCCTGCTGCCTCCAGCCCGGGACAGTCAGTCAGGCCCACCTGCCGCTACCGCTGCTGGGAAATGAGCACGCGGCGGATTCATCATCATTCCGAGAGGAATATGATCCAGCAGCTGTCTGATCTGGAGGCAGATTTCTGAGAGGAAAACGGAATTCTAAAGCCGATTTAGAATTCTGAGGCAACTTAGAAAATGTTACGAAACGTCTTGACCTAAGAAAGCACAATGCTAAATTTAGAGGCTGAATTCCAAAAGTTAGCATGCAGAAAACGAAAACCCTGACAAGCTAAAGTCTGGAGAGAAGATTACAATAGTTTCTTTAATCATTAAGATTATAGGGAGAAACAAAGTTTTTAAACCAAAAGTCAAAATTCTATAACTGAAAAACTCGAGAAAAATATACAATAAGAATTTTGTGGAAAAAAAGTTCTCTAACTTAGCTCCTTTTTGTCTTTTGCGATGATTAGAAAATTGAGTCAAATTTATTCTAAATTGAATTAAAGCTTTTTGAACAAAAGACAGAATTCTGAGATGAATTGATTAAGAATATATTTCTGATCTGATAGAAGTGGATTTTAAGAAGTCTGTTTTTAAAGCCTTGAATATGAGGGGAAAACATTTCATTCTGAAATGAAGATATAAATCTTAGCCTCAAGTCAGATTATCAAAAAAATAAGACGAACATATGTTTTTCATGAAGTTTATTGAACAAAAGTCATAATTCATTCAAAACACTAAGACAGTTTAAAAAGTATAAAATTAAAAATGTGGAAGAATTGAGAAAACAAGTTTTTTTTTTTAATTTAAGCCCCTTTTTTTCCCTCTCTTGCATTAGAGACTTGTCAATTTGTTAATATTTGAATATTTTTTTAACAAAATTCTGAGATGAATGTATGTTTATTTTTAATAAAGAAAAAAATACGAGATAAGTGTCAGGGTTGACGTGCGAACACAGAAGCAGACGGTATAAATAAATGAAAATTCTTTCATTTAATTGGTCCTTGAAAACTGAATACAAATCCATGAAGGTACAAAAACCACTCGACAACCAGTGCAGAGGAGACGAAGCCTTATAACAAGAGGGGATAAGGTAATTGAAAACAGGTGTGCCAATAAAGGAGGGAGAGAACACAGGAAGTACAACCGACAACAAAATAAAACAGGAAGTGGACACCAAACACAAAACCAACAATTGTCCTGGGTCCATAACCCCACAGTACCCCCCCTCAAGGCGCGCCACCCGGCGCAGGGGGAAGCCTGTCCCGGTGCCGCCGATTGAAATCCCTGATGAGCTTAGGATCCAGAATCTGCGAAGCAGGCTCCCAGGACCTCTCCTCAGGCCCGTACCCCTGCCAGTCAACCAGATACTGGAGGCCACGTCCCCGTTGCCGAATGTCCAGCAGGCGACGGACTGTGTAGGCTGGCTGGCCATCAATGATGCAGGGAGGGGGTGGCGGAGAGGAAGGCCGCTGCAGGGGACACGGAACATGCGGCTTCAGCTGAGAGACATGGAAGACCGTGTGGATGCGCAAGGACCTGGGCAAGCGCAGCCTGACCGCCACAGGATTGATGACCTTCAGGATCTCGAAAGGACCGATGTACCTGGGGGACAGCTTCTTGGATTTTGTCCGAAGCTTGATGTGTGAGGTGGACAGCATGACGGATTGGCCTGGTAGGTAAGTAGGTGCCGAGTGCGTTGACGATCAGCCAGCCTCTTGTTGGTAGCCCCTGAACGCAACAGGGCCGCCCGAGCCTCCCGCCAAACACGCCGACAGCGGCGGTATAGGTGCTGAACCGACGGAACGGCCACCTCCGTCTCCTGCTCGGGAAAATGGGGGGGTTGGTACCCCAGAGAGCACTCAAATGGGGACGTACCAGAAGCAGACGAGGTGAGGGAGTTGTGCGCATATTCCACCCATGGCAACAAGGAGCTCCAGGAGGTCTGGCGTAGGGAACAGATACACCGGAGAGCGGCCTCCAAGTCCTGGTTAGTCTGTTCCGCCTGACCATTAGTCTGTGGGTGAAAACCAGAAGACAGGCTGGCAGTAGTCCCGAAAGCCCCACAGAACGCCTTCCAGACTTGTGAGATGAACTGAGGACCATGATGCGACACCATGTCGGTGGGGATGCCATGCAGCCTGAAGACATGTTTTATCATCAATCTAGCCGTCTCTGCAGCAGAGGGGAGTTTGGTCAGAGCCACAAAATGAGCGGCCTTAGAGAAACGGTCCACAATAGTCAGAATAACGGTTCTCCCGGCAGAAGGAGGTAGGCCGGTAACAAAGTCCAGAGCAATGTGTGACCAAGGCCGACCCGGGATGGACAATGGGTGTAATAGTCCAGCAGGCGGGTGCGTACTGACCTTGTTCTGGGCACAAACCAGACAACCTGAAACATAGTCCCGGACGTCCTTGGTCATACTGGGCCACCAGAAACGGTGACGCAGAAAAGAGCCAGTCCTGCGGATTCCTGGGTGGCAGGTGAGTCGCGTAGCATGAGCCCACTGGAGAACCTGGGACCTGAGTGAGCTGGGGACGAACAGTTTATTAGGAGGACCGCCTCCCAGGTCCGGCTCCTGAACTTGGGCAGCCTTAATGTCCCTCTCCAGCTGCCAGGAGAGAGCGCCCAGCACACAGGAGGGAGGAAGAATAGAGGCTGGTTGGCCGTCTTGCACAGCCGATTCCTGTTGTCGGGAGAGGGCATCCGGCTTTACATTCTTAGAACCTGGAAGATAGGACACCACAAAATTAAATCGGTTGAAAAATAGAGACCACCGTGCCTGCCTGGAGTTCAACCGTTTGGCAGTTCGCAGATAGGACAGATTCTTATGATCTGTCCAGACCAAGAACGGCATAGCTGACCCCTCCAACCAGTGCCTCCATTCCTCGAGAGCTAGCTTAATTGCTAGCAATTCCTTATCTCCCACATCATAATTGTGCTCCGCCGGAGTAAGCCGGCGGGAGAAGAAAGCGCAAGGGCGCAGTTTACCGTCAGATACCCCTCGCTGAGACAATACCGCACCCACCCCCGTATCAGAGGTATCCACCTCAACAATGAACTGCCTGGAAGGGTCAGGTTGGGCCAGGATAGGTGCAGAGGTAAAAAGATGCTTTAGCCTGTTGAAAGCGGCCTCCGCCGCCTCCGTCCAGACGAACGGTGAAGAGGTAGAGGTGAGAGCCGTGAGGGGCGCGGCCACCGAGCTGTAGCCACGGATGAAGCGACGGAGGAAGTTGGCAAACCCCAGAAACCACTGTAATTGTTTCCGGTTAGCAGGTGTAGGCCACTCCACCACCACTTTCACCTTAGCCGGATCGGGTCTCACCTCACCCTCTGCTACCACAAACCCCAAAAACGAAACAGACGGAGAGTGGAACTCACAATTTTCCGCCTTCACAAATAATTTATTTTCCAGTAACCGCTGGAGCACCAGACGAACATGCCGCCGATGTTCGCTGGCGTCCCTGGAAAAAACCAAAATATCATCCAGGTACACAAAAACAAAACGATGTAGAAAGTCTCGTAAAACATCATTAATCATTGCCTGAAACACAGGAGCATTACAGAGGCCAAACGGCATAACCAGATACTCGAAATGTCCTAGAGGAGTGGTGAAGGCGGTCTTCCATTCGTCACCGGCTGTGATGCGCACAAGATGGTAGGCGTTGCGAAGGTCCAGTTTGGTGTAGATCCTGGCCTCCTGCAATGCCTCAAATGCTGAGTTCATTAAAGGCAGGGGGTAACTGTTTCTGACAGTAATCTCATTTAGCCCCCGATAATCAATACATGGTCGGAGAGACCCGTCTTTCCAACAAAAAAAAACCCCGACCCCACTGGCGAGGAAGACTGTCTGATAAGTCCAGAATTCAGAGACTCAGCAATATATTGTTCCATAACCTCCCTCTCGGGTTAAGACAAACTATATAACCTGCTCTTAGGCAAGGTAGCCCCAGGTTGAAGTTCAATAGCGCAGTTATAAGGCCTGTGAGGCAGTAAGGAGAGAGCTCGTGACTTGGAGAACACCTCAGCTAGGTCGTGATATTCCGACGGTACCTCGGATAGGTCAGGTGAGGGCGGCCGCCCTACTGGGACAGCGGGATCTTCCCCAGGAGGCCGAGCTGAGTGCAGACAGGTGGTGTGACATCTCACTCCAGCCGGAGACCCGACTGGAGGGCCAGTCAATGACTGGGTTGTGCGCCATAAGCCAGGGGTAACCCAGAACCAGTGGGTTCTGGGCGGAGGAAAAAACGGGTAAGTTCGTGGTGATTGCCAGAAATAAATCAGATGAATAGGTTCGGTGATATAAGAGATGGAGGCTACCTCTTGACCGTTAAGGGAGACCACTTTTAATGGACGGGGCAACAACTCGCACTTAAGACCGACCTGTTTCGCTAGCTCGGCGTCCATGAGGTTCTGCTCTGCTCCTGAATCCACTAAAGCTTTGACAGAAACCCCCCTCCCATGGAACATTACCCGAATCTGTAAAAAGCAGGAAGCAGGTTTTGGAATGGTGGGCGCCGAATCACCGCTCGTCAGCGCGCCCACTCTTACTGAACGAGCAGAGGTGTTTGGGCACTGCCTGCAGAAATGACCCCGCTCACCACAGTAAAGGCACTCACCTGCCGCCATCGTTCGGAAACAGACAGTCTGCCCCGTCCGAGCTGAATGGGTTCCTCCTGCACTTGCAACGGGGTTTCTGCGGGAGAAACAGCACAGGCAGGTGAGTTGGTGGGCCGGTGAGGTTGGCGGGGAACCATCCTGTCATGCTCCTCCTTATGGTCCTGTAAACGGTTATCAATCTTGATAACCAGGGCGATGAGAGGTTCCAAGGTGGCTGGTAACTCCAGCGAGATTAAGAGTCTTAAGAGTCCTTTAATTCCTCGGACAGTCCCTTCACGAAAGCGTCCGTGAGCGCAGTAGTGTCGCATCCACTAGTGGAGGCCAAGGTCCGGAACTCTATGGCATAGTCAGCTGCCCTTCTGTCCCGCTGTCTTAATCTCATAAGCGCACGAGCTGCCTCCATGCCTGGCTTGGTATAATGGAAAACCTGCTGGAAAGCCTCCAGGAAAGCCGAGAGAGATGCGCAGGTAGGGGCTCCACGCTGCCACTCGGCGGTAGCCCATGCTCCGGCTCTGCCGGTGAGGTGGGATATAATGAAGGCCACCTTGGCTTGTTCCGTAGGATAATGAGGAGCCTGTAACTGGAAGTGGAGCTCAAACTGGGTAATAAAGGCCCGGCAGTCCCCGGAAAACCTCTCTGGGCGGGCCAGCTGTGCAGCAGGAGCGACAGGAACTCCATCCAAGGTCCCCTGGACCGGCGTGGAAGGCGATGGGCGTGGCGAGGGGAAAGACGGTGGATGTTGGACCCGCTCCGCCAGTTGTTCGAAACGCTGACCCAACGCGGCAAATTGTCGCTCCTGACGGCTTGACATCTCCAGCAACCCTTGACGAAGACAAGCAACCTGCTCCTCTTGCTGGCGGAATAGTGCCCGTAACGTCTCCGCGTCTGCTGTGTCCATGTTAAGGTCGGATGGTAATGTCAGGGTTGACGTGAGGACACAGATGCAGACGGTATAAATACATGAAAAGTCTTTCATTTAATTGAATTGGTCCTCGAAAACTGAATACAAATCCATGAAGGTACAAAAACCACCCGACAACCAGTGCAGGGGAGACGAAGACTTATAACAAGAGGAGGGGATGAGGTAATTGGAAACAGGTGTGCCAATAAAGGAGGGAGAGAACACAGGAAGTAACAACCGACAACAAAATAAAACAGGAAGTGGACACCAAACACAAAACCAACAATTGTCCTGGGTCCATAACCCCACAAAAAGTGGATTTAAATAAAAGTCATTGAGTAAAAGGTTGATTTTTCTTGAGAGAAAGAAAACTTGAATACTAAGATTGAAATTCAGAATACTGGAATAAAGTCAGGATATCAAAAATATTTATATTTAATAATATGACACTGAGGAAATAAGTAGGGATTGAAAAAGTTTAAAGTGTGGTTTGTAAAAATACGATGAATCCTTGCAAACTAGATACAATTCTTATTCAAACTTAAAGACTTCTGACTTTTTTACGGCAGTTTTTGCTGTTAAATATTCTGAAACACTCAAAATTCAGGTTAAAATTTTATTCATAAGAAAATATTTTAAAACACCACTGTAATTTTTTTACGTGGTGATACTCAGTGGGCAATTGATGTTGAAATGTCGTCAAATTAACATCAAAGATTGACATCAAATTGAGGTCAAAAACAAGTTAAATGTGCAAATCAAACTGACGTAAAAACTGCATCATCAATTTGACATTATATTTACCCCTTTTTGATGTCATGAATTTTTAATTTTTACCAAAAAACTAATCAAACTAAGGAATGTATAAAACATATAATAAATGGCTTAATGTAATACATATCTTCAAAAAAGTCATTTGTTTGAACATAATTACATTTTGGAATGTATTTCAATCTTAATCAAATGCATTATTATAGCAATAAACATTTGTGTCAAGAGATCTGAGTGCAATTATGTTGGTGCAACATGATTTTAAATGTTGCTGTAAAATATGATTGCAGCAGATGACCCGACCCTGCTGCTAGTGTCAAGAAATGGTGCAGGAGACCAGGCTTGGTAGCAGAAACTAAACATTTAATTAAAGAAAAAAAAAATACTGAACCAAGACAAAACCATGGGGAACACAAAAAAAAAAAAAAAAAAAAAACAAGTGGTAAGGCACACCAGATGAGCTGAAACCAGACACTTAAATACACTGAGGTTGATTAAGTAAATGAGGACAGCGGTGGATGATTAACCTGAAAATACTGTGACTAACAAGGACAACTTGAACATGACCACATATAACAAAACCCAAACTAAACCACAGAATCCTCACAATTGTGCTCTTAAATAATTGGTTACAGTAATCTTAATGTTATTTGTTGTTTATTCATTTCCATGACACGAGTTGTACTTAAAAAAGTGATGCAAATAAAGAAAAATGTAAAGATCTCAGAACTGGTGATTCTCTCAAAGTGGGATCTAATCTTTTCAAAGGACCTGTGGACCCATCCCACTCCCAGCATTGAGATTTTAAACATTTGTATTCAAGTTGACTTTGTGTTATTTCAGCCAGGTTTGTATTTTAGATTAATATAATATTAGATACCAGATCGAGTTGAACTGGACTTGTGTCTAAATGACTTAAATCGTGAATGTTTTTCACATGAATAAAACGTACTATTGAAACTTAACCCGTTTCTGGATTTCTTGATATCAAAACTCAATGTTGACATCAAGCCAACATCAAGGTGTCCGCTGGGCATTGTTATCTTTCAGTTGCTTCATTTTGCATTTGATTTAATTCAGTCTTTTTTATATTATTATTATTATTAATATAGTCATTATTTACTCTGTTACACTTGTGTTTAGTTTCTTAATTTAAATATTGGCACTAAAGCAATAGACCAATAAAACAGGAAATCTTTAAACTAAAAAAGATCAAATTTACTATTTGGGTTAAGTATGTACAATAACATGGTTGGATAAAAAAAAGGACAAAAAACTCAAAAAATGAAAGAAAAGCATAGAATCTGTAAAAAAAAAAAAAAAGTTTAAACTAAACAGAAAATACTTTGAAGTCGTGCATAAAGGTCACTATTACATATCACAATTAGGATTTATCGTCAAATGAACAGGAATACTGTGAAAAGAAGTTCTTGAGTGTTATAAATGATGCAAACTCTGTCAGAAATACATCCTCTTCGTTGAGTATTCCAGGAACAAGCATCAAGACAGCTGGTAACTTTCCTCTTAATGACACACAAAGTTTAGTCAAGCCGTAAAAAGTTTATTCAGTCAGAAACATCGTTCACAGTGAGAGACATCTCATAAAAAACATTTAAATTCATATATTAGTGTACAATAAAGAGATATTCCATAATGTCCAAGTTCGGTGCTTTCATGAAGCCTTGACTCTGCGTTTGATCACAGACTGTATCCAGTCGATGTAATTTACCACCTTTGTGTAAACTCCGGGTTTCCCAACGCGACCGCAGCCTTCTCCCCAGCTAATGATCCCATATAGGAAACTGACATCACCCTTCGCACAGGCCAGAGGGCCTCCTGAGTCACCCTGGTGATGAAGAACACAAGTAAGTAACATCTACGCACAGACAGTTGAGTCACACTTTAAAACGCTTGTAAACCTTGTTGACCTGGAACCTCACCTGTCTTAAGTCAGTCACAACTTCTCTAACGGGTGGATACGGACTGACTGCGGGTGAAAAATGGGCAAACCTATATTGGGCACGCAAGTGACCCGCACTAAATTTAAAGATTGTAGACTCTTCGGTGGGCCAGGAGAGTGAAAATATTCATACAGGTCAGTACAGAACATGTCGTATAAATGTTTCATTTTTTTTTAAACCCATTTATACTCCTCAGGTGGTAAGTGTGCTCTTTGCGTGCAGCCTGGCAGTTAGAATTTAGGAAATTAGACTATCAGAGTGTAGGTTGTGTGGACATCATACGGGCACTTACCTGCACGTTTAGTCCGTGCAGTATTGGCACAGTCAGTAAAGAGTCAGGGCATTGTACGACAGCATCCCCCGTACGTCACAAGTGCATGCAACTTACATTATCCTGACGAATACTTCAGGACACACCGAGCACATGTACAACAATCATACGTTCCAATTTCATTGGCTGCACAAGCCTCAAGGGAACAGCAAGACACATGACTTTCCACTGATCTAGACAACTGAAAAACCCAAAGTAACCATATGGGTGAACCCCTATACGGTTGCTTTTAGCCAAAGCTTTACTTAGACTTTGATTTGTATTTGGACACTGTTGACAAAATTAGTTTTAATCACCAGCAACTAGAAGTGTTTTCCTACCTGGCATGCATCCACGCAGTCGAGGCCGGCACAGATCATGTCACTCGTCACATGGTTTCCATATACTTCTGGTTTCCTACAGGTTTCATGAGGAATTAGTCTAACGTTTGCCTCCTGCAGTGGAGAATATTCCCGAGCTTCTGTAACATCCAATCACAAAAAGAAAATGAAACTTATGTTCCACTCTAGTCTGATATTTTTCTTCCTGTGTTTGTTCAGATTTTACAGAACAGGTTTATGTCAAACTATGCATATAGAAATTGTGCAAATACATTTTTCTTCATGACATTATTAGTTAGAAAACAAGACACAGCGAGGAACATGGCACCAGGAAGTAAAAAAGGGGCAAATTTTCTCTTCGTGTTCCAAACAACTTTCTTAGCAGTTGTCAATATTAAGAAATATTGGACTAGCAGGCTATCTAGGGTGGCAAGGGGGTAAATAAAATAGATCAATGGATAAATTGGAAGTTTAAGAACAACAGAAAAAAGTTTGGAATCTGGGGACATTTTTTAATTTTGTAATGACAGTGTGGAATTGTGAAGACAAAATGTCATCATCCTTCAAAACAAGCCACCATTTTCACTTTATCTAAGAATCCCTGACTATTTTGCAACACACCGAGATGACATTGAGTTTTAATAAATGTGAAAGATAAAGCCTGAAATCTAAAAATACAGTTTTAAAAAACTGTAACACTGTTATTAAAGTCATTCAATAGTCTTTTGATCTATTTTCAAAGCAATCCCAGTGGTCTTTTAATTGTGATTATGCCGTTTTTAGGAAAAATTATAAAAGCTATTTTGTTTTCCTAGTAAGTTAAACAGCAAAAATGGCAAGCAATATTGAAGCTATCCAGCCGTACCGTTTTGAACCAAATACCAGCTCAAATGGGGAAAATAAAGACGTACATGGATCAAGTCGTCAACAGGTGGACGCATCAGAACGAGGCAGAGCAGGGTTGGCTACATGCTTTTTCCAACTGCATTTTTTTTGTCCGCTCCTGATTTCACAACGATTTGAATAAAGAAATACACAGAAATGACATTTAAATCCTAATTGTCTTTATATATATGACCATATCAGAAAAATGCCACTAGAACATGTTAAAAACACGATTTTCATAGTAGTGGGTCTTTAAAGTGGTACTGTTCTAGGTAATCCCATCTTTCCTTTATATTGATTTAAATTTGGTGTTTTCTACCAGTTTTTTGGGGGAAGACTTTTTCAGTTTTCTTTTATTTTTGTCATTATTTTAGACCAAACCAAAGAAAAGGGACTGTTTCCTGTCAAAAATTGGGGGGTTTTCGTACCTTGTGTGTGCAATGTATTTTGGGAATGCCAGTCAAAATCCACCTTTTAAAAAATAACTTGTTTGTTTTCTTTGCCTTTAAATAAATAAATTAGAACATTTGGAAGGGGCTAGCATGATATAAATAGTCATGACTGCATCACTCACTCTCCTGCGTGTGTCCCCAGCCGCTGATGGTACAACAATAGCCATCAGGGAACTGCATGTTTTTTTCTGGGAGGCAAATTGGCCTGATGAAGGGGTTTTTCCTCACGCACCGCCCGTCCTGCTTCTTCAGCTTTATCAGAACTGCCAAACAGATATGCAGGGACGTGAAAAAGGCAAATGAGTAATAGTAAAGGCAAATAAATAATAGTTACCGATGTCGTGTAGTGTCGGATTAAACACGGAGAAGTGTTTTGGAAAGATGAAGTACTCCACCTCAAAGGTCTGCGAGTAGTTACTGGTGAATCTGGTGTTGTTGAAGTAGTGCTGTCCGAGCACCACACGCAGCTGGGACTGCAGGGGGCTTTAACAGAGAAACTTTTATGTTTAGTCAAAAGTGGAAAGCAGAAATACAGTATCACATAAAACAGCAGTACTTTTCCTACAGTAACAACTATGCCCATTTGTGCACATCCCAGATTATCTCAACACATTTCTCCTCTTTTTGCAGTTTTGAAGTTTGCTAGACAGCTGCAGCAGGCAGATAGGGACAGATTCAGAGTAGATTTTAAAGCAATCTGTGCATTTTACAGAAACATTTTCATCCTTGCATTAATGATCATTAAATTAATTATTTGTTTGATTGTTTCCAGATCAGTTTATGAAGTCATTATACAAGAAATGCAATTGTTGCCAAAAAAAAAAAAAAGGAAAAATACATTTGTAGAGATTTGCTCACAGTTAAAATCTGTCAAATGAATGCAGGACTTTAATTTTATTTCATAAAAATGCAATCACTTTTCAAATAACTGATTCTACAATTAGCTAAAAAACATAAAAAATGCGTTACTTGGTAATCGGTTCTTACGTTGTTACCCTAAAGTAGGTCTAATACCATATTTTCTGCACTATAAGGCACACTTAAAAGCCTACCGTACATTTATAAACAGTGTGCCTTAGAACCCAGAGCACCTTATACATTGGTAAATTCTGGTTGTGCTTAATGTCGAAAAGACGTACGACATTGCATTAAGATAAGTTGATCAATTAAAAATGTGTCTAAACACCACTTAACAATTAAAATGTCAAACCTTTGATCGATGATGTTGTAATCTGTTTATTAAGAAGTGATAGTAAAAAAGTAAGCTCTGTTGAGTCAGATTTTTTTGTTTAACAATGCCACTAAAGAGGCTCGCTTGCCGACATCAAAGGGAGACGCTTGTGCTGCCATGATCTTTGTTTTACTGAGTTCTCTTTTATGTTCCTCCTCAGAATCTGTTTTTTACGGCCTCTGACCTCTTCTTCAACCGTAAGCATCTGAGAGCCATTAAAAAAAGAGCACAGTTGCCTTTTTTTCCGCCGCTATCCTGGATTTCTGTGTTATCTGCAGTAATGTGGTTTAAATTGCAGCAAGGCAATCACAACAGCTGATGACAACTGCACCTGTGTGGCATTGCATACTTGCTGATGAAGCAGTGAGCTGCAGAGACGATCCAGCAGGAAGCAATCAGACTGCCGCCGCAGAAGTCTGACTTTCCGATATAAATGGCTGCCATCCACGGATGGCTACCTGGCAAAGCCGACGATCCACCCAGTATTCGGCCCCTGGGTAGTGTTAGCCTCTTCTTGTGCTTCGTCCCGCATGCGGGGCTTTTGGTTTTTGTGGTAGAGATGGGCTTTTTTACAGTTGTAGACATGTTGAATGGGAACGTCCTTAGAGAAAAAGCTGAAAATGTAAAATAAAAAAAACTGTGGTTATTTCTGACACGAGTGGGCAGTTTTGACTCAAATCTGCTCAAAAACATATTTACATTCATAACAATGAGTTGGTCTAGGTCTAGCCTATATATTCTTCCAATTATTCTTAGCTTGTAAAATCTTCAAACTAACAAAACTGTTTTATAGTTAAAAATTTTTGCTTGTGCTTGATACATATATACATATATATATATATACATATATATATATATATATATATACATACATACATACATACATACATACATATATATATATATATATATTCAGTCTTTCTTCTTACTGTAAAAATGCTAAAAGTTAGCTTAACTATATGCTAAACATTATTAAGCTTCATTTAACATTCAGAAAAATGCAAAGAATCCCCCAAACCAGGTCACCAATAAAAATGTTGTTTTTGGGCATAGTATTTTTTTTTCTTCAGCTTTATCCTGCTTTTTTCATCATATCTCTTCAGCTAATTTAGCCCTTAGCATAAATTACTTAAATTTTTCAAGTTAGTAAGGTTTTTACGTTTTTTTTCAATGTTAATTTATAAATATTGAATTATTTTCAGCTAATGTAGCTAGTTTTAGTGGGTTGCATAACAATTGTATTTGTCTCAAGTATTTTTCAGCTTTTTTCCTACCTTTCAGTTTTTGAAGTTAAAGTGGTTTTTAGCATTTAACTTGACAAGTGTAGCGGATAATTTCAACCGTTTTTTCTTTGAATAAAAGCTTAGCTTTTTTTTTTTTTTTACATTCTTTAGCAAAAGGGTAAAAAAAAAATAATTAAGTTTTTATTTCTCATCATTGAACATGTTTTTGCACTAAGATATCAGTCAGCGGTTTTTCAACAATACTGAATTTTCAATCAAGTCAGCTTTTACTGAAAATTTTTTTAAGTTTTGGGATAAAATTCGGCTTTTGTTTGTTTGTTTCTTTACTTATTGCCTTCCTTTTCATCAGCATTAAAACATTTTTTTAGTTTTTAACATAACTGGTTTGAGTATTTTAGTATAGTATAGATAGTCTAATATTGATTTTTGTTTCTTTCATCTTTTTTGTGAAGTTAGCATTTAGGATAGTAAAGTTAGGAACCTAAATATTTTGTTTTAATCTTTAATTAGTGACTTCAATTAGTTACTTTTTCTGATATGTTGCACATCCATTCATTACCTTGAAATTTTTAGAAAATCTTTAGCTTTTTAAATTTGCTTGAAATGCTTATGTATACCCAATAAACAATAATTGTGCTATTTATTATCTATCTTCTGTTTTAATATTGTAACTTCAGCTTTGTGGGAACAACTAAGTTTTTTTAGTTTCTGAACACCTTCAGCCTCAGCATGGTTGCATACATTCCTTGCATACATATTTCCAGGTTTTTACCAATTTTCGTACTACTTCTCAACATTCTCGAACCAACCTGTCCTCTTCTGTTCTTTATGTTAATAAAGTTTGGCCACGGAGCATCCTGGTGACATAAATCATATGCTGAAGAGGGCACAGCAGATGGGGAAGGCTTGTGAATTCTGTTCACAGCCTTGGCATGGTGTCAGACAGCCAACTGGGCCATATCCCATTCACTACATAAACATTTGGCTCCACCTGACATGACACGTTGGTTTGGGGTGAGTCATGCCTTATTCCTACATATCTTCTTTCCCTTGTGTTTAAAAGAAAAAAAAAGCTCTTACTGAACCAAACATCTTGTCTTAATTCAGCTTTCAAGAGCGTGGTTCGGCAGAGATGAGCTGCATTCCAAACCCTTTTTGCTTTTACTTTAACTGTGAGCTTTCTAATCAAACGTGGGAGCTTATAATGAGCTGCAGATCTGTTTTTCAAAAGTCAAGTGTCACAAAAAAACAAGGGTAAAATGGTTAAGATACTGAAGGACCTTCATGAATAATTATTGCTTTTTTTGCAGTGATATTAATGAAAGGGGAAGCTGTGATTCTTAATAACTTTGTAAAGTTCTTTTTTAACCCCTCCACTTTTGCACTCCACTAAATTTCTCCTCTTATGGAACTTTATCTGTGAAGGGTGTGATATTTTAAACATCTTAGCAAAACATGCACTTGTGGAAAAGATGTTACCGTGACAACAGAGCATATCTTTATAGTTATTGTTTTCCACTAAATACAATTGTTGGGAAAATTAGTTAATTTATACGAAAGCCACAAACATTTTACTTTGCTTATTGTTTTCCCCTCGCTGTCTGGTGATAACGACATCTCCTATCTCACCATCACTGGTGATTTCGTGATAGTAGATGTCCTTATCACGAGAAAACGAGTTAAAGATAAAACAAGGTAGGCCTTTCACTGCTTCCGTACATTTAAAATAACATAATTATTAAATATTTTTGTTTGTATACACAAATATTTGTGTTTTGCTAAATAATATATAATTCTAACAATAAAGTTTTTGGGGGGATATTTCAGTAAACTTTAACTCTTTAAACAAATTCTGAGACATTTAAAAAAATCTAACTTTATTACTTCAAATATTTGAAGTCAGTTATAGTAGTAGCAATTTTTTCCTGCTCTTAAGAATACCACTGTAAAGATTGGAATAAAAAAAAAACCTGTTTAAAATGAGGACAAATACAGAAAAACAGCCTCTGCAATTTGGGGATTTTCTGTACTCCTGTGAATCTCTTTCCAAATATTATTTTGGATGTCACAGACGCTTAGCTAAGCCCGTGCTACCTCTTACCAAAGCACCTCCTCCTGCTTTTCCGTAAAGAACCATCGATTGTATCTAAGACCTGGACTGAGCGAGTGTGATGTCACCCATAGTAAATCAAGTCAATGAAAGGAAGTCAATTTTGTCGCCATTTTTTCGCTGCCCTGTTGGAGCCAGAACACATCAGTAAGCTGTGATTGGTCCAAGTCAGTTTGAATCATCGTTTCTATGGCAATCGTTCTTGTCAATCAGTAGTGAGCTTTTTGGAAGGCCACATTCCTACCACTTAAAAGCTGACTCAGGACAATCAAACATTTTGAACATTCGATGTGAGATCATTTTTATCGAGGGACCTGATTGGTCGGTTTATAACTTAAATAACTTTCACTACAGAAAAAATATCTTTAAAAAATTAGGATTACCAAAAATATCACTGTTCTTCTCTCAAAAAAAAAATCTATGGGATTTCAGCTTTTTGGAGCCAGTGGGTAATTCCTGTTTGGAACATGAGGTGGGAGGGGTCACTCAGTCCAGTTCTCATATACAGTCAGGCAATCCCAGATCCTAAAAGCACCCGCATGTCATTCCAGCCACCCAGATAAAAGCTTATTTCTACAATTTTAGATCTAAAAATGTTTGAGGCTACATTAGTCTAAAAAAATTACATTAAAAAAATCACCAAACCAAGACATTCAGACAGAAAAAAAACTACTGAAAAGGACATTTTTGCTTTTAATCTTCAGAGATGTATGCTGTCAATGCCAAATGATGCAAACACATCTTTAAGCATAATTTATTTCTGTCTCTGTGGTCTATTTCCAGTAATGGTGTCTTTTTTTCTGCCTAGCTTTATAATTTAACCCTTCTATTGTGTTCGGGTCAAAATTTACCCATTTTCAAGTGTAAAAATGTTCACCTGAACACACAATAAGGGTAAAAAAAGCTATAATTTTGTTTTGTAGTATTTTCTGTCAATTTCCTTGCTTTCAAGTGTGATGCAGGACATCCACAGGACATTAAAAAAACTATCAACAGACCACACAGAGGCGACACTTTGCTCCCCTTTGTTGTCGTTACTCACACAAAGGCTTTAGACAAGTGGGGATGTCACAGTACTCCCAGGAGATGGCGCTGTCATTTACTGTGTAGCACCACGGCTTCTGGTCCCCATCTGGGTTTCTGCACACACAGAAACACAGTTATAGCGGCAACTTCTAATTTTATTTTTCATATTTTAAATAAGCTCCATAATATGATTTGTTTTTGTGGCTTCTGATATTAAAGCTGTAATTTTTTTCCAAACTTTTCCAGATGGGTCCCAGTTTTCTTAAACATTCATATGAGCTTATATCCAGTGTTTTTTCGGGACATTTTGCGATGTAATATTTGGATGGTGGGTCATGTGACTCCCGGGTTGCTATCGTGGCATGTTTTCATGTTGCTTTTGACTAATGCTTTCTGCACCTGAGTGACAAGTGTTGGGAAGTGAAGATATGGAGTATAAGCCAGTACAAGCCGAACTCATCTAAGGAAGTCGGACTGTCCCGATAAGCTTGCCAGCATCTTCAACATCCTATTTCTGCTGCATCAAGCAGCTGCTTTGAGCGCACACACCTGCAGAAGGCGTGCTCTCCCAGGCCCCTGAGGTCTGGCGCAACCACTGCACCCACGTGGAGCTCGTCATAGAGCAGATCTGAGTTCCACGGCAGACAGCGGGCGCCGGACACCGTGGTGTCCACCACTCCTCTGTAAGCTGTGCCTCTGCTCTTGTAGCATTCTGTGTTTGGCTCTGCGCACACAAAGACCACAAGGAGTCACCCGCCAAAACAAAAACGTGCCGCGGTTTCTGCAGGTTTGGGAAAACCCCGCCCCCCTCCTCCCCCCGAGTGCAGCCAATTTGTGACGACAGACTTCTTTGTGATGGGACGATTAGGAGCATGCCTGGGGGTCTCTCTGTTCGACAGTTGCAGCAGCTGCATCCACGCTCTGTGGTGACTTCAGCTGCTGCCATTCATCAAAGCACATGCACACATGCACATGCAGGAGCACTGCCAGCATGCAGATGCAGCAGACTATGAAGAGGGAGTGCGTTTCATTTACCAGTCTGATAAATGGGAGCCAAAGCTAATTCGGGCACATGCGGCATCCTTCCAAAACTCTAACTTTTCTGCATTTTCAGCCTAAAAAAATCAATTTTGGAATCAAACCAGATCCTGTTGGTTTACTTACGAAGGTCGCAGTGAGGACCGGCGTAGCTGCTCCGGCAGTGACACACCTCCTTTCCAGTGGACGTGATCAGACGGCATGTTCCGTCGTTCTGACAAGGGTTCGAGCGGCACACTGGACAGAAAGAAAAAACCTTTGAAGGACTGACTATGAGCCTGCATGTGTACAACATTAAAGACCCACTCTGTTGAAATTGTGCTTTTGGTGTTGTCAAATATATTCTTGTTGCATTTTCTGCATGATGGAGATAGAAAACAGCAGGTCTTTTTATTTTAGGCTAAAAACAGCATTATCATAAAGAACAGACCACTGGGAATGCTTTGAAAATAGATCAAAAGATGATCGGAATGGGACTATAAGAAAAACTGGAGGAAAACAAAATCGGACTCCCACTTCAGCCTCATACCGGCCAGTGTGTGAAAATATTGTCTGACATTAAACTTAAAAGGTTGGAGACCACTGTTTTAGCCTTAGAAATCAGGCTAAAACTCTAATTTCCCTTTTGGTTAATTCATAAATTGACTTGTCTCCACCATAAATTGATCTTGTCGGGGTCTGGCTGGAATTGTCCCTGCATAGCCACTTCATTGTGAACATCATAGATGTTCTATATGGTTTGTTCATTTTTAAAAGGGCTTCAACTCTGAAGTTAAAGCGTTACCTCCCGCATTCACCATACATTTTTCCTCTAAAAACGGCATAGGCAAGGGAAAAAAAAGTCACAGCTCTCATTTTCAACAGCTGTCAAAACCTGTGTAAAACATCAAAGCAACATGACAACAAAACACAAACGCATCATATCAGCTGTCTGCAACCCAAAAGTGAAAACTCTTTACTTTCATATCTTGCACCGTCTTCTATATGCTGCCAGAATATTTTATTTTTCTAAACAGGGATTAACCGAAAGTAAAATAGAGCTTAATTTTTTTTTTTTTTTTTTTGCATAACAGTGTCAGCGAAACCCATATCCAAAGTAAAAAATGAGTTTAGTTGAGCTTGAAAGAAAACTCCTCCTCATCTCTCTTACTGAGACTCTGCCAAACAGCCATTATCGTCCCCCCACAAAGCTAAAACATGCCGTAAGGACCCACGGGGTGTGTCCTGTAACACAGCTCCTGAGTCACAATGACTCATGTAATCAGCCCGCACTTCAATGGCCAGGTTGGAGCGGTAGAGGTGTGATCAAAGGGAGGGTGGGGCCTATCTTTCATGGCTTCTGCTGAGAGTTTATGTATGGGAAAGAAACACTGGTTCTTTTAGGTTGGGTGGAGGTCCGATCCATTTGAGCCATTAAATTAAGATTTTTGTTTTGTTTTTGAACAGCTTGGATACCTATACAGGTCGTCAAAGCAAACAGTAACAAATGGGGCCACAAAGTGAAGCTGAAATGGAGTTGGAGGAGGTTGAACACGGCTCTTACTTGTGTAGTAAACTCTTCGGCACTGGATTTCGCCCTCCACACATGTGCATTGTTCCACATTCCGCAGATGAATCCGTCCCCAAGACTCTCCGATGTCATAAAAGCACAAGTGTGTGGTTTCATAGCATTTTTCTGAAAGGAGGCAGGTTGAAATGTAAGAGGAGATAAAAGAGCTAAAGACAAGTTTTTGCTCAGGGCCCAAAAATTATGGATGTCGTTTTTTTTTTTTTATATTTGTATGTTTTGGTCACAAGACAAACGTGGCTTTACTGAAATATTATTGGAACAAAAGAAAAATAATCACATTAAAAATAAAGAATGAAATGTTCTTTGCAACTTAAAGCACATTTTCCTTTTTTGCATTATCTGTCAATGCCATCATCGAGCACTTTCTATATGGTTAACCCTTTAACACCGGAGCTTTGGGCCCCAGTGTTGACAGTCTTTCGTCAGCTGTAACTCTTCAACCGTTTATGCAGTTAGCATAATTCCAGCGGATTCTGAAGTTTATTTAGGCGTCGCCTGCAACATCTCAGATGTTAAAGGGTTAAGGAGAAAGTTTGGCTAAATATAGTGAAGCTCAAGAGTCAATACAATCATAACTCAGATAAAGTAACTTTTTTATGGTTTGTATAATTTACTTAGTAAAAATGTCATCTAACATTTTAATTTCCATCAGTTATTAAAAAATTGAATTTTAATTTTTAATTCGAGTTATGCTTACTGATGTTGAAGCGATTTTAAGAGGTACATGGCACTCTGTCAAAATGTCAGTTTATTTTACGAGTTCCAAACAAGTTTGGGTGTTATTGATACTATCCAAACGTGGCTAACATGTAGCTGTATTGGACTGTGCTTTTTTTTCTCGTTGCAAACAAGGTTGGGAGTTAAAGGGATTGTGAACATGCTAACCCAGCTAAAGTGTAGCAGTGTGTTTTTTTTTACATGACACTAACAAGGTTGGGATTTAGCGCAGTCACAGTAACATTTGTTTTACCGACATTAGTCAGTTAACAATCAGTTTTTTTACGTGTTGCAAACAAGATTGGGAGTTAAAGCTATTGTAAATACGCTAACGTGTATCAATTTTGAACTGTGCTTTTTTACGTGTTAGTAACAAGGTTGGGACTTAGCATAGTCACAGTATCGCTTGTTTTAGCAGTATCAGTTTGTTTTTACGTGTTGCAAACAAGGTTGGGGGTTAAAGCGATTGTGAATAAGCTAACGCAACTATTGTGTAGGTGTGTCAAACTGTTTTTTTTTTTTACATGGTACTAACAAGGTTGGAAGTTACCGTTGTCACGGTAACGCTTGTTTTACAGATATCAGTTTTTTTACGTGTTGCAAACAAGGTTGGGAGTTAAAACTATTTTAAATACGCTAATGTTTAGCAATTTTGAATTGTATTTTTTATATGGGTTACTAACATGGTTGGACAGAAGCTTGGACAGTAGCTGGTGTACTCACAGTAACGCTTGTTTTACAGATATCAGTCAGTTTTTTTACGTGTTGCAAACAAGGTTAGGAGTTACAGGTATTGTAAATATGCGAATACAGCTAAGGTTTCTAACGTGACTAACATGTAGCATGTCAAAAACAAAAATTAAAGTTACTGTGAACGCAGTTAATAAAGTCTGACTGGCTGATGGATTTATCTCTGACCCCTGTCTCTCTAAATGCATCTTAAAATTTGGTGTGCCCTATGGTGTGAAAAATAATGTACCTGTTTTGCTAAGTAAAACTGCAAATAAGTACTTGTTTTTATTAATTATTTTCAAAGTGTTCCTCTTTTAAGTGCAATACATATCTTCTTTGCTCACCCTACACAGATGCTTAGAGGCTTTTTTTAACCTCCTTCTAAATGCAAACAGATAATTAAAGCGCCGTACTTTGCTCGCAGAGTGTTCCAGCGAAGCTCTCCAGACAGAAGCACTGGAAGGAGAGCGTACGAGGGACCAGCCTACAGACGCCTCCGTTCTGACACGGGTTTGGCCGGCACGGATTCCCGATCCGCGGGGGTGAGTGAAGAAAAACTGAAAGTGGAAATAGAGAGTTAGAAGAGGAGGAGTGCCGACAACGGCTCATTTCCGCTGTTGGATAAACGAACCCTCTGGTCGGTTTTCCTCTGGGGCACAGAAGTCCCACAGCTGGTCCCGGTCAAAGTTGTGCGTGAGAGAGCACCTGTGGTGGACAAACAGGAAGGCAACACGGTCATGGTTTAGTCACCTTTAAGTTAAACCAAACATTCCTAAGTGTTTGTAAACAAAAGGCAATTTTGGGAAAAGGAATTTCCCTAAGCAAAAAACTGTTTGGTTTCACCTTTTAACATTACACATTTGTTCACATTTCTTTTAAAATAACAAAATTAACACCAGAAATGGGATTTTTACATTTCAATACCAAAAGCTATTTTTTCTTTGCATTCTTTTCTGCTAAATTCTTCTTTTCTTACTAAACCATTATTTTAAATGCTTTTTTTTTTGCTTGTTTTTTGTTGCTTTTTGGGGTAAAATACAAACTTCAACCGCTGCCCTGGTGTAAGATATCCCAAATAACAAATGCTCGGCATAGAAGCCCAGCCAAAACATGGAAGATTAAAGTCATGATGAGAGGAAGACGAGCTGTGTGGATGGAGCAAGGGCAGCCTTTGAATCCAAAGAATGACACTGTGAAGTCTGCACACGTGCTAAAATGCTTACCTTTTTTTGTACAGTTCTTAACACAGCAGACTTATGGTCCTTTTGACCTTAAAACCACCCAGCTCCAACACCTCCCCTTTTTCTCAGCAATTTGCTGCTTCTGGGATCACAGCGTTGCCGGAGCCTATCCCTGTCACTCATAGATTTAAATTGCTAAAAAATCTACTTAAAAATTACATTAAACTAAAAAGAACATCCTAAAATTGCCTAAACTTCATTGTTTTGGTTTAGCCAACCTACACACAGCGGCCTGACTCACCTCTCTGCCACTCGCTGACACAAAAAAAAAAAATGTGGGGACATATTGCTGCAACTTTTTTGAGTAGGTGGACAAAAGATGTTGGGCCGCATGCAGCAATCACAAACAAGTTGACTCAGCTTTTTAAACATCCACCCTCCCTGCCTCACTTCCAAGTAAAGAGGGCTGGAAAAGCCCTTCAGCTGTTTTCTGCCGCCGCTTTTTCCAAAATAATAAAAAGATGATGTTGCCAGGTTACAAAAAGAAATTGAAAAAAAAATGTGTTTCATCAGACGGGTTTTATTGTGGCAGCTGTTGATATATCCCCAGGAGGTGTTGTAGGAATGTGAGATGATGTGGGATTTTCCTGACAGGATCTTTATAAAAAGTGGAAAAAGTAGTTCCTTTTGGCTCATTAAAAACCATGAGGTGTTACCTCATCACTGCCCGCTGTAAATTAGGTATAGCTATGCAACTGTTACATGAAAAGCCACACACGTGACTCTAATAAAGAAAATTCAACCTGTTTTAGGCGCTTTACCATTCAAAACTTATGGAGAATGACCATAGACTAAGTGACCCCTCCCTCCTTGCATTCTAAACAGGAAGTACCCACGGGCTTCGAGACGCCAAACTCCCATAGACTTCTATTGAGAAATAGACAGCTATTACTCCGTTGTTATATTTGTCGCAATGACTATTCTGCTACTTTTTTAACATGTTCTTGATAATCTTAATTTTATTTCATGATATTTTATCTTTATTGCAAGTTATTCAAGTGATAAACTGGCCAAGCAGATGCTTCAATAAAAGTAATTGGTCTTGTGATGAACGTTTTACATGTTTGATTGGCAAATTGTCATGTTTATCAAGTAGGGGTGTGGACTTCCAACAAGCTCACTCCCGATTGGTGAGAGTGGTTGCTATAGAAATGTTGATTCAAATCGACTCAGACCAATCACTGCTTAGTGACGATTTTTGGTTTAATTTAGCAAAAAATGGCGACTGAATTGACTTCATTTGATTGGGGCCGAAAATAAACTATTTATAAACCAGCCATTGATTAAAATGGCCAATCAGATGCTTCAATCCAATGTTTGAAACGTTTCGTTGGCAAATTTTGTGTAGCCTGCTTTCAAGTGGTAGGAATGTGGCCTTCCAAAAACCTGATTGGCAAGAGTGGTTGCCATAGAAACATTGATTCAGACCCATTCATCATACGACCCATTCATCATACGAATGTTGTCTGGCTCCAACGAGGCGGCATCTGTATCACAAAAAAATGGTGACTGAATTTATTTCATTTTGCTGGAGCCAAAAGTAAGCCATTTTAAATGGATGATGTCACAGTCCAGTTCTCAAGTACAGTGAATGAGAAGGACTCACCAAGGTTTGGAAGTGGAGATGCAGTGATGATGGATCCTTCCTCCCTGTCTAAATGGGAATTTGCATTCTTGTCCTGATACAGTAAAAACTAAAATAAAAACAAAAACATTAAGAAGTGTTTCTTAGACCCAAATGAAAAATTGTTACTGACTCATTTTTTACACGCAAAACAGCATATACATATATATAGTACAGTGGTGAGAGCTTACCTTTCCTGCTGTCCTTGAACGCGTCCGTGGAGACCCCGGCTTTAGAAGCAGCCTTTGAAGTTCGCTGAAATCAAACGCCACGCGCTCAGTTTCCTCACTACTGGTGTCAGAACGGCCGACGACGTTCAAAACTTACCGCCACCGCGCCGAAAACCAACGACACAAGCAGGAGCCGAACGTGCGCCATGATTAAAGGTCGCGTGCGTACCGGGAAGCTAATTTCCTCGTGCCCAAGAAAAGGGGAAAGTAAGGGGGGAAAAAGAAGAAGAAGTCCGTAACCATGTCACGTTACAGCTGTGAGTGACAGAGTCCGCAGCCCGCTTTTGGTCATAGGAAAGCCTGCATGTATTATCCTGTCCCTCACCATTTCAGGGCCGATTGAGTAAACCTGTTGCGTCATTAGGCTGAGGCATCATATATGTCCCGGCGGGTGTTCCCTCTGCGCACACGCCCAGGGTTTTAATTGTTTCAACTGTGTGGAGAGCAGCTCTCTTTCACTGTCACTAAACTACTCTTTTCTGTCCCCTTCACAAATCACTCACCTTTACGAAAGAAGAATAGGCAAAAACCAGTCCATTTAAGTGTGCTAAAATTAGTCTATTCTAAAAGTCAGGTGATATTTTTGAAGTTTGCTTTTGACATGCTGTTGTGTTTCCTATCACTCATATTTTGTCCCAAACAGTGTAAAAAGTATGTGGGCGTTTACGATTTACTTTATTCTGGCGCTTTTGGGAGTTCATTGTCATATTTGCCATATTTTTTAACCATAGCTGCAATAATTTGCAGTAGAAGCAACTATTTATTAATTGTCAGTTGTTAAATACTTTCACAGCAAAGTCATTTTCATAAATTGGCTTTCTTATTCTAAAATAATCAAACAAATGTCTTTTTTTTTACACCAAAAGATGTCATTATTTTATGTAGATTATGTGGAGGGAAAAAAACAAATAGGGGCAATAAACTCCTAAAAGTCCTAGAATAAAGCATATCTTAAGCGCCCATCTTCTTTATACGCAAAATATATACAAAATATTTATTAGTGCTACGAAACAAATCAACGATACCCAGCAGGGGAAACGTATCTTGGAACAACACCGGCAACTGTTGGACGAAGGCGGGGTACACCGTGGACAGGTCGCCAGTCTGTCACATATACTATCCGTATCAAATGAAACTTTATTTTTAGAGCACAAACTGTGAAACACAAGGCCACAAAATATAGAAAGGTAAAGCCTCGTTTCCACTGAGCAGTCCGGTACATTATTTTGAGCATTTTTATTATATAGCGCTCATTTAAGCTAACGTTTCCACCGTTTCTTTACAGCGGCATTCATCTTAGCCGCCTATTTTCTTTCTAACATTAAATTCCTGTTATACACGATGTACCAGAAGTAAAGCAATAAAAAGGATGCTGCTGGAGGACCTCTACTCCACTGCAATGACACGCTAGCGGCCTGCACCATGCATGCACTGTAAAATCAAATCGCTCAGTGGAAGTGAGGCTTAACTGACTGGAAACAGACATATTGACATATTAGGAAAAAAAAGTTTCAAATCCAGTGTTGTGTTTCCTTATTACACATGCAAAAACTCAGGGGGAAATAAAGCTGCACGATGGCTGAGGAGAAATACATACATTACTGATTTGCAACCTAAAACTTTCTAAAATCAGGTCATAAAAATGAAGGTACTAAAATAAAATATAAAGTTAACAAAATTTGAAGGAATGCGCTTTAGTTTAGAAGCCTTTAGACAAAAACGAGGCTTTCACCCATGAAACAGGAAGCTGCTGGAACTCACTGCCCAACTGCTTTTACAAAAGACTCTTGTGTTTCATGATGATCCCTAACTCTAATCCTAATTATATATTCCAACATTTAAATTTTACTCCTGCCTTTTTTTCACACCCACAGATTCACTGAATGCGTGTTATTGTTTAGTAATGGGTTAAAAGTGAATTTTTAATGTTAAATGTTGAAACAGCAAGTTCGTTTCTAAAAACAAAAAATGTAAATAATATCTTCATATAAGATACAAAATTACCGTTACTTTCATTTTAAAAATACATATCTGTTAATACTAGTGTTAGCCAATCCTTAGAATAAATAGGACAAATATTAATAAAGGATTATTGACAAAAACGACTTTTTGAAGGTTTGTTTTTGATCAAAATAAAGGATGAATCTGCTAAAAAATCTATTTTTATGCTTCTAACACTCCAGGCTTGTGATGCGTGTTCAAGAATGTGCTAAACGCGGGTTCTTGAACACGCTTTTAGAGCCGTTTTCACGCTGGACTGTCACCACCCGATGCTAGCACTGAGTCACTGTTGTAAGAGGTTTGTTGCGAAATGTCAAAGTGGTGCATATCGCTTGGATTTTGCGCCAAACCTTTTTTTTTACACAGCTCTATTTTAAATGAAAGACTTGGTGTCATATACTGTAATCTGAGCAATTATTCATTTCTCCTTCGTGATCAAGTAAAGATAAGTAGAAAGTAGGGCATGTACGTAGAGCTCAAAACCTGACTTAAAAACTTGCGTAGCGACTTGTGAACACAAGAGTTTTGAACGCGAAAGCCCAAAACGCGTGCGCTGACATAGATTTTTCATAGAAAGTGGTCGCTTGGACGCGCATGAGCACGAATGTTACTTGAGTAGTTAACTGTCAGTAAATGCTCTCATTACCAACACACTGTAACTGTCAAGGACTATCAAATAAAGCAATTAATGACTTCACTTCACATCCAGTGGGAAGTTTACGTTTACTTTGTACTGTGACAGTGGTAGAATTAGACTCTCCAGCTTCATTTTCGTTTTTTCCCATCCATCTTTACCTCATAATGTGCATAAACTTGCATTTGTAGTAATCTAAAATATAATCATAACTATACCCTTGCTGAAAGCTCCTAAATGCCATAAACTTTTCTTTTCTGTTCCTCTTGAGCTTCCTCTATATAACATAAGTATTTCAAATATTTAAAATGATTTTAATGTCATTCAAGTCTTTAACTAACCACAACTGGATGTTCCTGACTTTTAATTGGCTCACTGTTCAAAAGTGGGACCCACAATCCTCTCCAACCCCCAAAATACAGATGCTTCCTATGGTTTGGAGGCATCCGGTGAAACTATTGCAGCTTTGTGAACTTTTTACCCTAACCCCTTTACGCCTTAACCCCTTAACCCTAACCCAGAGTCCACTAACAGAATATACCTTAGTTAAACCCTACAAGTTGATAAACAGAAAGCAAACAACATGTTAGTGAGCTCGTTAAAAGATGCAAACAAACAAAAATATCTTCTATGTACTAGCACTCACTTAAACGAATTGCATTTAGCTAGCTAGCGAACAGTCACAATTTATTCTTAAGCAGATACACACTCACTGCTTACTTTATTAGTTACACCTTGCTAGTCCCAGGTTGGCCCTCTTTTGCCTTCAGAATTGCCTTAATCCTTGATGGCAAAGACCCCAATATACCACCACCAGATGTATGTCTGCAAGTCTAAATGCATGGAGATGCTGCCGTGTGATTGGCTGGTTAGAAATTTGCGTTAACGAGCAGTTAAACAGCAAACATGTTGCTAACAAGTTGAATCCAGAAAAAACTAAACATTTTAGATTAATATTTCCTAAGACTTTCTTTTTACACCTAATTGTTTAATATGAAATAAAAAAAATCTGAAGGAACATTGACAATAGTGATGGAGAACAAACTGCAACTTTTTGAGCTTTATCATAATTTCATCATACTTTGTTTTAATCTCAGAGAAGCAGTTCCACACACAAAAGCTGCTCAATCAACATCGCGGGCTTACTTACCACATACTATTGCAATTAAGTATAATTACGTAGCAATTACTACTTACTTCTCAGCAGTTTTTAAAAATACGCAATGTTCAAAAACATGCCTATTATCTTTATTTTTTTCAAGTAAATGAACCATTGGAACTGTTACCTCCTCAAAGCACTGACTGTGATTATACAGTTTTTGTATATATTTTATTTTGCGGAGGGCATTTGTGTTTCTGTGTAAACTTTCCATTAGAAATATGCTGCAGTCTTGACATGTGGTATAAATGTGGGAAGATCTTTAAAGTGTAAAAGCCTGTAAAGACCTGCTCCGATTGCATTCATGTTTTTGGTGTTTTTGCACGTTTTTTTTTTTTTTTTTTGTGGCATTGTACTGATGATGGAGGGTTAACAGAGCTAAGCTCAAAATTGCCTTTCTGAGTATCTATTCATTCAAATTGTTGTGAATCAGGAGCAGATGAAAAAATGTTGTTTAAAAAGATCGTATTTGTGACGTAGAGAATACACTGAGCTCCCTGCTCCGCTCCATTCTGAGGCGTCCACTTAGAGACCAATTGATCCATGTATTTTCTTCAGAGAGCTCTCATCAATGGGGAGGAAAGAGGGGCCAATCAGGCACATTTCTAATGAACTTCTGCCACTCTGCAGAAACTGTCTTAGAATTTTTGATTTTGGCTAAAAACGGCACTATCGTAGCTGAAAGACCACTGGGAACACTTTTAAAATGGATCAAAGGATTATCGGAGCGAAACTCTTCAATTAAAAGAACTAGTTGCAGCGTCATCATTTCACTGTAGCTGTGTTTACATGGACGCAAGTAATCAGATTAAAAACCTGATCAGACTAAAAATGCTTCATGGACACAGGCCATTCAGAATACTCTGATCACACCGATTTGGATCAAAATTTCCTTCCGATTAAGATGGGTGGGTAATGCCGATTGTTGATCCGATCGTGGTGCATGTGAACAATTTTTTCTGATTGTGGGTCATTACTGCACTGGCTTTTACGTCATGAGTAGAGCATGTGAATATGTGACAGCCAAAAGGGAACTCCAAAAGATCAATCCTCTCCCACCAGCCTTTACTCCTCAGATACATCCAGTGGATCCTTGTCTTTGGTAGAGGACTGGGGACTAAAGTTGAAATGATTATCCTGCTGTCTCTCCCTCTTCAACAAATCTCAAAATTTACACCGTTCAGCTTGTGAAGGTTAAATCGTGCCCAGAAAAAATAAAGGCTGATGTCATTCACATGTAATACGTCTGACCAAGATGCATACTGCTGCATTGAACGCATGTATTTTAAGTTCGTCCATGACTAAAGTTGGTCGCACGTATAACCGTAACCCTAACCCGTCCTCCGGGTTTGTGCCGCCAAGAAAAAGATTCAGAACTTGCCACACGTACAGTATTTAGAAAATTATGCGTGTGTATAGTCGCTTTTAAATAATATCATTTTTAGCTTGTGGTTTTTTTTTTTACTTTGCTTTTATACTTTTCTACATGGTGGGTTCTCCACAAAGTATTTTTAAAAATGGCCAAGAATAGGTTTCAAAGAGTCTTTTTTTTACCAAATTTAGGAGATGTTCTTCTATGTTCAGCGTTTTTTTTTTGTACACCCGTTGCCTCTAACCCGGTTGAAGCAGAGTAGAAGCTTACTTTTTCAGCTCAGTGACTGTTGCTGCAAACAAGAAAGCTGATCCCTCGCTCATTGTCCGGTGAAAGCAGCCAGAGCAGCTAAACACCCGCAGGTGGCTCATCCAGTCTTCTCCTTCAAACTGAGCTTTCCCTTGAAATAACAAGGAAGGAGTTCCTTTTCAAACAAAAGCCCTGCCTAATGACGGTAGCTTTCAGAAAGGGAAGGGGTATGAAAGAAAAAGAAGGAGCCTAAATAGCCTTTTAGGGTTCACGTGTTGCCGGCATTACATAAAGAAAAACTGCCCGGATTCCACAGCTGGAACGTCCAGATGCGGAGCTAAAAATACCTGAACGGCCTGGAGAAGGAGGCTGCAGGACACAAATTATTCAGCTGAGCCCACTGTGCTGCTAATTATTGACAGTAATAACTAACTTAGCAAGCAGGTCAAAAGTGCCAGGAGTGCTAGACTCTGTGTACAAACTGGATGGCGACAGTTCTGCACATGCTCAGTAAGGCTTGCTTTCATAAAAGCATGTCAGAAGTCTTTTTTTTTTTTTCATTTCTTTTAATTGCAGCCATTAAAAAATAGTATTCAACAACCTCAAAACCACACAAGCTGGAAATACAGACAATAAAGTTACCGTCATGTATTATTATATAGAAAACAATAAAAACAGAAAAAAGTTAAATCACAGAAAAAGGTTTTCCTCTATTTGATCCTGAAGAGTTGAAAGGACGACCACTTTTCAGAGCTTTGATCTGTACCTGATGGTTTGTCGGAAGACGAAAAGAAAAAAGTTCAAAATGTATATTTGAATGTTGATAATCTTGATTATCTCTTTACTCAGATTTTTTAAAAGTCGTCAGGATTTTGGATTTTCGCAATAGTACGCTAATCTCAAAGCCAACTAGTTTAAATAAATCAAATTTCTTCCTTCTTCTTTGAGGCTATAAAACCAAATCTTTTCTTTTTAGAGTGAAAAATAAATGTATAGTGGCGTTGTTTCTTTTAAAATGAAGTTTTGTTAGATTTTAATCAGAAAACCGTTAAAAAGCAAGATCGTAATTTGTAAGTGGCTTCTAATGTAAAAACTTTCAGAAACTAGCTGAAAATTGCTAAAAAAAAAAACAGAATACAATTCATACAATCATAAATAGAACAAAGAAACAAAAACATGCCACTGTCCCAAAAGTACAACCAGCTCTAAAACTAAAAACCACAAAACAAAGGTACACCGTCTATGGTTTGTAAGGAACTGACAGCTCAAACATGCAGCCGGTTTTTGGACTCGTTTCAGACGACAGTGGCTCTGGATTTCAAAGTGCTGTAGTGGACTGGAGATGGGAACAGGGGATGGGGGTGTTCCCTCTAGACAATGGTGGCCTTGTACAGGTCCGTCTGGCAGTCGCTGACCTCTTGCGAGGTACGGGCGCTCTGCGCCATCTGGACGCTTCTCATTTTGGTCTGGCACTGCCGCAGCTCGGCGACGTAGCCCTGAAAGCTGAGGCTCAGCTCAGAATCCTCTCCCTGGGAGGCCTCCGATGCCCCTTCCTCGAGGTGCACCCCCTCCACGTTTACCCCCTCCTGCGGCGTTGAGGCGGCGTCTGATCCGACGACGGTTGCTTTTGCCCCTGCAAACAGAAAAAAAGAAAGCATACAGACGTTTTCTGACCAGCTGAAGTATTTCAGGGCATAGCTGGGGAGGCGGTTGATTTAAATGCTACTGTTAGCATGTTGTCAAATCAACACCAATTCAGACAAATAAAAAAGAAACAAATTAAGTACAAATTTAGTCATGGTTGACAAGTGTGCAATTGCGGCCACAAAATCCTAAAAGGCACGATTCATTTATGTTTGACTAAAAAAAAACAAAAATTTGTTTACGTCGAAAGCCGTAGTCTTGTTAGCATTATACAATATCGGTAACTTCCGATCTTGTTTGCAACGTGTAAAACAGACCGATACTGCTAAAACCAACGATACTGTGACTATGCTAACTCCCAACCTTGTGAGTAACACGAAAAAAAAAGTCAGACATCGGTTACATGCTAGCCGCGTTAGCCTTACTGTAACTGCCAACATGTAGAAAACAGAATGTTACAGCTACAACAAATGTTACTGTGACTATGCTAACTCTCAGCCTTGTTAGTAACACGTAAAAATAACCGATTCCACTACATATTAGCCGTGTTAGCACGTTCACAATTATACCCAACCAAACATTTCAACAGAGCGCCATGTACCTCTTCAAATTGCTACGACATCAGTAAGCACAACCAGAATGAATCCATATATAAGGTGCACTATTGTTTTTGAAAAAAAAGAAGGCTTAGTGTGCCTCATGGTGCGGAAAATACACTAATTTGACTAGTTTGCAAAGGTTTAACACGACAAAACTAGCTAGTCTCCAAAACTTTAACATTTCTTTTGTAGAAAACACACTTTTAATAACAGAAATTTCCAAAAATGGTTGAAAAGTTGCTCAGTTAAATGAAAATAAGGACTTTAGTCGTGGGAACAAAAAGCCAGTTCCCTAAGACGTCTTTATCAGCATGTTGACCTTTGACATTTCTTCATTTACGGCCGCAGTGTTGTCATCTGCTGCTATAGTGTTTCTGTGATGACAAACACAAACACAAAAATAGAGGCTGCAATATGAATTTGCTTCTGTGTTCTAGATAAAACTCCCCCTCCGTCCTGTTAGGAGTCACTGTGCTGCTGACATTGCGATAAGCGGCTATTTTGTGACCCCCGCTGGCAGTAAACACAGAGGACGTTCTCAGACCCCGAGCGGTGATTCACCGCTGTCGGGCTGTAAACATATGCCCTGTGGGTTAACCGCTCGCTACCTACACCTTGCTCAAGGTGAGGTTTTTTGACATTTTCTTGAAGAAGTTTGCTTTTTTTTTTTAAATACCTGTGCATTTATTTTGTAGTTTGAGTTTAACTGTTTTGGTTGATGTTATACATTTTTCATTTTTTTTAATCCAGAAATGACCAAAAATTATGTTTGATTAACTTTTGCTTTTCAAAATGAATCAAAAACGTAATGAAGCATTGAACTCAAACAGGGGAAAAAAACAGTCAGTTTACAGCTAAAAATAAAAAAAAAATCTGTTTGGCAGGAAAAAATATTTAAAAAACAACAATGATTATATATTTGACTTTTTAAAAGGTTTTTTAAATAGCTCTGCCTGCTCTGTCATGTAAAAAAACGAGAGTTTAGTACGACTGCGCCTGCTGTAAAGGTCAGCAGTTCAGCCATTCTGGAATGAACCCAGATGTACGGACGGACTCAGCTGAAGCTCGCCGCCCAAAGATCAGCGTACTCCCCGGCTCAGACTGCCAGGTGGATAATAGGTGTCAGCGGCTGTCAACTCCCAGAGCTCAGACATAAGGAGCGTGAAAAAGACCTGAGGGGAAGCAGAGCCCCAGGTGTCCTCTGGGAAACCAACACAATAAAAGATTGTTTTATTCTTTTAGTGAAAAAGACTTTTTTTGTGGGAGTAGGAGCTAAAATACTTTCTCTCGTAATGAAACACCCTCTAACTGTAATTCAATTGTCAGAATTATGAAAAAATGCTGTAAATAAGCTGATCTATTATTGGGTATTATTAACATATTTAGGATGTTGATAAGAGGAAACAATTGTGTTATTTTGCCCCCTAGTGGAGATTGAATCCCCCGCAGCTCTGATCAGAGCTGATAAAAATCAGAACAACTGTTTTTATGGATGTACAAATAAAAAAAAATCTATTTAACATTTAAAACACAAATTTTGCTAGAAGAATATTTAATACAAGTGTAAATATGTGTTTTTGCACACACTGAAAAAAACAAACTCAAAAACACTTTTTTTACACTTATTTATGAAGAATATTTGTTCAGTCAGGGAGGCGTTCTGAACAGCAGAGGGCGACAGTCGAAGGGCTCATCTACCATGGGGGATTTCAAGCAGCCTGAAAAAAGGCTTTCAGACTATATTTAGCTCACTGGAACAAGGCGCTTTATTCTTCACACCTTTGAAACTTATGCTGAGTCCCGATCGCCACCGAATGATGAAAAGATGAAAATAAAAGTGTCTGAAAAGTGGGAATGTGGAGGTGTCGGAACTTCTCCAGGTTTCTAGCAGCGAGGTGGCTGCACTGAATCATACTTACTATTTTAGGTGGTGGGGGAAAAAAAGAAAAAGACAGGGAGAAATAGGCAAGGAGATGGATGAAAAGCAATAGTGACAGTTTCTATCTGTAGCACAACCCATGGATAAGGTTACCATGGCGCCCGGTGGTGGGAAGAATCAGCCTAATGCGCTTAGCAACCAGAAAAGAGACGGAGCCCCAGAGCTGAAGGGCTTCCATCATCATCCGTCGTCTTCGTCGGCTCATATCTCCTCATCAGCAGTGAGGTCGTGCCCCCCCCCCCCAAAAAAAAAGGATTCCATGGGATTGACTTTCCATGGTGGTGATGGTGGAATTAGTTGAAATTCCAGAAGAAGTCAAACAACTGAGTGAAAATATCGGAACAGGTACAAAGAAGAAAATAAAAACGGCGGCAAAAAGCAGACTGCAAGAATGACACATGTAGCAATGGATCTGATGAGAGACCAACCCACACACAACACCACAAATTTAGCAAAGGCAAGACGCAACATATCAATGGCAAAAAAAGAGCATGCAATTCAGCAGGGCTGCTTAAACTGAGGAAAAAAAAGGGTAAGTAGGCCAAGCAAACACACAGCAGTGCCGCCGCCAAATGAGCGGGAAAACACACAAAGGACTGGGAGTTGATGAAAGGAGAACGCCACAAGACAAGATGAGGCTAAAAGGAGGACGGGAAAAAAGACGTGCAGAGGAGGAAAGGAAGGGGACACAACGTGTAAAAAGACAAACGAGAGTGATTTCCAATTCTAACATTTATTAGATCTATTCAATCACAGGTACAGAGTTTTATTGGCAGTAATTATCCACAACAGGCACCTGGAGAGGAAGTGAGTGACGGGCACACTGGCGGCGGCACTGCTGACTAACTGCGTTCACCGCCGCTCAGTCTGCTGAGCCGGTGCAAACAAAACAAACAAACAAACAAATTTCAAATAAAGAAGAAAAAAAAAACAGCTTTTACATGTGGATGAACATCTACAGCACTGCTGAGAACAAATTTGTAAAATGCTCAAAAATCACCAAAAAATCCGTAGAGGAGTCACATTTGCGTGCATCCAAAAATATCACATGATTTATTCGGCTGGAGTGAAGAAAAGTTGACCACACCTCCAGGTAAACATGGGTCAGAAAGGAAGTGTTTGTTTGTTTTTGTTTTTACAGGTGAGTCTGACTGTCTTCAGGTGCTTCACTGAGATTTAACCAGAACAAACAAAAAGAATCCACATCAATTAGTCGTTAAAGTGCATCAATCAATAGAGGAAGTCATGACTTTGGTCCATTTGTGACCTCAGGACACACACACACACACATGCACGCGCACAAACACTGGGTTGTTACGCTGTAGAAATACCTGAAGTGGACTGTTTGCCTCCGCCCGCGCCTTCAGGCTGGGAGCAGGGGGGCGGCGGGGTGAAGTTGGCCTCGGGGACGCTGCTCTCGAAGGAGGACATTGGAGTGGGTAAAGGCGGGAGGAGTGTGCTGTTGGGGCTGCTGATGTCGCCCTCGCCCACCAGCGTCAGGTCGGCGGGGGTCTCCTCCACTGTTCGCAGGTTGGAGCGAGTCTCCGAGGGCCGCGGGATGGGGGAGAGGTGGGTGCCAAACGTCGGGTGGCGAGGAGGAGGGAGCAGACAGCGCCTGGCCGCGGAGTGTCCGTTGGCGCTGGAGCTGAGGGAGGAGTCCAGGCTCTCTGAGCGCACGCCGGAGGTGAGGGAGCCCCGTGGGGGGGCCCCGTTCTCTCTACCCTGTTTCAGCGAGGAGGAAGGGGTGGAGCTTGCCAGGTCGGAGGAGGCTGAGCAGGAGGAAGTGGGCGGGGTGACGCGCAGGAAGTCGGGAAGCACCAGGTCTTCCTTGCTCAGGAGTCCACGCTGGTCGTTGGCTCGGCTGCTCTGAGCCCGGCTCAGCAGCTCAAAGAATTCTGGGAAAACAGGAAATAAAACTGTGAACCTTTTCAAAGCAATGACACGGAGTGTTGAACATGCAGCACAAGGAGCACCCCCGACAAAGTGAGCCCTGACGCAAAGCAGGCAGAGATATCCGACACAGGCGAACACACAGAAGAAGAGGAGGGTTTACCTTCGGCTTCATCTATATTAATCTTTCTGTTTTTCCCTGGCAGTGCTGAGTCGGGTCCACTTGCTCTCAGAGCAAAGTCCTTTGGTGTTGACCTGTCATCTCCCTGCAGATGCAACAATAACAACGGACTCTGTTAAGGGTGGGGTTGAAGGGGGCGTAAGGGGACGAGCTGCAAAGCACCTTACTGCAGAAAGACCCCTCACCCCTCCATATAAAAAAAGAGCCTGACCCAGCTGTCGGTTCTGTGTCTTTCTTCACTCTTTTAGAGACCCACTCCAATACAATTGCATTTTGGGTGTTTACAGCATGTTCTTGTAGCATGTTTCTCATGATGGAGGACATAGATGAAGAAGATTAAGCTCAAAATGCATTTCTGAGCTTTTATTTATTCAAATCGTTATGAAGCAGGAGCAGATGCATTGTCATTTGAAAAAGATCGTTTTTGATCAATATGGGCCACAAGCTCCCTGCTCAGCTCCATTCTGAATCATCTACTTGTAGACACACAAATTCATGTACGTCTTTGTTTTCCTCGTCCGAGTTGGGGTCTGGCTTGACACTGTACGGCTGGATCGCTCCAATATCGCTCGCCATTTTTTTGCACCGGTAATGTTAGAATGGGTATGGCTGAAAGCTAGCGGGAGAGAGTGTAAACAGACGGATGATGGGGAAGGGGGCGGGCTTCCTCCAAGTCAACAGTCCCGCCCACAACTCCGAAGTGAATTTCTAATGACCTGCTGCTGCTCTGCAGAAACTATGTCCTAGAAAACGACTTTTTTTTTTTTGTCTAAAAGCGGCATAATCATAATTAAAAGACCACTGGGAACGCTTTTACAGTCCATTCAATTGGAGTGGGTCTTTAAGAACCATTTTGCCTGATTGTGGCACGACAGGAAAAGCAGCCAGAGAGCCGAAAGTCCGAGCGATGAAGCACCCAACGAGGAGTTAGTATCCAGAGAATGTTACTCACACTGATGAAGAATGATGCAAAGGCAGAACAGCAGGTAAACGAAACCCTTTATGTTGCTGTTTTTACAGACGTGTGAGGGGAAAGGTGGAAATACTCACAGCAGCAGAAAAACTCCTTGTTGGAGGGTGGCCTCTTAGGGAGGAAGACTTGAGTTTCTCTGTTTTGACAAAGAGAAACATGCGTCAAAGATGAAAAAATAAAACAAAGGGTGAGTTTTAGTCATCTTTTTTTCTACCCCTTCATGTTGTATTTGAACTGAATTATTAAATCCAGGACTCCATTTAAATTAGCATCAACTTGGTCGGAAAAAATATAGAAGAACATTTTTTATATAATTAGGAGTAAAGTCAGGCATGAAGAGGTTAAAGGTACTTTTTTATACTGTCCAAAAATAAATAAAAAACAAAAACTTCTGAGCAATGATCTAAAAAGGATCAATTTTCAACTAATATGTCCAAATGTTGTATTTGACATAAATACAAATGAAACGTTTCATTAAATTAATTATTTGAGTCTTTAAAAAAACAGTGTAATTACCATACAAAAGTTTTAATCAAAATAAAGTCATAAGTAATAAATGACAGAGGAAAACTTATTAAAATAGTTGCATTAAATGCGACCTGATTTATTATCCCAATCAACAGATCTCAAGCTTACAAAAATTTTTTTGCAAATATTTTACATTTTAAACTAATACTGTCGTGAACATAACCTTATCAAATCATTCAACAGATCATTATTGATACTATCAATGCCTATTTTTTATTTTTAATGATTTTATCAAAGGGTTTTTTAAATAAAATCAAAATCATTTTTAACCCTTAAGCACTAGAGTTTGAGTGCCTATGTTTACAGTTTTTTCACTTCTGTAAACTCTTAAATTGTTTACATGATGATGGTAAAGCTGCTTTTCTCCACACCAGAATCAGCTGATTCAAGTTGATTGCAAAAACGGTTGAAGAGTTACAATTTATAACAGAGTGCGTGTTGTTTAGGTGACTCTCTCTGGTGTTCCAGGGTTAAAAACCAGCATCCCACTGTACCCACATCAATTTGAATCCTGTAAAGTTCCCAGAAAAGTAGCTGACCTTTTCCTGAGCACGGATCCGCTCGCTCCAACACCACCCGTAAGCCATCCAGACTCGATATGGGGGCACCCAAGTCCAACGGCTCGGTTTCTCCGATCTACAAGCAAACATTGTTAGAGATCCACCTGCAATTTGGGACATTGACAGATCCGACACAAGGATGCGGGTGAGAGTGTGATTAGCTCATATGCTGCCTTTCAGCTCGGGTTTATAGCATAACGCAAACGCATAATAACTTTAAAACTGCTGGGCTAAAATAAATCCAGAGGTTAAGGGGTTGAAATAAAGAGTTGGCATGTTTGAGGAGTGTCGTCATTCCTAATTACAGCCCTGCTGCTTCATCTTCACATGCTCGGCTGAGTCACAGGCCTAACCACTGTGTGGAGATGGAAAAGGGGATGCGGTCTCCTGACCACAGTACTCCACCCTGGTGCAGCGTCACAAGCAGCATGAGAGCTTAAAAGACATCGGAGCGTCGTAACTTACTATTTTGGCCACAAGATCACTGAGGTGGAGGCCGTATTTGGCTACTACAGGTCGCAGGACCTCGGTGACGGGCTTGGTAGGTTTGGCTTTCAGTCCCACAGAGCGGTTAATGGGGACCAGGTCCAACCTAAGAGCAAACCAGGAGCTCAAGTGAATGAGAGAACATTTATAACCAGGAAAGGATAGACATTTAGAAAGGTTTCTACCTAAATAAAGTTCGCTTTTCCAGTCGGAGGTTCCGGGAATTAAGAGTCATACAGTCTTGGTCCAACACTAAAGGCTGCAAGAGGAGGAAAACACATTAAAAAAAAGCTCCCTGTCTCCAAAGTTTCTTGGTGTTAACCGCTTGCTAATGCGGGATGCCCCTTACCTTCTCCCCTCCCACCAGGAAAAGGTCAACAGCAGCGATGTTGACACCGATGTTCCGACACAGATCTTGGAGGACTTCTCGAATGGAGGCGCCGGGGCGGAGCGACAGGGAAGAGCAGGAGCCGTCAGACAGCAGCACGCTGCAGTGTTTGGGTGATCGCTCCCACGCTCCTACTGAGTGGCGATTATCCGACTAAAGTCAAAAGGTTGGCCGCAGGATTCAAAGGGTTAATTTAGCAGTCATCTTTGTTTGTGTTATGTAAGATGAAAAAGTGAGTGGGCTCCACCAGTAAGAATTCTGGTGGTTCTATGAGTCTTTTGTTACCATGGTGATCTGACCAGAGGCGACTTACCTCAATCTTTGAGCCAGAGGTTGGAATCTCCAGACTGGCGCTGGAAGACAAGGAGCCTTGGGACTCTCTCCGTCCGTTAGTGCCTGGGAAGTCTGTGCAGCAAAACAGGATTCAATCAAAAAAAAAAAAACAGAAAACTGAAAACTTTGACAACAGAGTTGCAGATTCTCACCAAGACTGATGTCACCAATGTCCTTCTTCTTTGGCCCCTTCCCAAAGCTCCTGTTTCGGCCCCACGGGAAGAACATGCCACGCTTCTTTTCTGCATTCTCGTCCCTGCTGTCTTCATTCAGCGACTTCCCTGATCTCTGCTTTCTGGCGTCCTGCAGATCAGACAACAGAAATGAATCAACAAGCGGCTGATGCAGTAGATAGAGTGGTGGTGATGGTTACAGTACCTTCTTTGGGGTAGAGACCGTTGACCGGTCAGAGCTTGCGCTGTGTTTGGACGGTGCGGGGCTGCAGGGAATTTGGTACGGATCTGGAAGTGGCTGACCGTCCACCTCAGCACGCAAACACTCCAGGTAGAGGGAGGACTTGAGGAACCGAGAGTAGCTGTCAAACTTCATCAGGTTGAAGATCTGCGACGAGGCAAAAAAACAGAACAGAAGGTTTTTTATGAAGATGAGCCATCGGTCTGTTTGTAGTAACAAAGATTAAATACTTCAGAACGCAAGGGCTGATCTTCGTCTTTACACGAAGCTTGTGACCGTACTCAGATTACAGTATTTTCTGTACTATAAGACGCACTTAAAAGTCTTAATTTAACAAAAGAAGAAACAACAGTGTGGCTCATAATCTAGAGAACCTTATATATGGACTCATTTTGGTCGTTCTTGCTAATGTTGAAGCGCTTTTGAGAGGTACACGGCGTTCTGTCTAAATGTTTGGTTAGGTTTTATTGGAAATTTGCTAATGCGGCTTACGTGTAGCGGTGTCTAACTCTTTTTCTGTGTTATTAACAAGGTTGGGAGTTAGCGCAGAAACAGTATCATTTGTTTTAGCCTATTTTTTATCTGTACATAGTTGGGAGTTACAGGTATCGTTCATACGCTAACGCAGCTAGCGCTTCTAATGTGTCGTGTGAGGCAAACAAGTTCTAGAATGACTGTAAACGCATTTCATAAAGTCTGATTGACAGATGGACTTTTTTCTGAATCTTCTGTGTTGCTTAATGCGCCTTATAGTTCGGTGCGATATATATATGACATAAATAAACAAATTTGTCTGTGCGCCCTTTAACCCAGTGAGCACCTATAGTCCGAAAAAAAAATCTGTGATCTGTCACAATGTTTGGTTGGGTGTTATTGTGAATATGCTAATGCTGCTAACATATAGCGATGCGTAACCGTTTTTTTGTACGTCTTTTTTTTGGTGAAATTTTTTAAATGCCGTTTTACCAGTATGAGTCTGCTTTTTTTATGTGTAATACCCAAGCACTTCTATCGTGGCTATGTTTAAAAACAAGTTATAGAATTACTGTGAACGCAGTTCATAAAGTCTGACTGACAGACTTATCTCTGACTCTTTTGTCTCGCCTAAAGCATCATTCATTGACGGTGTGCTTTATAATCTCCAGTGAGAAATATATTATATATATATATATAGTGAGAAAAATATGATAATCTGTCTTTGCTAATGAAGTTTGTACCCAATATCAGTTCCAAAAAATGTCTGAACAAAAAAAAAGGTGAGTGAATCAGAGCAAAAGGACCCATGAGAGGAAATTCTTAGCGCTAGATGAAAATACTCAGATCTCTGACTGGAAGCGTCTAAAATGAGCTGTCTTGTCTGTTTGTGGGTGGACGCCAGTTTGTGTTTATCTCTCGGGGAAAGCCGCCGTCGTATTTGTCAACACACCCAGATGGCCACAAAAGAAAAGCCAATATGTGGAAGCACAGCGAGGAGGCGGCCAACTGAGAACAAAGCCCCCCAGTGGATGTGGAATCCTGGATTTCGTTAAGACTTTCTAGAAGATGCCTTGATCTCTGGCTCGATAAGAGATCGAGGGAAATGACTAAAGCGTGAGGATGTGTTTTCCGTTGGTAGACATGCACCTGTAGCTGCTGGGTCTTGAACATGTCAGGTTGGGGGGAGGTGAGGACGTCATCGGCCAGCTGGGCCTGGCTGTCGATGTTGACTGGCATAGTTGCCTTGCTGGACAGGAAGCTGTTATAAATTTCTCCTGCTCTTTGGGACAGCTGCAGGAGAAAGGGTTTAGTGAGAAACGAATGTGTCTTCAAAGATGACCCTTCACAATAAAAGCAGTGTTTTATTACTAAGGGTCAGGGGCTAAAGCTTGGGTGAAGAGCTAAATGTTGGTGAAAGTGGGACCTGAAAGTGTTTCCTTTGACTAACACCTCTTTGCTCAACATGAATCACCTGCCTAATAAATTCTTACCACATCTGTAGCTGTACTTACCTGCTTTTTATCTGTTGCAGGGACATGACTGAAGTATTCACAGGCTTGCCAGAACAATATATTCTCCTCGCTGAATTCTTTCTTGAGAAATTCCTGTGGAGGCACACAAGAGGTTTTTTTTGTAAGACCTCGAAACGAGGATCACTTTCTCATCCTACCAGCTGTGCTGCTGTTGAGGCCATTAGCGAAGGCACAAAATTACTGGGTGCAGTGTAACGAGACTGGTACGCTTGCGAGTGTGGGCGCAGGATGGTGTGGGCGACTGCAGCTGATCCGAGTGTGGAGGGAAGGTGAGGAGGAAGGGTGGTGGTTCTGGGAATGGAGAACTTAATCTGGAAGCGATCTGAAGGTGTTGTGGACCAGATACAAAGACACATCTTTTGTGTAGGAGGAGAAAGTACTTGGTAATAAAACCAAAAAAGCTCCAAACTGTGATTTTGGATAAAGTATTATAAACTTAGAGCTCCTTCAGACAAGTACACCTCAGTAGTTCCGTTGGAATGGATGTTATTAGCAAATAGAAGTCGTTTGTTTGTGAGAAACTGGCTGTTAAAACATATCTTTAAAGACCCAACCGATGAAGAAAATGAAGCTGAAATGATGTCCTAGAAATGACAGGTTTTTAGACTTTGGCTAATCATAATCAAAAGACCACTGGGAATTCTTTAACAATAGATCAAAGGATGATCGGAATGGGTCTTTAAATAATTGTAAACATGAAAATGACTACTTTGCAGGTTATTTTTACAGCATAACTATTGCAATAAACAAGGGACTTTTTTCAGTACTACCAAAGCTGGCCTATAACACTAACAGGATTCAAGTTAGATCCTTGAAGTCGCATTTGTTAACCTGTGGGACATTTCATTTAAACCAAACTCACTGAAAAGTAGCGCACTCCCACAGGGTCTTGCAGGAGCCGCTCGAAGCACGTGGACCAGCTTTCAACGCGCTGCTCCGAACCCCCCTGATGACCACCTGCTCCAGGAAGACTACCATTGCTGTTCAAGCTGGTCTGGCTGCAGCACCCTTGCAACTGAATCCCACTGTAGTCTGGAAGATAATGAGACATATATTATATGGGAAATGTGTATGTCCTGTGAGCATTTAGAAACCCTTCTACCTGGTTAGTTCTGTTAAGATTTTGCTCCTTATACCAGCATGTAATAGATTAAAAAAGAACAAATTACTATTTATTTATTCATTGACGGACTTTTATTGTCCAAGTTGTTAAAGAAGCCAAATTATTATCTAAGAATGTTTTTTCTACTTTAAAATTTTCTTGCTGTTTGACTACTGTTAAATATGAGGCGTGAAACAATTCATTTTAACAGTGATTCAGTGTTTGTGGTTTCCCAATCGATTCACTTTCAGTTTTGGTTCATTTTGAATGATCCCATTCAAACCGATTCACTGATCTAAAATCATCCAAGACATCTTTAGCCAAAAATGTCTTTGTGACTCAGAGATAAAGACCTGGTACTGAACGGTACAGGTTAAGTTTTCCAGATTCCTTGTATTTCTTGCAAGATAATCCAGCGTAAATTAACGTACAAACAAGAATTAATATCAAATCCATTCACATTTTAGTTTTATAAAGTTCCTCCCACAGTTGTTTTTCCACAACAAAATAATAAAAAGGGAACATTATAAGTAATAAGTAATAAGGAATTTACATGCAGTTCTAGTTATGAAATATAAGAGCTATAAATGTGTCTGAAATCAGAAAACATGGCGTGAGTTTGACCTGCACTGGAAAATAAAGAGTCTAACTAAATAGTTGTGTAAGTTGCACATCATCGCTTTGATGTTTGCTTTTGGGAAGTGTAATACAAAGAGGGAGGGATCGACTCCACAGCCAAATGGTGTGTGGCTTTGTGTCACGGCGAGTCTCTATTTCAAGCCAGTGTTTGGATTGGCTCTGATGTATTCAGGCTGAGGTTTTGGGATATGTTTATCACAGAGCGCGCTGCTCGCTTCATGGGAGGGTTAACTTGTGTCTGATGCACGTTTCCACACCCAGAAGCCTGTTTCTGCCATTGACTATATACAAGAACTGCAACGAGTGACTCCTCCCCCTTCACGTTCCAAACAGGAAGTGGCTACAAGAAGCCAAAATCCCATAGACTTCCATTGAGAAATAAACAGCTATTACTCAGTCATTTTGTTTGTCAGAATAACCGAATTTGCTTCAATACCTTTTTATTATGTTCTTCCTAATGCTTATTTTTTTATTTCTTTAGTGCAAGTTATTCAAGTTATAACTGGCCAATCAGATGACTTAATAAAAGTATGTAGTCTCACATCTTCCGTTCAAAACGCTTGATAGACAAGTTCTCTGATTTCTTAAGTGGTAGAGATGTGAACTTAAAACAAGCTCACTCCGGATTGGTGAGACTGGTTTCCATAGTATAGTTGGTCGAATCCGAATTGCTTTCCTACCCCTTCACGTTTTATTTGTGGTTTCTTGTTAACAAATAACATGCAGATTTATGTTTGTGGTTATTCTGTAGCCTTTTCTTTTTACCAGGAGTCCTGCTTGTGACTATACTGTTATATTCAATCTCTGCCAAAATAAATAAAATAAATAATTTGAGTAAAAAAAACGTAAAAACTTTTATTGAATAATTTTAAAAAAGTACAGGTAATCGTTTTTTTTTATGTAGCTTAAAATTCTATAAAATCAATCAAATTAAAAAGCAACTGTGTGATTTTTTTACGTTGGATTTATTTTGGGACTATTTGATAGCAGGTTTTTTCTTTTTTTTTTGTTGCTGTCATTGTTACCCATAAGACATCACAGAATGTTTTCCTTTTTTCAAAACAATAAAAGAGACTGCAAGGCTGTTCTGGAGCAGTATTTTCAATGAAACGGCCACACTCCACATTTGCTTAATTTGAGAAAGATTAAAAAAATGTATCCTTAGAAAAACCATACATAGATAATAAATCTAGCCACAAATATATATAATAAATCTAGCCACAGAGCGTGTTTACGCCTGTCTTAAGTTTGAAACAGAATAAATGTAGCATTAAGCTAAAAGGGTACCTTTTGTTTTGAACCATGCTTCAACCCGGAAGTCAACAGGGATTCCTTTCGGTTCATGCTAAGATTGGAAGTTATGGTCCGATTTATATTCATAAAATCTACTTTGACTTTTTCCCCCTATTATGTGCTCCACAGTTGTATATATTAACATAAAAATCATCCTCTTCCTCTGCTTCTTCCTCCTCTTTCATTAACTCTCAACTACTGTGATTTTTAACACATCTACTGTTGCGTTCTTGTACTTTTGCTGTGATCTTAAAGTAACACTGACGTCCCAGAAACAGTGACCTGAGGTTCTACTGTCCTTGGAAATGCTGAGATTACCTCAAACTTTCTGTTTGTGATCAATGTATTTATTTAACGTGAAGAAAGAACTCCTCAGCACTGTTTTCTAATGTTTTCTTGCTAAAGCAGCGGCATTGCAGACAAGAAAGTTGGTCATTACGAAACTAAAGACTTCCAAACATGACTTCAGTACATTTTCAACCTCTGATGAAGCAGCACTTCTTATGATAGCTTCTTTTCATGGACTTCAAAGATACATAGGATATTTGGGCTATCAAATGACCCAGTTTTGGAAAAGCTTTTATATCTAGATCCTTTTTCTGTTCTAGATCATTTCTGTAGTACCGTGCTACCCTAGTCCCATGTTTCCAAGCAAAGCAAATGATGTCCAAAACACCCTTTGATCCATTATTCCTCTTTTCCAGTCTTGTGCCCTTTTCTTTATTTTTTTTTAGTCTGCTTTGTCAGGGTCACTGCGGTCGGACCTTGACATGACTGGCGGGAACATCCCCTTCTTCTCTAGGGTTTCTTCCAACTCGGAATATTCTCTCTACACATAATGGAAATTATAATATGACCTTTTCCAAATTGATGGACAACCCCCTCCATCACCTGTTTGTTTAAACGTCTGCTTTTATAGGCGCAATCACACCTACAAGTTGACTTGCTTGTTGCTTTTTTTCCCACGCTATTCATATGGAGGCAGAAGGACTTGTTTCTTTCCACATTCTTTGCGTTTGCAATGTAATGAGAAATATGATTTTTTTTTTGTTTGTTTTTCCATACTCTGAACATTCTACGGCATTCATCCATGATTTTCCTTCTGACACTAAGTGCAATGAATCATAGTGGTAGAGCAACTCGGCATTTAAATATGGAAACCCCAAAAAACACCCGTAGCAAATATCTTTTGTTAATGAGGCATGATGCCGACAGTAAGTCTTACTCACAGTAAGACATTTTATTAGACCATTATACTGGTTTAAGGATCCAGTGGAAAAATGAACAAAGTTACGGAAAGTAGCCAAGAGGAAGGCTTTTTTTTAAATTATTTTTACAGAGAACAAAACATGTAGAATTGTAAAAACATAAAACAAGAGTAGAATCAAATCAAGAATCAAATCAAACATTTTTCTGTTGGTCATTTTCTGAATATTTTTAGAACTTTTAAAGAAAAAAAGAAGAGGAATTGTACTCACCACCATCTGAAGAAGCCGCAGACTGGAAGAAAACAAAGAGAGACATGAGTGAGAAGCTGCCCTCATGACCTCCTGTGCTGAGAAAAGACACTAAACCATGCGTTTTTGCAGACATCCGAGCCGTTTTTTTCTTGGTTTCTGTCCCAGAGAGTGTGTCTCTGCCGGGATTGCGCTCAAAGTTTGGGACCTTAAATGCAACAATTGATCTGCAAGTGGGTGGACCCACAGCCGTTCACACCTCCCCACTTCATTTTATCATGCCCTTTTCTACACACACGCACACATGCGCATGCCTACACTCCACATCTCCAACTGTTTGCATTCCTGCTAACTGCAGTCACATTGATAAGAGCTCATCAAGGCAGAGGGCTGAAGAGGCCGTCTGCGTACACGACGGGCCTCCGCTCAAATGCAAATGAAGGACCGAGTGCTTCAAGCATGGAATGTCCCTGACGAAAAGACAAAAGAAGAAGAAAAAAAACTGTCTAAATCTGTATTTGCTTTGCCTGCGTAGACCTCGACACTGCTGTAACGCGGGAGCAGCTGTTGAGTCTTGAGGTTGAGTTGAGTCAGAAGATAAGATTTGGGAAGAAAAAAAAACTGCCGAGGAAACGGTACGGTCACAGCCTGTTGAGAAGCTTTATTCTGTGAGTGTCTCTGCCTTGATGTCAGCCGTATCTAATTGATATAAAAAAAGAAAGGAAGTCAAGGTAAGAGCCAACGTTTTAGAAAAGATGTAGAGATTTCTAAGAAAAAAATGTTAAAAGGGAAAATACGAAGATGATTGAAATAGCTTTTAGTCACTTAGCTAGGAAAGATGTTCGTATGTGACTGTTCAACAAACTACTGAACCAAAAATATGTTTTATAAGACTAATTATAAGAAGATTAACGTCCAAACTTTAGTGACAGGGCTGTATTTAAACACGGAGCACACCTAAAAAAAACTTTTTCCAAGAACACTTGCTTTATCGATGCGTCGGTGGAGTCATCTGAAAAAAGGGAAGACTATCTCCAGAAAAGTGTTTACAGAGCTGCCACTTCAAAGTGTGAATGTTCAAGGCTGATAATACGAGTTTCCTTCCAAGCTTTAGATTAAGCTTACAGAGGACGCAAGGTTTTCTGCGGCAGTGCTTCTTCATTCACTGAACTGGGATGTAGCAGAAAGATTGAAAGGAAAAAGAAAGAAAAACAATAGTGCTTTATCCATCCATCCATTTTCAGAACCTGTTGAATCCTATTTGGGGTCATGGGGTTGTTAGAGCCAATCCAGCTGCTGTTTGGTGAGGGCGGGTTGCCGGGCTCATACAGGGCCACAATAGAGGTTGTTTTGTTAAAAGAAAAAAAAAAGACCGGTTCTTTTGTGGATGTCTTTTAGCCACATAAAGCAATGGTAGACACAGAACTCAGTTCCATTTTTGGGGGGAGAAACCACATGTAAAACGTCTATCAGACACATACCGCCGAGCCACTAATTTTCTGTCACCGCCTCTTTACAACTCCTTCACAGAGTCCAGCCCTGCATCAACAGGCCACCGCTACTGTGGTGGTTTGCATGTGTACAGTAATCATGGGTGGGATGAGGACCAACGTGAAGCTGGAACACAGACCGCCCACTAAATCCGTTTGTCTCTTTAGATCTAAAAACAGCTCAGGCTTGAGCCTTTAACACAAGTGAGGATCGGGGTTTGGAATAATGTACGCTAAATGTCTGATCTTACTGATCAAGCGCTATTGCTGCACGGACAGGGTGTGCACATGGTACATAGGTGCCTGCAGGATGCTGACCAACTATGCTCTGATGTTCCAATTTCCTCATTTCTAACATTCAGACTGGTGCACACAACAGGTGCACACTTATCATTTGAACAGAATTAATAGGCCCCTTGCACGATACGCAGGTTTTGGTGAGGTAGAAAAATCCGTATGACATACCTGTGTCTCATCTACTTCACCCTTACTTACCCTTATGTGATGTTTAAGAGTTTGCTACAACTTGTCGCTCGCAGCATGCCCATAGAAAAAAACATGCAAGAATGTTTTCACTCACAGAGTGGTCTACGATTTTAAAATGTCATGCCCCAAACAGATTTGGGAATTTTTTTGCCCACAGACAGACAGATTGTATCCACCCGTAAGGGCAGTTGTGATTAAGTCATTAAGTATTGACAGCGCCTCACTGTACATATGACACATTAGGTTTGTTTTAGATTTATGTAAGTTTTCTCAGAGAGGTAAAAGAGTAATAATTACTCATCCTCAGAGTTGATGCAATATCTCATTGTTTAACCAATAGTCACACACGGAAGAAACTTCCGTGCTGGGTTCAAACGGAAAACTATGGAAAATCCTTACTCCTCTAAAGCTGAACAACAAATGTTTGTCTTTTTGGTTTCAATATTTATGAAGAAAATGACAGGTGCATTTTTATGGATCTGTTAAAGGGATAAAACAAGAATAAGTATGAGGTTTTATAAGTTGGAGCTCTTTTTAATATTATTATCATCAGAATGCAAAAAAGAAGCTTTCAAACAAATGGTTCAATGGAGAGGTGATAAATGTGTGTGAGGCTTGAGGGTTTGACCACACACAGTCATGTGCGCTTTACGATCTGCTCTCTGGCCTTCAGGTTTGGTCGCAGAGATGACCCAACGAGATCGTCACCTCTTGAACGTCCGTTCCCTTCCTCTGCTAACACCTCTGGAGCATAAAACTGCTGCAGGGGGGTATAGTCTCAAGTGCATTGCACCACTTCTCTCCGTCTTCCTGGAATGTTGTCATCCACTTCAGATTGTCAATCAGATCGATGCCAAATTCAAACAACGGTGCAGAAAATTGAAGTACTTTGGCTGTCTAGTTTTAAACCTCAAGGCGGTAAATCCACCTGGCCGTACGGTCTGACCAGGAAACAAAATTTCCCTACATGTCAACTCTTTTTAACAAACATTTCAGATTTTTTTTCAACTTTGAAACCTGTTTAGACACATGCCCGTCTTTAAAAGTTCCTGTTTACAGCTCTGAAAAGTTCACTTTTACGCAAGTCTGAAGCCTGCAAACAAACAAGCAGGAGTGCCGAGCATTTCAAACAGCTGTTCAAAGAGGAAGAGACACACACAGAACGAGGCAGAGATGAGCCACAAAGAAGGAGATTAATGAGAAAAACAGCTGACAGAAGAAAAGGAGGATCCTGGCTTTTTCCTGAGGAGGAAGAGAAGGCTCAACTGGGCAAGCCACTGTTTACTTACAAAGTTAAAGTTCCAGCTCCTTTTGAAGGAGAGTCTCTTTTTGAGACTCATTGTTCCCTGTTCTGTTACACTCGCAGCACACAGACAAAATATATGTGTGTGTGTGTGTGTGTGTGCAAATGCATACCTGAACACTCTCCACCCAAGTCTCCACAAACCATGTCTGTACAAGTCGGAGAAAGGGAAAAAGAGGGAGGGAGTAGGAGGCAGATATTTGACAAGGTAATAGGACAGAAAAAAAAGGGAGTAGGACGAGGCGGCGCAAAAGAGGGAAGAAAGATTCCCTTACTCTGCGGCTGTTGCCATGGGAACCGAGCTGACAGTACATACTGACTGCCACAGAGGCAAGGAGGAATCAAAGGAATCAACCCCCCCACACACACACAAAGACACACACTTAAACCCACAAGGGTCCACAAACCCCCTCTTCTGACTCCAATTGGTGCACTCCATGAAAGACACGAGAAATAGGCACTCTGGCAAAACGGAAGCCAGATTAATTCTTTGTCAGAGTAAATAAAAGTTTGGTCGTCCAGTTGTGGAACTCTTGAGTTCATTCACACACAAAAAAAACCCTTTAAAAAAAATATAAACGTATATATTACGACATCGATACTCTCCTGAGCTGAGATTTCACGTTTCTTTTTCCCAGCTGTTCTTCCAGCACAGGTGGCTCAGAGATGAAAAGCGATCTTTGAAGTCAAATTTGCCGGATTGAAGGCCGGATGAGACGTTCAATAACACCCCTTCTATTCGTGATGGATTTTTTTTTTTTTACCACCATAGTTGTTTGATTTGTGGGTTTGGTTTCTATTTGGCGGGGAGAAGTGGTGCAGATCTCAGGAGCGGTGTGAGCTGACATAATTAGAAAAGACAAACGAAGAGGAAAGAACAGATTGTCTTCCAACACAATAGCAAGGATTTCTAACAACCCAAACTTAAAGAGAAAATAAACACTCCAGGCTGGGCTGAAAATAACAATTCTACTAGAAGTAACTTCAACAATTGATCTTTAATTTGCGAGGCTAATTTAAGAGAACGTCTTTGGTTACTTGGATGTTTGTTCAGATATTTTGGTGCAGATGCCAGTGGATTGTCTTTTATTTTTTTAATTTGTTACGCTGGAGTCATCCTGTTATTGCCGGTGCATTTTCCGAGCAATAATCCTCACGCTGTGCATGCCTGCAGGACCTCACCACGCAAAGAAATGAGGCTTTTATTTGATAAAGCGTGCAGCTTCCTGCCTAACGACATTAAACTACCTTGGAAGAGACACTGAATTTGGCGGTTTCACCAAAAGAAAAGAGCATTGGAGATACATTTTTAATCTTTGACTAAAATGAATGTGTTTGATGAATTTGCCATCTTTGACGTCTAATCCCTGATTTGTATTGTTTATACACTTTGGGCTAAATTGTGGCATTTTCAAGTGAAGATAACATCTAAAAAGGAGAAACCTATGAATAATAATGAAGTCATACAATTCGGAAAGTAAATCGATTTTGAAATCTCACACATACATTTATTTCTATGCAAATAACCTGCATTTAAGATGCTACAGTAGATTTGTCAAACATAAATAAAAATAGAATAAAATACATAAATACACAATGAATGTAGAGCCTTGGAAATCCTCTTAACCCGGGCATGAAAATAATCTTAGTCTGCTATCTTTGGCAGAAGACAAACACATCCCCTGAAAAATAACATCAACAAAGAATCAAACATGGGGGCAACTTCCTTTTGAGGGAGGGTAAGGGCGGGGTAAGCTGATAAGATGGAAGACATGCTTCTTCCTAAACCATGCAAGGAGTTTGGGTGCGAGAGGAAGAGAGAAAGAAAGTCCTCTGACAATATTTAAATGTAAACACTTTTATTTTGAAAGTTAAAGAGCAGGTGATGGGATATTTTTTTACAGATTTTGATTAATTTCTATTCTATTGAGAATTATCTGATAAGGAATAACTTAGCCTGGAATTCTTCCAGATTGTTTTGAAACACGACGCGTACCCAATAGAAGAATGTCTAATATGGGACCTATTGTTTTTCTAATGAGTAAAACTTATTTACATTATTCAAGATAACCAGCCTAAAGGACAAAAAGATGTGCTTCCATGTGTGAAGATGCTCTATCAAACACTGAGTCCAGTGCTACAAAAGCAATCCAGACTTTATGTGTAATCTTAGTCGTTCAAAAGACTTACACAAGTGATTTACATGTACAACTGAGGCCATCATCAAGCTACGTTTCATCTCTTAATCCTTCTGATCACAACTAATCCTCCTGCCTGTTCCCTACCCGAACAGGTAAGCCACAGCAGATGGGTGCTTCCATGTTATGGTGTGGATTAAAATGCCATTATTCTAATCAGTCCTCTGCATCAACCACTTGTTGCTGCTTAAAGTGTTGTTTTTTTTTACAGCTGCAACGACGGAAAGTTTAGATTTTCTCTATTGCGAACATCGATTCCTGCCTCTACACGGGTTTGACTGATGCTCAAGAAAAGATCTTCGGTTTGGGTTTGAGTTAAGATTTGAAATAAAGCTTCGCAAACTGCCACTAGCATCATGCTACCATCCTAGCAACCACGAGCTAACACCATGACTGTCGTGTGTGAGAAACTACAGAGCATAAGTAAATTTTACCCTTTTACACCGGAACTTTAGCTTCAGTTTTGACACTCTTTCAACTACTCTCATTCATCAGCTGTTTACAAATGACATTAATCCAGCAGATTCTGAAGTGGAGAAAAGCAACACTTCACGTTAGCAATGTGTTGCATGGTGGTGCAAAGCCGTTGTGAAAAGCCGCTTTTCTCCGCGACAGAATCAGATGATACACATTGATCGTATGGTGAATGAGTTACGGAAGGCCAAAGAGTGTGTGTTATTTCTGTGTCACCGGCAACATCTCCGGTGTTAAAGGGTTAAGGATGCAATTGACAGCTTTGTGAAGTCTTTTATTCTGAACAGTGTGTCAGAGAAACGACCCAGAGAAAATGAAAACAGTTCTGCTGCAGTCTTTTACTGGACCTCTGTTATTTGCAAAGCATTTATGTAGCAAGCTCAAATATAATAAACCATCCACACGTTTATGGTGGATATCATCAATTATGAAAACTTGTTGCAGCATTTTCTATTTGATTAATGATTTTGAAGTTTTGATTTTAGCTAATGCTAAAACAAGCTAGATTCTTTTTTTTTTTTTTTTTTTTTTACTAAACAGCAGAGGAATAATAATAATCTGATCATGATCAGGCAGGGTGGAGGAAATTCTAGACAGGAAGTAAGTATGACAGGTTTGATTTAGACACAGCTTAAGTTCACCACATTGAGGGGAGACACAGGAACCAGTGGTCAACCCCCCCACCCCTTCTCTGCAGTTTATTATCAGAGAAGGATTTGCTCACGAGCCTCAAGGGCTGAAGGTAGATCAACCACATGAGATGCCACCACAACCTCCAACTGATGCCTTCCTTTGCGGTAAAAAAAAAAAGAAAGAAAAACGGACTTTCCAACCTGAAATCCGAAACTTATAATTAGCTCTGAGAGTCTCCACAAAGTTTCCACAGAACCAAAGGAAGGCTGTGTTGTGCAAAACTTAAAAAAAAAAAAGTTTTAGTTTGTTGTGATTTGATATAACAGGGACACAGAACAGTATCACCCACCTGGACATGAACAAGTACTGATAATCAAGTCAAATAAACAGCAATCTGCTGGTAAATGTCTACTTTCTCTGCAAAAATAATTGATCTTATGCACAGATTTTTAGCCTGATAGTGGTTTATTTTTAAGTTTGTAATGTGTATGTAGTTGGCACGGTAACAAGCTGATGAAAACAAAACGGATAAACAATAAGTATTTTTTTTAAATCTTTTTTTTTTTTTAAAGGCTGAATGGTATTTTTTTCCTAAAAATGTATTATATGAAATCTTCCTGAATAGTTTATGGACTTTTGGACTAATAAAAAAAATATCAAAGATGAGAAAACAGTCTACTTATAGAAGAGGTTTTTTTAAATTTTTTTTTAGGTTTGATCAGAACACTGACAACCCAAAGCTTATGGGTGCATTGCATTTATTGGAAAATGGTTGGACAAAGCAAGTGATCACATGGCCTTCTAGTTTATTTCAACTTAAAGCAACATTTTTACATCTGTTACCAACGTATCTCCACCAGAAATAACTGCTTTTCCAAAAAATTGTCAAGACATATATTATAAACACTCTGCTGTGAAGGGTTAAAAAATTAAAACAGAAAACCATATATATAAATGTTTGTTTCTGTTTTTATAAATTGTTACCCATGGAGAGACTGGCATCTGCTCAGCATAACAAACTCAAAGTGATTCATGGGGGAATTCCCCTATTTCAAGCCACTTTTGATTTCAATCCTGCTTCAACCCAGAAGTTAAAGGGTGTCATACAAATCGAAGCAGACCAGAACCATGATCTGACCCCCACTGGGATGGACAGCAATCCACAGACTCCGCTAGAGTCAAAGCTTTTTTTATCACAATGTGCAAATCACTCTGCAGCAGTTTAAAGATGGCACCACAGTGTAGTAACTCAGAACATGTGACATGTTTCCTCTAGCCAGTCTTTACGTCTTCACAGTACTACTCACAGCATTGGTAAGAATTAAGCAGTGTTTTTTTATTGAAAGCTTTTACCTTCATGGAGGAATTTACAGTAGGTGGTATGTTCTCCATTTGGCTGTGTTTGACTTGGTGGAACATTTTTCATTAAATAATCGGAAGCTTTGTCCACCTTCATTAACTCTGCTCAACCTTAGTTGTCTTTCAATTAACCAAAATATGCTATAATGTGAGTCATCTTACACCGTATTCTTTCAGCATAGGACCAGTCCTTGGTTATGAAGGAAAAGCTCAGGGTTGAGAATCGAGCCGACAAAATTCCCCACCAATCGGCGAGGGCCTGATAGAACAAGACCTCAGCGTGGAGCGGAACCATTTTGCATCAACGTAAGTCTAAAAAGATCTCGGCACGGGCAAACTCTTTCCAGTTCCTTCAAGGAAGGACATGAAGCCAACAGGCCCAAACAGGCCTCAACTGTTTAGCTTTGAGTGTTTGGGTACAGAAACCTTGAACACGCCAAGTCGACACATGTAAGATAGCTATGTCCTCAACACGCAAGAGAAGACATTGGTTTTGGCTGAGTAATCTCCACACCCTTTTGTGTTAGTTAGTTCTTCGGTGACGCATCAAATGAGGGTAGCAAATAATAGCTATACAAAGGAGGATAAAGCAAGAAAAACAAATAGGGATGAATCAATTCTCAAAGTAGAAGCCTTGGTCTTGTGTCTTACCTAAAAACTGTTTCCTACACATGTCTGTCTAGAGACAGCAAGTATCTTTGTGGTTCCAGTTTGACCACACAGCAAACTCAGCAGCCAACAGCCACATCTGGTCATCTGGCTGGTGACTGTTGCATGCTCATACTGCAACTGGAACGCCCACTGCACAACTTCTGCTGTCTTACTTGGGTTTTTTTTCTCCCACTAGGTGGGTTTCAGTCCATCAATGTGCAATCAGAAAGCCTATGTGGGGAAAAATATGCAAGAACAGTAAGGGAGCTCGCTGTGTTTGTACTGTACGGTTTGTGCATCATTTAATGCTAGCCTAAGGACAGTTTTCCTGAGCAGAACTGTCCGCCCACACTCCAGAGCTGGTCCGCACTGCTAATCTCCACAAATACACCATTCCAGTTCATCTTCTTAGGTCAAAATAATCTAGGAAAAAAATCATCACACAGAAAAAAAACATTACCTTGACAACCAGAAACATCAACCAACTTATAGTGCAGTGAAGTTAATTTAAGAACAAGAAAGCCTTGAAGGCGAGAGGAAAACAATGAAGGAGCGATGATTGGAAACAGAAACGGGCTTCTGCAAAACAAATCAGAGCTGAAGTAAAACCAGAGGCGACCGCGTCGAATTCAAAGTAAACAGCTGGCTGTAACGCGATGACCCCAAAGCGCAATCCCGATGAACATCCACTGAAGGGTTGATTTTATCTGGCAGCAACAAGCTCACATCCCAGTGTCCTTTACACTGATTTAGACTTTAGAGTGTGGCTAACTGACACTGAATGAGGGGTCATTTCTCAGGGCAAGTGCAACTAAGTGCATTTCTGGAGAATGAGCCTGTTGGCTGTCGTAAAAATCCAAAGTCAGCACGCGTTCTGCAGCTGAAGCACCTCTTGTTGTAGCGTTGGTTTATACAGAAGTGTGGTGTGTGTCATACGACACATGGGAGTTTAGCCTGCACCGGTTAAAACTGTCTCCAGACAGACCACGCAAGCTGTTTATGCAGCTACAGCAGGTAGAAAAGTCGACGGAGTCACTAGACGAAATAAGGGTGATTTCATCACTTACTGAGTTAAGAGTTAAAGTTTGCTCCATGTATGGCGCTGGGTGCCAGGCTCGTCTTCAGCGCTGTTCCCTGCGGCTGCTGCTGTGCGTAAAGGAGTCCATTGGCAGGATCTTGGCGGCGTGAGTCTGTTTGCAGGGCAGACGCAAGAGCTGCATGTGGAGGAGGAGGAGGAAGAGCGTGCAGATGAACCGAAAATCCTGACAGCTA
>BSAI01000212.1:9190876-9276539 GCA_036245035.1 Adrianichthys oophorus | reverse complement strand
ACTAGTCTACAAGTCCATATACTAGTCTACAAGTTCACATACTAGTCACCAAGTCCACATACTAGTCTACAAGTCCACATACTAGTCTACAAGTTCACATACTAGTCAACAAGTCCACATACTAGTCAACAAGTCCACATACTAGTCTACAAGTCCACATACTAGTCTACAAGTTCACATACTAGTCAACAAGTCCACATACTAGTCTACAAGTCCACATACTAGTCTACAAGTCCACATCTAAGTGTATAAGGTCACATAAAAGTGTACAAGGCCACATACAAATTTATAGATGTTTTATAAGAAGTGCAAACGCTCTCATAGTGAAACTTTGGCGCAATTTTAATAAAGAAGACCTGCCACATTTTTAGGTGAGTCAGAATGCAGGTTACTTCCCTCTGCAGGTCGCTCATCACTTACATCTTACATCCTTTGCTTATGTGCTCATTCTTTTCACAGCCAATTACAATCAAGTTCCTGCCTTTAAGTTTATAGATTTTTGTTTATCTCAATTCCAGCCGTTTTCTCTCTGCTCTATTCTTGCAATCCCATCCCATCTATCCCATCTATGCAAAAGTCATTGGCACAAAGCCTAACTGCTAAAGACTTAGAACTTATTTTATGAACATTTTCTGTTTTATGGTAAATGTTTCTATTGTAGTATTACCAAAATCTCTCTTTATTACAATAACACTTGGGCAAAATCTTATCTAAAAGCACCAACTGCTGATAAGAGAGACTGTAGAAAATCAAGAATTCAACATATTCAGGAGGAGGCAGAAGAAACTAACATTATAAATGCAACAAGACACAGCAAGATGACATATAAAAATCATTTAAGTTGCAGCAATTAAAAAGGAACAAGTTTTTATCTTAAAATGTTTGCTTTGTTTGTATCACAAAATGATTATAACGTCCAGAACAGTTTCTGAATAGAACACGTGTGGAGACAGATCTGAAGAACAGCTCTGCCGTCTATCTCTGAAGGCCTAAAGTATACGATTTGCTTCTGTTTTGAGTGTGTCTATAGCAATTAAAAACATGGAGGAAGTCGGGAGTGTGCATTATCTGAATATGACTCATTGTGCATGAGTAACAGACAACTGAGGAAGCAGCGGCCCTGACTGACATTAATGCGAGGGAATGCATGTCGCCGCACAGTCAGCAAGCACAGCGGCACTCATTAGCGACCAAACAAATTGGTCTGTGCCTCTGGGGCGCACACAAAGACCACTCTGTGAGCGACCCTCTTGCCACAAGCGAAGCAAACACAGCTGAAGGCGAAGCAAATGAAAGGTTTGGGAAGGTGTAGGTCCACCAAAAGAAAACCAATCCAGCTTCTCTGCAAGCATAAGGCGTGGTGGAAAGTATGGAAACCAGCTATAGAGGTAGACGTACACAAATAAAAGCTGACACCCTGAAAAGACAAAGAAGAAGTTGCCTACCTCAAGGTCATCCAGAGAGCGAGCCAGGCTGAGACGTTTGGCGGAACGCCGTTTGGAGGCACGGATGCCTCCCATTCCCCAAAACCTGGACGTCTGACAACAAAAAAGATATAAATATCACTGACACTGTCAACATCTTAAAATTAATTAATTCATCATCCAAACCCGTTTATTCCCTTTTGAGGTCACTGGGTTGCTGGAGCCTACCCCTGATCCTGTGGGGCACTTGAACCTGCACCCTAAACGCATTGGCAGTCTATCGCTTGGATACATCTGAAAATACTTCTATTTATTTAACCCCATAAACATAATTTTCTTACAGTTATAAGGACATCAACTTCAAAAACCAACAGATGCTAACCCTTAAATTACCGTACATTTCTTGTTTGCTTTTTTTTCTGATTGAAATAAAAACAAAATTACTCTGCACTTGCGATTTTTGCCTTGAATTGCCACTAACGATCTCAACAACAAAAAAAAAAAAAACTGGAAATATAACAGTGCAGACTGTTTCTTTCAAGTCTGGTAAGTCTTAGATATCCATTAAACCCACCACAGGGTGTTTTAAACCAAACATTCCAGCTCGCCTTATTCTTACGGTTGGAGCGGCTGTGCCTAATATTTAAAGTGCATTGAAGAATTGCAGATAATTACCACTGCATGACATGGGCTGAACCCTGTAATTTGCCCGGCTTCCTGTCTAAGATTGTCTTCTTTCTGATCTTAAGGCGAGCTGGAGGAGGAGGGGGGCGATGAAGTCGTGATCCGGCTCAGACTAGAACCAGAAAAAGTAGAAGGATGTCAAACTGGAGCTGGTAAATTTTGTGGGCGGGGACCCCGTATGGTGCGGGTTCACCAACTTGTTGCCTAATCGAAGCCCTCCGCTTGCGGTTGAGGGAAACAGAAAACACTGAGCTTCTCAGAGGGGCGACGGGATGTGGATGCAGAGGGACATCTTGTGGGCGATGAGGAAACTAACAACCAAAGCAGTTCATTTCTACATTTCTAGCAGTGACATCAGTGATTTCTAGGGATGTAAAAGATACAGATCCGTATCGAGTTATGATTGTTATGAAAGTCACAGCAGTATTGGTTGATAAAATTACAGATACAAACAAGAGTATGTTTGTAATGAGGTATAATCAGGAAGTAAATAATCGATTTCTGTCAAACTTAGTAATAGGGATGTCCCGATCAGAATTTTTTGGCCCTGTTCCAATTCCAAATCATTAGATTTTTATATCAATACCGAGTCCTGATCTGATTTAAGAAAATGAAAACAATGTTATAAACTGAGCAAAACAGGTTGGTCCTTATTTTTATTTAAACATCCTTTTGTCATTTAGCACTTAAACAGAGCACTTCTGAGTTGTAGCTTGAACAATTAAGTAAAAACCGTGCAACTATCAACTAAAAAAACATATATATATATATATATATAAAGATAATTAGCCATGTGAGAAAGTTTGGAAACTGTGTCAATAGTTCCTTTAGAACACTTTTTGACCTTATGTGATTCATATCTCCATTCAAAATTAAAAGCCAAGACTTTCATTCCAAAGTCGTTGTTGTAGCATGAATATGATTATGAGTTTTCATGACTAGATCAAATCTTTGTTTTATTTGTTCTGGTAGTTCTTGAGAGATTATGGATTTATTTAGGTTTTTTTGAAATAATCTTTTTCCCGAGCTTTCACTTTTGCAGCCGTCTCACTGCCGTCACTGTCTGCAGCAGGAGAGTGCAACTCTCATTAAAAAGGGAAAAAGAATCTTTTTTCAAAGGCCTTTGTAGGTTGCTGTTTGCATTAAGACAAAATGCAAGAGACGCTTGCTGTTTAAACGTTTATTAAAAGAGTTTTTGACCAAGAAAGTATGAATCTGTGAATATCTTGATAACTTTACAAAACTGTTTTAGTGCGTCTCCTGCTGCCATATTCTGGTACGCTTTATGGCAAAAAAATGCTGTGCTCCGTTCATGATCACAGACTTCTATTTGAAACTATTTGAAACAACAAGCTTGACACACAGCGCTGATCAGAATAATAAAGATAAAAAAATTCCAATTGAGTCTGAAACAACGTGATCGGCCAAAAAAGGCATTTTTTATTTATAGTTCTTTACAACAAATGAATAATAAATATCTAGATTGCGTCCATTTTGCTATAAGAACTAGATTGTGTCGCATCGTCACAAAGTTAGTCGAATCTTTTATGTATCGAGATGCTTATCGAATCATGTGAGAAGGAAAGAAAGATACACTACCCTTGTGATTTCTAGCAGATGTTTTCTGAACTGGATTCATGCTGGAAACCAACTGTTGAAGCCGTAGTGTTGAATTTCATTTTAAGCACCTCTTTAAAGCAGACTAACAATGACTTCCTATGATATCATCCACAAAATATGAAACTAAAGACTTTTTTAAGAGATTTTGACCTTGTTGTGCAATAATCGTCTTGGTTTCTGATTAATTGGTGGCCTATTTAAACCTGGAAGAGGCCCTAAATACCAGCAACCAACCCGGCACACCAGGGGCTTAAACAAACACAAATGAACACAAAGAATCATTGTGCAATTGCAGGAAAAGAAAAAAAAAAGGGGCGCAGTGCTTACAATTTTATTGCTGCCATCTGTCCGCTGTTTCTGTCTCTGTTCCAGAAACCTTTTGGTCCACTCTTCTCTGGGGGGCAGCATCATGAGCTCTGTTGACTGTAGGTTTGAGGGGGGTATAAAGGTTTGAGGGGGCAAGCTGCACGTTTTGCTGTATGTTTCTTGAGGTACTTTAGGCCACTTTGGCTTTGAGAACCACCTTTGGCTACATCTGAGTGGATCTCCTGAGAAGAAGCTTTTCTTACACAAAGGTAGGGGGGGAGGTGGGGGCTTGAACTGGAACTCCAGCCTAGGGGGAGGCCCTCCATAAAAGCTGGTTAGGGAATCCGGGCCTGGTAGTGATTCGGAAAGGGAATGTGTGCCAGAGCTGTCCTCCGGATTAAGTCCTCGGCCATCTTTGGAGAGGTTTATTTGGGTGAGGTCTATAGCCAAAGGATAATCCCAAGGACAGCTGGGGAGGTGGGTCTCGGGGTAGTTTAGGATTTCGGAAGGGAAATCCCTGTCTCCTCTCTCCTCGGGGGGAGAAGCATTTCCAATCCCACTGTCCCCGTTACTACTGGTGCTGCCTTGCTTGCTTTCGTCACTCTCCTTGGCTTGGTGTTGAACCTCAGCGTCCAGCTTGACCCGAAGCCTTTCCACGGCTTCACCCATGTCGCTGTAGAGAACTGTTACAAAGTGGAGGACGTCTGGGGGGGTTTGAGGGAACTCCAGACAGCCCAAAGCATCTGGATCTGGAGTGCAGTCAAAGCCAAAACGACCAGCAATCCCTAAGTGGTCGTCGTGGTTTCCCAGGTCGGGGTCAATAAAAAAAACATGGCAGGAGGCCCTCAGAGGGCCATCGTCTGGGACACGCCCATTGATGATGTGTGCAGTGGTGACCAGACAAAAGAAACGCGGGTCTTCGGCACACACTGCTCCTAAAACCAGGTTCTCTGCAGGAAAGGCGGCCAAAACGGCTCCTGAGTCGTCACAAAGACGAACGCAGTCAAACATGATCTTCATCATCACCAGGGTGTGAGTGTCCTGCTCTGTGCCCAGCTGTCGGATTCTCTCTCGAATGGCTTTCACACAGTTGTCGTTGGATTCTCTAGGGTTCAAAATCAGCTCAGTGGAGCTCAGGTACCCCACCACCAAGGTCATGTTTATATTGGCCCAGTCTCGGTTAGCGTCTTCTGTCTCTGTGAACACAGAATCCGTATCTTTCACCGAGGTTTCATCTCTTTTTGAATGATTGGCTAAAACACACCACTGCGACATGTCTGGCTCTGAAACCGGCCTTTGCTTAGGAGCAGCAGCTTGGCTAGAGTTGAAGGAGGGATGGGTCGGATCGTCCGAGACGGTGCGCAGAACACTGGGCTTCTGGAAAAGATTGTCTTTGTGAGCAAATCCAAACTTAGCATCATTAAGGATGGGGTTTCCCATTACTCGGCCTTCCGTGTGCACCACCAAGCGTAGGGGTCCTTTGCAGCTGCCGATGAGTTGCACTACACCCTCGTGCGACGCCGCCGACACATCCGCCCCATTAATGAACATGATCTGATCTCCCTGTCTGAGTCCCACCAGGTAAGCAGGACTCCCCTCCATGATTCCACTCAGCAGACACGGCCTCTGTCCTGCAATGGTAAAGCCATATCCTGCGCGACCTCGGATGATCTCCACACTCCTGAGTTCCCCAAAATCAAGGCGCCTCCGCGTGCCCTCGGGCTGCCCTTGGATCCTCATTTTTGTTTCAGGATTTCAGCGTTTGGAAGTCCACACTATTTTGTTGTCATTCTACAGGATAAAGGAAAATCAAAGATTAAAGATTTTACTCCATAAAATATTAGAAAAATCGAATATTCATATAGGAAAATGGGATTAAGCCTCAGAAATGTAAGGATTGGTGCAGTGTTTAATTTTCTGTGTCCTTTCTTGTGATCATGTGGCCTGGGACGAGTTACTTCTGGCTCCATTGCAATTAGGTTAATTCCGTTGCCATTTTTTTGCTGTACGGACACAACCATGTTGGAGCCAGACAATGTAAGTAAGCGGTGATTGGTCAGAATCGGACGAAGTCAGCATTTCTATGGCAGCCGCTCTTGCCAGTCAGAAGTGAGCTTGTTGGAAGTTCACAGCCCTACCACTTCAAAACGGCCTTCACAAACTCTGTCAGTCAAATGTTTTAAATGTTCGACAAGAGACCACATAATTTTGTTGAAGCATCTGATTGGCCAGTTTATAACTTGAATAACTTGCACCGGCAGAAAAATGTGAAAAATAATAGACTTAGCAAAAACAAATCGAAAATGGTAGAAGAACAAGAATTGTTATTCTGACTAGTAGAGTGACTGAGTAATAGTCGTTTATCTCTCAATTGAAATTTATGGGATTTTGGCTTTTTGGAGCCAGCAGGTACTTCCAGGTATTTGGAACGCAAGAGGGGAGGGGTCACTTGGTCCAGTTCTCAATCACAGTCAATGGTTAAAACACACAATTTACTGCATTACTGCTGTTATCAATTGTCGCTTTAAGGTAAAACTGTGATACTTTGTGACAACATACCGATAACTAATTTAAATTAAAAGACTAATTTAATCTCAAGCTACATAAATATAACTACAGTATAGTAACTACAGTATATTGATTTTGCATGTTCAGTGCAAAAAGCGAAAAGGTTAATCAGCATATATTTGCTGAGAACTTCAAACAAATTTTCAACCAAACTAAAAACTATGTAAACAACAGTAACAGGAATAACATTATCAAGATGAATTAGTGATAATCTTTTTAATGAGCTTAGCAGCACTTTGCTGCTACTTTTTAATTTGGATAATTCACCAAAAATGCAGGAGGGTAGGTAAAAGGTTCAATTTACTAAAAGAAACTTATGGTAAAAAATGTACTTGTAAAAATAGTTCGACAGCTCAGTATTTTCTGCTTTTACTTTAGCATATTTAAATGTTTTAAAAATCAGTACTTACTGACAATGGGCTTTTTTGTTTTCTTCCTTTATCTGTTTGAACTATTTATTCTAGCAATGCATTATTTGAACAGTACCATTAACATTAGGTAAATACAATGAAAGGTAAATATTTGTATTGGCCGCTCTAAAGATTACAGTATCCAATAATTGTAAGGTTTGATTAGAGGATCACATATGTGCTCCTGCAATTGAATTTTTTTAAATGGCAGAAAAAACAATATTTTTGTTTAATGTTTAAAGCATTAATAATGTATTGTGTGGTTAAAAAATGCATCCATTAAGACAAACAATGCAGTATTTGTTCAAAAGCATATAAAGGGGCATAATAATATTTCTTTAAAAATAAAACTTTTAATATTTGTATTTATTCTATTCATCATAAGTCTTGTTACCATTAAAACAGAATAAAACATAAGTACCACTTTAAATATTAAACATATGAATATATTATGTTAAAATATTTTAATACTTTTATTAATAAAAAACCTTATTTCAGTATCTGAACATTTGAGCATGATTTTGATTTTGTGTTTACTTAATTCCATTTGTTTTTAACTAAATACTAAGCAATGTGAAAACCAGTACTAAATATTCATACTCATAGTAAATACTTCATTACTCTTTTGAAATTTTAACTAAATATTTGAAATAAAACTACTCTTACCGAATTAGAAGTTTTGGAACAGTCCAAACTTGGTACTGCTGGGGTTACTGCTTATATTTTTTAAAGCTGTCTTTAAAAAAATATTGCGCAATAAAATGTACTATCCTAAAATTAGTTAATAACGTTTATTTAGTCAACAATATTTTATAAGTAATAATATAATTTAAAAAAAACTTTTTTTGTAATAAACCTATCCTTTCCTCCAAAAACTTTTGGAATACTCCACTGTCCATATATCGGGGTACCTGTTCCCCTTTTTACCGCAAAGGCTACCAATTTCTTTTTCTTATATTTTTTTTATCTTACACAATGAAACGTATTATGTTTGAATAGGGTATAACGTTTTATTGAGTAAACAATATGTTTTTGTTCATCTAAAACCCGCTAATTAAAATTTATTTTTCAAGTAAGACAACTAACGACAACGTTTGGAACAGTCCAGTTTCCTATTAGGGGTACATGACCCCTATTAGGGTAATACATGGCACTGCAGTGCTACTACTTATTTTTTAAATATAAAAAATACATTTAAAATATACGCTATCAATTTAATAATCATAAAATAGGTTGGTAAAGTTTTATTTAGTCAGTAAAATATTTTTGTTGAACTCTATACTCGTTTTTCTTATTTTTTTTATTTTTTATTTTTTTATAAAAGTTTTTCTAAAAATGTTTATATGCTGCCATGCCTTTTAGCCTCGCTCAAGGCACGGAAAACGCTGAAATCGTCGTTTTTCCTATCACCTGCTCAACGAATTAAATTAATAACAGGGTAACAAAAGTAGCATCCATCTTATTTTAGCAGTTAGCTGTCAGAGTCCCGACAGAGGTCGCGTTTCTGTCCAAACACAGCTTGTATATTCCTCACATTCACCCCTCCACCCGCTCCATAAAAACAAAGTGCCAGATGGCAGCAAACTCTTCAGCTCTTTAAAGACACCCCGAGTTTTCTGTGTCGCTTTACATTCTAAAAACTTTATTCAAAACTTCTAAGATAAGCTAGTAGCTATTTCTAACGGCTTCGCAGTCATAAAAACAGAGGTATTTTACATGCAGACAAACATTTTTAAAACTGCCGACTTTAAACAGACTTGTCTTTTTACCTGTTCCGGAACTGAAGGCTCAAGGAAAAAGTCGAAAATGCTACATTTTCTTTAGAAAAAATGGACCTACTTTTCACTCTAAATCATTACTTCATTACCACATCATTCATAACAACTTTTCGTTGCCGTGATTCTGCAGTCCAAACGTCCACGCCGCCTTACCAGAGCTCCGCCTCTCTCCATTGACTCGCCGCTCGGCTCACAAAGCGTCTTTCATTGTAACCATGACAGCGTAACGTCTCTCGGGGACGTCGCGCGTCCCTCTGACCAATCAGCGCGCCTGTCAGGTTCAATATTCAAAACGCCCGCGTGATTCAATTGGCTGATGCGAAAGCGGTTGACAACCTTTAGCTTCGTGCTTAAGTACGTCCTTAAATTGACCCCACAACGTATGACGTCATCTATGCCGGAAACAATTTACTTTGGTGAACACTTGTCAATAAAAGAGCTGCACTTAGTAATATAAATAGAAATATTTATGAACTTTTTTTGACACAAATAAAATGAAGAAAAAAAATATTAAAAAGTTTATAACTTTTTTTGACAGACGTTCACATGACTTCCTTTCAAAATAAAAGACACTATGGCACATATGATCTTTTTAAATGTAAAAGCAGGTAGTAATTATGTAATAAGGTAATTATGGAAATGTATTGCATTCATTAAAAATGGTTGTTCATCCTAATTATTTTTATACATATGTAATTTGCATGTTGTGGGGTTTTTTTTGTTTACATTTTTATGCAAATTTGTGAGTTTAAGAACTACTTAAACAAAAAACTACAAACAGGCTAAGCCCTAACTTAATCTGGTCTTGAAAACCATAAGATGAGCTGCAATTAAAAGTAAAAAAGCCACAATAGTTTTGTTTCTACGGAACGGTACAATACGGTACGGCACGGTATTTTGAGTGTTTCCAATATAAAATGGATCCATTAAGCTGGACCGAACAGTACCATTTAGGGCCCCCGTTGGTTGAAGGTCCAAAGAAAAATGGAACGGACCAGTTGATTGGTGGAAGGTCATTACGACAGTAGAAAGTGCCAAACCAGCGCCAATGTTACCAAACATTCAAATTTTGTCTTACCATTTGGCGCTGATGTCTTTTCTTTCTTTTGACTGTATTCCTCTTCACCGCCTAAAATATTCTCTCAAACAACATTAAATGCTTTGTATATACAAAGTACAAAAACCCAAGCGAGAAAAAAAAGCTGCTGGATGACCTCCATTGTTGTTGTTATCTTTGTTTTTGCTGTAGTTGCACTACTATGACACAAAGCTACATAATCGGCCTACACCCTGCAGGCGATGTGGCGCTCACCTAAATTGCCTGGCCCATTCTAAACCATACCGAACCGCTCAGTGGAAACGAGGCTAATGTGTCCATGTCATAAAACACGATCCGTAAACATTTTAATAATGTGCTCATAACAATAGAAAACGATACAAAACAAAGGGATGGGAAATAAGGCCAGGCTCACTCCGCACCAACAGTTCCCCCACCACAAATCAGAGGTGGATTTCCAATTAACCGTAGAAATATGTCCTTGAAAGCAACACAGGTTTCTGGAATTTGCCTAAAAACAGCAATTCAAAAATTACTGGGCTTTTGCAATAGATCAAAAGATGATTGGAGTGGGACTTTAACATCATTGAATTTGTTCAAAAATAGATAATCCACTTTATAATCCGGTGCACCTTAATTCTGGTTGTGCTTACTGACCTCCAATTGGTTTATGGTGCTACACAGAACACAAAAATCTGACAAGATAAACTTTAAGTATACTGCCTCCCTTTTAGCATAGACTAAGTATATTTATAGTACACTTGCATAGAATAGTTTTTGCAACGAGTTAATATGTGAAAATTCCACATATTTCAAACCAAAACATACTTTATCCAGATGTTATTTAATAACCACACAGTCACATTTGATTTCCCCACAGCACTACTTCCCCAATGAAGCAACACGTCCACCGTAAACAATAACTCGGTCAAAGGGTCGCAACGGCTGTTTGGTTTCACCACACCTGCAGCCAGAGGGAATGATATATTTTAGTTGACATAAAGTCACGTGACATAAGGCTTATTGATATGACCCTACAGTGCTCTGCATGAACAATTTTTTTGCACAAATTTTTGCACAAATCCTGCAATATAGTGCACTGATTGGTTAAAAAAAACACTATATATATATATATATATATTTGAATGTTTTTTAAAGGGTAATAATGGATACATGAAATAAAAAAAAACATGTATCCAGGATTAAATGCTGCTCAAAGTACACATTAAGTTTGTTTATGAGTCTTCTTCATATACTCATGATTGTGTTGTTTTTCTTTAGTAACTATAACATTATGCAATCATTGTAGTCACTTAGTCTCATCAAAATCTGAAAGAGATCTTTAAAACAATTTTTAATTGATATAAATAAGGTTATACAAGAAAAAAAACTTGAAAATAGCTTTATCTGTGGTGATCAACAGCTTCGGTCTCTCTTTTGACACATTCTTACCAGTGAGTTCAGTGACAGCGGCAGAAAACCGCTGCCTAAATTTCTGGTTCGTTGTGCAGAAAATTGGTTGTTTTGGTACAACACCTCCCCAACATGTGATTATCCATGCATCATGAAGAGCGGTTAGACAAGATCTGGTGAGGCTGCTGCTCTGGCTGCATCTTTAATAGGATACTTGTGATCTTGCAGTAGAATCTGACTTGTAGATGATGGAACATCAACACATTTATTTACAGAACTTGAACTAACAATTCTATAGTAATCTACTGGGATCCTCTAAAACTGTAAAAAGCCTGTTTTAATGCATATCTATACTAAATGAACTTAGTTTCATCTATTGCAAAAAAGTAATAAAAAGTGAAAAAAAGATCTTCCGTTAATTGACTAATTCCTTACATCTCATTCCTATAAATCCCAGCCCTTCAAGGTTTTCCAGAATCCTTCGCTCCATTGTGACCACATGCAGGAGAGCTGGCAGGCAAAGGCTGAATCATCTTCTCAAGGAGGTTCATCATCCGCTCCTGCAGCTGCAGACACTGGACCTGAAGGAGGTTCTGTTGGTGAATGGCACGACGGACCTCCCGGCATGTCTCCTCTATGGCCCGGCAGGACCTCCTCTGTTGCTGCAGCATGGCCTGCATGACCTGTACTTTCTTTTTCTTTAAAGACAGCCGCTTGGTTGCATGCCTCCTGGATGACATGGGATGGGAGCTGGAGAAGAGGAGTTATTATTCGCAAAAACAAAGTATTACACATTACAGAACAAATAAAGAAAAGAATATTCAAGCAGAATACATTAATTAAATGCAAATAAATATTTTATAGTGAAAAAAAAGAAAAAGTTATTAAGTAAAAATGACACCTATAGTAGAATATATACACATAGATTGTATGCATTTTGTTAGTTATTACAATCATAGTGTTCAGAGGGAAATTCGGCCCATCCATGATATTAAAAAAAAAAAGTAGCATTGCTTAGTTTTAATTTATAAAGAGCCTAAAATATATTTAATTTATCTGGTAACAAAAAAAGCTATTTAAAAGGGTCGAAATGACACCACATGGAAAACTGACTACGGCACAGTTTGCAAGAAGCCACCCACTAAAGCAAACCATCCATCAAGAAAAACTATTGCCTCCTGTTGATATGTGGGTGAATGGGACTGTAACTGTAAAACGCTTTGGGCCTTCAAGGAAGGTAGAAAAGCACTATACAAGTATACCCCATGTAGAACATTTGGGCTATGTGACCGGAACTACTTTTTAAGGTGCACATCAACACCCAGCAGCCAATCAGAATAGAGTATTCACCTGAACCATTGAAAGTGAAGAAAAACACTGTTTCTCATGGCTGTATATATGGCTTATGGCTGTAAAAACAAACTTTTTCTTCATCTTCTGGACAAAAACAAGTGGTAAGAGGTGAGCTTTCTCTGGACTATGTACACACACACACACACACACACACACACATATATATATATATAACATTTGCATATTCTTAGATAATTTCACCAAAAAAAAATATTTGTTTATAGTTAAGAAGTAAAAATATTTTTGTAAGGTTATCTGGGAAAAAAAAAGAATCCAAATAGTGTTTTACCAAAACATGACTTGAAATTTAAGTATCAATTAGTTTTATATTTTTGTATTTCTTTCTTATGTCACAGGTTGAGTTTGACCCCACTAACATTGACGAAATGGATCAAGTTCTGAGACTAAACTAGCAAGTGTGGTAGAGAAAGCAGGGTTGGTGTAGGCCTTGAAGAGCCTAGTTTCATGCAGCCTGTTACCTGGAGCCCTGTGTGTGCTCACTGTCAGAGTTTAAGGAGTCCATCTCCTGTTTTATCTCCATTTCATCAGAGGAGCCCGTGTACTCTGGCAGGAAACCAACTGCGCTGTCTTCTGCCTGGGAGAACAGATTGTCTGTGGACTGGCAGGAAGTGGAAGGACCTGCGGTGGAGACCTGAAACTCCAGAGAGGTCTCCATGGTTGGAGGCTTAGAGAGAATCTTCTCGATGGGTTTGTAGAAGGGCCAGTCCGGCGTCTCGCCAGATTCGCCGGCTGTGGCTTTGAGTCGCCTGCAGGAATAGAAAAATAGTTGTTGTTTTTTTTTAATCAATCATGCAACTGCTGGGAGCTGAAAAGTTTGGGTTGGGAGAACTTGCCTGTACTGGAAGGACATGTTGGTGATTTTCATTTTGATCTCTTCCTTGAACCTCTGCTCTCCGGTCAGCTGGAAGAACCTTTGGGACATCTTCTCGTAAACCTTGGCATTTCTCTTGCTCAGTTTCAGGTCGTTGTGGTATTCCTCCCACACATACATGAGGGCTTTCATTTCGGCGTCGGTCCAGTTCGGGGCCCGTCTGTGTTTCTCACTGTGACCTGGTATCAGGTAGCTGAAACCATCATCTGCAGCCATGTTTTGAGGCTCTGGCCCGTGCTGTGTTTGCAGGATCTTTAGAGGTTGCTTTAAAAGCCTTTTTACCGCACTAAGAGCCGTGGTGGGACCACTATAAGGGAGGAAGACATGCGAGCCAGCCCTGACCAGATCTCCGCCTGCCTGTTTGTGCCCTTCCCCCCCCCCAGCCACACTGAAAGAGAACTCAAAATGGGACCTAAGGCAGGAGAGGAATCCGGTTAAAAGCTTTTAATGCTGTGTGATGTCATCAAGTTGCCTCGGCAACGGGGAGAGAGAGACCCTTTCTTCTCCTCCCCTCTCCTATAACCACTCCCTCCTGCCCTCCATTCTGCTCCAATGGCAGCACAAAAAGCTTTTAGTTGAAAGGCAGCAGTGTGAGCAAGCGAGCACCGTTGCTGACACTCTGAAATATGAGCCCCCGGGGAGGAATAGAATTAGACACAAAGAGAGCGCAAGCCCAGACCACGGGGATACGTTTCCCTGGCAACAAGGCAATGGGCTTGGTAGGCAGCCAGCATGCTGCTCCATTTAAAAGCTTTTAATAATAGACAAGTCGTTTTGAGAGGAAGGATTTGCTTTATCTGGAGTCGTGCAGGAGCGAACAGCTCAAGCCTGCAGCTTGGAGCAAAACAAAGCCCAGCATCTGAGTCAGAACCAAAGGAGGAGACGAAAATACGCTGACCTGCCACATCAAAGCAGCAATCCACATCACATCCTGCGCCATCACTTTTCTCTGCATACTAAACTAAAGGAGGAGGGGTGGGGGTTGGTTTCTGACTTGCAGAAGACTCCCTCCCCCACTTTAGATCCATGCTTAATCTGCTATTTTAGGAACATTTTTCTCCCTTCACCAATGCACCCTTTTTTGCAGTCAAATCTATGGAAATTCTTGCACATTTAGGTTAAAAAACCCCATTCCTGATAAAAATCGCTTATCTCTTAATCTGTGTTTGCTCAAAAGTTGTGGGTCTGGCTTCTCCCCCTCAAGGAGTGTTTAGATTCATTGCTTTACCCTCACAGGCGGCTCAATTTTTCATGCCACAAGGTTTCTGCCCCAATGCATGACAGAAAGAAGAGTTGACAAAATGTGAGTGATCTTTTGAACATCACTCCAAGGCAACACTTTTAAGTTGACCATTTCCCCTCTAATTCTTACATATAAATGTATTTTTGGTAAAATATATAAGTGACTATATTGTTGCCTTTCTGGTCTTTTTGCTGTTCCAGTTATAATGTTATAATGAAAACTGTGAGCAGCTTTTTATGGCTACCTGGCCCTTTGACCTGCCTTAACGCCCCTCACTCTCCCCCTCTGCCCCTGCCACCCTGGTCAGAGCAGCAAATTCATTTTTAAAAAAACCACTTATTTGAAATGTATGTCTTTTCTGTTGGTTTAACTCCATAGCAACCATAATATTTTTTGGTCGCCTGGAGGAGACAAACAGCTCTATGTAATTTTTAAAAGAATATACAAAAGTAAAATGTTGGATTTCCTTGGCAACTGAAGTTTTTTACTGACCAAACCAACTTGTCTAATATGTTCATACCATATGTTATATTGTTTCATTCCACTTGAGGCAGGGATGCATGTATTCAATTGTCACAATTTTCTAGTAAAAAAAAAAAAGTGCGAGCAACTTTAGCAAACATGCCAATGCCGTTCAAAATCTACAAACTTCAAAACAATTTTTTTTTCCCAAACCGCTTCTCAATGATGCTCAAAAAGTTAGGAGGTCATAGATTTAAATCCCTACGAGGATTTTAAAATTCTACAAAGTATTAAAGGGGATTTTTCTGAAGGAAAATTTAAAGTGGCTGTGTCATATGTGTGATGTCATTATTTATTTCAGGGGGCGGGGTTCACTAATGCCTGAAATTCATTTTCACCGGGTATCGGTTCGTGTGCATTTTGGTGAGTTTTTAAGTATGTGACGGGGCAACATTTTTGCTCATAGGTGCAGGAAGAAAGAAGAAGTGCGTAAACAATCAGGTCCTTGTAGTCCTGCAGAACTGCTGCGGGCCATTATTATAATTAGCCACCTTTTTCATTAATTAGGATAATCTTATCTGCTAATCCACAGAGCAAACTAAGCTGCTGATTGCTCACGTTGAGGCAAAGGTTAAAACTGTCAGTGATCTTCATAATCCGGCCATTTGGTAACAAGGCACCTCTTGGCCTCGAGTCAAGTGTAGCAAGTTTACTACAGACCATGTATGTGCACAGGAAGTACATTAACTGAATAAATCTTCAGACTAAATGTGAACATTTTATTTTCATAATATAGATAGTATATAAAAGTTAAACTTCAAGTATACTGCCTCACTTTTAGTATAGATTATACATATTATAGTATATGTAGTCCAAACTACAGTATACTTGTAGTACACTTAAGTAGATGTAGATAGTAAATGCTTGCCACTGGCGAGTGTTAATTTCAGACCCTTAAAAATAAAAGTCTATCATTATAGGCTCATTTTACTATGGAGAAAAAGTACTATCACAGTATCGATAGCTATCATTTTATCGCCCAAACCCTAACCCTCCACTTGTTATCTGTAAAAATTTTCACTTGTTTGGGACTTGAAACCAAATCACCACTGGGGGACCTTTCTGTGCGGAGTTTGCACACAGAAAGCCGAGACTTCGGCTTCCTCCCACCGTCCAAAAACATGCTTCATGGCCAAAAACATGCTTCATAGGTTAATTGGTCTTTCTAAATCGTCCCTGGGTGTGAATGCCAGTGTGCATGGGTGTGTGGTTGAGGCCTTGCAACAGACTGACGACCTGTCCAGGGTGTACCTTGCCTTCGCCCACGAGTGGCAGGGTTAGGCTGCGGCGGCCCCGTGATCCCAAAAGGGATAAAAATGGTCTTAGAAAATGGATGGATGGATGTCACCTGCTTGACCTGGTTATCTGAATAAAATACACGTGTTTACACCCATAAACAGACAGCGTGTCAACTCTTTACCACGATCAACAAGTGTCAAAGGACACCAGGGACAAGATTGAAGACCATAACAAGACTGGAATGAAATTAAATGAAAATCTACAATAGTAAAGCAGCTTGGTGAGAAGAGATAAACTGTTAGTCTGCCTTTACATGGGGGGGCCACCTCACCTGGTGGGGCACAACCGATCTTGAGAACGATGTGGGAACAGCCAAGGTTTGAAGGGGGGAAGAATGCTGAGTTTTAAAAATCAAAATCATCATTTCCACTGTGAAGCATGGGGGTGGAAGTATCATAATTAGGGGTAATTTTTCCTTCAAAGGACAAATGACCTGTATCAAAGAAAAGACGAATGGGACAAAAGCCCCCTTCCATCAGGGAGAGCACTGAGGATGAAAGATGGATCTTCTAGCATGACACACATCACCTGGGCAACCCAGGAGTGGCTACGTAAAAAAGCCTTTAGAGGTTCTGAAGAGGAATAAATAAAGTAATAATACAGTTTTGAACTTTCACAACAAGATATTGGTACTTGTTCACACAGGTTTTGTTGAGTCCTCTGCTCCTGCCAGGTGGTTGGAGCTTTGATCCAGGCACACCACAAATACAGATTACACCGAACTATTAACCTTAAAAAACGTTTAATGCAAATTTGGGCACAAAAAACACATACATACATACACAGTGCATACATAAAGTATCATAAAGTATAAATGCTTTTGATGTCGGCCTCCAGTAATACGTGATACTGCAAACTGATCCAACCACTTTGGCCGAAGCTGGATCACCGTCATCTTTTACGGTGAAAATTTGACAGCTGAATGTGTTCTACACACAAAAAAACTCCACCAGAGATTCAAGCTGTCCATTTCTTTTTGATACTAAGTTGAAAGCGGTGTGCAAATCTCAGCTCACACCTATCCCAGGGGGTCCCATCCCAGCTTTTTAGGAATTTGGACCCCTACAGGGGGCTTTGTAATCCTCCATCAATCCTGGTAATGCAAATACAAGACTTTTAGGTGCGCTCATGCTCTAAGGGCCAAGCGGTTCAGGAATGTCAGTTTGTGAGCTAATAAAATACAAAATATTGACACTGATTGCTTTTTGTTTTGTTTTTTTCTCAAAGAAGGTGAGCTGGCTTTTAAAGTGACAGGCAAACAGCTGGACTTATCTAAAACCTTCAATCAGCCAGCCAAGAAAAAGTGCAAATAAAGGACTACAAGTAAGTAAGATTATAAAATTATAAATGTATGTTTTAAATATCAAGTTTAAGAAAAAAAAAAAAAAGCAAAAAAGGAATGTAGTTCTAGAATTCTGCCGCTGGAGGGCAGCAAACACTCATGCTTGGAGCTCCACATTTGAGTTTTCTGCTGTGAAAAAAGTTGTTTTGGCTCCAAAGACTAAACAAAAAATAAAAACAAAAGAAAAAAAAAAAACTTTCCCTCAGTCCCATATAGCAGCGACAGTCATAAACACATCTTCCTTTTCAAAAACAGGTACATTCTTGTTATAGAGTCTCACAGTATGTTTTATTTTTTTAAGCTAGCGCCATCTGACACGCCTCACCCCCATGACAGCATCAGCCAAGCTGACTCATGCAGAGGAAAGAAGCGACCGCCGCCGCTTTTTCTGAGCGGCCTTTCACCTTCGTAGAAAAAATCTCCAGGACTTGTGCATTTGCAGACTCCTGCCTGGTTTCCTGTGTGCTTTTGAAGGGCTTAGTCTCTGGGTAGACACTCCTCCTCCGTGATGCCCTGAGCCCGCAGCTCCTCCAGGACGTTGTCCAGGTGGCCGGGGTCAGGGTAGCCATGGCCTGTCAGGTTTGAGCCGAACTCGGTTTTGTGGTGCACCTCATTCCAGATTACCGTGTCGGACTCGCCGGTGGTGCTGGACGTGCCCACGGAGAAGATGAGTCTGCGGTCCCACGCCACCAGGAGCAGCCTGAGGACCTAAGGGAAGAGGAGAATACGAAATGAAGCCCCGCCCCTAAGGTTCATTGTGTGATGCTACGTACACCGGGTATGTGAGGCGTGTTCAAGAATGTGGGTTTTTGTCTTTTAGTATATAGTGTTTACACAGGTCTGTCTAGCGCATGTACTTTTCACAAATCTTGCTCCAGGATATTTTAAATCGATGTCATATCCGAGTCCCTGATTGGTCAAAGTTTAACTTGTTTAACTTTTGACACGCACTCAATCGCTCGTTTAGTACGTAGAGTCCCGAAACGGACTCAAAAACTTTCGTAGCTACGTGTGAACGAGAGATTTGAACATGGAGTCCCGAAACGAATAAAAAAACTTGCATAGCTACGCGCGAAGGCGAGAGTTTTGAACACGGAGTCCAAAATGCGCATTGAAAACAGACTTTTCACTGAAAGTGGTCGCTCGAACATACATTTTTGAGCTCAGTATGAAATTTAAAAATAGGAAACGGGTGTTACCTTGCGGCCCTTCTCACTGTCGGGGAGATAGCAGTGTCTGGGGAACCCTCGTGCGGTGAACGGCTTGCCGGGATTTGGGTGCTCAGGGCCCTAAAAAACAGAAAGGAGCCCAAAACGTCACCAAATAGTTAACTACACACCAAACTGATCAGAGTAAGGTCAGGACCTCACCTGGATTCCAGGAGGGATGTTGTAGATGATACGGATGGTTTTGCAGTCGGGGTGACCAGGCAGCGAGTGAGGGATGACGTGGTACTCCATCTTGCCAGGGGGCTGGTTGCCCGTTTTGACCCCGTAGATGGTTTTGCAGGTCGGACACTGCAGACTGCCGTCCTTGTTGCCGTTGTTGTACATGGCCACCAGGCACTGGAGGTGGTACTGGTGACCGCACTGCGCGAGGCGGCCCACCGACTCGGCCCGGGAGATGCCGCTCACACCGGGACCCTTGTAGCCGGACGGTCCCATTAGGGGCTCCATGCAGATGGTACAGTCCTGACACGTACATGTAAAAATAAGCACCATATGGTCATTTTATGGTTTGTCCTAAATGTTACGGTTGACTTAAATAAACAACAGAAACTTTTTTTTTTTCAAAGCCGATGTTTCTCAAATTTAATAGAAAACAAGGTCTTGTATTTTGAAAAGAGCAAAAAAAGGATTGGGATAAAACAAAAAAATAAAAATTGAACAATAGAAACATTTTATAGAGAAACCAAAAGAATAATAATAACAACAAAAAAAGTCATTAGTTATCTTAAAAGTTTTAATGATAAACTTCTTTTATCTATAGCAGCTTTAGGGTTAATAAAAGACACATCGTTCTATAATAAGGCAAATCTGTTAAAAATGTACAATATAATATAAATAAAAAATAGGTCATTTTTAAGCTATCAAAATAAATCACTAAAATAATATTTTTTATTAATTATTAATAGCTATTAATGTTATTATTTTGATGGTTTTACAAATGTTCTTTTCTCTTTCATTCATAAAAGCATCTAAATAATTTTCCATAAAAATAATTTACTTATTTTTTAAAATTTTATAAATATTTAGAATTTGTTAACTCTGATTTTATTTAAAGGCTTACATAAATTAAAGACTAATTCTCAAGTCAAATTTTAGTTTTTTAAATGTATTCTGGAATTAATTTTCTGCCATTTAAAAACATTTAAGGGTAAAATCTTTGACATAGTCTTTTAAACTGTTAATATTTTACTTTTTTGCTGTAGTTGATTGGTCTAAAAGGTGCAGAACAACCAGATTTTTATTCATTCTGAATCTTTTCCCACCAAAATTGAATGGGACGTTTTGAACGTTCTCCAAAAGTCAACAAACTCACCTCTTCAGGAAGATTACGGACCTTCTGAAGGTAACGCTTCACCACTTCCTCTGATGTCTTGCCTAAAAGCATAATAATTAAATAAGCAAATGTGTTTTAGAGTCACACAAGGATTTTTTTTCTTCTAAAGAAGGCAAAACCCAGTACCTTTCCGGGCCTGCTTCTTGGTGGTCTTGCGGCAGCAGTGACCCAGCCCCGGGACGGGTTTGATATCACTCTTGCTGACCGGAGGTGGATGAAGCACCAGCTTCGGGGGGCGGGTCAAGCAGACCGGAAGTCCCGCTGCGCTCATCAGGATCCCTGTAATACCTGGGAATGACCAGCAGAGGGCCGTCATGACCCGGTTCTTTGTTTACTGACCTCATTACACTTAAATAAATACCATATGGCTTCTCTCATTCATTTGTAACAAGTTTACATTTAAAACATTGGGGGGTTGTCTACCTGCCAGCGCAGGGTGCACGGGGCTGGATCCATTCAGGTTCTTCACTGGAACTGTTGGCACTCTGAAATGACAAAACACAATTTGGAACCCAACTGACCGGGCCGGCTGCCTCCGGATGACCGGGTCACCCCAGACCCACACCACCTGTAGGTGATAAGTCACCTGTGTGCCGGTGCTGCTCCCAGCATCTGCTTGTTTCTGGTGTCAGCAGCTTTAAGAGGATTCCTCCGGATGTTGGTCACCATGACTCGACAGCTTTGCGAGGCTTAACCGGATCATGTTTTGAGTCGAGATCGATCAAGTTGACCGTGTATCGACAAATAGAACACTCCCTACTTTTAATTTTGGTTATAATCCGTTAGAAACTCTAGAACCGTGTTTTATTTGTATCATGTTTGCTGTAAAAAGTACTGTGTTTTTTTTTTATTAGTTACTTTTTAAAACTTCCTTGTTGGTGCATTGTAAGGACCTGCTCAATAAAGGAAATACGACTGCAGAGCAGCTTTTATAATTCAACATTTTAAACAGAAAAAAAGCACTTTTTAATTAAAAAAATGTTTTTTTAATTAATTAAACAGCAAAAAAAAAAAAATAAGAAAAAAGACTCCTTCTAGAGACTGAACTGTGCAACAATAGATTTTCTTTTTTCGTTCACAATAATGTAGTAATGAGGTGTTTCCCTTTACATTTATTATTATTATTCCTCATTTTAACAATTTGAACTCTTCTTAATTATGTATGAACTCAAACATGTTCTCAGTCAACTCGTAACTCTTCAGCGTTTCATCTTCCTACATTTCTTCCTCGAGTTCAGTTTTTAATAAGATTTTATGCCTAAAAAACCTGTAATCTAGATTGTAAAGCGTAACCCACATGCATTTGGTTCATTTAAATGTTTGTTATTTTTTTGTGATGAAATTCTGATTAACTGTTTGTATTGTTTGTAATTTAAATGCATCTGGATTTCTGAGTTTATTATGATCTTTGTGCAAATGTATATGGTGTAGGTTTTTTGTCTTTCCCTTTTTTTCTGTTTTTTTTATTGTGCAAAAAGATAATTTTAAAAAATCAGCTTTTTGAAATGACTAATGCACTTTTTAAGGCAACCATTTCATTTGTTTGTTTGATTAGTTGATTTCAGTCCTTGTTTTCGACGTTCGATGTTTTTAGCTTTTATTATTATTATTATTGGATTTTATCAGCTCTGTGATTTATGCTCCTTTTTAAAAAGCAGTTTGGGATTCTTTCTAGGAAAAGTGCTTTAGAAATACAGATATTCTATTAATTTCAATTTCCTGTTCTTAGTGACTGAATGATGCACTTCTTATGTATTATTTATGTGTTGCAAAGAGCAGGAAGGAGTTTCTGATTTTTTTGTACTCGTGACAACAACAGTGAACATCTATATCACCTTTATCTTCATCAAAGCTTGCTTATGTACTTTTACAGTTTGTTTTTTGTATGAAAATGCACACTGACGCACACCTGAGCACCGGTTTTACAAATGAAATCATCCGTTTGGTCTGTATCTCGATCAATAACAGTCTGCGATTCAAAAAAACCATCCTGATTTAGACCTGAGGCTTTTTAAAACCCAGTTAGATGAGGAGAAACAAACACAAACAGTTTGTAAGCAGCCCATCTCTGACTACAAATACTCACGGTCTGCCGCTTTTGATGACAGTCATGGTGGCGTCCGCAGAAACGAGTATCCGACTAAACAGAGGTTCTTGTTCCTTTGGACACAGTGAGCGCCGCCGCGTCCCGTCCCTCGTCTGAGTCCCCGCCGTCGAGTCTCTTTCCTGTTTTTAAAGGGCTAAGCCACCTGCTCCCATCTGTTGATTGAACTCTGCTTGTAGGCCACTGATTTGTTACGCGGAGGGATTACCTGACGGTGAGCGCATCACGATGCCAGGCGGTTGTAAGGAAAGCGCACGTATGTCAGCATGCAGCACACAGACCCACTGCAGCGTGGTCATTTGATCAAATCACATAAAGATGAGCCATTTGATGTTTGATATTCTCTAATGTGCACTTCCTAGAAAGCAGATAACTCTTTTCATGAATGTTCTTTTATTTTCTTTGTTAGTTTTCTTCTAACAGTTTAAGTTAAGTTTAAAGTAAAATGCTGTATGAATTAATCAAATCCATTGATCATTTTCCATGAAATTAATCTTTTGTTTCTTAAAAATGTTAGAATTTAATATTTTAATAATCAGAGCTTCACGTTTGTTCCATTTAAATAGCTGATTATGGAATAACGTGTTTTTTTTTACCCCAAAAAAGTTTTATTTGATGTTTTTACATTCAAATTTAAATAAATAACAAAATATTTTAATGAAATATATAGACAGACTGAAGTTTTTGCATTTAAAAACCCACTCTAGTGTGGTTCCAATGTTCTTAACATGTTCTTGCGTCCTTTTTCTCATGATGGAGGACATATATGAAGACAATCGAGTTTAAAATTACTTTTCTGAGTGTTTCTTTCTTTATACAAATTGTTATGAATTAGGAGCAGACAAAAAAAACACACAGTTTGAAAAAGATCCTATTTGTTATGTAGATAATCCTCTGGGTGGACCACAAGCTCCCAGCATCCACTTGCAGTCGACTAAATCCACGCATGTCTTCATTTTCTGGCATCTGGTTGTACGGCTGGATACCTCCAAGATTGCTCGCCATTTTTGTTGCACCGGTAATGTCGTGCTTTGTTCACATGGACCTCTGCACTGCACTTTCAACCAGCCACTTTCTAAACCAGCGTAACGTATGTTTGAACTTTGACCAATCAGGGACTTTGGTAGTGACATTTGGGTAGTACTAATTATTAAGTTGCAATAATTTAAAACTTTGTTCTTAAACATTCAAGACATTTTTTTACAAGCTAGGAAATAATTAAAATGAGTAAAAACCCTTTAGCTCCAAACTCTTGAAAACAATAGAACTTGATTTAAGACTTAAAAAACCCCTCACATTTCTGGTTCAATTTTAAAAACTTTATTTTAAAGATCAATAAACGTTGTTAAACAGTTAAACTGGTTTTTATTGTTGTTATTTTAGAAACAAAAATTTTGGTTGATGATCGAAGAATAAGTGCTAGTTTTAGATTTTGCTCGAATTTATTAAGATGGAACTTATTTATACTAAGATGGTATTCTCATTTTATTCACATTTTGTTCTAAAATGAGTCTTTTCTCCCTTTCACACTAGTTTTTTGTCTTTGTAATCAAAATGAACTTCAATTCGGTACATAAAAACACAAAAAATACAAAGCATTTGCTTAGAACTAGAAAAAAAACTACCTATTAATTGGTTGTATAGCATGTAGTTTTTAATAATTCTGTCAACTTTTTAGCTTATTTGATCGTTTTTTTTGTGTGGAACTCTTTGTTTCTAGATTTTCATTTCATGTTCTAAGGTTTTTTGTTAGCGTAAAATAGATGGATCATTCCCCGGCTTTCTAGTGATTTTCTCCTTTAGATTGGTGTTTCTTATATTTAGGCTATCTCTCTTTGTAATGGAGTACTTTTTCTTTCCTGTACTGCCACTATATTTATCTGTTTACCAACAGCATGCCCTGAATGTGGTATTAAGTCACTCTACGTGTGTACATTACAGGAAACTACAAAACAGGTGGCACTTCTGCCTGACCTGACCCGAAGCGACGCTGCTTTTTTGAGAAAAGTGGGAAAAAAATGACAGATGAGAAGATTGAAAGAGATGGGAAAGAAGAAGGGAAAGGGAAGGAAACGAGGGGAAGCGGGAACGTCACATTTCTTTCATCCCCAAGCTAATCTGATGGCATTAGGGTCCATCTGCAGCCCTGCACATGCTGCCACATATGGCAGCACGCTCTTTGTTCGGAAGCACACACCTGGAGTCAATCACGTGAAAGCTTGGCACTGAAATAGTTGTGTTTTGAGAGGAGCAGCAGACCCACTGCAGCAGGGCTGTCAAGGTGAACGCAGCAGATGTGCGCTGCGAAAGGAAACTATCGTCACTCTGATCACCTGTGACGCTGGAGATCCTTCACACTTTAACACTCCACCGAGGGACCATCTGCTTCATTTCACTGCCAACTTTTAAAAAGAGTTCGCCGCTAAACCCACCCTTCAAAGACCGAAATACCCCTTCCCTTACATGCGTACCACTCTGGCACGAGGGTCAGACTCCTTTTCAGGAAAAAATTGGGAGTACGCTCTCTGAAATGACTTTTAAGTAGATTCTTAACAGTGAAATGTGTACCTTCAATTCTCTTAGCACTGTTTCTGGGATGCTTTAGCCGTTGGTGACTTGTGGGAACCCACAGAAGATGCTTTAACTTCCTGACTGAAGCTCATTTGAAAACAAAGATACCTGGTTACGGGCACAGTTCCCCAAATAACAACCAAGTGGCTTGTCTGTCCACCCATCCATTCATTAGGTCTTGATACACAAGCAGCAAAGTCTCTGTTCATTTCAATACATAATGATACACCCTCTGACTGTATATGAGAACTGGACTGAGTGAATGTGATGTCATCTATAGAAAATCGATTACTTCTGGCTTCAACAAAATGAAATCAATTCAGTCACAATTTTTTTACGATACGTTGGGTGAAGGCGGGGTAGACCCTGGACAGGTCACCAGCCTTAAGGACAACTTAGAGCAATCAATCAACCAATGAAGCATGTTCTTGGACCGTGAACAGTTGACTTCCTATTTGGCCAAGAGGGTACATCAAAGCTAAAAAAAAAGAGGCCCTAACATGACCCACGAACCACCTCTGGTGTGTCTGGACCTTCATCCAAGACATCCAAGGCGTTCATGATATCGGTGTTTGAGATTTTGAAAGGTACACGGTGCTCTGTCAAAATGTTTGGTTAGCGGTTGTTGTTACTGCTATGCAAATGTGCGATGTAGCGGTGTGTTACTAACAAGGTTGGGAGTTAGCATAGTCACAGTACTGGTTGTTTTAGTTACGTCTGTCTGTTTATTTACGTGTTGCAAACATAGTTGAGAGTTACAGTGATTGTGAATACATTAACACGACCAACGCTTAGAGGTGTCGGACTATATTTTTTTTACGTGCTACTTACAAAGTTGGGAGTTAGTCACAGTCATGTTTGTTTTAGCTGTACCAGTCTTTTTCTTTTTTAACAAGAATGGGAGTTAATGGTATTGTAAATCCGCTAACATGATTAGTGCTTCAAACGTAGCTAACATGTCGTGTGTTACAAACCAGTTCTAGAAGTTAGTTATCACGGTGAATGGGTTGTAAGAAAAAGGCTTAGACTTGGAGCTTGATGACATTGTAAGGTTGGAGTCACCTCATCACATGTATGGTTTAAGTAGTTTAAAATCCTGCATTTTAATCCGACTGTTTTATCAGGATTTTGCAGTGAACTAGATCTATCCAGGTAGAAAATAACATCCCATTTGGGTGAGTGTTTAATGCAGCAGTCTATTAGTCTGCAGCTAAAACAACCGTCCAAAGTGAAGGTGCATGGTGATTTTCTAGTATGTGGGTTGACTGCCTGATGGACTTTTCCTGGTGCTATGAATTGGGGATAAAGCAGTAAGCACAGAATCCCTGGCTGATGGGATCAGCGGCACGCTTGATCTGTGACGTTGGTGGTTTTACCGCAGCAGCAGGTTCGTCCATCTGCTGGAAAGACGGACACTCTCACCTGCTTAAACACCTCAGCTGAAGCAAAATACAAAAATCACAGAGGATTAATCCTGCTGTTTCTAGCATGCACGACATGCGGCGGCTGTTCATGGTAAATTTTTCGGTTACTGTGACAGGAAAAAAGCTATCATGACTCATCGTTTTGCAGCCCTGGACACAAATAATGCACAAAATGTGAATATTGAAGGATGAAACTATGGTCCTGCATACTCTCATGTTTCCATTATTGCATTCAGTGCCATAAGGTGCAAATTCAAAAGGTATTTCTGGTTAATGCAGAGACTTAAATCAGTACATTTTCCCTTTAAAGCAAGTACAAACAAACCTGGATTCCAGAACAGTATTCATTTTAAAAAATGCACTTGTTTACTTTTATAACAGCGCCCTCTAGCTGCAACACTTTAATACTGCTTACTTTTTGCTGCACACAGCAGGTCATTTGACACCTGAAAACAATTTTAACTAGTAAGTAAGATTGAATTATTTCTCCAAAAATTGAATGAAAAAGAACATATAAATTGAACAGCAACTACAGAGACAGCTAAGACAGCTGCAGACGACTATAAAATGCAGCGCATGTCTAAGAATATGTATTTCAGCCCATATTTTGAGATGTGCCTTCACGAACAAACGCAACCTACATTTTATTTCTTACTGGACTCGGCAGGAAGTTTTATTTTGAAAAACTACTGGACTCTCTCCACCACATACGACTCTTTCTCGACGCATGTTGAGCCGTTTGGTCAAAAATACAACAGATACTCTCTTAAAGCGGCTACGCTAACTGCTAATTTGAACTCCCAAGCTAGCAAAGTTAAAAAGTAAACGTATTTAGAACATTTTTCTTCACAAAAAAGAGCCGGTCAGGAAACAGAAGAGGAACATCTGACTTCTAAATAAAAGGAAGGTAAATTTAATAAACAAAACCCAGGAGTCTTTACTCTAAATATGGATTTATTGCAGTTGTTCCACACATCTGCGTAATATTCACCAGCCAGCTGTCTAACGTTACGAGAAAGTTGCTAATAAAGTTGTTCAAATTGTGGATTCACATTTAAGATTATTTTTAAAAATTAGAGTTTTTTTAGCCTCCATGTGGACAGGTATGGCTTAAGGGAAAATCTATATAACATTTTAATGGTTCCTACATGAAATCTACTTTACAAATAAAGCATAAAGCAGCTGCAAATGAAGATGAACTTTATCCTCAAAAGTTAAGAGAAACTGAGACGGAAAAGTCATTTAAAAAATTGGACACCAAATATATCCTTGTACAGGCCGGTCCAGAAAAATATTTCTGACATTAAACTGCTTTGTGGTCTGAAAAAAGTTGGGGACCTCTGATCTAAAGTGTGCTTTCTTCCTATTCCAAACATCCAAATGATTGTGATATTCATTTTAGATTTTTCAAACCAGAAGTTTAATCTTTTAGAAACACTGTAATGTTGGTCTAGAGTGGATGTTTCTTTTTGGATAATGTTTTACCTGTTTTTAAACACAATTTTCGTGGTTTTAACGGCAGCTTTTTGCATGTAAATATTTCTGGGACACAAAAGTTGCCTGATTTCTGGGGCGTGTGACAAATGTGTGCCCTCATGGTGTTTATTTTAGCATCTTAAGAAAGCGGGACCTTCCAACGACCAGAAAACAAAAAGATTACTACCAAAGATCTTGTTTTTTTGCTGTTTGAAACCAATAAAGCAACATGGAACTCTATATTATCAGACATTGAAATGTTGACCAGCAATTGTGTGATTATAACTTTGGTTATGCTTTTTACATAGGCCAGCAACTGTTGCTAAATGCATCCAAAGTTCCTAAAGTTTCTTTAGAGATTTTCAGACTCCTTGAAGCTCCAAAACCTCAAAAGCTTTGATTGAGAACTTTACACAAATAGTGCTGTGCAAAAGTTAGATGCAGTCAAGACCTGTTTGACCATTTCAAAGGGACGCAGCGGCACAAAAATGAGCCCAAACTTGATCAGCTTTCAACTGAACGAGATCACTGTGGGGATAAAATTGAGAGACAGCCAAAATCCACCAAATAATCATGTCAGAGTTTCCAGTGTGATGAAACTGCTGGTTCAAAGGTAAGAAAAGCTTGTCTTGCGTAAGTGTTGGAACAAAGGATGTCTTTTGGCACAAGACTGAAGCTGTTTGTTAGTCGAAAATGACTGTATCTCAGCATTGGCATGACAAATACAAAGAAAACACTTGTTAAGTGTTTGGCTGGCTCGCTATTAGAAACTGATATTTTTTTCATAGTAACAAACAACCCTGCTAAGCTTTGTCACAAGGATAAACTCTGTGGAAAGGGGGCTGAAAAACCCTAAAATTCAAGAAAGCTTCAACAGAACTTTGGTAGGTTTCTGTTCCGCAGTGAATATTAGAAGAAACTGAAATCACATACCCGTACGGTGGGTTGACCTGTGTGCGTGGTATGGTTTTGAGGTTGTCTGAGCCGGTAGAGGGTGAATTCTCAGACTTTACATTTAGAAAACTAGCAAACGAACGACTCACATAGATGTTTTTGGAACGCATGCCGTATCTTGCCTCTCTTTTGGTGTTCCTGCCAAACTGACACACTCAGTTTCAAAACTTTGCCAAGCTTTCATGCCAAAACTTTTTGGCAAATCTACAAACCTCATCATTAAAAAGAGCTAACCAGATAAGTGGTAATTTTGTGTTTTTATACTCACCCAGAGGCGATAAGTGCTCGTGACTGAGCCATGGCGATGCGTTGCAGAGCGGGACGACTCAGTCCTGCGAGGCTGGAGCGAGGTGGCAGAGGGGCTGCACAGGCTGAAGCACCAGATGAAGAAACTGGACCCAGAACGCGGGCCGAAGGCGAAGGTGTACAGGTGGAGGCAGCTGTGGAGATGAGAGGAGGGGCGGGTGCCGTGGGAGCTGAGGAGGGCATGGAAAGGGAGGAGGATGTGGATGGGTGAGGAGGAGGAGAGGTGGCAGCTGACGAGGGCAACGTGGATGGGGGAGGGGGAGGAGGTGGCGGGAGAGGAGGAGGCGGAGGACGAGTGGAGGAGATGGAGAGCGCGGCAGTGGCTGGGCCGAGAAGAGAAAGCGAGTGGTTGAAGCCCCCTCCAAGACCGAGGCTGGAACTCCCAACGCCACTGTTGCCAATAAAACCCAAACCTCCAGACGTTCCCATGCCAGTGACACTGAAGCCACCTGTTGCCCCGACAACAGACGTCCTTTGTGGGAAAAAAGATCTTGACAAAGATGGAGGCCGGGGAAGAGTTAGTGAGTAAGAACTTCCTGGGACGGGGTAACAGCTTAATTTGGGACTGGGGGGCTTTATCTGTGGTGGCCTTCGACCCAGAGTGTGAGCTGTTCCCACCTGGTTGGTACCTGCTTTGACACCAAGCACCAACATGCACTGCTGACAGGCACAGGGTTGTCCCAAGGACGTGATGGCTGAGGCTGGGAGCGCTCCGCTGGGATACGCGCTCCCGTTCCCTGCCCCGCCGCTGCTCATCCTCATCCCCATGCCTACACCCGACCCATCAACCCCCAGTATTCCTCCATGTCCAGTCATAGACGTGGGGCCCCAGGCGTGGTGAGATTTGGGTAAAGGTCCGGACACGAGCGGGTAAGCCAGGTCGGAACGCCGCTGGATGCGCCGGCAGCGCTGGGTCTGCCCGTTGATTTGGGTCATGCTTTCAAAGTCAATAAGGTAGCAGAACCCCAGTGGCGCCAAGTCCAGCCAGGGCTGCTGACGATCTCGAGCTGCCTGAATCGCAATGCCCACCTCCGTGTCGTACGGAGTCCAACTTCCGGAGTCGTTCTCCCACTCCCACAACCAGCCCTGGCCTGGCGCCGAGGTCAGATCGTAGAAGCTGCGCCGCACAGGTCGAAGTGTGCCTGCAGGAAAGATTCATAAACACTATGATACATATGAACCACAAAGTGTGTAGTTTGTAAAAACTGAACAAAATTAATCATCACCGAACAACGCAACGTTGGTAAAGTCATTAATAAACTTCACTTGAAGGTATTAAAAAAGTCCTGATTTAATTAATGAAAGTTGATCTTTTCTTCAGTTCATAATATCATTACTTATGTGAAAAAGGTTTCTCTTAACGAAGGAAATTAGTTTTTGGAATGATATTGTTAAATGTTTATTAATAATTAACTATAAAGAGAATCAAATCATATACTAGTTCATCCGAGTTGAAGTGACTTCTAGTTTTGAGTTTGAGAAATCACAGACACAACCTTACAAGGAGATATCAAAGCTGATATACAAAGGCAGACCTCTTTCACCTTTAAGACAAAGAGACCCTCTCCGAAAGGCCAATCAGAGTGGCAAAGCCGGTGACTGTACAAGAGAACTGAACCGAGCGAGTGTGACGTCACCCATAGAAAATTGTCTTACTTTCAGTTCCAACGAAATAAAGTCAATTCAGTCGTCATAATTTTGCGATACGGATGCTGCCACGTTTGAAGCCAGAGGTAAACAATAAGCAGTGCCTGGTCCGAATCGATCAGAGTCAACGCTCCGAGGGCAACTACTCTCAATCAGGAGTGAGCTTGTTGAAAGCTCACACTCCTATTTGAAAGCGGGTTTGGTTGAATCTGTCAATGAAACGCTTCAAACGTTCAATGTGAGACCACATACTTTTTTACTGACTGCAGGTCATAACTCAAATAACTTGCAACTAAGAAAAAATATGAAAAAAAAAAAAATCATTAGCAAGAACATCAAAACAAGCCGCAGAGCAACAATGGTTTTTCCGACAAATATAATGACTGAGTAACAGCTGTTTATTTCTCAATAGAAGGATTTTAGCTTCTTGGAGTCAGTGGGTGCTTCCTATTTGAAACGCAGGGGGGGGGGGGGGGGGGGGGGCTCACTCAGTCCAGTTCTCATATACAGTCACACAGCACAGCTTGTCGAAATCCCTGCAACTCTATTCCTCAACATCGTCACATCATCCCTTAAGTCTTTTGATCAATTGTAAAAGTGTTCCCAGCGGTCTGTTGATGATGGCTCTGCTTTTTGTTTTTGCCAAAATCCCCAAATACATGTGTTGTTTTCTAGGACATTGTTTCTGAGGTAGAAATTCGCCTCTGAGTCGTGGGCAGAGTAAGCCCTCCCCCACTTTTCGTCATCCATCTGTTCACTCGCTAGCTTACAGCCCCTCACACCCCCAACCTAACATTACCGATGCAACATCTGAGCTATCCCACCACAGATGCCAGCTCGGACGAGGAAAAGGACATCATGGATCTGTTTTCCTGATTCACAACGATTTGAATAAAGAATTACTGAATTTTCTTTATATATGTCCTCCATCATGGTCTCTAAATTCAGTTAATCGTACATAAAAACCGACAGAAAACATGGGTTTATGGGGGAATAAAAGATCTGAAGTGTGCCAAAAGGCCTCTGTAGTGACTTCCGCCGTCTCACCTGTGTCTTGTCGGAATTGGTGCATGGAATGCAGTTCGATGATGTAGGGCGAGAGGCGAGAGTCCGCCTGGCCAAGGACGACACTACCACAGCGGGGGTCGCTCCGTATGACTGCCTCGATGTGATGACAGACAGCCGGGCTGTAGGGCCGCCAGCGTCCGTGCTCGTTCAGCCATTCCCAGACCACCACAGCGGATGCTAGTAACATCCTACTCCTGCAACACCAAAACACACACCACCATCACCACCATCATCACCATCATCATCAGCAGCAGCAACACAACAGCGGGGCGTCTGCAACGAACGAAAAAAAAAAAAAGAGAGAGACTCCCTGCCATCACCGTGCAGTGTGAACGCAGCATCCATCTTAGACGCAAAACAAGGTGGATCCGAGCAGACCGCGCACGCAAACCCTACCTTCCATGTTTGTGGTGGCAGGTATGCAGCAAGGAGCGAGCGCCTTTAATTGTTTGGGAGAGACGCGGAGCGTTTTAGAGGCTGCGGGGAAGGATAGCAGGATGGTTGCATTTTACACCCTATGCAGATGAGTGACGTCTGCTGGAATCATTTCTCAGGGACAGTCAAGTTTGGCTGAGAGGAGGAGAGAATTCAAGTTGGATGTTGACTGGGGAAAATGAGCAATCTTTTTATTTTTATTTCACACAACTAGTGCTAGCGTGAAAAGAAAGGATTATTTCCATGTTGGAATTTTCCCTATTTACTGTTGTATATCTTCAGCTTCTTGGATTTTCTGGATCATGTAGTTTCTGGTTGGTAAATTACATTTTCTAGCCAAATCTAGTTATTAATACGACAATATTTTTTATTTTCTAAAATAAAAGACGTGTTTCTCTGTTTCTTCATCCTACTTTTAAAACTTATTTATTTTTAATTACTTAAAGTGAAATGCTAGAAAAAAATAAAGATTCAGAAGCATAACGAACAGCAAGTTCTAAAGAAACTTGGAGATGCCGGGGATTGAACCCGGGACCTCATACATGCGAAGCATGCGCTCTACCACTGAGCTACATCCCCGTTAACAGCATCGATGGCAAACTACCTACTTTTTTCATAAATTGATGTCACGTGGTCGTTTTTCTCTCGAATAATCCTACGTTAAACATCGTTGCAGCTAGGTTAGTAAGTTTCATATCATACAAAACGTTTAAAATTATAATAATTATTTCATACTAATATTATTATAATTTTCCTAATCTTTGTTAACTGTATTCAGACAAAGAAGATAAGCCCTGATCAAATGTATTGGAATTTTTTGCAAATGTGTTCATTGGAAAAGCACGTAAAGTATTAACTTTAACTTTTAGTATATTTTTTTTAATTCACAAAAATCAATCAACATTTAGTTTCATTTAGAAGGAAGTCACTTGTACAAAATATTTTTCTTTAAAAATAAAGATGTAGAAAAAAAAGAAGAAAATATCCAACCATGAAAGAAAAACCTACACAAACATGTATGTATATTTACAACAGTACATTTACAATTCAGTCTGAATGGTCACCACATTAACACAGTCCAAGACACCTATCTAAAGAAACTTTGTTAAATATCGCTTTTTCTTTTTTGAATATTGAACTAAAATAATTAATGGTAAATATTCCCTACAGGTCATTTTTATCCCAAATTCCAATTTTTTTGCCTACTTTTAGGTTGACGATTTGTATATCTCACAATGGAATCCAACATGTGAAAAAGTTATTTTAATAGCTGCATGGGTTTTGTTGGAATTGTGACGTCAAATTTAGGTTTGCTTTCTCACAATGCAGTCAAATTTCCGCCTTTGCCTTCGACTCCCTCCTCTTCAGACCAGATGGCACTGCCAGAAAACTGTTTCAGGTCAATCAACAATTCCGTACCCTCACCTCCTAGTTTTTTTTCTACTTCTATCTTTTTTTCCTGGTTGTCGCTTGTCTCATTTGTTACATCTGCTGCAACTGTTAGTTTGCCATGCTCTCCTACTTCTAAGTCCTCCACGCTTGAGTTTTCATCCCCTTTTCCTTCAGATGTGTTGCTTGGATCGGTGCTGTCATTCTCTGGGTTTTCTCTGTCATCGTCTTCCCTCGTGTCACTTGCTTGGCTGTCCTCATCCTCTTCTTGTCGCTCCACATCGTCCTCTCCGTCCATATCTTCTATGTTGTCGTCATTGCGAGGCCACAGTTGAAAGCCAAAGCGTCCCTCCAGGGTCAACACCACGGATCTCACACGGTCCCTGACTCCCCCTTTCTTATACACCAAACGTTGAATTGTATATTCACCATTGGCGTCCCTGTTCAACTTCTTGTAGAGAAAAAACAGCAACACAAGTAGGGCTACCAACAAGAAAAAAAGTAACACCACACTCAGGGTTGATGACTGCATGGCTGCATTCAAATCTGAAGACAAGAGATAGAATAGGTTTAGAGTTTGTCACTGTGAACCACATAATCTGCATATTTCAATGACGTTTATTTGTGTGTAAGAAAATATTACCCAAAAAAAGAGTATTATCTGAGTACGAGGAAAGAAAAACAACATCATCTGTTTAGCATACGTAGATAAAACCTTGGATACAACATTCTGGGTAAATCTTCTCAAGTGCTGGCCAGAAAATAGGAATACATTTGTGTAGCATCACTTTTTTTCAAAAAGGATTGGTCAAATTTAAAACTATAAAACACTTTTATCCAAGAATAAATCCAACTACTAAATCCAACTTCTAATAAAGATAATTTTAAAAATGAATAATGGAGTTCTTTAGAGGACAGTTTGACATTGACACCCATAAAACAAATGAAAGGAAAATTAAAACATTTTAATCTCCCTATATATTTATATTGTAAATGATATAGCAGCACTCAGAAAAAATGGCATTTCAATGTATCTTCAACACAATAAAAAGAAGATAAATGTTTTTTTGCAAGCAAAGACTTTGCGCCTTCTGTGACACCAATAGGCTACTTCCTTGTTTGTTTGTTTTTCAGCTTTTTTTGTTTGTTTGTTTGATCTCCCTTTGATTTTCTATTGGACCTTCAGTCGTGCAATTTTTTGGAAGTTTAGCTAACATGAAGTTTTCATTTAACCAAGAAAATTGCTTTGTCAGCCAGAAGGCCAACGTAAGTTGGTGTGTTGTTAGCCTTTCATTTCAAGGTGACACCAAAGTTTAACTCGAGACACAAAAATGGATGAAACCAGCAGCTGTTAGCAAGGCATTGTTTTAGACCAAAAGCTATTAGCCTGTTTCTATGTTTAGCTTCCAAGCTAAAATTAGTAAAAGCAGTGCAAAAAGAGTTAAATGGGTTTCAGTTTTGGTTTCTAGGGATCTGCAGGACTCAAATTAGCATTCATGTTAAGGGCGTGCCTGCTTAAATTTAAAATAAGGTAAGTTATATATGCTTTAAATTTATATATAATACATATATTTTATTGAGTATGTTAAAAATATACTGTACCTTTCATGGAAAATTACTGATGGAAAAAATCTGCAAGATTGAAATCGGTTATCAAAAAATCCCTATTTTTCACCAAAGCATCCCTGCCAGCCAAAAATCCATTGGTATATCACATGTAAGACCTAGAAACAAAAACAAACGACAAAACTGTTAACTTGACATTTGAGGTACACGTCAATACTTAAATCTGTCATTTCAAGCTAGAAAAAAGCAAAATGATAAGCAGCATGCTTGGTTTACAAAACTGCTGAGTAATTGATTAATAAATGTAGATTTATTTTGCAAAGAGGACTCTGTGGCTAATAATTAATGTATACGTACACTGAATATTAAAAACGCCTTCCAGCATTCAGCGTGAATGTGTCTGGGTGTAGTGGAACAGGAAGCTGAGCAGGCTGCTCACAGCGTTGCTGGTTTCCTGTCAAAACTGATAATTCATCAGGACAGCAACTTTTTAAGCAAAGTGTTACCACGCTTTGGTGTGACTTAATTTATTTTATTGCAGAACTTGATAATAATAATAAAAAAACAGATAAACAAATCTAGTGTAAAGACAACTCAAGGTAAAAACTTTACAGGAAATTAAAGTACTTTATGTGAAGATTATTGAGACTGTATTATAAAACAGATAAGCAGGTAAAATATTGATACTTGAAAAAAAGTAAATATGCAGGTAAATCATTAGAATAAACTTACCAAAGTATGTGCAGATGAGTGAGGTTTGTTTGAAAAAGCAAGTATGAGGAGGAAGAAGAGAATGGCGGTGAGGTTAGACATGCGGTACCCAAAAACCAGCTGAAGTAGGAGGAGGCTGAGGGGAAGAGAGCAGATTAAAGACAAGCTGCAGGAGGTGTGGTGGAAAGCAGAAAAAAAAAAGATTCAGAAAGAGGAAGGCCTCTTTTCCCCCTCCAAAGTTGAGGTTCAGCAAACTCCGACGCATTTTTAGACTAAAATCCTCCAGAACCCACTTTTTTTCTGTTGCAACTTTATTTGATTAAATGCCGGTTTTTATTTTCTCTACAAACATAATAAACATAACAATTTGACTTTTAAAAGCATGCTTCAAATGAGTTAGTCTTTTCAAGTATTTAGCCTTTTATTCTGGAGGATGAAGTCATGGTTTAGGTTTTGCTTTGCAGCCATAAAAAAAGAAGAAAGAAAAGAAAACCACATTTGCAGGTAAAGTTCAAAAGCGCTGCAGCTTCTGAGAGTGAAACTTGGCAAGTGCATCCTGTTTGTGCACCAGGGTTACAGTCTACAATCTGTACAACCACTTTACTCCACAGTGAACTTATCTGAAAGATCACCAAGAGTATTGATTTAAAAATGAAGATTTATCTTTTTTGTTTGAGCAGGAGTGGAGATTCCAGAAAAAAAAGAAATGTAATGCCTGAATTTGTGTGTAGTTTTATATATATACTTCAAGGTAAGTACAGTATGTGGTATGTTAAAAAATTAGCAACATATATGAAGGGGTTAAATTATTATTGTAGGGTGTCATTGCCATGATTTTTGTTTCCATTTTTAAACCCTCCTGTTCAGTTTCCTCTTCAATTTTTTTGGTCTTTGAATGTTTTTGCTAGCTCAGGAAAAAAAAAGATATATTTGAGCTGTGTGACCTGATGTATCAGATATGATACAAAATGAAATTTAATGTAAAAAAAAGATTTTTTTTTTGCTTGTTTGTTGAGAGGGATCTATAAAGGCTCCAAATCCGAAGAATTTGAATTTTCTGTCAACTGTTTAATGGTTCAGCCTTTACAGGGTTAAAATCTTTTTCCTCTCCTCAAAACAACTACTCACAACGGGGTGTGCTGGCTGCAAAGCACTCAATTTGTTTCAACGAAAGTCTCCTTCTGCCCCATGATGTTTGTGGCTAAAGTAAAAGATTCGATAGGAAAAATAACCCAGCAGTTTGGGAAGATTTGGGAACCATTTTTAAAGTTTTTAAAGATAAATTATTTTTTAATTTATATATTCGCCCCATTTGCATGTTTTTTTCTTCTTCTCCCCTCACTTTTGTTTGCTTTTTTATGCTAATTGTTTCTGAATTGTTCACACATGCGAACTAAAATGTTGTGGATTTGAACCATGTTTTGTGTACTTTTGGAAAATAAAAAAAAATTGCAGAACTAAAATTAAAAAAAAAGTTCTGGTACATTTAAGCAATGCTGAATTAAAAGTCCTTTGAAGCACATTGAATAAACCTGAAGATGGAGCATCTTCACAGTTATTTCTTGGTCATATACGTCACCTTTTCCCCCCACAGCTGCACAGAGGGGAACTCTGCCGCTCTGCAGTGCTTTGCACAGCTGAATGGGTTTAGCTTTCAATTTTCCCGCACCACAACTTGTTCTTTGCTGCAATGCTTTTTTTTTTTTTTTTTTTACCAAAAAATGGTTATAGCTGCTTTCTAGCAAAGGGCTAGAACTTTCCATTTAGTCTTATGTGCATTTTCATTGACTTTAGTTAGGAATTTAAAAGGATCAAATTGTTGAAAATCCTCTGCATGCCATGTGTACAGAAAGTCCACTCCATGCAACGTTTGGGATTATTATTTATTAAGTCGTCACAATGCAGTCCCGCTACAGATGTTTCATTAGTGTTAAGAAGTCAGTGCATACACTCACAAACAATTGGAACGTACCATTTTGCTAAAACCCACTGAGACATGAGTTAATGCAACTAAATGTAAAGTCAAAATACAAAATTAAAAAACAAACAGAAGTGCTTTCCAACATGAATGAAAACCAAAATAATAAAACCAAAGCCAGCTCTCACTGCAACTTCCTCTTTCACAGACCCTGCAGCAACACCATGACAGTTTATTTGTATACGTCCTGTATGTTGCACATGCTAAGACCTCACTAAGAATTTCTTACTTTTTTTTTTTTCGTTTGTTTGTTTTTTATAATACTGTTTTTAATGCTGAAATAGAGTAAACAACATCCTTTGTGAAGGCTTGGAAGAAAAGTAAAAGACAAAGGTGTAACTGCACCTTCCACCAACACACAAAAGTAAAACACACAGCTACATTCTGATCACAGTTCTAACCCTTTGTGTGACAACAGACTCAGTACTCTGAACACTGTAAAGAATAAAAAGGAAGGGTAAAACAGCACAATTCACACAACGAGTCACATGTTTAGTGTTCTTACAACAGTTTAGCAGCTCCAACTACCTGGTTATATAGCCCTAAAAGATTAGAAGTGACTGAGAGATTTCCTGTTTTTGCATTCACTTGAAGCGGCGCCTCTGTGACTCCAAGTTACAGCTTGATTTTGCGAAGACTTTTAAAAAAAATGGTGCACTATTTTTCTTTCTTTCTTCCAGGAAGATTTACCTGCTTTAGATTTGACTTGCTGCACATGATGCGGCCATTTTTAAGCTACAAAAACATTGACATGGTTAAAAGCCATTCGTCCACTAGATTCTTCCACCTGCACAGCTTAAGGTACTCTTGACTCTAAGGCTACGGTCTAGAGGTTAGTTAAACGAAGGAGAGATGCTGTTCAAAGTATCGTGAATGTCCCTCCACCTCACACATCTCCATCTTCGATCCGGGCGAGCTGCCTCTCCAGCAACTCGATTCTCTGGTTCTGAGCAAGGACAACGGCCCGTAGAGCCTTCATTTCTGCCAACAACTCTGTGAGCATGTCATCCTGAAATAAGGGGAAATAAGTTCTTATTTAACATTTCTGAGCATTTGTGACGTTTTAAAAGGACTGCCATCGCACCTCTCTTCTTGGTCTGTCTGCGTTTCCGTCTGTCTCCCTTGGGGTCACTTGCTGCGTTGCTGCTTCCTCATCCATCTCCCTGGTGGCGGAGGTAGGTGTAGATGTGTGTGTTGCTGTGTTCCCTGCTGAGGTTGGGGTGCTCCCCGAGTCCTGAGAATCAAGTTTGGGCTTGCCTCTGAGGGTGTCTCTTTGTTTGGATGGAGGGGCCATGTAGCCACCGCTCAGAGACACCAGCAGCGGTGGTGCATCCTGCCCAGCGATCCATTCATCAGCCAGCAGGGCTGGCTCCAAGCCAGCCGTGTCTGGGTAAAGGTCTACCTGAAACAGATCTGACTACGAAAGCAAACCAGAGAGACAAAAATCATTTAACAATCTGGTTTAATTTTTAATCTAAATGTCTAAAAATGATGCCGTGTGCAGCTTACTTTTCGTGGCACAGTCATAGAAATAGGTTCCACCTTTCTTTCGTGTAGTTTATAGAACCTAAAGATTAAAAGAAATGAAAAGAATTTTTCCTTTTTACCTTGAGAGTTTTAGATTACCAAATGTTCTGCACTATAGGGCACACAGTCAATCAATGGTCTATTTCTTTAACTAGAGGCCTTTAAGGTGCACCAAACTACACAGCCAAAGAAGGTAAGTGTATATAGTAGCACTATGGGATAGCAAATTCAACATGACTGGCTTTAAGCTGCTGTTTGTGTATCTCATTGTGGTTTGATCTGCTCTCAAAAGTGCGATGCGAACGCAAAGCAAAAATGTTAAAACTTCATGGCATTTCCTGTCTGCCATTAGATCCTTGTTAGATGAAGATTTAAGAGTGAGTCTGTGGTGCTTACCTGGCTATTTCACATTTGTTGACCTCCACGCCTCTTTTACAAAGGAAACCCGCACCTCTTTGTGGCTCCTTGCTGCTGTATAAACTGAGGAAGTGCACGTAGGGGGACTCATCTGTCACTTCAAAATAGCGGATGGTGCAGTCTCCCTGAAAGATGTTCATAGTGATAAGTAAAAAATATGACGAAACCTAGAAAGTCCAACTTCAGTGCTTTGTGGTATCAAGCCAAAAATAAAAAACCACTTGACTCCAGTAAAATAAAACACAACAGAGGCCACCAGCATCACAAAAGTTAAAACAATTGGCTTCTTTACGCCATTATGCGGCCATAATTTTGAAGAAACACCTATGTGTTAATGCTGAGAGGTTGGGTGAAGACTAAAAATGCTTTTTTTGTTGCTATTTTGGAGAAAAATATAGAATTTGGCTCTAAGGTGTCATGCTTTTTCATTTTTTAGAATTGATTAAAAAAACATTAGTGTCTGGTAAAAGGTTTATCAAAAAATAGTATAAAGAAAATGTAGTTTTCTTTAAGACCAAATGGGTTTGCGGAGCAGTGCCAAGGCTTCACCTTTCCACACAGGTAGACCATGTTTGTGTCCGGATCGTAAAAGGGCAAAAGAACACCGTTACTTGTGTCCATTTCCTGTACAACAACTGGCTCCGACAAGTCTTTCTGTTAAGACACAAAACATTACTTACATTCTTATTGTAATGCTAGTATTTGAATGTGTTCTATTTCAATGTTAAATTGCACATTTATCTAGTTTGAAGTAGAGTTTGGGGAATACCTGAAAAGTGCAGGAAACGTTATTTTGGGTAATTGATACTCACTGTATCCCACAGAGCTAGCTGCCTTTCACTCATGCGACTGAAACCCGTGGTCAGGATTTTTCCATCGGCCAGGAAAACGGCTCTCATGGGCCTCGTACCTTCATGGACCTTCTCTCGCACCTAGCAGAACGACCGTATGTATGTGACAAACCAAACTAAAACATGGGTATCTCCCCCCATGTTGTTAACAAAAGGCGTTTACAGCAGAGGTATAACCTTAAGGACGATGCCTCTCCGCGGGTCAATGATGCGCAGGGCCTTGTCCTTGCACACGGTGCAGACGGCACTGCCATCTTTGTTCCAGCTCACGCTGTAGATCAAGTCTGGGTGGGACTCGCTGAGCTGGTACACCAGCTCCCCTGTGCCCACGTTCCACACACAAATGGTGTTGTCACAGCCTAGAGAGGGCAAGCAAACAATCCAACGAAGTCAACAGACGACTCTGCTGTGGAGTATCTTTGGAATAGAGCACAAGCCATGTTCAGCAGATATACATCAGGATGTTTCCTCTCAAGACTTGTAATGAGTGGTATATACACATGGTTCTTCATAACTAAAGCAGTATGCATGAGTCTAAATGATTTTCTTTTTCTATTTGATCGAGGGAGTAAAAAGAATTTGGACGCTTTGAACCATTCTGTAACAACAGGCCTTTTTGATCCCATCACCCAAAGCTAAGACCTTGGTTTTTTTTCAGCAACACATCGACACAAAATCATAACAAAGAAGGTTCTAATAATGCAGAGAGATGCTAACCCAAACTGTCTGATTCCTATTATATGTTAGAGTTAGCTGGTCTGTTGGTTGTTCAAATTATTTCTAAAAGTAATGAAATAACATATTGAGTTATTATTGAATGAACTTGTACGATTGCTGTTTGCTTTTTGGTTGATCAGGGTGCGTAAACTCCAGCCAGAGGTCATGTGATTGGAATCTGCTTCCTTGCACTCATCAGGATGCACAAGGAGACTTTGGACTTCATAAAAACAGCTTGACATTCTTTTCCAACAAGAGTTTAAAGAACTGTTATTACATATAGTGATGCTGATCTTACACTTCTAACATTTACTCCATTCCACCTGATATAAGTTCTCTTACTTTATATGCTGATACAACGACTCATTTATTACCTGCATGTGAATGCTTCTTTGCAAAACGATCAAACAAACAAGACAGTCAAATATGAACTGTTAGGAAGATCATTACATTTATTTCTTTGATGCCTATTTGAGATTACCATTGGTTATGGAGCTTCTAAAGCAACCACCCTTTGAAAAAAAGACAACCACACTTATCTTGATGTTAATGAACAACATGGAAATATAAAAATGTTTGCATTAATTAATGGCTGGAAGAACTAAAGCGATTTCTCTGAGAAATTACCCTCCATTTTCAAACTGGTTGTGACACATTCAACAAAACTATAGTCAAGTAAGACTTGTTTCTCAACTTTTTTTGCATACAGATGCAAATGCATGTGACCTTCATGAGTAAACATCATCGACATGGACATACTAGATTGATAATCTATACTCACAGGACTCTGCACAATAAAAGGAAACCCGAAGTAGGACCCATTGACCACTATTTCCTCCGTGCACACCAGTAACATACAAAAAACAGTCAGTAGTGGGACAAAGTTTGAAAACTCTTTTTTGGGTAAAAAACAGAAAAAAAACCCCATCAAAACGTTTTTGACATCAGACACTATGCCAGTTTATTTTGGTGGCATTGGAGTCAATGTGGCATTTCTCCCTTCAGACAGAAACGTTCACAATATATTTTATGATCAAAAGTCTTCTTTAGATCATTATTTTACATAAGAAACATCATTAAAATTGTCTGCAATCCTCTCTTACCTGCAGTTAAGAGGATGTTGTAGGCACTTGGGTGCCAAGCCAAGATCCCGACTCTTTTACTGTGTCCCTCCAGGGTCAAAATGGCGTCTGTCATGGGGGCTGTCAGCCCACCATCTGGGATCTGCCACACCTTCAAATGAACATTTTGAGATCCACTTACTGCGCTCCAAAAGCAACTCAAAGACACAAATTCTGCACAACAGTGGCCTGACTTAAATGAAGTACTTATGATGTGGAAACCAAGGCTTCCATATTGTAAAACATATCTTCATAATAGGTTTGAATAAAAGCATTAATTTCTTTATTGGCCATAGCAGGTGGATTATGTTTGATCTGGTATGGCCTTATCTGGTTTTATGTACTGTAGATATTCCATGCATTATCTACTGTAGCTGTGGTCAGAATAACTGTTTCAAGCACGCGACACAGCAAACTGATAAGGGGCCACAAACCACCAAGACACAAGCGAGACAAGCCTCAGCTTGTGATTGATAATCTACCTTGACTGTGCAGTCCTCTGAGGCACTTGCAATGATGTTGTCATCGTGAGGACACCACTGGATATCCAACACTGGTGCTGCATGTCCACAGACCGTAGGGCAGGACTGGTCAATTCTGCCGCTCTGTTACATAAGAAAATATTTTTGAGAATATCTGATCTGCAAAGACAAAAAAACTTAACGGCGCTACTTAATTAACTGCTACTCAAAGCTTTTCATATTTAGAGCCTATCTAATGCTTGAGGGAGATGGTCAAACCTTGCTAATTGGAACTACAAGGAAGGCCCCTCCTCCTCCCGCTTCAATTACAACCGCAATGAATTTGGGGTTGATGGCGCAAAGGGGGCCATCCCACGTCACCCGGGACACCCTCACGTCGTCAATGCAGTGCTCAGACTTCCAGGCCTGCGCGAAGACATGCCGGAACTTGCTCTGCCTGACCACTCCTCTCCTGAAAGACATACCTGTAAGGAAAGGAAGGAAGGTGGGAAAACTCAACCTTAAAGGTAAAAACAAGGAAATTTAGCAGCTTACAACAGCATGTGCTGGGCCATTTCACCATTATCTGCTAGTTAAGTCAGTCCCTAAAACTCTAATATGAGAAAGTACCAACTTTACAACAGAAACAAGCAGGATAATGCTATAGATAAAAGTCATTTTCTGTGGGTGACATCACACTCAGTTTAACAAGTTCTCATGTACAGTCAATGGTTCAGGGTCACCGGGTTTCTGGTGCCTGGTGATGGTGGGGTGCACTCTGGAAAGTCAGCTAGTCCATCGTATGGCCACGCAGAAAAAGACTACTAAACATACTTATGTCATAGGGGACAATTAAGCATCACCAATGACTAGGAAGCATGTTTTTGGACTGTGAAAGAAAGCTGGAGTGCTAGGAGAGAACCGTTGACTGTATATGAGAACTGGAGCGAGTGAGTGTGATGTCATCCATAGAAAAAGGCTTACATCTGGATCCAGCGAAAGGCATCTGATTGACAAGTTTATGAATTGAAGAACTTGCACTACATAACACATTTTGTGAAAAAAAATAAGGATTAGCAAGAACTGTTTATTTCTAAGGGATTTTGGCTTCTTGGAGCCAGCGAGTACTTCCCGTTTGGAACACAAAGGCGGAGGGGGTCACTCAGTCCAGCTCTCTTTATACAGTCAAGGGAGAAAACCCATGCATGCCCAAGGGGAGCATGCAAACTTCACATAGAAAGGTCGCACTTGAGATTTGAACCAGGGCCTTGTCACTGTCTCAAGTTCTAGCAACGAGCAACAGTAAACACACAAATAAAAATGTTAAAAAGTGCTATTTGAATAAATAAATAAAATTATGATGGCATTTATTACTGATTTTTTTCTTTCTGAAAATAACATTGACAGTCAGGAGTAATAAAAACAGGCACAAATAAAGATAGTTTATGGAAATAAAGGGAATGTTTTCCTGAGTGTGGCTTTATGAAAATTCAGGAGGTGAGTTTAAACCGGAGGAGCTGTAGAACCAGCAGGCAAATTCTGTCATAGGGAGAGTCTGTCCCTGCAAAGTACAGTCAGGCCTGGATGGACAAAAGGGCATGATCTGCCTGAAACCAAAACATGCTGTGGCAGAAAAAACAAGAAAAACAGAAGAGAGGGGGGGGGTTGGGTACTGTAACCTCAGATGAGGAGACAACTCTATATAATATGCTCCAGTTATCCTGTGCGTAAAGATTGCGTAAATAATAATTATTAGAATAACACTAATTCTGCGCGCAGAGGCTCACAGTTACCAATACAGTATGTTATACAAAGGCACCCTCACGCACTTTAGGATTATCAACATTCTTTGCGCATTCGGTTCCTTTTGTTATCTGCTTCACAGTGCGTGCAGGGCTGCAAACCAACTGCAGCGACAAAGAACGGGCACTATTATAAGGTACGTTTTATAAAGATTTGTGGGAATTTTTAATATGTGTATTATTCATGGCGCATACCTGTTTTCTCTTAATTTAAAAAAAAATCCCCAAAAGCGTGACTGTAACAGGAGGCCAATCAAATAATCCCCCTGCAGGCAACGGTAACCTAATCCTTTCCTGCGTCCAGGCAGGCGGTCACGGCGACTGCGCAGACCTATGAACAAAACACATTCATTAGGAATTGAAAACAACTTGTTTTGATCATTTATAACCAAACACGCCATCCCAGTTCAAGTTAATTGTAAAGGACTTACGTGATGGAGCATGTTCCCACGCAGTTGCAACCCCTCCGCCGCCGATGAATAGTGCACGGCGATGGAAATGGGAACGGCGTGGATGGCAACAGTGAAGGAAGAGATGCGGATTCTTTCTGCCCCGTCTCTACTCGCAAATGCCAGTTTGGGAACGCTGGATTGAGCAGAATCCTCGACACTTCCGGTTGATGGCAGGATGTGTCAAAGACACAGTAGCAACAAGATGGATATCGACCTCTCGCGCTAGCATCAATCTCTGGGAAACTTTACATGTAAGAAAAAAAAATTAGAAATTCAATAATCTAACGGAAAAAATAATATTATATATATTTTTGTTTTGTTATAATTTTGTATTAAAATTTGCAGGTTTTTTGAAGAATTCCATAATATTGATCTTTTTTGTGATTTTTTTTAAAAATGACAAAATCCCTCTACACATATAATACAGTTTATTTGTTAAAATTCATTTTTAAAAATATAAACCGAATTTCCTCCACCATCATTTGGCGCCACCATGCGTTTACTAATAGAGCTTTGAACCTCTTTAGTCAAGTCTGTAATGGTGGAAGACGTGCAACAGGTGGCTCCGTGGCGCAATGGATAGCGCATTGGACTTCTAGGCTTCAAACGTTGAAATTCAAAGGTTGTGGGTTCGAGTCCCACCGGAGTCGCATTTTTTTCATCTTGGTACTTTCCAATGATAATTTTACTTCATTCAATTGATGTCAGTCGAATCCCACCGTTTCCGTCGTGGCCTGGGAGATATATTTTTTTTAATATAGGTCAGATTGTTTTATGGTGTTCTGTAACTACTTAACTCGCCATATAAAAAAATAAGTATTTATCAAAATTTTTTGTTTTTCATTTTTTTCAAATGTGTGCTGTCACTAGAACAATATTCGTTAAAAGGAAATTAAACAAGAAAGCCGCCATTATACCAAAAATAATCATACCTTTAATACAAAAATTACAGTGCTTTGTAATTTAAAACTGTTACAGTGCTCAGAAAAATATTAAATATGCATTTAATCGTATTTCGGAATCAATATTTAAAATACAAACATGCGGATAAATATCAAAATGATTTTTAAAAAATCTATGAGAATTTAATTTTACTGTTTTTCCTCATGTCATGCCTTCATAAGCATTTTGTTTTTATTTTAATTTTTACAAACATTAATGAATACTATTTTACAAGTCAAATAAATATCTCTTTATTTTTATCAATGGTAAATGAAAGCAAACAACAATAAATCCAATAGGGATTAAATCAGTTTTTGTTTCCACACGAGATTAAATTGGGTTGCACCGGCTGTATCATATGAGCCAACGTTAGGCTAGTTAGATGTAGCCAGTTAGCTTTAGAATATTTTCATCGTACGCAGCTGTAAAATGAGCATTACGTACACGTTTTTTGAGTCAATGCTATAAAATTGTTGGAAATTTGCTTTATTTTTCATTAGCGGAAGTGTACTGCCCGACACTTTTGGTTGAACCATTTTCACTCCTAGCTGTCCCGTCTCGGTTAGTTATCTCTGCTAGCTACATTAGCATATGGGTGTCAGAGTTAGCAGTGACTCAACCGGCTGTGTCTTTTCCCCCTCCACGTCTCGTATTTTGGACACGTCAAGGTAAACCTATAACGCAGAACCAGTTTGAATGACAGCTTTCACTCTTTTGTCGCCCTGCTATTGGCAAACGACGAACTTTAAGTAAACACGACAGCTTTTGTTTCTCAACTTTTACTGTCGTTTTATTGAGTTGCTTTAAGCTGTGTTTTTGTTTGTTTGTTTATGTGTAACAGCCTCTTGTCGTCAGTTTTTTTAAGCAAATCATATTCGCGAGTCTGTAAGCTAATATCCTTTGCTAATTAATGGTCAAACTTGTTATATTGTCATTTGAACATTTCTTTTTTAGAATAGAATACTTGTTTTAAGCTTTTACTAAATTGGGAAGTAAATTGTAGCAAATTTAAATATGTTTTGCTAGATTGTTTTCTTGTTTTTATTAGCATACGTCACGTTAAATAATTCATCTTAGTAGGTAGGTCATAAGTGAAGTGTATTGATTCCTCTGGTAACCTTTGACCCCTTCTTTATCACGTGCACAGATCAGTTTCAGGAAGCAGGAATTCTTCAAAGAATGGACTCGGAGACTAAAAAGGAGCAAGCTATTTTACCACAAACAAAAAAACAAGTTTGATTTGGAAATGTCTTTATTTTATATTTAGTTAAATGGAGAAACTAAACATTTTACATTTAAAGGCTCAACATTGTTCATTAGTCACTTTTTTAAGGTGGTATTAGTTTGATTTGTTGTGGTAAAATAACTAAAACCTAATTTCAATCACAGGAGGCTAAACTGCTTTTATTTTTATTGGAAGCTGACTGCTTTTATGAGAAAAATAAAACACATCATTAAAAAAAACATTAGATTGAAGTCTGTTTTTGCTGCAAATGTGGAAGTCTTACACAAAAACTAAAGGATTCTTTGAATTTTTTTCTTTTTCAGGTTCTTAGTTCTGTGTATTGATTTCTGGGGGGTGTGATGTCCGAATCGAAGACCCCCACTCCCACCCCTGCAGGCGACACTTATAAAGGCTGGGTCTTCAAGTGGACTAATTACATTAAAGGCTATCAACGGCGGTGGTTTGTTCTCAGCAATGGCCTTCTGTCATACTACAGGTACAGTTTGCTATGAAACACTCATGACACATAATGAAACCTGCTTTTCATAATGGCTGCAGAGAAAAGGGAGGCTCCGCTGTAAAAACATATACATATATATACCATACATAACATATTTTTATTTTGTGGAGATAAATTCCACTTTTTCAAGGTTTTTAAGTGTAAGATGCTCATTCCTCTGGATACATATGGGGTTTGGGGAGATTGTTCTTCCTCCTCAAGTTTCTTAGTCATAAATGTGTAAAAACAAACAAAAAAAAACAAACCAGCTGATTCAAATTGTTTTCAAATTTCAAAATTTTTTTAGCGCAATTACAGTAATCTAGGGCAGTTAGCAGTAACTGAAATAACACATAGCATTAAAACATTCAAGTATGTCCTTGTTATATGCCTTTGGCATTTATAGCCGTAATTATTCTGTCTTTCTGACAATAAATTAAAAGGAAATCAGTGTTTATGTTAAGGCTTTATATTAGATGCTGTGTTGGAGAAATAATTTTAAATTTATTACTGATTCATAGTATATAGTGCTTAGAGCAGAGTCAAATGTTAACAATTATTATGAATCTGAAGGTTTTCATTTATGTACATTTATTTAATTTAAACATTAATTTATTTATTTAAACTTATTTAATTCACAACGATTGACAATCACAATTGGGCTCTGTCATCCAGAGCACTTCATCACAGAACTTTCAACAGTAAAAACTATAAATTTGTATTTAAATATAAACCAGTAAACTATCTATCTAATCTATAAACCAGCAGAGATGAAAGATACATGAACCATGCGTGCTATTTCATTTTTTTCTGTCAATATTTATATTTGTTTCTTTATCGAAACAGTTTTAAAGGAGGATTTGCCATTTGAGATGAAGCATGCCGTTTTCGGGGGGGGGGAGGGAGGGTCCATTACAGATGCATACAAATGCAGATGGCAGAGCAAAAAAAAAAAAGGTGCATACCACATGACTCAAAACACTTCAGAAAGAGGACATTTTAAAAGGATGTGTTGCACAATATGTCTGTATTCAGATAGCTGTGGTTGGGTCTGAATTCCCTCCTTATTCCTTAAAAGACTAGATAGTACCGGACCATCCAGCCCCCTGGATTTGAACATAATTCGGACGCAATTCTCACCCTTTAATTTTTTTTAACAACTATGATTTATTTTCTGAAGTAAAAACCTAATAAATGTGAACATTTTACATGACTATTTATGAATCCACTGTGTTCTGATGCAAAAAATTTGGATAATGTATTAAAAATACGTTTTGTTTTGTTTTTATTAAAAAAGTGTCCAGATACAATGCATTATTGTCTATATTCAGTATAGTTGAGCATTGATGCACAATGTTATTTGCAGAGACTTCTGGGAAATCCAAAAGCACTGGATTTTTGGAATTGTAGATTCGGACAATGGAAAAATGTGCAACACCATATATATAGCAATAAAGTGCACTAAGTATGAGGTAATTTGGACACAATTCGTGTGTGCATATTCAGTTATTTGTAGCTAGTTTTATTTGAATGACGATCTGTTTTTAATACTCATGTTTTGGTTTTTATTTTAAGTTCTTTCCGTGCATGACTTTCCTCCAGGACTTTGTGAATTTCTTGTCAGATGAAGGAAACATTTTTCAGAAACTCTATTGTTGTATAAACAAGCTAAATATTTCTTCTCATTAATGCACATTGGCACAAAAAGAAGTCATCACATATGAGGCAAGCAAAAACGCAGCAATGTGACTCTGTCGTAACCTTCCATTAAATGCTGCTAAAGTGCTTTCTCGAGTTGTAACTTGTTGAATCGCTTTTATTAGTTTTAGCTTCAAACTCTAGTCTTCACACGACTTCGCTTTTTCTCAGTTTTTAATCTCGATTTCATCTGAAATTCCAGCTTTCCCAGACATCCTGCAATAGTGCTCATTCACAAAACATAAATTTAACATAAAAATTAGAAAACATAAAAGTACTACTACAGTTATGGAGAAAACCTGCAGATGGAGGACTGTTTTGAATGAAAAATAACGCTCGCTGATTGTTAGGACCCAGGCGGAGATGGGCCACACGTGTCGAGGCACAATTAACCTGGCCACAGCGACCATCACCGTGGATGACGCCTGCAACTTTGTCATATCCAATGGCGGCGCTCAGACGTACCACCTGAAAGCCAGCTGTGAGGTGGAGCGGCAGAAATGGATCACCGCCCTGGAGCTGGCGAAGGCCAAAGCTGCCCGCATGCAGGCCGAGTCAGGTAAAGCAAAGAAAGGGAGGATGGGAAGTCATGCAAACAAAAGAGAGAGAATTGCTGGGAGAACCTTTTATTTTGTCTTTAAGTCAACAAAAAGTTATGTGTTTTTTTTTTTTTTTTTGAACAGATGACTCAGGTGATGACTTCTCTCCGTCCTCTCCGTCGGCGGGACAAGGCGCGGGATCACAAAATCTAGAATTCCAGTCTACAATGAGAATGCTGGGCAGCAAGGTGGAGGATCTCAGCACATGCAATGACCTGATCTCAAAGCACGGCGCCGCCCTCCAAAGGTGAGACGCTCTCTGCGTTTTCACATTCCTGGAACCAGCAGAAATCTGTTTACCATTTAAACACAAAAATCCAGTTTTATTGCTGCGCCTTTATTTTGTTACGCTCCAGTCATGTTTTGATCTTTTTCAAAGTGTTCCCAGTGGTTATGCTGCTTTTAGCTAAAAAGAAAAAAAGCTGTTGTTTTCTAGGACACAGTTTCTGAAGAGCGGCAGGAGTTTATTAGAAATTCGCCTCTGAGTTGTGGGCGGGACCGTTGTCACAAAAAACCCCGCCCCCCTCCCTGTTGCTGAGAACTCAGAGGAAGGAGAAAAGCATATTTTTCAAACCTTTTTTTCCATCTGCTCCTAAATCCCAATGAATTGAATAAAGAAACACTCAGGAATGAGATTTTGAGCCTAATGTTCTTTAGATGTCCTCCATCATGAGAAAAATGCTACAAGAACATGTTAAAAACAAACCATTTTATTGGAGTGGGACTTTATTTACACCAATTGTGATGGTTTACACAAATGGATCAAATTCTGCTCAACAGACTTATCACACCTGAACATTTATTTCAGGTCTTTGTCGGAGCTGGACAGCATAAGTCTGACTGGAGAGGCGGGGGAGAAGATCCGCCAGGTGACGGAAAGAGCCACGCTGTTCCGCATCACCTCTAACGCCATGATTAATGTAAGTGTCACCAATTCTAGTCAGGGATGTTCTAATCCAATCACGTAATTTTAGATTATCGGTATCCCGATCAGAGATCGTATATTTATTTTATCGGAGTTCTACATTTCAGGCTTTTTATTTCAGATAAATGCTCTACGGGAAGTGTGCATATCATGAGACTATCGCAACATTTTATTGTCGTAAAACGCATCAGAATATGGCACCAGTTTGAGCAGGAGGTGCGAAACAGTTAAAGATATTCACAGATTCAGACTTCCAATAAATCTTCAAAATCAAATGACTTTGATTTGGATTGGGGGCCAAAAGAAAACCTGATCAGGAGATCTCCAGTCCAGTTCTAGTGTTGGTGTTTCTAGTTTTTTCTTACCAGCGTTGTAATGTAAGAAGAAGCCTTTCTGGTTTTGTGGTTGAGATGGTTTTTTTTCCTCTGGTGCCTTCAGGCCTGCAAAGACTTCCTCAATCTGGCTCAAAATCACAGCAAACGATGGCAGAAGGCCCTGCAGGCTGAACGGGAGCAGAGGGTGAGGCTGGAGGAGACTTTAGAGCAGCTGGCCAAGCAGCACAACCACCTGGAGCGGGCATTCAGGGGCGCGGCACAAGCGAACGCCAGTGCGGACAGTAAAAGTGCGTTCAAACCCCTTCTGACTGTTTTTTTTTTTTTTTTCCCCCCTAAAAATGCACCCAGTTTCTGTAACTGAAATGTCGTCCGTAGGCGTTTCTGGGCCTGGAAAAGGAGAAGTGAGCGATGAGGATGATGATAATGAGTTTTTTGATGCCATGGAGGAGGCTCCTGAATTCATCACCGTGCCTGCTGACCCTCAGTTCCATAAGTCAGTATCTGTCCCGATTTTTCTTTGCTTTTTTCTTTGAAGCATCAATACTTTAGTAACTTATCTTTAAGTCCTGTTAAGTCATATTTTTTTAGACCCGAGCAGCCGTTCCTCATGTTTCCTTCCATGTTTAAATGTCTGTCTAAGAAACGCTGCATTTATGACTCATCTGTTTCAGAAGGTCGAGCAGTAATGCCAGTGGCTTCAACAGTGAGATTTGCCAAGATGATCAGTCGGTAAGTGTCCTTCCAGGCTTCATCAGAAGTGTCTGTATCTTTTTAAAATGACAGATTATGGGTGACTTGGAGCAAAATAATCATAAATGTCAACAACTCAAACAGTTCAGATGGAATTGAACCCTGATTTTCCGCGTGCCAGTCCTGCTAGCTAAATGTATGTTTTTTTTACTGGATGTAAGAAAATACAAATATTTATTTGAACAGCATCATTTATACTTTTTTATTTAAGAACAGGAGATCAAAATCAACAAAGCACAACAAATAGAAACAAAGAATTAGAAAGAAATGGCATTTATCACTTGAATCAATGTCACACTCAGTTTTTCTGTTAACTTCCTGGTTAACTTCAGCAGTAAACAAAGCATAAACGTCACTGTCATGTTTCATTTTACAACAAATCCTGAAAACGTTGTCCACACTACACCTCCAGTTGATAGTAAATGAAAACACAGCAACTCCTAAATTAAACGAACATACTCACAGTCCTTCACTCTTAACTGATAAGTTCCAACAAACATGATTTAGAAACAGACTTTTGACTTATGTTTAGTGGAAATTGTGTTTCTGCTCTTTAAATGGTCCGGGTGAATACTCAAAGCTGATTGGCTGCTGGGTGTTGATGCGACCTTATAAAGTTTTCCGGTCACATAGCCCAAATGTTCTATATGTTCTTTAAAACCAACTTTCTGCTTCATTTTCTGGACTAAAACAAGCGCTAAGAGGTGAACTTTCTCTCTGAACTGAAGCTTTACTGAACCTATCGTGGTGGCGCATTCTCGTGTTACTGTGACAACAGGCCGCACTATGTATGAAATAGTCCGTTTTTTGTAAAGTAAAAAAAAAAGGGGGATCTAAACCTCAAAAATGACAAGAATAAAGTACTAAAAGTTGACTGAATATTTCTTTTGTAAATGACCATGGTATCAGTGGAATAATGCTCGACGCAAAGCGGAAGACGAACGCTTCTGACGTGTAATTAGTCTGCATTTATTAACAACAACTCTTAAATTTTTTTTAGATTAATCGCGTTGACATGGACAGCCCTGCTTTATCCATCCATCCATCCATCCATCCATCCATCCATTTTCTTCCGCTTATCCGGGACCGGGTCGCGGGGCCAGCAGTCTCAGTAAAGATGCCCAGACTTCCCGCTCCCCGGCCACTTCCTCCAGCTCCTCTGGGGGGACCCCAAGTCGTTCCCAGGCCAGTCTAGAGACGTAGTCTCTCCAGCGTGTCCTGGGTCTTCCCCGGGGCCTCCTCCCAGTGGGACATGCCCAGAACACCTCCCTAGGGAGGCGTCCAGGGGGCATCCGAACTAAATGCCCGAGCCACCTCAACTGGCTCCTCTCGATGTGGAGGAGAAGCGGCTCGACTCCGAGCTCCTCCCGGGTGACCGAGCTTCTCACCCTATCTCTAAGTGAGCGCCCAGCCACCCTACGGAGGAAGCTCATTTCAGCCGCTTGGATCCGGGACCTCGTTCTTTCGGTCATGACCCAGAGCTCATGACCATAGGTGAGTACTGGGGCGTAGATCGACCGGTAAATTGAGAGCTTTGCTTTCTGGCTTAGCTCTCTCTTCACCACGACGGACCGGTACAGTGACCGCATAACGGTGGACGCAGCACCAATCCGCCTGTCGATCTCACGCTCCGATCTTCCCTCACTCGTGAACAAGACCCAAGATACTTAAACTCCTCCACTTGGGGAAGGAACACTCCACCCACCCAGAGAGGGCAAACTACCTTTCTCCGGTCGAGAACCATGGCCTCAGACTTAGTGGTGCTGACCCTCATCCCAGCCGCTTCACACTTGGCTGCAAACCGTTCCAATGCATCCTGGAGGTCCTGGCTCGATGAAGCCAACAGGACAACATCATCTGCAAAGAGCAGAGAGGAAATCCTGTGGTTCCCGAACCAGACCCCCTCCGGACCTTGGCTGCACCTAGAAATTCTGTCCATAAAAACTATGAAAAGAACCGGTGACAAAGGGCAGCCCTGCCGGAGTCCAACATGCACTGGGAACAGGTCTGACTTACTGCCAGCTATGCGGACCATGCTCCTGCTCTGGTCATACAGAGACCGGACAGCCCTGAGTAAGGCTCCCCGGACCCCATACTCCCAAAGTACCCTCCACAGGACACCACGGGGCACACGGTCAAACGCCTTCTCCAAATCCACAAAACAAATGTGGACAGGATGAGCGAACTCCCACGAACCCTCCAGCACCCTGGACAGGGTGTAGAGCTGATCCACAGTTCCACGACCAGGGCGGAAACCGCATTGTTGTTCTTGGATCTGAGGTTCCACTATCGGCCGGACTCTCCTCTCCAGTACCCTGGCATAGACTTTCCCAGGGAGGCTGAGGAGTGTGATTCCCCGGTAGTTGGAACACACCCTCCGGTCCCCCTTCTTGAAAAGGGGAACCACCACCCCTGTCTGCCAGTCCAGTGGTACTGTTCCTGACTGCCACGGGATGCTGCAGAGACGTGTTAACCAAGACACTCCCACAGCATCCAGAGACTTGAGGTACTCAGGGCGGACCTCATCCACTCCCGGTGCCTTGCCACAGAGGAGCTTGTTAACTACCTCTGTGACTTCAGCTTGGGTAATGGACAGCCCGACCCCAAGGCTCCCAGCCTCTGCTTCCTCAAGAGAAGGCGTGTCAGCAGGATTGAGGAGATCCTCAAAGTATTCCTTCCACCGCCCGACAATGTCCCCAGTAGAAGTCAGCAGCTCCCCACCTGCACTGAAAACTGTGCCTGCAGAAAACTGTTTCCCCCTCCTGAGGCGCCGGACGGTTTGCCAGAACCTCTTTGAGGCCAACCGATAGTCCTTCTCCATGGCCTCACCGAACTCCTCCCAGGACCGAGTTTTTGCCTCTACTACAGCCTGAGCCGCAGCTCGCTTGGACTGCCGATACCTGTCAGCTGCCTCTGGAGTACCACAAGTCAGCCAGACGTGATAGGACTCCTTCTTCAGCTTGACGGCGTCCCTTACTTCCGGTGTCCACCAACGGGTTCGGGGGTTGCCGCCACGACAGGCACCAGAGACCTTGCGACCACAGCTCCGAACAGCAGCAGAGACAATGGAGGTGGAGAACATGGTCCATTCAGACTCAATGTCACCAGCCTCCCTCGGTACCTGTTTGAAGCTCTCCCGGATGTGGGAGTTAAAGACTTCCCTGACGGAGGGCTCAGCCAGACGTTCCCAGCAGACCCTCACAGTACGTTTGGGTCTGCCAAGTCTTTCCGGCCTCCTTCCCCGCCAACGAATCCAACTCACCACCAGGTAGTGATCAGTGGACAGCTCTGCCCCTCTCTTTACCCGAGTGTCCAAGACACACGGCCGAAGATCGCCTGAAACGACAACAAAGTCGATCATTGATCTCCTGCCGAGGGTGTCCTGATGCCACGTGTATTGATGGACACCCTTGTGCTCAAACATGGTGTTTGTTATGGACAAACTATGATGAGCACAGAAGTCCAACAACAAAACACCGCTCGGGTTCAGATCAGGGAAGCCGTTCCTACCAATCACACCCCTCCAGGTGCTACTGTCATTGCCCACGTGGGCATTGAAGTCACCCAGGAGGACAATGGAGTCCCCCGTTGGGGCGCTTTCCAGTACCCCTCCGAGGGACACCAAGAAAGCTGGGTACTCCGAACTGCTGTTCGGCCCATAAGCCGAAACCACAGTCAGAGACCTGTCCCCCACCCGAAGGCGGAGGGACACAGCTCTCTCGTCCACCCGGGTGAACTCCAACACTTGGCGGCTAAGCTGGGGGCTCACGAGTAAGCCCACCCCAGCCCGCCGCCTCTCACCATGTGCAACTCCAGAATGGTAGAGAGTCCAACCCCTCTCGAGAGACTGAGTTTCAGAGCCCAGACTGTGTGTAGAGGTGAGCCCAACTGTATCTAGCCGGTACCTCTCAACCTCTCGCACAAGCTCAGGCTCCTTCCCTCCCAAAGAGGTGACGTTCCATGTCCCAAAAGCCAAGTTCCATGACCGGGGTTTAGGCCGCCGAGGCACTCGCCCTCGACTGCCACCCAAACCACATTGCACCAGCCCCTTCACAGCTCTCCTGCAGGTGGTGGGCCCACTGGGGAGTGATCCCACGTCGATCCTTAGGGTTTTACCCGACTGGGGCCCGTGGGAGGAGCCCCGGCCACCAGGCGCTCGCCTGCGAGCCCCAACCCCAGGCCTGGCTCCAGGGTGAGGCCCCGGTAACGCCAATCCGGGCGACGTAACGGAATCAATGTTTTTTCTGCTCATGAAGGAATTTGTGAACCGCTCTTTGTCTGGCTCGTCACCCAGGACCTGTCTGCCATGGGAGACCCTACCAGGAGCCAAAGCCCCAGACAGCATAGCTCCTGGGATCACTCGAGCACTCAAACCCCTCCACCACGTTAAGGTGGCGGTTCATGGCGGAGCCCTGCTTTAAAGGTTTTTTTTTTACCTCCTGTGACAGGAGCACATTATACTTTTAACTTATGCTTTTATACTTAAAATCCAACAATATTCTTCAATTTTACAACAATAGTTACATGATTTACATTTTTACTTTACTATATTTTTAAATATTGCAAATCATCAATATTTAGGAGTAATGAGTAAAGAGTAAAAATGTCTAAAGAGATGATTTTAAAGAAATAAAGATGTCACAAATATTCACAGTGCATTTCTCAGGAGCAGATCGCCAATCTCCGCGTTTTCGGAAACTTGTCACAGCCCTACTCCATGTTGCCTAACCTTTTTATTTATTTACTTAATCATCAATTTGTTTTATCAAATATTTTGACTTTTGTTCCCCTTTAGCTCACTGCACAGACTGCAGGAAGCTGTTAAATCTTACAGTTTAACACTTGGTGTTTCATGCAGGCCTTTTTTCTCTCATTTTGCAGCTACAACAGTAATCTAGTCAAAATTAAAGTTGCGGCAACAGTTGTGTAACCACTGAGAGACGGGAACAACAAAGACCAGTAGGACAGCTCATGTGTCAAATAGGGAATGAATTCTTGGATTTTGTAATAATGCTAATAAGAATGATGGGGGTTTTTGGTATCGATTGCTGCTTGAACTCTGATCGACTTTGATTCGGATCAAAGAAAAAGCTGTGGTTTTGGTTTTTGCTGTTTGTTTTGTTATTGTTTTACAGCGTATAATTTCCAGTCTCTTTTTGGTTTTCAGCTAAACGAGGAGCCTATGGCGATGAACCAGGAGTCCCCGTCTCAGGAGCTGGTTCCATTAAAGAAGAGGCGGACACGCATCCCAGACAAACCCAACTACTCGCTCAACCTTTGGAGCATCATGAAGAACTGCATCGGCAAAGAGCTGTCCAAGATCCCTATGCCTGTGAGTGCTCACTCCCAACGCTTTTTAGGAATCTCTGGGATTCCTGTCCACACCTGTTCTTTATAGCTTTGGATTACTTTATTTTGTCATTTCAAAACACGGTTGAACAAGACATCAGATCTGGCAGCGTCATTATTTGAAATAACAAACAGAAAAAACCCCAAAATCTTTGTCTTTTAAAGTAACAGTTTTCTTAACACAGGAGCTTTTTATTCCCTCTAGACTTCATGTTTTGTTTCATTCAGATGAAAAATTACATAAAACTAGTTTTTGCAGCTATAAGCCAGTAATTTAGAATGAATAGCTTGAGTACTTTTAACCGGAGAGCCCAATACGTCGATCAGTCGATCGCAAAAGTGTGGCTAGATTGCAAGCCCGTTTTTGTCTCGTTATTCAAATTTTTAATCTATAACTATCACCGTGTTCGGAAATCTAAAAAGCAAGGGTCCAACTATGCACAAATGTTTTATTTGAACTCAGCTGAAAAGATGTTTTACATTAAGTTGTTAAATTGTACATTTAAATGCAAATACCTCAAAATAAGGGTTTTCATAGCCATTATTAGGTTTGAATAAAAATAGATGCATTAGATTAATTACCCAAAAATCATGCAAAAATAAGGAATTGTATGACAACATATACATTGAGATTTATAGAGTTTTTATTTTTTTGTAGCTAATAATTTCAAACGTAGCTTGCGTGTCAACTGTTTTCTTGTATCATCCCCTCATTGCAGTGTGCTAAGATGACCACAAGGTGGCAGTAATGACACACATTTCAACTTTTAACAGCTGACATATTTCTCCAAGAACTTGTAGATACTTTTAGTATTTGTTTAATCAGTCACTGAGCATTTCTTTGCATAGTTGAGCAGTAATATTATTTGAAATGGCTGTATTAATAAAAAACCCAATTCTGTTCACAGTTGTTGCAATCTGAAATCACAATTTGTTTTAGCTCAAAAACAAATTTCCAATAGAATTGTGACATGGAATTGCAGATATTTTATGACATAAACTTCTCGTCTTTCCTGTCGTAAGATCAAACATCAGAACTGTATTTGGTCCCCCCCCGAAATCTACATTTGCCTTTTTTTTCCCACCACAGAGGCCGTTTATGACAACAGAAGGAAAAATCAAGAAACAAGTTTGTCTGCTTTTACAATATCAGCACTTATTTATTGTTTCTCAGTCTTTCAGGAATGAAAATCACTTGAAGTATCAGGTTCTAACGTTTAATCAATCTTCCAACCTGGCATCTGATCTTTCATGCACTTCTTTGTAATGCAGGAAGACACAAATGTACTGACCTAAAACTGGATAGAAACGGAATCAGCTCATCAAAGGCTTTTTTGACAGCTGCTTATTGTTAAAATGAAAGGCCAAAGAGGTTATGAGTGTCTGAGACTGTGCCAGGGACATTCTAGAAGAGGCTGGCGCTGACAGATCTGTGGAGGAATCGGTTTTGATATTCTTATTTGAAGATGCTAACATGCTCCCCTTTCAGCTTGTGGAATCTGTATTGAAGGCATGCAAAAAGGTGAATACTCGCCCTGCAGCTTTCAGCCATCTTTACCATGTGATGCAAGATGTTTCAGTTTCATAACCTTAATTGTGAAATGAGAATGACGAGAGATTTTAGTTTAGATTAATAAAAACAAATGACTCCCTGGTTTGAAAATATTGAAATATTTGTATTTTTTTATATTTAATTTGCCTATTAATGTTTTTTTCTTCTTCTAGGTAAACTTCAACGAGCCCATTTCCATGCTGCAGCGACTGTCAGAGGATCTGGAGTATCACGAGCTGCTGGACAAAGCCTCAAAGTGTCACAACTCTCTGGAGCAGATGTGCTACGTGGCGGCCTTCTGCGTGTCTGCCTACTCCACCACCGTGTACCGCACAGGAAAGCCCTTCAACCCGCTGCTGGGGGAGACGTACGAGCTGGACCGCCAGAGGGAGAGCGGCTACCGCTCCCTCTGTGAGCAGGTACGAGGTCCGAGCCTCTAAGGCTCTCAGCAAAGGTCAGGAAAAGGGAACTGAAAATCCAACTGAGTCAGGTGTTTTCAGGAAGTTCTTCTTTAGGTTTTACTGTTCTACAAAGAAAACATTAGATCATACAAAGATAGCTGATCAGTTTACATTCATAAAGTTATATTTGGTAAGAACAAGTCTTTACTTATTTTAATAATAATGATGCATTGTATTTTTAAGATGCCTTTTTTCATTAGACTGTAATTGCACCATCAAACTACCATGTTAACAGATAAAATTGAGTAAAAAAGTCTAAAGAGATGAGCTTTGTTTGACATTTGTGGTTGCTGGAGAGCAGGTGTACTGTGGCTGATGCATGAATGGATCGTCACAGACTAATGACATCACAGAGCAGGAAGTAAATGGACTGCTATTCTTTTGTGGTTCATGCAACTGTTTAAGGCTCAAGTCGTGAAGATTTTCTCTCAAAAGTGGATAAATTCTCACCGGACAAACCGGAACATCTTTAGCTTATGATTTTTTTCAACATCGCATTGACATCACAGTGACATCACGGCGCTCAAAGTTTGTCGTTTTTATCTAGTAAGAATTTTTAAAGAATTCCTTTAACTTCATTTGAAAGTGCTCGTGTCCTTCTGTCCGTTTTCCAAACCTGGTCGATCGCTTTCTCTATAATCTAAAAAATTCAGTGGCCAGAATCGTAATGATAAAAATGCAATATGAATGATAACTTTGTGGACTGTCTAGTGTTTGCTGTGCTCCAAGCATCAACAGCAAGTTAGGAATCCATGCAGACAATTAATAAACACACGTGAAAAATAAAAAGTTTGAAGCATTTCTAAAGGTGTTACTTATTTAATCTCATCTTCTGTCCCTAATTCATTACTTAATCATATATAAATGCCCACAACAACAAGCCAATCAATAAAAACACAACTATGCTTTTTTATATAAAAATACACATTCAAATACATAAAGGTTTTTTTAGTTTTTTGGTCTAAAAACCTTATTGTTGGAGCACAGAATTGAAGGTAAACGATAAACCTCTGGAATCAGCGTCTTGTTTGTCTGTTTCAGGTAAGTCACCACCCCCCCGCAGCAGCACATCATGCCATCTCCAATCGAGGATGGACCCTGAGGCAGGAAATCACAGTTGCCAGCAAGTTCAGGGGCAAATACCTTTCCATTATGCCCCTAGGTATCTACCAAGTCTTTTTCTCCTGTCTTGATAGAAGCGGTGACGTGTTAAAAAAAAAAAAAAAAACTAATTAGACTATATCGATTCCCAGGTAGTAACATGATCTTAATGTTTCTGTGTGCGTTTTTTTTTTTTTGTCAGTCTCACAAACTTTTCAACCCGACCTTCAGGTCCGGTCTGTTTCCGGCTGAACAAAGAGCCTTTGTTTTCTTCCAGGTTTGTCCTTGAGCAGCCTTTTCTGTTTCCTTCCAGGCACGATTCACGCCGTCTTTGAGAAGAGCAACAATCACTACACGTGGAAGAAAGTTACCACTACAGTGCACAATATCATCGTGGGAAAGCTGTGGATCGACCAGGTGAAACCACAACTGGCTAGTCCTTTTCTCGCTTTCAGCACTGGAGAAACAGGAAGCCTAAAAATAGGAAACATTCATTTTAAGAAGAAAATCAAAAGTCAAAAAGTCAATTCATTTTACATTAAGGAATCTTATAAGATATTCAAATATGGGAACAAGGAGTTCCACACAAGCATTCAAAAAGGGAAAAATAAGCATAAAAAGATGTTAGAATAATTTCAAATTGAATGTTTTACAGTCCAATATTAAGTATTTTTTTCTAGTTACACACAAATAGTTTGTATTTTTTGAGTTTTTATGAATCTAATTGTAATTTATTTAGATTACAGAGACAAAATACTAGTGCAGTAAGTGGGAACGACTCATTTTAGAACAAAATATGAACAAAAGGAAGATACGGTTTTAGTACGACAAAGTATCATCTTAAAAAATTCAAATATCATCTAAAACTAGCACTGATTCTAGACTATAATAACCTTTTTTTTTTCCAAAATAATGACGATCAATGCCTTTATTGAACTTTTTTTTTTAGTCTTAAATCAACTTTATCTACTGTCAAGAGTTTTGTGAATAATTTCCTTATTTTCTTAATGACACATTATTCTCAACTATGGTGATTTTGAGAAAAACAATCCTGGTAAAGTATCTTGAATGTTTTTATTTTTGCAAATATCAAAAAGTTTGCAGTGTAACTTCAATTGTGTCCTAGTTGAGTTTATCTTGTTTGCTTTGTGAAACGTTTCTTGTTTTTCCTGTCAGTCCGGAGAGATCGACGTTGTGAACCACACCACCGGAGACCGCTGCCACTTGAAGTTTGCCCCGTACAGCTACTTCTCCCGAGATGTCGCCCGAAAGGTGAGTTCTTTGAGCCGCGCTCCGAACGTAAGAGCCTGCATCCAAACATCCATCTTTTTTTTACGCGTGTTCTTCCTGCTCAGGTGACTGGTGTGGTGATGGACAAGACTGGGAAGGCCCACTATGTGCTGTCGGGAACGTGGGATGAAAAGATGGAGTTTTCTAGGGTGATGCAGAGCAGCCGAGGAGGGGAGAACGGCACGGAGGGCAAACACAAGACGGTCTATCAAACGCTCAAAGCCAAAGAGCTGTGGAGGAGGAACCCTTTACCGTAAGTGCCCTCAAAGGCCCGAAGGTATAAATCTGTGTCTTCTCACATTATTTTAAATCTAAAACGGGCTAACACAGTTAGTTGTTTGGACAAAATCATTTTACGTCTGTGGTGGGGTAAACGTTCAGGCAGAATGCAACATCAGACGACCGGTTTCAATATACAGGTACGATCAGAGCGCGATTTGAGCGCCAGGCGGGATGCAGCGGTCCAGCAGCAGCGTATTTCAGGCGTTGTGGTGTTTCCAGAGTTCAAACATCTGAACTGTAGCAAAGAATTTTCTTTTTGGCCCCGGCGCGTTAATACTGTGATCAGTGAGTGGAGTCCAAATTAGGTCAATGAAACAGTCGTTGAGTTACCGTAGTTGAAAGAACGGGAACACTCAAACCGGATACTTCTCCTCCTTCCTCTGTGGCTTCAGGGAGGGAGCAGAAACCATGTATTACTTCACCGCCCTGGCTCTGACGCTGAACGAGGCCGAGGAGGGCGTCGCGCCCACCGACAGCCGCCTCCGACCCGACCAGCGTTTGATGGAAGACGGCCGCTGGGACGAGGCCAACGCTGAAAAGCAGCGGCTGGAGGAGAAGCAGCGCACTGCCCGGCGCGAGAGGGAGGCCTTGAACCAGCGCTCTTCCAGCACGTCAGAGGAAGGTGGGTGGGGGTGGGGGGGGTGCTGGTTTAGCTCATCTTTGCCTTGCATGGATGAATAACCCAAAAAATGAAACAGTAGTGAAAAACCTCTTTGTCTTCTGAAAGCTGTCGATGAGGACTCTGTTACTGACCCTTCCTTAAAAAGCAAGTATTCCTCTTTAATCTCCTCATCTGCAGCCTCTATTTCCTGCATGTCTTTGAGCTTTGGGTTCCATTTTCCTCACCAATTCGCTTCTTCTTGTAGGCGCCCCTCACGATAACTACAAAGCCCGCTGGTTCGAGCACACCGAGGACAAAATCACAGGTGAGTCGGTCCACATCTATAAGGGAGGCTACTGGGAAGCAAAGGATCAAGGCAAGTGGGAGGACTGCCCCGATATATTCTGAACCTCAAGGGTCTTCCTGGATGACTGCCTCCCTCCAGTGGCTCTCTGTTGTAGGAGATCTCCTGAACTGTCACTGCTGTGTACGCTCTCCGTCTCTGCTGCACATCAAGTTTTCCTCATCTCATCGGTTGAGGATCAGGTCGAGTTTCAGCCGAAACCGCCTGGACTTTCCTGCCGTCATCCACACTGTTTCTTTGCTTCACAACTCTTTAAAAAAAAAAAAGGGGGGGGATAAAACGTGGTTGATATTTACACATCTATACACTTAAATCATTAAATATCAGCTGGTGGCCTTCAAAGAAATTGATTTTTGTTTCTGATTTTGTGTCTTATGGTAATGAAGGTTCAAGTGTGCTCGTGTAAAGCAGACTATCTGCTCTTCCATTGTTAAAGAAAAAAAGGATCACTGTATTTTTGAGTATGAAAATACTTCATTGGCTAGAGTACTTGCTGACCATTCCCACTGTACCAACTTTTTAAATGAAAAATGTGCACAGTTTCATTTTGCCTTAAAAGAAACAACCTTCTCTGGGTTACAAAAAAAACAAAAGTTTCAGTTGGTTTCACGTTGAAACAGTTTGAAGTTTTATTCAACTCTTATCAATGAAGTGATCCTGGAAAAAGAGTCAGCTAAAATCCCAGCCAGTGTTTTTTTTTTCTTCTTTTTACAACTATGTGGAAAAGGCAACACTTTGAAAACATCCCATCTGTGAAGAGGAATGCAAGTTCTATCTGACACCAAAAACACGACATGTTTGTGTGAGTGTGTGTCAGTGTGTGAGAATCTCAATTTTGTTTGTAAGTGTACTTAAAAATGAAGAATTAAAAAAAGAATTTAAATGCATTGAAAATAACTGATTTTATAAATGTATAGAAAATATATTATCAGTAACTATATTGTAGTTTTTTTTCTTGTAATTTTTTGATTGTAATACTGGAAAAGGATTTTTTTTTTTTGAGAAAAGGGAGTTTACACACTTGATAAAGGTCAAAGGCATTTGTCAGTATTTTGTAAGAACACAAGAATCTGTAATAAATGCTGCAATGTCAAAGACCGTCTCAATGTTTTATTTTCATTTTTTCACAAAGTAAGCCTGCCCTTGCTTCCCAACATCTCTCCCCCTACATTCTCTCCCACTAGCTTACAGCCTCTCACTTAACGTTAGCAGTGCAACAAAAACGGTGAGCAGCATTGGAGCCATCGCTATCGGAGCAGTCTGCTTTTTTCAGTCGTCACAAAAGCTCTGGCCAGCAGCATTTTTTTTGTCTGCTTCTTGATTCACGGTTTCAATAAAGAAATACTCAGAAATACAATTTCAAGCTCAAGTTTCTTTGTCTTCCATGATCAGAAATGCACACATTAAAAGCAACCTTTTCATCAGAGTGGGTGTTTGAAGAAAAACAGTTTAAAAAATCAAACTTTGTAAATGGCAAAGCAAAAAAACAGGCAAAGGGCTGGTGAGCTCTCCAGCTTCCCCCTACAGCAGTTGGGATAGGCTCCAGCAACATGCGACCCCAAATGGGAACAAAGCGTTCATGAAATGGATCTTTAAACTTTTCCACATTAGGTCTTCCCAAGGCAATCAAATACCTCACCTTTATGTTTGGGTTTGAAAATGTCATTATTAAAATAAAATAAGTGTTTTAATATCAGGAGTAAATCCGTTTCTAGTTACAGAATGTTGCAGAGTTGTTTTTGGGTGACTCGTGTGATGTGTCTTTATAAAGCAAGGGCAGCTTGTTTCCCCCTTTGCCCTCACGACTTCAAAATGATTTGACTGTTGAGGTAACTCATTTCATTTTTTTTTTTACTCCTTCCAAAACTATGATACAAACAAACTCTAAAGAATTGCATAAGAGCAATAAAGAAAATGGATGGACGGATCTTTTCCACATGTTGGGTCACTTTTCACAATCTAATTTTCTCAAAGTTATCAGATGTATTACATCACATGTTCTTATATATATATATGTGTGTGTGTGTGTGGGGGGGTTATGACTTTTTATGGCTGCAAAAGAAGCCCGTATCATTGCTGTCCCACTACCATGCATTACAGCCAGCGGACGTCCTCTTTTAGAGATGTCTTCTCTCTGCTGTACTTCTAAAGACAGAAGTACTTTTAACAACAGTATTTTAAAAAGTATTCTAGTCAATATCAGGAGTAATTAAGTAATTACAGAATAACTCAGAGGAGTTTTATTTTTGGGTGATGGCTTCACGGTGACTTCGGGATAAAAGGTCTTTTCCTGGAAGGCAAGGGGACCTTCTGGCTCCCTAACCCATAACTCCCATGACTTGATTTCAGAATAATCTGACTGGTTACTCAAATGTCGTATTTATTTTTACCCCTTTCACAGTGATGGTATAAGCCAACTCTAAAGAACTGCAATACAGTAACAAACAAAACCTTCTTTTGTTCTTGTTTTTTGGAGCATAGAAAAAAGTCTATATGTGTGCATTCACTTTTACAATATTTGTCTTCCTTTGCTGAGTCACTAAAGTGAGTTTCCTAAAAAAAAACAAAGCATCAGATGAATTAAATGTAAACTATGTACATTAATTTTTTATGATGCTTTCCACTTGAGTCCAGTACGTAAACAGGCTTCCGTCCCTGTAAACATCTCTCTTTTGCTGTGTCATGCCAGCAGATGCACCTTCTGCCAGTTTTCTGAAAGGCAAACTAGAACATACCGTCCCATACACAGAGGCAAACGCCGGGGGTCGGCTTACCCCACGGGCAGTGTGACTAAAGGAGAAAGGGCAGATGCGCCGCATCACTCGGACGCACACCCCGCCGTGGAAGTGCTGTGGTGCAGAGGTGGATGAGTCGACAACAAGCAGCGGAGAGGATGCTGAGTCAGGGAAACGGTGTGAAAGCTGGGGAGAGGGTGGAAGAGGGAGAAAGCTAACAGTCAGGGGGAAGTGGGGTAAATAACAATGCAGGAATCCTGGATTTAAGAGATTTTGGAGCTGAAACTGTTCCTTTACAGAATACTCTAGAAAGCTGAGCCAGGTAAGCCTTTCCAAATTTAATTCAACTTCCTTTTTGTTGACTCAACTCCAAACTGTTTACACTTTTCTTTGCTTTGTTCCTGCTTCCTCTGAGCCAGATGGATGTAGATGAGCCAGAGTGTTTGCCCAGGTTGGCCCGGGTCGCTGTGTGTGGTGGTACCCATGGCAACGAGCTGTCAGGAGTCTACTTGGTGAGAGGGCTGCTAAAGTTGCAGAGAAGAGCCTCAGAGGGAGAGGAGGATGACGACGAAGACCCAACATCCATACTAACCGTCCTGTCCAATCCAAGGGCCGTCCAGCAGTGCCGCCGATACGCTGACACCGACCTGAACCGCTGCTTCACCCTCGCCACCCTCAAGTGAGATGATAAGAGAAGATGCTCTCCACCCTTAACGGGTCTGTTTGTGATCAGTTTTCTGTCTCTCAGCGGCCCCACATCGGACTCGCCCTCATATGAGATCCTCCGGGCCCGGGAACTGAACGCCATGCTCGGTCCTAAAGGGGGTCCGGGAGCTGTGGATCTGGTTTGTGACCTTCACAACACCACAGCCAACATGGGCCTGTGCTTCATCGCATACTCCGACTGCGACTGGATCTGCCTGCACATTTTCAAGCACCTGCAGGTTCATGAAACGTCTCTCACTGACGTCATCTTTCTTCATTTAACATTCATTTTGTTTTGTTTTAGTTTATTCTAACCTATGAATTTATATTCTGAATTTATTTGAGTTTTTTTTTACTTTTATTGTTGAAACAAAAGTTAAAGACCTACTCAAATAAAAATCATGGTTTTGGAGTTCAAGAAGGGCATATATAAAGAAAATTAAGCTTCAAATTGCATTTCTGAGCATTTTTTTAATCAAAATTGTTGTTCATCAGGATCTGACAAAAAATGCAGTTGGAAAAGTTGTTACGTAGAAAATACATTTGGTGGGTTACAAGCTCCCTGTTCCGCTCCATTCTGATGCATCCACTTTTAGACAAATAGATCGTAATAGTACGTCATCATTTTCCTCATCTGAGCTGGAATCTGGATAGCTCCGATACTGCTCGCCATTTTTGTTTCACTGCCAATATAAGACTGTAAGCTAGCAGGAGAGCGCGTTAACACAGCTCTCAAGAAGGGGAACAGGGGGCGGGGTTGCCCTGTGCCAATAACCCCCCCCACAACTATGAGGCAAATTTTGAATTAACTACAGCCGCTCTGCAGAAACTATGTTCTAGAAAATGACACAGGTTTTTTGATTCAGGCTAAAAACAGCAAAGGGAACACTTTTAAAATAAATCAAAAGATGATCAGAGTGGGAGTTTAAAAACAGAGATGACCTGAACCTGATTTTCAACCCAACATAAAGTTTCTTTACTATACTTTTCATTTGAATAGTAATGTTTCTATTGTTTTTAAACTCTGTATTTGGGTATTTTCTTTTGCTTTTTGCATTTTTAAATCTCATGCAGCACTAAAGATTGTTTTTAAGAGTGTAAATAGATGTGAAGTGTATGTATATACATATTGTTTGACGCTTGTGCAAAGCAAATCATAGTTACACTTTTTTTCAGAGACAAATGCCAGATGCACCAATGAGATTCATCCATCTCTGCATTTCAGAGAAAGAATCATACTCTCTTGATTCTGTTGGAAAACATGTATTTGGTGAGTTAAATAAAAAAGAAAACACTACAAGAGCTGACCAATCTGCTATACGTACTTTATTAAAAGAGAACTAAAAAACGCTTTGTGTTAAAATGCATAAAAACTTCCAACTGGCCTGTTCTTAATGACATCTACATGACAGAAGTGGTGTCACAGAAAAGGCGGGTTTCTTTTTGAAAATCCTGACTGTCGTGTGAATGAAGAAGCCAGGTTTTCAAAGCACTGAACCCTCAGGAAGGAGTTCAATCAATAAGAGCAGAAGCTCCAAAACGGAGCCCTGCGGCACCCCAAATGACAAAGGCGCTGAAGATTAGGTAAATTTGAGGTTTATTGTCCGAAGCTGGTCCTCAAGCTTGACCCCTTTTCCCTTTTCAGCTAATCTACTCGCTGCTGTTTACCTGGTTTGGATGCTCTCAGCCTGTCAGAATCTGGAAACACCGAACTCAGATGATTAGCAGTAAAGTAGTGACAGCTGGAGAACAAAGCAGGATTGTAGATCTCCAGGAAGCCCTGAGCACTACCAAAAATTACCAACATCAGATCACGTTGATAGTATGCTGACGCAGAAATGAACTAAAATCTAGAAAAACTTGGAACCTGAAAAGATCCATGAACAAGGATCAAAATCTAAATGCCAAAACTTGACTTCCTGCAGCCATGGAGATCGGCCCTCAGCCGCACGGAGTGGTCAGATCGGACATCTATGCGGTGATGAACGCAGGCGTGCAGCACATGCTGGACTGGGTTTAACTCAGGTACATGTCTTGTTAGCATTGTTTGAAGTTTGAAGCTGTGGCTTTTGCTTCAGTGATGCCCTCTTTGACTGGCAGGTGCTGTGTTTGAAGGAGGATCCGTGGATGTGTTCACCCTGGTCAAAAGCATCGACTACCCGAGGGACACAAAGACTCAAAACATCACAGCAGCCGTTCACCCTCATCTCCAGGTACGTCTCTAAAAATTTCTGTCTTCAGATGTCATTTGTAGATTTAGAACGAGCGTAGGATAAACTAACAACACAACTATCTTTTTCTGACTGCATTTTTTCCATCTGTTCCTAAATCACAATGATTTTTTAATAAAGAATAACTCAGAAATGCATTTTAAAGCATACATTTCTTCATAAATGTCCTCCATTATTAGAGAAAAGCCAAAAAACGGTGTGAAAATGAATTTCATCCGAGTGTGTCTTCAAATAGAGAAGACCCACTAGAAGAAAAGTGTTTAAAAACCATGTTAAAATAAAAGGTGGGGCCACTTCCTGTCGAATGATTTACCGCGTACTGACCAAGACATGACTTTAACAGCATCCATCAACCGGTTTGAAAAGCACACATTCAAAAAGTGAACTGAATGAGTCCAGTAACCCACATTCCCTCAGCAAAAAGTAGTGCACTTGAAGCTCAGTTTATTAAGTATAAGTATAGCAAGGATACTACGGATCATGTACATGTACACTGACTGAATACTTCTTCAGACTAAATTGGAAAATTTTAAGTTTGCAATATATAGGTGGTATTAAAAGTAAACATCAAATATTAACTATACTTGTAGTACACTTAAATAGACTGCTTTTTACTAAAGATTAAGGCCAATATACTTACATATTTTCACTGTATAAATTAATAAATTGATACAATTTTTATGTATTAGTGTACGTAATTTGGTATTTCAAACAATTACAAACCTGACCCAATTATAGTGTAGAAAATCTGTATAGAACTATTTTAAAAGTTTATGACTGTAAACATACTGTGTGAAAAGAAAATATTCAACACATCACAGGAAAAAAGAAAACTTTGTAAAAAATGTTTTAAATCTTTTAATGTAAATATTTAAATGGGAAAAATGTCTCTCACAAACACTGCAGAAGAGTTAGTAAAACTACAGCACCCCAAATTTGTCAAAAAGTTTAATTTATTCCTTTTTTCCTGTAAAAGAGAAATCGTTTTGATTCATCTGTCGTGTAGTCAGTGATTTTTTTTGTTGTAAGTTTTTCTATAAATCTTGTTAAACCTGAACCTAAACACACATTAGAGGCTTTTTTAAGTTCATCTGAGGAGTGTACCCCCAGTGCTACACCCAAACACTGACGGGACAATTTCCCTTGTAGAAATCAGTGAGGTGCAGCCCCAGTATGTCCGCTTGAATACTTTTGAAGAAATTCCGTGAAATCTATGAGCCCTCTGAAGCTTTTATTTTGAAACATGACAAATAGCATTTATGCTTTTGTTTTATTTTGTCAGTTCTCCTTTTCTCTGCACAGGATCGGGACTTCTGCCTGCTCCGCCCTCATGACCCCCTGTTCCAGGCGTTTTCAGGGGAGACCTTGAGGTACAAAGGCAGCGAGCCCCTTTATGCCTTCTTCATAAACGGATGCTCCTACTACGAGAAGGGCATCGCACTCTCGCTGGCCAGGAAGAGGCGGTTGGTGATCCCCGCCATCCGGGCCCAGACGGAGGAAGAGGAGCAGGCCGACGCGCAGGGATTCACGTCGGAGGAAGAGGAATGAGAGGTGCTTCGTAAAAAAAAAAAAAAAACACAAATTTTTTGGGGGAAGAACTTTTATTGAAACGCACGCTCAAAAGTTTATGACACAATGTTTACACCGAGGATTTAAAAACATCACTGGATACAAAGAATTGAGATGTTTGTGTTTTTTAAAGCAGAACATTCACAAATATGGAAAAAAAAGGTATAGAAAGGACCATGGAACCTTATTTACATAAAAACTAGCAGTTACCATAGTAACATTTGGGACATGTGCAAAAGGGGGGGGGGGGGGGGTAGCTTATCATAATATGGCCTTTAAAGTACATTCATAATGCCAAGGAAGGAAACTGATTGCTGTTTTTTTCGCTACGGTGGAAACAAAAATGTATTTATAATCAAATACGGCTAAAAACAACTTCACAAAAACACTACGTATGAGGTAAGCGGAATTTGAACACGACTATGTGGACTAAATCATCAGTTATCTGTAGTTTTACTAAAAAAACAAACATACATAAATTAAACCACTGAAAAGAATAATATGTCACTTCAGTACAAAAAAGGAAAACAGAAATGTGACCTTTACGGAACTACTGTCGCCTTACAGCGGCTGAAACACCAGATACACAACTGCAAAAACATGTTTGTCAAGATTGAGCTCCCACAATCCTCGGGTGTCTCCCGCACCCGTGTGGATTACAGACAGCTGCTGCTTCTTAGGTCCCACAGTAGGAGAAATCCATCAAACTTGAGAGGATCTTTGAGTGACATCAGAAAATAACAAAATAAAAAAAAAATTAAAAAAACCTGTAAACAGATAGTTTCCCCTGAAACGTATTAGAACACCGTTCATCTTGTGGTTCCTGTTTGTCATCACATTGCAGGACAGCTGGACAACAAAAATAAAAGACTCAACGGGAATATTCAGCATGCATGTGCGGTGATTGAAGCATTCCATCATGGATGAAGGATTGTGCTACAAGTTTGTTTCTCTTAACATTTTAGGAGAATTTCAGAACAAGAAAAGGCTTTTCATTTGAAGTTCATGTTTACTATTTATCTTATTAGTTTTCAAAAAGTCCTTATGTTTGAAGACCCACTCCGATCATCTATTTTCAGTGTTCCCAGAGGTCTTTTAGTTATGATTGGGTCGTTCTCTAGGATATAGTTTCCACAAAGCAGTAGTTTATTAAAATTCTCCTGAGTTGTGAGAAGATTGTTGGCACAGAGTAACCCCGCCCCCTTTCCCCTCCTTGTTGCCGAGAGCTCTCTGTTTACACACTTCCAGTCTCTCACACCCCTATTACAGGTGAAACAAAAATGGCGAGCAATATCAGAGCTATCCAGACGTGCAGTTTTGAGCCAGATTTCAGCTCAGACGAGGAAAACGTTAATGGATCCATTTGTCTGCAAGTGGATGCATCAGAATGGAGCTTTTGGCCCCGCCCAGTGTGTTTTCTACATCACAAATACAATCTTTTTCAAACTGGAGTCCTATAAACTCCAAAAACCTGATTTTCATTGGAGTGTGTCTTTAAAGGCTCAAATGAGATCTAATCTGGGACAAAAACAACGGTGCTGTCTGGTAATTCTGCTTTGGCCTAACCAATGTGAAAAGTTTTCGGTTTGAAACCGGTTCTACCCATTGTCACTGAACTCCCTGAAACTTCCAGGCTTGATGGGAGGTGGGTTCAACTGTTGCCTTTTTTTTTTTAGACTTTCTGTGCTTCTGGTTACCATGACACTCTCATTTTGTTATCTGCCCAAAATCTTACATGTCTTGGCAGCACCAGTTTTTTTTTTGTTTTTTAGAAATTCTTTTGCTAAAAACACAAACGATTAAAGAACTGTTTATTGGTATTTGGCAGTTGTAGCTTTTTTTTGTTTTGTTTTTCCACTTGCAGCAGAGTCCCTGTTTCAAGTCTCTAGATCACAAGACAATGAGGCTTGTTGAATCTTCTTTCAAAGCTACGCCCTTTGCTCAACATTAAAGCCTTTTTTGATGTTTGAAATTCTGGATTTTGACCGAGATGCCAGACATGAAAAAATGTTCCTTCTTTGTTTAAAAACCCCAACCTATAGATACAGAAGTATGTAGTGTACTTTTTGAATATGTGCACATGTAAAACATGCAGATTTCCTTGTTCTTTTGACGTTTGAAAATAAAAAAATCATGGCATCAAAGTTCCAGGTTGTGATGGATTTACGAGTCATCTACGCCACACGGTAGGCGGTCATGCGGTAGTAGTTCTGGCTGTGGCTGCGCGCCGCCCACAGGAGCAGCGCCGCGGCCATCATGTGCAGAGGCGAGGAAACCAGAGCCAGATACAGCGACCATCCTAGAGAGCCGTCCACCTTATCGGGAAGCATGGAGACCCTGTGGAGCAGGTCCATCCCAGCCAGGTAACAGCACACTGTCGCTAAGGTGCAGAGCCCTGCAGAACAAGAAGTTTTGTCAAGTTTAATCAACAGTTTCGGCATTCTCCACATGGAGGATAAAGTCTAACATCACTTTTTTCCCCCCAGAAATTAAAATTATGTGTTTGTAAGTTTACTGAAGCTTCAGTGGAAATCTTCACAAAGAAGTTTTAATAATCTTTTCATCTATTATTAAATTGTTCTGAGTGGTCTTTTTAATAATGATAATGCCGTTTTTAGCCAAAAAAAGTCATTTTTTGGACATGGTTTCACTAAAAATTCACCGCTGAATTGTGAGCAGCATTGTTGGCTCGGCTTAAGCCCGCCCCCTGCCCGTCATTTATCCGTTTACACTCTCCTGCTAGCTTACACCCCAACCCCAGCCTAACATTAGCGTGATGCAACAAAAATGGGGAGCAAAATTGGAGCTATCCAGCCGTGCATTTTTGATTCAGATGCCAGCCCAGATGAAGAAAAAGATGTACATGGATCTATTTGTCTGCAAGTGGATGAAGCAGAACGGAGCGTATTTCTACAACACAAATAGAATCTTTTGCGTTTCTCTCTGATTCATGACAATTTAAATAAAGAAATGCAATTTTTAGTATTATTTTCTTTTAAACATGTCCTCCATTATCAGAAAAAGGCCAAAAGAACCAAAAACACAATTTTCATCTGAGTGGGTTTTCTAAATCACACAATAAAGTAAGCATGCAGACACAGAGAATAAGGCCGTGTCTAAATTCCCTCACGGTCTTTGGATTTTAATGTAATTCATACATATTCGCATTACTATTTTTGATGCCAAATATGACATCACTTATTTGCTGAAACAATAAATGCATTGTGGTCTATATTCACCAATCTAATGAGCATTGATGCACACTGGCTTTTTCGACTTCTGGGTAATTTCCAAAGCACTGGATTTTGGAATTGTAGCTTCAGACGGCTCGACATAAAAGCTAACACACTATGCAGAGCACTAATCGGGGAGTAGGGAATGAATTTGGACACAACCTGGGAGACATGTTGTTGCAGTGGCTGCTGTGTTGAAGAATAGTTATTACAAAGTTTGAGATTGCTGCATGAAAGATGTGTGAAAATGTGATACAATAGATGTTAATTGGTGTTATTTTTGGGAGGTTATAGTTTCTGTATAGTTTATGATTTTGTGTGCCTTTGGACGTGTCAATAAAGGGAAAAAATCAATTTGTGAAAAATTGAAATGATCAAATCAAGGAAAACTATTTTAATAAAAAATAGAGGTTAGATGCACTTTTTTCCCCAGATTATAAGGAAAGCATTTCACTAAAAACAAAGGAAAAACACCACACTTCTCTCCACCATAAAACCCAGTAATTAGACAGGTACAGATATTTTCCGCAACTAAGGTACAAATAAAATTCATGACCAAAAAGTTCCAGCGTGAGAAAGGGAAGACTGGAACTCTTGATGAGAAACGGTCTAAACTTGTATTGTTTCTTTAAACTCAAACCCCTTTTTTGATCATAGGCCTAAATAAAATCTTATGGCTTCGAATTTAAACTTCCCAGGCCCGCCTTGATCGTGGATTCCGCTCTGGGGAAAAGCGACAGCCCGTCAGCTGTGACCCAAAGCTTCGAGAGTGGCGGCTCAGGGCCACCAGCGCTCAGAGCCACTCCTGCCACATATCTGCTAATTTTATCACCAAAACAAAACCCAGTTTTCTCAACGAAGCCATCCAGCCGTTAGCAGCAGAGTGTGTAAACAGAGAGCTCTCAGCAACAGGTAAGGGAGAGGGGGCGGGGTTGCTCCGAGCCAACACTTCCATCCACAACTCAGAGGCGATTTTCTAATGAACTACTGCTGCCCTTCAGGATTTATGTCCTAGAGAATGACAGTTTTGCTAAAAAAAAAAAAAAAGGCTAAAAACAGCATAATCATAATTAAAAGACCACTAGGAATGAATTCACAATAGAACAAAATACGATCGAAGTGGGACTTCTACAGCAGAGCTGTCGCCGGCGTGGCCTACACAGCACACACTCTTTGACCTACTGTAACTCTGCGATCATTTAGATCAGATTAGAATCAGCAGATTCTGTGGAGAAAAGCGGCTTTGTGCTGCTTTACTACTGTAAATTGTTGCACGACATCAAAATAAGCTGATTCACATTGATTTTGCTTCTGAAAGGTGTTGCATTTCAGTGCAAAGCTGCTTTCGTCCGCTTCAGAATCGGCTAGAGTTATGTTAATTACGTAATTGGTTGAAGAGTTACGACCACTGTGGTGTGAAAGGGTTAAAATGCCTCGCAGACGATGCTTCAGAGCAAAAATGCTATCACGTTGAGGCTTTTTTTTTCCTGCTCAAAAATGAAAAACCTGGGGCTACATTAACCTTCAAGCGCATTGAGAAACGGTGAACCCAGATCTTTGACCGAACTCCATTTGCCACTAATACAGCTTGATATGGTTAAAGGTGACCACCTTCACATATAAGAGGAAATGTACCCATTTAACCTATTTATGAGGCTCAGTTAGTGCTGCTTGGTGCACCGAAATGTGGCTTACCGGCGAGCAGGTGAAGAATTCCTATACCCAGAGTGGGGGCCAGGCTTCGGCAGAGACAGGCAAGGAAACCAGTCAGGCCCGCCAAAACTACCAGACCCAGTGACCCCAGAGGCAGCAGAAACTGACACCTCCAGAGATCTTCACAGGCAGAGATACTTGTTAGATTAATGTACAATTTAACTGTATGTTATTTATAAAGAACAATGCGACTTTGGAGTTTTGTGGAACCTACAAGTGCGAAGCATGTCCTCCCCGCTGTTGTGGTTTCCCGGTTCTTTGTACTTGGGGGTGAACTGCTCCAGTACGGTAAAGCTTCGACAATTCGGCTCCATCTTCAGATCTGAAAGATCAAAGTCAGCTGTGGTTGGTCTTTGCAAATCTTTTGACGGAAAATATGAATGACTCAAAAATTTTGCAATAATGCTTTTTGGCAAGGAATCTTGTAATGTCGCGAAAAGAAAACTTTTTATTATCTTTTTCAATAATACAATTATTGGGGGGGCAGCTTTGGAGCAGAAGGTGATCTCAGATTTGGTTCCCACTCCACTGCCATCAGTACATGAATGTGTGTGAAGGGAACCATGCTTGTGAGGAGCGTTCAGGCTTGACGACGGTAGAAAAGGGCTTTTAAAAATGCAATTTACCATTTGTATGGGTAATGCTGTTATGGGACGGCAGTATGTTGGTTTTACGCCAAGAAAAATGTAATATGCAAATCTTTTTTTAAACGCACAACTATGGCCATTTAACTGAAACTAAACTTACATTTAAAGAAATAAAGTCATTCCAGTCGCCACGTTTTTGCGTTATGGTCATCGCCATGTCGGAACCAGAAATTGTCAGTAGGCAGTAATTGGTCGGAGTCAACGTCTCTGTGGCCACTCTCGCTAATCAAACAAGTCAAACATTGAACATGAGCCCACATGGTCAGTTCATACCTTTAAAAACTTGCAATACAGAAAAAATATGAAAACTAATAATAATAAAGATAGCAAAGAAAATAGTTGTAATGAGAAATATGACAGAGTAATTGCTGTTTATTTCTCCATAGAAGTGAATGGGATTTCAGCTTTTTGCGACCAGCAGGTACTTCTATTTGAAATGCGACGCAAGAAGAGCTGGCCGTGGACAACAACATGGCCCCAAGATGGCAACAGAGCCTCATTAGCCGGAAGTCCTCGACCGAAGTTCATGCTTTTCCTCTACAAAAACACCGGAACCGGGTTACAGTTAGGGTCAGGATTAGGGTTACAGTTAGGGTTAGGAATCTTCAAGTACTGATACACAAATTCAGCTTCCAGCTACATTCGTGTCATTTCCACTTCCGGCGAACGATGAGATTGTTGTGTTTGGGTGCGATCTTGTCTGCAACCAGGTCCCTCTCCCATGAGGGGGGGGGGATTATTCTAGAGGAACCTGTTTTTTTTTTTTCCATTACATTTTTTCTGTAGAGCGAGTAATTCCAGTTGGACTTCCAACAAAGCTCATTCCTGATTGGCGAAAGTGGTTGCCATAAAAGCATTAGCTGGAAGTCCTCAAACCGAAAAACAGTTTTTTGGTTGAAAAACACTAATTTATCTGGTTTAGGAATCTAACGTATTGAGGAATTTTCCACTTCTGGCTAATTATGTGTTTGGGCGTCATCTTGTCTGAAACCAGATCCCCTTTCCAACATGGCAACGTCCATATCGTGAAAAAAAGGCGACTTAATTTGGTTGGAGCCGAAAGTATTTTCGAAGTGACGTCACACTCACTCAGTCCAGTTTTCTTATACATTTAACCAGGTATCAATAGACATTTAAAGATCTAAGTTTTTGGAGCTAATTTTACACCTATTTTAGGCTGTGGATATCATTATTATTCAATTAAATGAACAAAAACCGGATCTTGGAGCAGTTTTCAAATGAACCAACCTGGCTCCTTGTACCACAAAGGGGTGGTGGGAACGAGCACACACCGCCACCAAAGGCCCGCCGTCCCGTTGAGTCGGAAGAGAGTGTCGCTGTAGGTTTTTTCGTCGAACTCCCCCTCCATGAACTCCTCGTAAAGAGACCGCAGCTCGGACAGGTTGGCCTCTCCTCGCACCGTGGGACTGCTGTACTGGTACCAATGCTGCGTCCCAATGGCCACGGACAGGTACACGGTGGCCAGCAAGCTCAGCACGCACGCGATAACCAGCGCGGTGGCGTAACGGTTGTCCACCATTGTTCACCCAGACAGTCAACAGGGATTAAGTTGAAGCCGCGCGGCTGGACACGTCGCGCACCAGTTTAATCTTCAGATAAAGATGTCTTCTTTCTCTCTCACCCTACACACTCACGCCTCCTTCATTGTGGTAAAAGTCAGCTGTTTATACCACTGACAGAAGTTCATCTTTAAATATACGAAAGCGGGGGCAGCTCCGCGTCCGAAGCACCATCTGTTCTCTTGTCCCACTTCCACAGATTGTGGATGGGCCGACGCCGCGATGACTATCCCGCAGCTAAAGCCCAGGATCACGACTCTTCCCCCCACAGCGGAGAAGTTAAACGGACACTTCGGGAACGGCGTTCAAACCAGCGCTGAAATGAAAATCTCAGGACTCTGTTGCTGAGTGAAGCCGGGTGCGCGGAGGCTGCTCCTGAGTAAACACTAATCTCTTGGAGATTTCTACTTCCGGTTCCGCTGACCGGCAGCGGCAGCCATGATGTTAGCCTTAGCTTCTCTTCAATTGATGCGAAAGGAAACACTTTCTTAAAAGTTGAGTAAGTTTCGAAAACATGTCACATTATATTTGTTTCAAATAATTTTAAAGTGCTTAAATATGGGTCTTTGTTGATTAATTGAGGAACTTCAGATGTTTTTATGGAAATATATTTAGGTTTAAGTATTTGTATTATTTTGAAGAATACATTATATAACTGTTAGAGGTAAAATTAAAATAAATGATAATTTTGAAGGTCTTCCATCATTGAACATGTTTACAAGAAAAATTTAAATCATTTTCAGAATCATTTTCAGAATTCTCTCCTCTCAAAATAAAATTTCTGAGTATTTCTTTATTCAAATCTTTATGAATCAGGAGCAGACAAAAAAATCATTGGAAAAAGAGTGTATTTGTGATGTAGAAAATACTCCCTGCTCCGCTCCATTTTGATGCATCCACATGTAGACGACTATAGATCCATGTACGTCTTCATTTTCCTCGTCCAAGCTGGCATCCTGTTCAAAACTCTACGGCTGGATAGCTCAAATTTTTTCACCATTTTTGCTGCACTGATAATGTTAAGACAGCGTGTAAGTAAGGAGCTCTCAGCAATTTACAACTTTGAGGTGAATTTTTACGGAACTACTGCCGCTCCGCAGAAACAATGTAATTGAAAACGACAGTTTTTATTTAATATAAATGTGGCTAAAAACGTCATAATCATAATTAAAGACTACTGGGAATACTTAAAATAGCTCAAATGATGACTGAAGTGGGTCTTTAAAGCAAATCTATTGTCCATTTCAGGGACCCATTGCTAATCAGTTCACAATCATTCTTAAAAGTTAACATTTCTCTGTAAAAATTTGTGTTAAAACATTTAGCTAAAAATTAGGCTTCGTTTTTAATCTATTTATTGTTTTTTTTTTTATCAGCTTGTAATCTTTTAAAAAGACAAATTTCAAGACTGTTATAAAAAAGATAAAAACAAAGAAAAATAACAAGGAGACTGCTTATACATCATATTTTCAATTACTTAAGCTTTTAATTGTTGGTATGCATTAAAAAAAAGCATTAAGAGAAAATGGTTTTACTTTCCTATTGTTGATTAAATGTCAGTCAACCCTTTTTAGATCTGGTTAAATGACAAAAGTACAGATAAATAAACAGACACGGAGACATACATTTTTGATTGTCTTAAATTACCTTTATTATAGCCTCTCCAGTACAATGTCATTATTTTAATTAAAAAAAGGTAGTTTAAATAATAATTTTTAAAAGATATACTAGCTCTATTTGCATTTACAAGGGAAAACAGTTTAGGTTTTAAACTCTATTGTCAAGAATAAAATAAATTTAGAGGAAAAACAATTCATGATAAATTCTTAAAATGTGAAAACAAAGCAATCAAATCAAAAATAATCTCAGTTAGACTGTGGATTAAAAATACATGACAGGCAATCATTAAATATAATTTAACACTATTTGTAATGTCTTAAATAGTTAGAGATTATATTCTTGTGACACAATATTGCCAAAAATTGATACAATAGACAAGATAAATCAATTTTTTAGTAGTACTTAAATATATTACCTTCATACATAGATTTAAAAGATTATGATTAAGGAAAATGTAGAATAGCCTTAGCTAAGTCCTTTAAAAGTTAAGTATATATATATTTTGCAATTATATATTAAATTCTATATTCAATAAATGATACTGTGAATTTGCTTCCATAAATCACTTCCAAGCCATGTTTAAATACTAATGGCGTTGTATGGGCGTTCCTGTTTATTGCAGAAACTGTTCAAACTTTTAACTAAAGTCAGAAGAGATGCCATTACTGACTTGATACTAGCCATGATGTCATTACCATGCATAATGCAGTGATGAGACTGATCTTCTGGCTTTCTCCTTTAGAGAACTCTGTAAATGTTGGAAAAAAATATGTTTTAGTCCATAGACTTTGTTGCTGCAAATTTCAAAATAAGGCCTAATTTCACTGAACCTACCTGTGCCATCCACAGTAAAAGAGGTCAAATCAATGTTGAAGGCAGTGATGCTGGGAGCTGCTTTCATCAGAACAGAAGCAACTTCAAAGTCGGAAGGAACAAACGTAGATACAAAACGAAGGTCCATGGTGTTATAGATTGATCCGTTTCTGTTGAAGGATCATGACATGAACTAATTTGCACACATTTGTTAGGAACACTGGTATGATTTCAGTAGAATGATAGAATACCTGAAAGATGTCACCGTAATGGAAAGGAATGATGTAAATGCTTGTTGGTAGTATGGTTCAAGCTGTGAAAATGCAGGACATTGATTAGTGTATATGCAACATTTGTATATTATACCATTAGACAAGCCTGCACTGCATGGAAATGATATAGTTTTTCTCTTGAAGTATTCCTTCAGTGTGTCTGTATCAAGGCTAAGTGTGGTTACATCATATGTTTATAACACTACACTGTTATGTCTCGGTAATACTTCTCACCGCTCGGGAATGAAAGGTTCTCTTCAAGTTTTGAGCTATTAAAAGGTTCTAGAATTGAGTTGACTGGGAGTTTAAACTGCTTTATAAATAAAGGTTTAATTGTAGTTAGTTAGCCAATCTTTTATTTATTCAGATTTCTTTTTGTTTGTACCAGACAGTTTAAAGAAAGAAAGCAGTTGTCTTAGAAACTAATTTCTTTCAAAATTGCTTGCTTTTCTGCCAGTCATTTAATAAAAATATTGATTATCCTGAGAGATTCAAGCCTAATATTTGTTAACTTTTCTAGCAAGCTACTATTTTTGTTGCTATATTCTTTTTTTTTATTAGCTATTTTATAATTTTTAAGCCATATTTCATATTATATAACTGACATATACAGATTTGTTAGGTTTACTTTTTACACAATGTTTTTGAAAGAACTTCAAACAACTATTAGGTATTATTATTGAGAATGTTCGATTATTTTTGGTCCATTCCAGGAAAGAAAAGAAAACTTACCGTAGTTTTTATCAATAAAGCTCGTCGCATAAAGGCTGCAGATGAGGTATTCAGCATGTCGATGGTGAATGTCTCGCCAACAGATCTGAAAGTCAACTGTTTTATTTTTACTGCCTTAGTGGTGGCAGCAGGAGTAGTTGTAGTAGTGGTAGTAGTAGCAGTAGTAGTTGTAGTAGTGGTAGTAGTAGCAGGAGTAGTTGTAGTAGTGGTAGTAGTAGCAGTAGTAGTTGTTGTGGGTTTAGAGGTAAGAACTGTTGTTGCTGTGTTTGTTGCAGTGGTAGTTGCATTTCCTGTCTTTGTGGAATTTGAAGTGGGGGCTGCAGTTGTAACTATTGTGGGCTGACCTGCAAGAAAAAAAGCAAGTTAGCATTTAATTGCAAAACATTGCAATTTGTTGTATAGGATTCTTGTGATATATTGGTAGCCATACTAAAAATAATGCTTCCATGGATCATAAATAATTGTTAAAATACCAAATTTAACACTTTTCTTAAAAGACGTATTATTTGATAAAAAAAAAAAAAAAAACACTTTTACATTTCTTTTCAATTCAACTTAGATTTGTTAAGGACATTTTTTTTACTTACCTATTACTTTAATTGAGTCAATTTGTAAACTGACATTGTAGGAAACGCTGGAATTTACCGCCTGGATCAAAGCTGCTTCAACCTCTCGACCTGTTGGTACTTCATTAGATGTCAGATTATTTCTGAACTCTACCCCAACTACAGCTTGGGTGAAATTCACTCGTGCTCTGACTGCAGAAGACCTGTGTGAAAATGTAACAGAATAAAATGACTACATTATATTAATGAAATATCAGAAAATATTGTCAAACATTTGTGAACATGGTGTGGCTGTGCATTTTCTTCGGCACAGACAAAAATAGTTTTCACATAAATGAAATTCAAAATGGACAGTTCAGCCGTGTAGGTCTTACCTAAATTCAATGACAAAACAGCGGAAGAATAAAGCACCAAATTTAGCTCTGTAGATAATGTTAAACTGTGGAAAGAAAAATAGTTTAAGAAACAATCTACACTAATTTTATGAATGTTAAAAGAAAAGATTATATACTGAGAAATTGTAATTTTACTCACAGTAGCTACCACTCTTTTTTCAAGTTCTTTGAACACAGAGCTGGTTTTGTCCTTGAGGTCTTCATCAAAAAGTTCCAGTACAACTGCTGAAACCAAAAATACTGGTGGAGGGATTTTGGTCGTGGCAGTCGTAGTAGGTGTAGTAGTTGTTTTTGGGATGGTTGTACTGGTGGTAGGGGAAGTTGTCGTCTGGGAAGATGGGGTTGTTTTAGTTGTATTTGCTGCAACCTGTGGGTTTTTGGTTGGTGTTGTGGCTGTAATTGGAGCAAATCTGGTTGTGCTTGGGGAAGCTGTTGTGCGCGTAGTGATGGGGACTGTGATTTTAGATATGGTCGTTGGAGCGATCTTTGTGGGCACAGCAATGATCAAAGTCGAAGCCTTCGTGGTGACTAAAAGTGTTGTTGGTAATTTTGTAGACAGAGTTGCGTTTGTTGGAAGTGCACTTGCTGCTACTGGTGAAAATGTGGTTCGAGCCTCAGGGGTATTAGTAGGAATTTGGGCAGATGTTTTAGGTAAAGCTATGGTTCCTTTTGGGGGAGCTATGGTGGCAGTAGGGGCATCTGTAGGAGCTGTGATGGTTGCGCTTATCAGTTTAGATGTGATGTTTAGCTCAGTTGTAGTTGCAACATTTACAGAGGGGGAAGGGTTTGGTAATTTGATCAAAGTTGGTGAGTTTGGTGATGTTGGTTTGAGTGCTTCAGTTGAGGGTTCAACCGATCCTCCTCTTGGAATGGCAAGAGTTGTGGAACTTGCTGTGGCAGCAGCCTCAACAGTTGTTGGTGCAAGGAAAGCTGATAAGAAAAAGACAAAACATGTTCACAAAACTGCTCTTTGATAGTCTTTCTTTGTAAAAGTAGTGATTAAATGTTTCTTACATTCACCATCCACGGTAAAAGAATCTTTTTCAATGTCAAAGGCTGTGATGTTCAAAGCTGCATTCATCAAAACAGTGGCAATTTGAAGGTTGGTTGGAACAGATGTTGAGTTGAAACTAAGATCCATAGTGTTGATAATAGATCCATTGCTGCAAAAGTAATTCAAACTTATCTTATTTGTTACGAAATACACAATAATAATAATAAAAAAGAACTCATAAGGTTTTAGATAAATTACCTGAATGAAATCACTGTCAAAAAGAGGAATGAAGGAAAGGCCGGGTGAAAGTATGGCTCGAGCTGCAGAAAAAGGTAGTGTTTTTTGGTGAACAGATTTTTTCCAAATAGTGTAACAAATTTTTCAATCTTTTATCACTTCTCATTTAGGATTTTAGCGAGTTTACCAACACTTCAGAATATACACTACTAATGTACAAGTTCTTTACTTCTCATTCAATATTTTATTGGGTTTGCCAGCGATTCAGAATGTACTCCATTCAAGTACAAGTTACTTCTTTAAAAAAGTAGCAGAAATTTTGCCAGAGAATTTTTTTTAGCTTTTTTTTTTTTACTGCGTAGAAAATACTTTTAAGAGGATGGTGCAATCAGCCAAGCACACCATTTGTACCGAGCTCCCTGACCTGGAGACCACCTACAACAAGCGGTACTGTACTAGCGTTAACAAGATACTGAAGGACCTCAGTCACCCCAACAATGGGCTCTTCTCTCTGTTGAGGTCAGGGAAACATTTCTGTTCCTTGAAGGCCAACACAGAAGATGAAGAGGAGCTTCTACGTATCAAAATGCCCTCAACCAGAACACCTAATACCTCTATTTATGGACTCCCACCCACCCCACCACACAAACAGGAAACAGGAACAGGAAATTGTCACTATTCTACGCCATCTCGACATCAGTTTTTACTTGGAACATTTTACACTTTCGAATTTGAATTTATTTTACTGCAATCAATTTGACTTAAAATATATATATTTGTGGATATGTAGTTAAAATCAGAATACAAAAACAAAACTTACTGTAGTCTTGATCAATTTAGCTCGATTAATGAATCCCTCAGATGTAGAATTCCCCAAATCAGCTGTGAACTTTTGTTGAACACTTCTGAAAATAAGCCTTTTTCTTGTTACCCCCTCAGCAATGGGAGAACTTGTGATTTTTTCTGTTGTCTGTTGCATTGTTGGGGGTAAAGCTGAGAGAGTCAGTCCAGCTGAGGTTGTTTTTCTTGGTGGGTTTGTTGCTTCTGGAGCAGCCTTGCTTGTTATTATATAAAGTGTGGAAAGTTTTGTTGTTGGTGCCAGGCCAAATACAGTAGTTGTTGAGGGTTCTAGTATGTTTTCTGTACTTAGAGGAGGAGTAGTTGGAGCATAACTTTGTGTTGCTTCTGGGCTTGATGTTGTTGAAGCAAGTCTGAGCGTTGTAATTAGAAGAGTAGCAATCTTGGAATCTTCTGTTGTTTCAGTTTTCTCAGTTGTCCTTGGTGTAACACTAACAGATGATGCTTGATCAATTGTGGTAGCTCCTTGCAAAGGTTCCGGTGTGTTTGGTGTAGGTGAGAGTATGGTAGTTGTAACAATATTTTCCATTGTTCCTGGTGCATATGTTGTTACAGTAACGGGGTCTGTTATTGCAGAAAGTGTGAAAGTTTCTGTTGTTATTAAGGCTGTCTCAACTGCTGTTGGAGAAGGACTAATAGTTGTTGTTTGTCCAGTTGTAGTCGTAACTTTTTTTGTTGGGGTTTCTGTAGAGATGGGAGTGATAGCTGTGATGGGATTTTCTGTTGTTATTAGTCCAGAGGTTATTGCTGACAATGTGGTAACTTCTGATCCTGTTGTAGCAGTACTCTGAGCTCCTGTTGGTAGAAGACCTTTGGTGGTTGTTTGTTCAAAAAGAGGTGTTTCTGTGAAATTAGTTACTTGTGTTGTTTTAGAGTTAGAAGGGGTAGTAGTGACAAAATCCTCTCTTGTACTAGATACAATTGTTGATTCTAAAGTATCTTTGATTGTTATTGAATGTGTAGTTTCTGGTGCTGCTGTGGTTGGTGTAGTACCAACTTGTGTTAAAGAAACAGTGGTGGATGTGGTTTGGTCAGATGTTGTTTTGGTAGTTTCAGGTGTTATTCCTGTAGATTCTTCAGGGATAGTTGCAACACTCTCAGTTGATACAGATGTTTCTTCAGTTGTAGCTGATGTTGCTTCTATTGTAGCTGATGTTGATTCAGCTTTTGTTGCAGAACTGACTGCTACTGTTGTTTGGTCAAATACTACAGTTGTTAGTTCTAAGGTTGTTGTTGCGGTTGATAAATAAGTGGTTGTTTCACCATTTTCTGTTGTTAGAGAAGTTGATGCTATTGTTGCTGTGCTTTTTGGTGTGTCTGGTGTGGTCATCTCTGCTGTA
>BSAI01000212.1:9123293-9164687 GCA_036245035.1 Adrianichthys oophorus | reverse complement strand
CCCCCCCCCCCCCCCCCCCAATTATTAAGTACTGGGGGTTGTGGTGTAACTTATGAACAAAAATGGAAATTGTTCTTGCAATTCTAGACATTTTCATTACAAGTCCTTACTCTCCTTTTAATATCGAAATATAATAGGAATTTTTGATGAATTTTAATGAGCTGTAATAGCCTATAAGTAAATCTTCTTGTCATACTTAATAAAGAGTGGTAGGATTTTTAAAAATCTGTTCTTGTGAATATAATTTTTATTGACTGTAGCCTAAATAAAACATTAAAACTAAATCAAATAACTCATCCTTTGAGATTGCTCCAAAAACTATTAGGTGATTTCCTCATCGCGTGCAACACTAACAGTAAAAATTCTCCCAAAAACGTATGCATTCGTGAATCAAATGATCTATTATTTCTTTATTAATATATCACAAAAAGGCACAGTTGTTTTCCTCACCTTGTGTCTTTTCAGTGCAGATTAGTGTCAGTTCAGAACACAAAATAAATGTTGGAAAATTTTGAAAAACATTGCATATTAAATTTGAAAGAGACATGTAATAAAAAATTCTACAATGTAAAAATCAAATAAATAAAGCATTTTATTATGAGCATAGACCGAGCAAACTAAAGGCTCGTGTTCAACCCATTTTATATTGGATTGCTGTGAAGCTGAGCTGTATTTGAAAAGGAAATGTGCAAAATAAAGAGATTTTGATGATAAAAATAATAAAAATTATTAGAACCATACACATAATTTGCATTTATAGAACAAATTAGTTGACACATTTATTTTATTATTAGTTGCTTGTGATGGCAAAGACAATGGCAAGTGTGGCACTGCCTTATGTGCTTCCACCGACCAGTACTTTCCTGGATTGAAACAAATCTTAGTGTCTCTTTCCTGCACTGAGACTCAGAGACAGAATTGTAACCATTCCCATACAGCTTCAACCAACAACTCTCAACAACAGAAAAAGAAAAATGCTCCCCAGATCCCACCCATCCCTCATTTCCCTTTTTCAGCCAAGACTTTATCAGTTCTAACCTCTTACAGCAGATTAAATGACAGAACCTAGGGCCATCAAGTGTCTCTGCCTGATGAGTTCACTGAGCTCCGGAACATAGAACATTTGCAGAACTCCAACAGTGACCTAGCACAACTCAGTCTGCTACAGTACTTTAATGAGGAAAAATGCCTGCCAAAATGGCCCAAAATCTACCCAAATTATGCCCATCTGCCCAAAGTCACTTTTTCCCCACAAAATTAGACCTAAAATCACCAAATTGGGAAGGGGAAACCGACTAACACTGATTATGTGCTCATTTATTCTTACAGATGAACTTACCTATTAGCAGTAATAGTAACAGTAGGCTTTCTTCAAACCCCATTGTTGTTATTTCTCTTTCCTGCAACAAAAGAACAAAAATTTAAAACATCTCAAACTATACATTTTCAGTACACCACTTTTAAAAGGTATGTTTAATAACTATTGATAAATCGTTTCAGTGAAACTTTTTTGTTTGATGTTATTGAGATGCCTTTCAAACATCTGGTGCAGTGTTGTGTCTCATCATGCAAAGGGGGTTGGCTTCAGGAGAGGTAGAATTTTTTTTACAGTTTACCTTCTGTTCAAACGTACTAATAGGTTGAACTGCTCTTTGTAAATGGGTTAAATTCATGCATTAAATTAAGTCCTGATAAGTTGATAATTTCTGTTCTTTACCTTAACTGTGACAAAGGTGTTTAACTTTAGCCACAATTCCTCTTATTCTGTGTTCATATCGGTTTTGGCAATGCGCATTCCAAGTCAGTCTATGTAAACCCCCTTATATGCGCATTTCAGGCTTCTGTGTTCAAAACTCTTACGTTCACATGTTGCTACGTAAGTTTTTAAGTCCATTTCTGGGCCTTTTGTACAAAAAGTGCAGCCATTGAACGTATGTTGAAAGTTAAACCAGTTGAACTTGGAGCAATCAGGGACTCGAATTTGATAGTGACGTATGGATGGCATCTTCTTTAGTTCGGGAAAACTGTTTGAAAACTGGTCATAAAGGAGAAATTAATAATTAATTATTATTATTATTAAATATTATTATAATTATTATAATTAATTTAAAAAAAATAATGAAAACCAAGTCTTTCTTTTATCAAAACAGATGTATGATAGAAAAAAATTTTGGAGCAAATGTTGCAAGACTTGCTCCACTTCAACATTTTGGACCAAGCCTCTTCCAACTGCGAGTACGTGGGCAAGTAGCGTGTACCGACAGTCTAGTGCAGGGGTGTCAGAATCCAGGTCCTGAGAGCCGGTGTCCCGGTGTTGTTTTCCAACCAACCTGCCATTAAAGCTCCTTTTTGGCTACCCGGAATCTCCAACCCTGTTCCTAATTAGCTGCTGCCCTGCTTGTTTTGCAGCTAACCCTGCTACAGTAATTCCTTATTAGCTGGATGGAGTGAGCCCAGCCTCTGATTGACTGAACACACCTGATCCAGGTGATCATTAATTACTGAAGCTGGGTTAGCTGCAAAACAAGCAGGGCAGCAGCTAACAGGGAACAGGTTTGCGAATTACTGAACACACCTGATCCAGGTTGTCAGCAGCAGATGAGGCCAAGTTTCTAAAAAAACTAGCAGGAGGCCGGCCTTTGAGTGTTTAAGAATGCTGGTTCAGCGCGTTCTTGAATGCACATCACATGCCCGGTGTGTACTTAGCATTTTGGCTTATAGTAGATTGCATCATTTTGTAAAATGGCTGCAATGCTTTTGTCTCTTCATGTCTAATGAGACAAATATTTCAAATGAAATGATGCACTCTATCACAAAAGAATTTGTTGCATCAAATGCCATCTCCCTGCTACATTTCCTTGTCCCTTTTTATGTTTTATGGTACTTTATTATTTAATTGTTTTAATATCATCAAGGCAAAGCTTTTTGGAGTGTTTTTATGCTTCACTCAAAAAAAACCTGCTTCAATTGGATGTTCATTTAACGCTTTAGCAGATACTAACATCCAAAATGATTTACATATGAGGTAGAGAAAATCTAAGTCAGAAGCTACACTTCAAAAAACATCTTAACCACATGAAATGCCTAGGTGGGGATGGGATACTAAATGTCATAGGTCTCACTTGTAATGAAAATAGCACCACTTATGTTAAAACACTCACTTTTAAACACAGTCCGAAAATGGACTATTGGAGATCTTGTTTTAAAAAACTCTAAACTGACGTGTATCTTGATCAATTTTCATGAAACAGAACAATACTACCTTTTGTCTATCATTGTAGTGTAAGTGTAAGTCTGTCTGCTTTGTTAATACTATTCCAAAAAATTATGTTAATTATTGTCAATCATGTTTTTTATCTGTGATTGTTTGTAGCGAGTCACTGAGTTACATTGTTTTTTTTCTTTTTTTTTATAAAACCCTTCATTATTTTTTTTCCCTGTTTCCTTTGAAAGTGTAGGAGGAAATTGTTGATTTGTCAAACTGAACAGTTTTCAATTTCGTTTCATGAATTCTCTGCATATTTTTTTTACTTTGCCTCCTGTTTTCTTTCAAAAGTTGATTGAGTCTAATTTCTCAGTTCAGTTAAGTATCTTTACTAACAAGTGTTCTTATTTGAAATGGCTTGTTCCATTTGAATACTTAATTTGAATGATTTCTTTAACATTAAATTTTTCAGGGGAAAACAAAAGGATTTTGACAATTATTCATGAAATTGGATTCTCCTCACTTTGATTCAGTAGATCTTTTACCTTTAAGGCATGAACAAACAATTAAAACAGGTATGAATTCCCTTTGGCCTTTTACATTGGATCTTTTGCGAAACACTGTCCTCTTGTGGCAGTATAAAACAAAACTGTTTTGTGTAAAGCAGAACAGCAAACCTTATCACCTGGTATTCTTTTCCTCAGTATTACTTTTACTCAGTTTATTCACAGCTTTTTAACTTTTTTATGTGGGATTGAAACCATTTCGCTTTTCACTTATCAAAAGTTTTAGTGACAAATCATACAATGGTATCAATGGAACAACAACAAAAACAAGAATAAAACTAATATTAGAGCAGAGACAATGGGTGCATGTTTAAACTTTAGTTTCCTTGTTTAAAATACTGCAACTGACTCAGCCAGCTCTTCCACTTCTTTATAAACTTGTGCTACTTGTCCTACTGCCTTACGCTGATATTTGTACTAACACCAACTTTTTTTCCCCATTTAAGTACACACTTGAACTTATCGTTCAGCTGCTGCATCAAATATGCACGTAAAAGGTGACCTGAAATGTGTACGTGCACAAAAAGCATCTGCATTAAGCACACCATGTTTGTTGCATCTAAAGATTATCAAAATAAGAGATTTATTGTAAAAAAAGAAATTCTGGTTCAATTTTTAATGTTGCTTCTTTATAGTTTTCAGTGAATTACGATATTTAAATCTTATATTAAAAATATAATATATTTATAGGTAAAATAAAAAAAAACAGTATGAATCATTTAGCATAAAAGCTTAAAACAAAAGCTCTGAAAAAGCTTTTAAAACATTCCATATTTATCATAACAATGAGTTTTTTATTGTTTACATAAATATATGTTGTAAATATACTCAGAACAACAAATGTGCTAAAGAAAATATGTAAGTGCTTACAACTCAGCTATTCACTTAAATGTATACACTCATATTTATTTTGTTTCAGTAAACTCACTATTTTGGAATAGAGATTTGACACTCATCACTCTCTCCTGTGATTAAGACTGTTACCTAATAAATGCTCGAACGTTTACATGTCTTTTTACTGCAACAAAATTAAACTTTATTGCTTATATTGCTATTTTTGGAATATAGTTTATAGCCTCCAACGAGGTTGTGTGAGCTGACATGCACAAAACACCTTGTAACAGGCGGCATCCTCCGGCATCTGTTGTTGAAATGTAGCCTATTCAACTGAGCGTGCTGTTGTATGAGGCTATGAAGAATTACTAATTGATTAGAAAAGGAAAAGCTGTGTCGTAAATAACTTCAGGTCAAAAATTTGAAACCTTTTCCAAAAAAGTTTTAAGTTAAACAAAAAAAAGCAAACTTTTTTATGCAATAAAAAAGTTGCTGTTATTTAAGTATTTGGATAAGTAGGATATTTAAACAACTGCAATAATAGCATTAACCCTTTACTTCTTAAAAATATATAACGTCATTAAAATTGCTTGCACACTCGTTTATGTTTGATAAGGTCAACAAAATCTAACTATTCTCATATTTCTTGTGGTTTACGCTTTAAATGTCTTTCTTTTATTTTGAAAATAATTTTCTAAAATTTTCAGACAAGCCATCCAAGTATTTGTGTTTAAATTTTCCTTAAAAATGAAATTTAGCCTTACTGTGTAAAATATTTTAAAGCTGTGGTCATTCAGGAATAGCACATTGAAAAAGTATTAACACTTACTTCCATCTGAGCTGCAGATTCTGCAATGGTCTTGAAGAACTGCCTAAATCATCAGTTCGGTAAATTTGTTCTGCTTCTTACAGAGCTCTTGTTCATGCAAAACACTGAAAGATCCACCTCTTTTCATCTTTCTACACACCAGATATGGGTTTTTGCATATTTAAGAAACATTAGATGTGCCAAATTTCTTTTGAAACTGATGACGTTTGTGAGAACAGAGAGAGGGAAGGAGACTATGAGTAATTAGAAATTCAGTTAGTTTCATGCTTAGGGCAAAGACGTTTTCCAAAGTACTATTTTTCTTCACTTCACTCAAAAGTACAGCATACTTTTCACTCAAAAGTACAGCATACTTTTCACTCAAAAGTACAGCATACTTTTCACTCAAAAGTACAGCATACTTTTCTCGAGCTCTTGACAGATGAGGGTTTGACACTTGCATTTTTTTGTTGCTGTTGATTTTCTTACATTTTTTAAACCTTTTTTTGTTGCAAAATACATGAAAAAAAAAACCCAACAAGACTTATTTAATTTGGCTTTTAACCGTGTCATCTTAAGAGTCCTGGAAATTTTTTTAAAAAAATGATCCAGTCTATTTAGATGTAAATAATTCCAAACTCTAAACAATTGTCTGTTAAACAAAAAAAGCAGACACGCTTCAAAACAATTTATTTAAATTTTAACAATCTATACAAGTTTACAGTTCCACATCTTGAGTTACATGTGCCAAAACATTTTTATAAGATAATAAGTAATAACAAGAAAAAAAAACAACCCTAAAAGACTGACTTATATTGGGTATATATTGAACACCGAAAAATATATATAGGTGTTCTTTGACTTTCATCTTTATTGATGAAAATGAAATCATTCTAGAAATTTCATCCTGAGTGATACACTAAACATGTCCAACCACATCATATGCCAAGGCGCGTAATTCTCCTGAACACATACCCATGAAGGGTGTGTGATTGAAGACATCATCGTGACTTGGATGTTCACTGAAGATGGTGACTAAGCTGAAAATCAGAAAATCTGGTTTTCTAAAAGTGCATCTTTATCTGCATTTCAATCAGGAGAGATCTTGGGAATGCAAACTAATGACAATTTGTTCCTGTAGAAGCAAAGGCCGTAGAGGAGGTTGATGAAGTAGTTGTTTTGTTTGAGTTAAATGTTGTAAGTTGGGATTGTGAGACAGTCAGAGACGAACCAAGTGACTGATTTTCTGATGCGGTCCCTCTAGTGGAGCTTTGCCCTGAAGTAGCATCCATACCCTTTGTTGATAAATGCATCGGGGTATTTTGGAAATCTTTCCCCGCAGAGGTACCTGACACTCTGTGGTAGTCTTGTTTGAATGAATTGGTATCAAATGTGTTTGGTGAGTTTTCCTCCAATGTGTTGGTATCATGTTGGAGTGTTGAATTATTAGCAACTGTTTTTCTATTATTTGTTGTTAGGTCTGATGGTAAAATTCGACTCTCAGAACCCGAATGTGACACGATCGATGCACTTGTATTTGTGTTACGCGCAGGTGTAGTTTCTAGTGACTCATGTGGGGATGAACTTTGACTTTGATCAGCAGGTTTTGCAATAGCAACAGAGCTTGGTGTTACCAAAGCTTTAGGATCATCTGTCAGTGTGAATTCCACACTTGTTATGGTGTTTTCATCTAAAGCTGAGTTTTCTGAAATAGTGGAAACTTCAACTTTGGGCAAAGATGTTGAATCCACAGATGCAAATGTTTCTGTTGTCTGATGTTCTTCATTTTGCGATGCTGTTCCTGACATTGAAGTGTGTTCTGTCATTGTAGTTAGATCTGTTCCTTCACTTTTGCCTGTGTTCTTTGTTGTAGCTCCAGTGTCTCTGGCAGGGGTCTTTGTGGTAACAGACTGAGACGATGGAACCAAAGAGTACGTTTTCCCTGTTTCAGAGGTTGTAGGGTTTCCAGTTGTGGGTGAACTATGACTGGTTGTAACTTCATTTGGAAGTCTATTTGTTCCTGTAGAAGCAAAGGCCGTAGAGGAGGTTGATGAAGTAGTTGTTTTGTTTGAGTTAAATGTTGTCAGTTGGGATTGTGAGACAGTCAGAGATGAACCAAGTGACTGATTTTCTGATGCGGTCCCTCTAGTGGAGCTTTGTCCTGAAGCAGTAATGGACATTGGGGATAAAGCCAAATTGATAGTGTGCTCCGTTTCAGAGGTTGTAGGGTTTCCTTCCGTGGATAAATGATGACTGATAGAGTTCAATTCTGCATTTCCATTTGTCTTTGTCAATGTTTGGCGTGTCGAGATTTCCGGTAAATTCAATGTTTTGTTTGAGTCTATTTCTTGTAGGAAATTTGGTGTCACAGTAGGAGAGAAAAGTGGTCCATCTGAGGTTTGTGCTGAAGAATCGTGTTGTAAAATTTTTCTCAAGTTAATAAATTTGTCCTTTCTGTTTTTCTTTGTTTCGCCAGAGTTTTCATCTGACTTTTGGCGATCAGTTGTTTCAGTTTCTTCTCTGTCCAAGCAGGCTGAATTTCCAAATATCACAGAAGAAGCTTTTAGCATTGACATATATTTGGGGAAAAAACAGGATGTTAAAATACATTAAAATACATACGTTAAAAAACATTTTCTGGCATAAGTAATATGTTTAAGTAAATGTTGTACTCCCTGTAAATACAGAGGCAAAAAAATCAGATTTGTATATAGACTTGATGCCAAAAACAAAGTATAAAGCATTTGTTTAGAGTTCTGACTTACCTGTTAGTAGACTCAAAACAATTCCAAGGTTCATGGTGTTACTTATTAATTTTGGAACAGTCTATAAAATTTGACAAAGACAAAAGTAGATTGTAGCCACCTGGATTTATTAGGTTCACACTTTTAACCCAACATTCTACTTTTTACAGAAGCAGTCACGCAAACGATGTTTTGTGCGTATTAGAAGAACATCATGAATATATATATATATATATATGTGCTGTCTTTGGAGTGACTTTATTTTTTGCCAACATTCTACGCCCCGCATCACTCACTTGAGTGTAAAACTTTTGTGTGCCTAAGAAATTCCTTTTGCACTTGAAACAGAAAAATGCATTTCAGACTCAGAATTATGGGCACACAAAACAATTTTACTCTTTAAAACCAAAAATGCATGCATACAGTTTTAACTCGAGAGAAATTCTCTTTCGTCTGCACTCGAAACAGCACGGGGCAAATATGCCACAAAAGCCAGTAAATCACAGACATTGAAATGAATGTTGATGCTATTTGGTCAGAAATTCTTCCAATCGCGCCCATCAGTCTTTGAACGGATTTGAAGCTTTTCTGACCATTCAGCATCAACTTATGGCTGACGACCTTAAAAAGGGTGCATCTACTCAATACTGAGCAAAGGGTTACAATACTTATGTATGTAGAGTTTCTAGTTGTTTTTTATGTACCGTGTGATTTTTCTGTTTTTAGTTTCTTAATTTGTAGAAATTTCTACATCTCATTTTTTTTCTGTCAAGTTGGGGCACTCCGTGTACATTTTCGAGAAATAAAACCAACTTTCCTGATTTTGGCAAATGGCTGCAATTATACAAAGAGTGGAAAATTTAAATTGTGTCTAAATGCCTTCTGTACCCACCATATGTCATGGAAAGTTAAGTAAGTTGAGGTAAAAATCAAATCACTTTTAAGAACCTTACAGTTACAGACACCTTACAGGCACTTATTCTTACTCAAATTAATTGTCTTGGTTCAACTCACAAAACCTTGTATCAAGAAACTTGAACTAATAAAGATAAACCCAAACGTTAACAGAATCTGAAGCTTGCCATTAACCAAAAAAAAAACAGTTGCACTTACCTTTTCAGACCCACTGATGTGCACTTTTTCATAAAATTTCAGTCTCAAAAATAAACTAAAAACAAAAAAACTATGCCTTCAGTGTTTTTTTTTTGTTTATTCCAAACTTTCTGATTTGAAGAAACCTGTGGCTGTCCGCAGTATGATGTCCATTACATAGAAAACCGGGAATAGCTCTAAGCAAGTAAGAGTACATTTAAATACAGTCAAATTACAAGGAAGTCGAGTGCCATGGAAAGGTTGTTTTCTTTTCTGGCAATTTCAATAAACAGAACACTGTTGAAACAATTTATACAGATAGAGCAGTGGGGGTAAAAGAAGGACAAAAAAAATTGTGATGTCATGCGATTTATTAATGTTGCACTAATTTAACAAATAAAAACAGTAGGAACACTTTTCTGAACAACCAAAAAGATATTGACCACAAACTACTTAATTATAATAACATAAAAATAATTCCATACTACCAATTAATACCATAATACATATGTTAACATACCTTATTCCATAACTATTTGTACAAAACAATCAGTGCACCCCAACAATTTATGATAACGGACACCGTGCCGGGCTTTATCCCTTACATAATACATAACAGCTGTGGCGTTGTTGCATTGTTGTTGCTAAGAAATTCAAAGTTGCACATTGATGACATCACAGCAGTGATGTGGCATGTGCTGCGTACAGGGACACCAGGACTGAAAAAGATGTAAAACACGTTTTAAGCAGAGTTCAAATGAAACGATTATGCAAATAAACAGTTGACCCTTGTTTTTATGTTTGAGAACACAATAATAGTTACAGATTTAAACCGAGAATAGTGCAATAAGAAGAAAATAACAGACTAATTTGTAATTAATGTTTTAATTAATTGTAATGAATTAACCACGATTAGCACAGTAAAAAAAAAGTGAAGTTTTCAACAACTGTGACTTAGACAGTTTCCCTTAAGATCAAAGGAATTCAGTTATGTGAATCTTTATCCAAGTGCTTGTTGTTTAACATTCTTGAGATTCTCATTCCAACCACTTTTGTTCCTCGCTGCAGCTCAAAGGTAGGTTCTTTGTTGCCTGACCCACAAAGGTGTCTTTGAAGTTGATCTGTTCACAGTCATTGTAAGTTTTTTTTCTGTCAGCAGCTCAAATCCTTGTCAACATCATCTGAAATGTGTTCAAACTACTCTGTCGTAGGTTTTTTTGATGGATGACACCGAACAGAACAAAGATAGTTATGCAAATTATTTGATGAATAAAACTGAAAAGCTAAATGTGAAGCTAAACATGACATAGTTAAATTATGAATATGAACAAACTGAATTGAACTGAATTTTAGTCAGTATTGATTATTTACAGGAGGTCTTATGTGGTGTTTAGTGACTTCTTCCACATAAGTAAATTACATAAGTAATTCTAAATTTGCTATTGGCATTCCTGTCCTTTAAACTCCACGTCTAAAGCTGCGTTAACACAGAATGCGATTGGCTCAGCAGGGGCAGCTAGTTTCGATGTTAGTTAAACTAAGTAAGTTCAAATATCTGAACTCTGATGAAGAATTCTTTCCGTGTAAACCAATCAGGAACTCAGTTTCGTGTTGATGATGTAAACAACGAGTGGAGTCCAAAACTAACCAATCTTATCATTTTCCTCCTGAACTTTATAATATTTTTCATATTTGTTTAGAGACAATAATAAAAGGTAGCAGGGTAGTGGTTAGCACTTTCACCTCACAGCAGAAGAGGCCGTGGTTCAAATCCTGGCCGGGTGATTCCTGTGTGGAGGTTGCATGTTCTCCCCGTGCATGTGTGGGCTTTTGCTCTGGCTTCTTCCCATGATCCAAAAATATGCATTAGTGAACTGTTGATTTTTCAGGATCCCGGCTCTACTTGCTTTTGATTACCTGGATTGGGCATGTTTTAATGATGAGAAGCAACAATGGCAGGTTAATTAGAAAACACGTAGGACACTGGCTACTGAGGCCGTCAGCTTCAACAGCTGTGCTCTAAATTGCCCTGAAGTGTGAATGTTAGTGTGTGTGTGTGTGTGTGCGTGGCCCTGTGATAGACTGGTGGACTATTCAGGGTGTACCCTCTTTTGTCCAACAGTGGATGGGATAGGCTCCAGTAACCCTGTGATCCTGAAAGAGATTGGATGGAGACCTTAACATGCGTTGTATTTGTCATTTGTAAATTTCAAAGCAGATTTGTATTTTTGTGTCTTGTTTTCCCTTCTCTCTTCGTATGGAATCAATTATTATTCCTCCAGCATGGCATTAAAACTACTTCTCTTTGACCACTTTAGTCTCACAAATGCACACTCACACACCGGTCCTGTAGATTATACTACTTGTGCTTTATTTTTTTGTCTTCATGCTATTCTAAATAGCTTGTCTTTTTGTTCCGGTTCCTGCACATCGACAATTCCCCTAGGTTTGAGTTTTTAATCGTCCCAGCTGCTTCAGCTTCAGTTGCTTGGTCACCTCTGTTTAGCCAAGTTCATGGTTTCAATTTTCTCTCTGACTGACTCTCACCAACAATTCCTTTTTCTTTCTGACTCCACTGTCAACCACAGACACAGATGAGAGTGGTTTCCACATTTATTTAGACACAGCCACATTAAAATCATCACACCATCACACTAAACAAGCAGGAAAACAGGAAATCACAAGAACTTATTTCAAAATAAAATACACACAAGAAAAACATATAAAGAAAACTATAATTGGGTCACATTCTAACAATATATCGGAATAGAGCTGTGCAAGAACAAGTCTGGAGCAAAATTCACCAGGTTTGCATCGTTTCGACTTTTTGCACTGAGCTTTTTCCAACTGTGAGTACATTTGACAGTATTCGGTTGCCACAGTCCAGTGTGAACACTGTATGCTAAAAGCAAACATTCAAGAACCTACGTTCATCGCATAACATCCCCAGTATGTACATAGCATTAGAGTTATTCCTCAGAGTAGCTGTTAGCGCAGGTTATAATTATGTTGTTCTGGTAGTTCTGGTTGGTGCAGCTGCTGTTATTGAACAATGTTAAAATGTTCGACTTCCAACTGGAATTCACTTTAACAAAGAAACTGAGTCATCTCTGTGCGTTGGGGGACATTCTGTTTGTTTAATTCCGCTCACTTGAGCAAGTTGACATATTTATTGAATCTCTATGACAAAGAGAGGTGTGACAGGCCAAAAATGTGTTTTTATTTTTAGTTTTTTTAGCTGCTGCTGATTGCTGCTTCCCGCTCATGCTCGTGTGATCCAAAGAGCCAAGCTGTCTGGGGCTAATGCCCCTGATAGGGTCTCCCATGACAGACGGGTCCTAGCTGATGAGTCAGACTAAGAACGCTTCATAAGTCCAAAACAAAAACACAAAAAGCAAACAAAACTATTTTTAAAAAATTGCTGCTTCTCAAAACAAACAAAAACCCCACATTTGTTGAATTAACTTTAAAAGCTCTGAAGGACATACAGTTGCTGTTGGGTTCTTCAGGATTAATTCCAATTTTTTTCGTATTATATTTTGCCCCAGTGTTTCCCTATGGAGATCCTTTGTACCAGGGCTTTCCGGCGTCTGTGGTTGTTTCTGCGGCACTCACCCTCACTGTGGTGATTAGGGACTACCATTGCAGCCTTACGGCTGTGGAGCAGACCCTGTTACTGTCCCAGTCTGGATAGGTGCTGTGGAAATGTTCCTGTGGCTGAGCTGGCTCCTGGTATAGATTTCTAGTATACTGATTGATCACAGCAGAGCCAAGCCATAAGTTTCTTTGAAAAGTTTCTCCTATAAATACAGTCATGTTTTCCTGCTCGTATTTGTTATTAGTGCATGGTGTCATGGGGTGTATGTGTCAATGGGAGGGACAAAGGGGTAGGTGGGTTGGTCTTTAATACCATTTTTTTTGCCTCTGTATTGTGTTTTACTCTGCTCAAATCATGAAAAGCACTTTCTTTAAGGTTTGATTTTATTTTGTGTAAATCCTTGATCATTGCATGCTTTCTGCAATAAAAGAAACAAAATCCTGTTTCTAAAAAATTGTGGCAGCTAGATGGGTCATTTGGCTGCGTGCAGGAGTGGCACATATGGGAACCGGGGTTTGTTTCTCAGAAGGCGTGATGAGCTGACTCCAGTGTGGGTCCTTAAGCCCCGGTCACACAGCGCTTTCCGGCTTAATCATGGCCAAAAAGTTCAGAAAATCTGGTGGACGTGGTTGTCAGTGATCATTTTTGGTCAATTTTGGCTTGGCCGTGCTTTGTACGGGGTATTGGCTGTTCAACTGCTGAAGCACTGCTTAAGCTCTGCCAACCATGACAAGCCACGCATAAGTCTACATGTCAGTCTCCTCACAATCTAGTCATGCACCCAGATGTTCCGTACCACCCCTCCTCCTCCTTCTTCTCCTCCTTCTTCTCCTTCTTCTCCTTCTTCTCCTCCTTCTTCTCCTTCTTCTCCTCCTTCTTCTCCTACTTCTCCTCCTTCTTCTCCTCCTTCTTCTCCTTCTTCTCCTCCTTCTTCTTCTTCTCCTTCTTCTCCTCCTTCTTCTCCTTCTCCTTCTTCTTCTACTTCTACTTCTTCATCTCTCAGCAGGGATATGTTTGGCCAGCATCAGTTGGTTCTGGAGCATAAAGATGAGGACATCACGGCGCTCAAGGTTCATCTAGACTGCAAGTGCCGAGGTCCCAGAAAATTACAGTATTTATATGACGCAAATCAGAAGTGACACAGAAGTGATCAATTGTATTTAGAACTTGATTGACACATGTAAAACCCGTCTGATGACCGTGCTCTGCCCATGACAGACCGCTAAACTTTCGCGTCTTCCCGTGTCTCCCCAAGTCTTAATCACTGGCAGAACACAGATTATCAAGTGGGTTTCCCGTGTGTTGCACGTCTTTACCATTTGTGCCGCCTGTGGTTGTCTGCGGGCTAAAGTTTTGAGGAGTTCAAAACTTTTTGCCGCGTCCAACGCTGTTCCCATTTTTCCCCGCGTCCTGCCATATCTATAAATCGACTGTAGCTCATCATAAACTCAGCATCACCATGAACAACATCGTTTGCCTCACGGGAGCCCACTTTTTGTCGGATTTTGGCCTTGATTAAGCCGTAAAGCGCTGTGTGGCCGGGGCTTTAGACAACGCTTTCTGCTTAATTGTGTAGCCACAGGGGGCATGAATCTAGGTCTCCCCATCCCAGACCCCAGCTGGATGTCGTTTTTATTTTAATTTTTCATTTCTTATGTTTAGTTTTGGCAGAGGGTGTGTGTGTTTCACTGTTGTATTTACACTAAAGCTGCTGGTCTTGGTCAGGTTGCCATTAAAAAAAGGTTTTAACTTGATATTTTACTTTGTAAAAAGTCAATGTAAAAAAGTGTATATTAATTTAGGAAAATAAATATTGTGCTGTCAAACTTGGGTTTCAGCATTGAGATGCTGGGTGGAGCACAGCTGGGATAATTGGATCCTTTTGCCAAGCTGTTTCCTTTTGGGAACCAACGAGCAAAGGCCTGTGTGCTGGGAGAACGAATAAAAGGGACGCACATTCTCATAAAGGAGAGAGCAACAATCATCCAGAGCAGCTGATTTCAACTGAAAACCTTGTAGCAGAACTAAAAAGGAAAAGATATCTACGGACACCAAAGAGGCAGCCGGTAAGAGCTGGGACTCCAAACCAAAATCAACTTATGGAAGTGGATTGTTTGGATTGCTTCTTGTTGATTTTGTGAAGATTAAGAAACCATTTGGTTTGTGTCTTCTGATTCAAAGGTTTCTCAGCTACCGTTAAGGACCAGAAACTGATTCAAACCGAAACATACTCCTCTCCAACAAACTTACTCCTCTGCAAACCAAAGAATGTGATTAAGTGAAGCGTCACAATGGTGGATCATTTGCAAAGTGAAAATAAAATGTGGAGAACGGAAGTTGTATTGGTCCTTTCTGAGTGAAATCCTGCTATATCTTTGGGTGGATATCTCTTAGCACTTTCAAGTGGGGAAAAGAAAGCATAACGTGACAAATATACTGTCACAAGTGTCAAAGGTCTTTGATTTTCCAGTATTATAATGACTAAATAGCTGATAGCTTGGCTGCATCTGGGTTTCTGTTTCATTTGTTTACTACCACAGGTTTAAAAAATTACTCAACTGGTTTCATCTTGTTTTGTAACCACAATGTCTTTTGAATGAAATGCTGATGTTCAAGTTAATTCTTCTGATGTATAATGATGACCTATTGTTTTCGGCTCATATCATTTTTGTTACCTCCACTCTGTTCTCTCAAAACCCAATTTAGCAGGTTGGTAATGTCCTTTTTAAAAGGAGGTATGATCAATCATCTTTGAACAGAACAAAGAAAAGAAACCATTTTTCTATTTATTTTTTTTTAAATGCTGAAAAATGTAGATTTTACAAAACCTAAAAAAAGCACTTTTTATTAAAGTTTTTCATACTTAAACCTTAAATTCTCATTAACATGTCAGATGGTTTTCCCCCTGCATTCACTTTAAAAATCCACAAAGGAGGGTTCTTCATCAATTCTGTCCAGGTGACACACTGGTTCACAAGTTGTGTAGCCAGGCGCATAATCCTTTAAAAAAAAAATACCCAACTTCTAAATTTACTGTTTGTATTGTTAAAGTATGTCTTTATTTTTATATAAATCCCTTTCCACAAACGGAAACTATGACAGCTAAATATGCTAGATGGTGGTGTAAAGTGAAACTGTCATCTTTTTTTTTTTTTTCCTTGTTTACACTGATTCTGTGACAAAGTCAGTATGTTTAGCTTTATTTTTATATCACATCCCTCAGTCGTCATTATCAGAAGACGTCACTAGCAACTCCTTACATTATACACTGTCAAATCTACTGACACTACTTCACAAATAAAAATAAGCAGCTGCGCTTTGTCCTGAACTAATGAAAAAAAAAACCTCTTTCGTTGCAAAAACAGCTTGCCTTATCACACTAAAAGAATCAGCGGGCCGTAGTTTGGGGACCCCTGCTCTAGAGCAGTGGAAACACCTTCTCTGGGGTGATGAATCACGCTTTTCCATATGGCAATCTGATGGATGAGTCTGGGTTTGAAGGTTGCCAGAAAAACAGTACATTTCTGTCTGCGTTGTGCCGAGTGTCAAAATTGGTGGAGGAGGAGTGATGGTGTGGTATTGTTTTTCAGGACTTGGGTTTGGTCCCTTAGTTCCAGTGAAAGGAACTCTGAATGCTTAAGGATATCTTAACATTTTGCACAATTCCATGCTCCCAACCAGTTTGGAGCGGTCCCTTCCTCTTCCAATGTGACTGTATACCAGTGCACAAAGAAAGGTTTATAAAGGCATGGATGACCGAGTGGTGTGGATGAACTGGACTGGCCTGCACAGAGTCCTGACCTGAATCTCAGAACATATATTTGGGATGAATTAGAGCATAGACTGGAGCCAGACCTTCTCCACCAACATCAGTGTGTGACCTCACCAATGCACTTTTGGAAGAATGGTCAAAATTTCCCATTAGCACTCTTCATCCTTGTGGTCAGCCTTCCCTGGAGAGCTGAAGCTGTAATAGCTGCAAACAGTGAACCAACATCATGTTAAACTCTATGGGTTAGGAATGGGATGACACTTCAGTTCATGTGAGTCAAGGCAGGTGAGCCAATACTTTTGGAAATATAGTGTAAATCAGACTTCACAACATGCTGACATGTAATCTGAACAAATGCAGCTTAAACTGGGGCGGTACTAGTTTTACTAATCCAGGGCAGTTGAGACAGAGAGCTTTCATGACAGTTTTACAGTTGAGTGTAAAACTAAAAACAGAGCAATTTTGCATGTTTAGTGTTGGTACTGTTATTATGCAGTTAAAAAAATAAAAGTGAACTCAAGTACAAACACTGCTTAATTAATTAGATGGTTTAGCTTTTTTTTTTTTTTTTTTTTAAATCGTCAATTAATTCAAACGGAATTTTTAAGCAACTTTTTATTCACTTTACGGTTTTAACTAAGGAATGTAAACAAACAAATCAACGTTTTGTTTTTTTTTTATTTAAATGTAACATTTCTTTAAAAAATACATTAACAGTTTCAAACTTGAAAACGTTTATATACTTTTTTTTAATACTGCTAATATTTATGGTTTTAATGAAGATAAATAAATAAAAACCTCTGTAAAAAATATTTTTATATACATTTTTTTTAAATATTAAAAATGTTTACTTGCTGTTGTAGCAGCGTGTATTTCCGGTACAAGCTGCCTTCTGTTTCCGGTTTTAATGAAGCTAAATACATGAATAAATAATGAAATAAAATAAATAACTTTGTTATAAAACTTGGAATAAAAAACATTAAAATACTGCTTATGTTTTTAGTTTTAATGACAACAAACAAATAAAAAAAATACATAAATAACTGAATTAAACTTTGTAATAACAGAGGTAAAAAGTGAAATCTAGTATCTCTAATTTTTTTGCTTTTCAATTTGGCAAAAGGGCCCAATAATAAATTTTGTAGTAACATTAAAACTTGACATTCTAGTTCTAGGTTTTGCATTCGCTACAATGTTTTGCATGTTATCTTCTTTTAGCATAGAACTTCAAACTCCGTCTAAAAAAAATTAAGAAAGTAATTTTAACTCCTCCCTCCTTAAAAAAAAACAAAACTTTTCTAAAGAAGGAAACAATCTTTGTAAATAGGACGTAATCTGCAATGAGTACAGAAATAAGGGAGAGTTTTGTGCTGTCATCTCATCGTTGCATCACGACTGCTGCTCACAGAGTATGTCCTAAAGTTTTCAAAGCTTTGCCCTAAATGTAAGTAGCTCCCCAGGCAGAAGGTATTTAGAGAAATTATTCAAAAACCAAGGAGTCAGTTCAGTCCAAACTGATTAATTTAGACTTCATCATGTAAAAAAAAGTCAAAAAGAGGCTTGAAGTATGTTCACTTAATAATACATGAAAAAACAAAATCAGTGCACAATGTTGGGAGTTATCAGCTCTGTCATTCACTTTTTCTCTGCTGCTTTGATCCATCTATCTGAAGCATCCCACTCCAAACCAACACGCACATTATTATCTTTCCCTTAAGAGCTCCAGTTTCTAGTCAACCACCAGCTGAGCCTAGATACGTCCTGAGCCAACCTTAACATGGAAACACGTTTTAATTCACTGAATCTTGGCTTCAGAAATGATTCGCTCACCTTGTCCATGTCACTCAACGTGAGATTTGTTCGAGGCTTCTTGTGGAACCTCCACAAATGAACACAGAACCAAAAGCAAGATCAGTGTTGCAAAGTGTCCCTTTAAAACCAGTTCTTCCTGCTTTAACTGCACCCATGGCGGCTCTGTACAGCACAAAGTCACACATGGAAATTTAGAAATAACAAAGGGGTGAGTGAGTAACATTTAAATTCAGTCAAATAGCAAGCAAAGTGACTTTTAAAAAGTTTACTTTTAAAGATACCTAAACAGTGTTCTCTCTTTGATTAAACCATGTAGAAAGCATCTAAACACAATCAAATGTACTAAGACTATTCATTCCCCCAACAGTAGCTGCGTTGGCTCCAGTAGCCCTATGACCCCAAAAAGGATTCAGCGGTTTCTGAGGATGGATGGATGGATGGATGGTTCTCATGTTCCTGTGATCACATACCACAACCACGTTTTTTCACTCCAGGGAACTGTGGCGTGGCACTCCTCTGGAAGCAGCCCTATCAGTCTGCACTTGACAACAGTTTGAGAGCGATCCCAGCAAACACGTGAACCATACTTCAGGCAAGTCGGTGAGAACCCACCGCAGGGAGAAACTACGAGACAAAAGATGCAACAGAGTTCCAAGAATGTATTAATGAAAACTCTCTACTAGTGATGTGTCCGGCAACACAGACGCATCAACGCCTGCTTCAAGCTCACTAAACAAAACTCAGTGCATCGCTTTGAGAAAGCCACACGACCAGTACAGAAACTGTTTTAAACTGACATGAACTCGGAAAACTGTTTATGAAGAAGCGCATCTGTCAACGGGATGCATCTGCCTAAAGAATTTTGGATATTTTATTTTTGGATATATAGATCTATATCTAGATATAGATCTAGATCTATATCTAGATATATAATTTGTTTTAGTTAAACTTTCCAGACCACAGGCCACGTGATTTAATGAAACTGCAATGGCTCATTATTTTTTAACCATAGCCTGTATTTTGGCTCCCTCTTGTGGTGTATAATGTGTTGCCCGGGTTCTCCGGCTTCCTCCCACAGTTTAAAAACTCGCATTATAGGTTATTTGGTGGCACTAAATTGTTCTTGTGATGTGGATAGAAGTGTGTGGGGTCATACCCCCTGAGATGGAGTGGCGAATTATCCAGGGTGTACTGTACCTTGCCTTTGCCCTCTCACTTATTAAGAAGTTTTATTAACTGCTTTTTATGTTCCTTTTATTAATCACAAAATATATAAACCTAACCTTTTAATAAAAGTATTTTCATGTATTCTCATTTGTTACTCAATTTTGAACAAAAAGCAAAGTTTTTTTTAATGCTGATTTTCTCTTTAACCTTGTGTGTGGAAGTACACTTGTTCTCAAAAGTTAACATTCCCAGAAAGAAATTATGAATGAAGGATCAACGGTGCGGTTTCCGTCCTTGTCTTGGAACTGTGGAGCAACTCTACACCCTGTCTAGGGTGCTGGAGGGTTCGTGGGAGTTCGCTCATCCTGTTCATATGTGTTTTGTGGATTTGGAGAAGGCATTCGACTGCGTTCCCCATGGTGTCCTGCTGTTTGGTCTCTGTATTACCGGAGCGACATCGGAGCAGCAAATAGGAAAAATGAACAATTTGAGTAAAAGATTGTTTTTTTTTTTGTTTTTTTTCCAAACCAAAAACAGAACAGAGTACATCAAATATTGTCAGATTAAAAACAATGGAAAACTCATGGAATTTCTCTGGCATGCAAAAATGTATCCATCAGTTAAGTTTTTTATAGTATGTGGAAGCTGGCATGTCATTTTATTCCTTACAAGCATGAAAATATTTTTCAGCGCTAAATGCCTGGAAAGCCTGAGCTTTAAGAAAAAGAAAAAAAATCATTCAACTTATTGTTTATATTAGAACTAGTATCAAAAAGACTATCTCAGCTTTAATTTAAAAGGAGTCTTTGTTAGAAAGACTGAAAAAGAATCATTTAGATAGTCTGCACAGTTGTTTCATCTGGTACAGTATTTATTAGTATATACATTACAAATACAGTTCAAAACTTTTAGTAAAAAGAAGAATCTTGTTTTCATTTCAAAAAGGTTTACGGATATATCTCTTGCAAGCTTTTGCACATATACCTTCAAATTCACAACAAACACATAATCACTAGTGCATGCATGTACAAACTCTTTTTTTGAAGCATAACACTGCCACTCAGTGCTGCTTTCTCCTTCATTGCATTATTGCTACAGAAATGACATGCCTGTTTGGAAAATAGACAAGTACTAATTTTTCCACTTTAAAAGGTAAAGCAAGGATATTTTACTATCACACATCATCAATCTGTGTGCTATATTTTACTCTAAATTTTTTTATTTTTAGGTTTCTTCATACCATATCTTCATAATGGTTTAATAAAAGGGTTTAGAAAAGGGATGGGCAACTCCAGGCTTCAAGGACCGTATTCCTTCATGTTTTCCAACATACAATGCTCTTGCATTATCTAATTGGCTGGGCTCACCTCAACTAGATAATCAGTTATGAGTAGGGCTTGGATATCTTGAAATCATGCAGACACTTTGGCCCTCGAGCCCCGGAGTTGCCTATCCCTTAGGATGTTTAATGGAAGTACTTCAGTTCACTCACAGCTTTTGTTATTTATTTTTTCAACCATTAACAGAGAAGCCACTACTGATTGAACAGTAGCCATGACAACAGCATCATACAGGATGCAGTGATGACTCATCTTGTGGCCTACTCCATGTGATACGTCTGTAAGTCAATAAAAAGACACAGAGGATTTTGTGAGTAAAATTGTTTGTGAAGGTAGACATTTTTCTTTGAGAAAGCAATAGATTTTCTTACTTATGCCGTCGACAGTAATAGAATTGAGGTCGATGTCAAAGACTGTAATCAAAGGTGCTGCCTTAATCAGAACCTCTGCAATTGCAGTGTTGGAAGGAACTAAATTTGAATTATAAATAAGGTTCATTTCTTGGATGATGGATCAATTTCTGCAAAGATAGAAACAAAACACTTGTTAATTTCTACACTGTCAGAAGGAATAGAAAAACATGGCCACCAAAAAAATACCTGAATGAAATAACTGTTAAAAACCGGAATGATGAAGATGCTTGTTGAAAAAGTGGCTCAAGCTGTGAAAAACAAAACAAAGCAAAAAATAAATCACAGGAGTGAATTAAGGAATTTGTTTGTGTATTTATTCTACTGTTTACAATTATATCCCCTGTTGTCTTTTTTGATGTTAATAAGAATTAAAGTATTCTTCATTACACATTGAAATATATATATATATATATATATATGTTTATTAGCGGTACTTCAGCAAAACTTATTTATTCATTCATTTGATATTTCAGCTACTGTTGATCACACAAAAAAACTATTTAATACAAATAGCAGTTAATTATTTTTTTTAATAAAAGCTGTGCTGGTTCCAAGTGTTTTGACATGGAAACCTGTTTTGTTATATGTAAATTATAAAACACATGTACTTGCTTGGAACCAAACTTAATGAAAAAAAAACCTACTGTAGATTTGAGCAGTGTTGCTCGACTTTGGAAAGCCGCTGATAATGAATCCTGCAGTTCAATGGTAAAAATTGCTGTAGCAGATCTGAAACTCAGGAGTTTTACTGTCAGAGGCTCAGCTGTTGGACATGCTGTTGTGAGCAATTGTGAGGAAACCCCCAAACAACATTGACAACAAGTTGTATTAATGGTTACAGGTGTACTTGTAGTAGTTGTGGTAAGTTTAGGAGTAGTTGTTGTGGTAGTCGTTTTGGTTGTTGGGGTGGTTGTTGTGGTAGTTGAAAGTGGTGGTTGTGGTAGTTGTTGTTGGGGTGGTGGTTGTTGTGGTAGTTGTTGAAGTGGTGGTTGTGGTAGTCGTCTTGGTTGTTGTTGGGGTAGTGGTTGTTGTAGTTGTAGTGGTTGGGGTAGTTGTAGTTGGGGTAGTGGTTGGGGTAGTTGTTTTGTTTGTTTCTGGGGTTGTGGTTGTTGGGGTAGTGGTTGTGGTAGTTGTTGTTTGGGTGGTAGTTGTAGTGGTTGTTTTTTGGGTGGTTGTTGTGATAGTTGTGGTTGGGGTGGTGGTTGTGGTAGTTGTTTTGGTAGTTGTAGTGATTGTTGTTGGGGTGGTGGTTGTTGTAGTCATTGTGGTTGTTGTTGGCCCAGTTATGGTTGGCGCAGTTGTTACCGTATTGCAGACTGTTGTGAGTGTACTCATGGTAGCTTGTACAAATCCCGGGCACACGTCACATTTGCATCCACAGATCTCACTGGCGTTAGTGAAAAGTGCTTTTGATGTAACTTCAGACATAGCTGTTGGAATGTCTGCAAAAATACAGTTTTGTCAAAATATATTTTTTTAGATTTATAGGAATATTAATTTAGATTTTTCTTCTTTAATAACTTACTCATCACTATAAGCAGAGTCAAAAAGACTTCTCCGAGTCCCATAGTGCTTCAATGTCTTATCTGAAATATTGGAAAATGTAAAATCTTTGAGAATTATTTGGAATACCAATACAGTTATGACATACATATCAAAAGTAGAAATACATAAAGGTATTTTTTTATTTTCATACGCTTACTTTATTCTCCACCTTTTAAATATTAACAATGTTTGTGTAGCCTCTAACTGTGGAAGAACACACACCCAGAACACAACAAAGGTTTTCTTTTTAGCAAACATTTACAATTTAAATGTTACAGAGATTACATACAACAATAAAAATGCTTTTTAACTAACCCCAGTAAATTATGGAATAAGTCTGATTGCTTTTGCTGGTTTTGAGATCAGGCATAACACATTGGCCACATAATTGAACTTAAGTGTTGTATATGAACGCTTTTGCATGTTACCCTTTAAATGTCTCCATGAACTGGCTCCCAAACCTTTAAGGACTTTATTTCTAAATTATTGGGCTGCAGCAGATCCACCAGAGCAGTCTCAAGGGGAAACTGTACAGTTCAATTTTTGCAAAACGGGTTCTCTCTGTAAAGGTACAAGACTCTGGATTATCTTTCCACTGATTTAAAGTATTTGACCAGTTTTAGCCTTTTTGAAAAACAAAGAATTGGCTGTATACAGCAGTGCCATATGAATATTTTAACTAGTTGATTTGATCTTTTAACATCAATGGTCTATTTCATATTTCATAAAAAAAAGCTTATCCAGGGTAAATGCTGCAAATTAGAGTAATGTAGAAGTATTATGATAATGGTATGAGACTGCTGTTTAGTCATATGTCTGGTTTCATATAAATGTAGAGATTTCAAAAAGTAAAACATTGGTAATCAAATGAATACTTACCCGTATATGGATTAAGGAGTTAAAAATATAATTGATAAAGTAGCTGATGGTTGAAGTCCAGCAGTGCAGATGTTCCTTTCTTTACCTTTGCGTCTTGAAATCTTGTTCTACTAACTTTCAGACAACTTATATGTAGCTGCTTACACTGAGAAGGCTGCTGTTAATTAGTGGTTGCTGTTTGTCCTCTGGTTTCTGATTTCAATCAAGTTTCATGCTCAAGTTACTTCATAAGTGAAAAGGTAAGTTATTCTTTCCACTGAAAAATTTAAAAGACTTCAGGAGGCTTGTAGTTACATTATGAATTATATCACATTTTTGGAGGACTGTGTCACTGATTGTTGCACAGTTTGTCTGACCCTGATAGTTATTGCAATCTATTTTATGTTTTATCTAAAATACTTTTAGTCATTTTGGGGCATTTTTGCTTTGCTAACATATTTCAGGCTGATGGTACATTATAGATTACATACAAAGATAGTAAAAGCAGTCCTGCTTGATTCTGGGTGAAAATCTCTTTGTTGTCGAGATATGTGAAAAGAGCAAATAAATAAAAGACATTTTCTAATTAATTTATAAAGTATTATAGTATTGGATACAAAATATCTTTCTAATCTACAGCATAATGCTAAGCATCTGAATAATAATTTATAACTTCATAGCTCTGTTTTCACATTTTTCAAAATAATTACAGAGCCAAGAAGTAAAGTCAGGGTCCTGCAAGGTAAAGTAAAACAAGTACTTCCTGTTTCAGCAACCTCCTTATGGCATAACACAGTTTTTACGTGTATGATCAGAGCAATAACTTTGTTAAATAAATAGCACGATTAATTTAAATACAGTCAAATTGAAATGGTAAAATATTGAGTTTTGAAACCAATTTTGAGGCTCTCCAACTTTTTGATTTAGAGGGAAAGATTTGCTATGGAAATTCCATAAAAATGGAAGTGAAACCCCTTGATGCTGAGTGTCAAGCAGAGAGGCACTGGGTCCCAGTCTTTGGTATGACTCAACTGTGGATTTGAACTTCTGACCTTCCAGTCTCATAGCTGACACTCTAGTAATTACAGTTGCAATTGTAATTACCTGCTGATAAATCAAAAATAGTTCTCTTTTACATGCAACTGTGCAAACAATTTAAGGACCATTTCCTGCTCAGATATTCAGATGCATGCAGCTGTCCGAAAATGCCTAAATCAGAAGGTTGCAGATTTTGTCTTCAGACAAACATATTCTTGAGCAAAGGTGACAACTGATTTCAAGTACATGACAGCAGGACTGTTGGGCAGAGGTTCACTTTAGCTGTTTAACTGCTTTGAACCGACTTCGTCTTGAACTGTTAAAAAATTTATTGTGTCCCCTGATCAAAACTCTGCAAGTATTTGTAGTTAATATATAAACAGGATGTGTCATGTCTCTCCATTTATTTGTTGTCAAAATAAGGAACTAAAGTTACCATTTATGAAAACCGACAGTATTTTTTTTTTGTTTCGTTTTTTTTTCAGTTTATATAATGATTAAGAGCTTTGTAATGTAACAGGAATTTCTTTTGAAAAAAGTGGCACAGTAAAACAAAGCAATTTTACAAGCCAAAAACGGACAAAACGAACAAAACGGATTATTTTTTTCAAGTGATATTTACGTATTGGTTTAATAAAAAGGTTTGGATTTTGAATTATACAAAGTCCTTTGTTACAGGTGGTGTTTATTTTACAATCATTTGCAGATAAGCCACAACTAACTTTACTGTAGCCACGACAACAGCACTATACAGGATGCAGTGATGAGACTAATCTTGTGGCTTACTCCATGTGACACACCTGCAAGGTGTTAAAAGAACAGAGAGGAATGCATTAGTACATTTAGTTGTGAAGATGCATAATTTCTTGTGAAAGAGCATCACGTTTCTTACTTGTGCCGTGAACAGTAATAGAATTGAGGTCGATGTCAAAGCCTGTTATTGAAGGCGCTGCCTTTATCAAAACGTCTGCTATTGCGGTGTTGGAAGGCACAGAATTTGAATTATAAAAAAGATTCATTTCTTGAATGACAGATCCATTTCTGCAAGGATAATAGAATATTAATGAATGTGTACACTGAATGAAATAAAAACAGTGACACTGAACAAAATACCTGAATAAAATAACTGTCAGAAACCGGAATTATGAAAATGCTTGCTGAAAGAATGGCTCAAGCTGAAAAAAAAAAAACCACAGGTCTAACGTGAAGAATTTGTGTCTTTTTCCAATTATTTATTATTATATACCTAGCTGTCTTTTACTGTTAAGAAAATAAAATAAACAAACTGACAAAAAACCACAGGGGTAAAGAAGGAAGTTATGTACGCCCAGTTGTCCATTTACTGTTTAAAAACAAGTGAAATGAAATCATTGTGTGTAACATATTGGACTATTGTGTTCAATACTTAATGAACCCTTTTACATATTGGTTTATTTTATTTTATAGCAGCTGTTCATCACAGGAAAAAAACTGTCTGGGACAAATGGGAGTTAGTTTTAATACAGCTAATAAAAGCTGTAATGATGAAAATTGGTTTGACATAGAATCTTCTTTTTTGATGTAAATATTGCATGCATATGATTTCAATCAAACTCAAAACAAAGAAACGTAGCCTACTGTAGACTTGAGCAATGTAGCTCGACTTTGAAAGGCCGCTGATGATGGATCCCGTAAATCAGTGCTGAAAGTTGCTGTTGTAGATCTGAAACTCAGCCGTTTTACTGTCAGTGACTCCGCTGTTGTTGTTGCTTCTGTTGGACATGTCGTTGTGAGCATTTGTGAAGAAAGTCCCAAACAACATTCACAACAAGTTGTGTTACTGGTGAGTAAAGATGTTTTTGTGGTTGCAATTGTTCTTGTCATAGTTGTGGTAAAATTCGAGACTATTGTGTTTGTGGTAGTCAATACAGCTGTTGTACTAGTTTTGGTAACTTTAGAGATAGCTGTTGGCGTTATTAGAGCTGTTGCGCCAGTTGTAGAAACTTTGGGAATAGTTGAGGTTGTGCTGATTAATAGAGATGTTTTACCAGCTGTTGTAACTTTAGGGATAGTTGTGGTTGTGATGGTTGATATAGGTGTTATGCTTGTTGTAACTTTAGGGATAGTTGTTATGGAAATTAACGCAGGTGTTGTACTAGTTGCTGTAATATTAGGGACAGTTGTGGTAATTGAAATAGGTGTTGTACTAGCTGTAAATTTAGAGGCTGTTGTTTTGGTTGTGAGTATTGATACAGCTTTACTAGCTGTTGTAACTTGAGGGGATGTTATTGTGGTGGTGAGTATTAATGTTTGTGTACTAGTTGTAACTTTAGGGACAGTTGTAGTTTTGGTGATCAATTCATGTGTTGAACTAATTGTAATGTTCGTGAGAGTTGTAGTGGTTGCAGTGATTGATACAGGCTTTATATTTGTGCTTATTGTTGAAATAGTGGTGATGTTTCTTGAGGTTGTGGTCTCTGAAACAACTGTTGTGCTATTTGTAGTTGTTTTAGGCTTGGCTGTAGTAGTTTGTAGAGTTTGTGTGGTTGTTGTTGGCACAGTAACACTTGCAAGTTTGGTGTTTGGTGTAGCTGTGATTGTTGTTGGTTGAAATGTGGTTGTTGAAACTCTCGCTGCTGAAGTGAGTTTTTCTGCTGGGGTTAGTAAGGGTACGGTAGATAACATATTAGCTGTCGGTATATGTACAGTCCGAGTTGATGTTGTGGCATTAGTGAGTGTAGTTGCCACAAACATGGTTGCTGGACTACCTCTTTTGTCTTCGGTTGAATACATTCCAGTTGTTGTAGTTGTAACTGTGAAAGTTAAATCATTAGGGGATGTTAATGGTACAGCAGTAGTGACAATTTGTCTTGTTGGAAGTGCAGTTGTGATTGCAGTTGGTTGAATGGTGGTCATTGATATTTTAGCTGTTGTTATGGGTTTATATGTTGTTGTCTTTAGTGTGACTGTGGTTGGTGAAGCTGTCGTAGTAGAGAGGAAAGGTGTAAATACAACTGGTTGATGTAGCATTTGTTTGTGGTTTTGGTGTAATTGTAGTTGATCGTAGACTAACTTCTGTGCTAGCAGGGAATTTTGTTGCGGTGGGCTCAGCAGTAATAGCTGGTGAAGTCTTTGTGGTTGTTGTTGATGCAGAAATACTTACAGATGTCGTTGGTGCAGCTGTGATCGTTCTCAGAAATGTGATCGTTAATGTGGCAGCAGATGTGGTGGATTCATTTGTTGTTGTGATTAATGGAGAATTGGTAATGGATGGGTTTGTTGAAAGAACAGTTGAGTTTGATTTTGGAGCATTTGTCAGTGTTGTTGGTACAATTGTGACTGTAACTGGAGAAACCCTCAAGCTTGTGGAGACTTTGGTTGTTGAAGTGTTAGCAATTGTAGCTGTTTGTGCATTTAGAGGTAATGTTGCAGTTGTAGGAACAAGCGTGCTAGTGATTGTAACTGGTTGCATGGGTTTTCTGGTTATTATTGTTGAAGCTGGTCTAATGCTAGGTTTAGTAGAAACACCAAAAGTCAATACAAGGGTGGTAGAAATTGGGGTTGTTTTTAAAAGAGTGGATGAGATTGTTGGAGTGGTTTCAGATGTAGTTGTCTCTCTTTTAGAAATAGTTGTGGTTGTTGTTGGGAAGGTTATAAATGTAGTTAAAGTTGTGTTAGGAACAACTGTGGTTGTCATTGTATTTGTTGAGGTGGTTGTGGTTAAAGTGGCTTTTGGAACAACAGTGATTTTTGTTGATGTTGAGGTAGTAGTAGTAAGGGTAGCTGTGGCTGTTTTTAGAACACCGGTTGTTGTTGGAGTTGTTCTTGATGTAGTTGCTTTTGGAACAACAGTGGTTGTTGCTTTTGTTGGGGTTGTTGTGCTAGCGGTTGTAGCTGTTTTTTGAAACACTGTTTTTTGTTGTTTGGGTGCTTGTTGTGGTAGTAGTTGTCTTAGGAACAACTGTGGTTGTTGTTTCTATCTGGGTGGTTGTGGTTTTAGTTGTTTTTGGAACAAACGTGGTTGTTGTTAGGTTGGTAGAAGTTGTAGTTTTTGCAATTGTGGTTGTTGTTGAAGCGGCTGTGTATGTAGATGTTTTTGGAACAGTTGTAGTTGTAGTAGTTTTTGTGTTTGTAGTAGTAGTAGTTATTTCAGGAACAACTGTGGTCGTTGTTGTAATATTTGTGGTTGTTTTTGGAACAACTGTGGTCGTTGTTGTAGGAATGGCTGTGACAAGCGTTGTTGTTCCTGAATTTTGGACAGATGTAGTAATTGTTGAGGTGGTGGTTGTGGTAGTTGTTGCAGTTGTTGTTGGTCCAGTTGTAGTTGATGTTGTTGTTGAGTTATTACAGATTGTTGTAAGTGTAGCCATGGTAGCTTGTACATAGCCAGGGCACAATTCACAGTTACATCCACAGATTTCACTATTAGTTGAAAGTGCATTTGATGACACTGCAGAAACATTTGTTGGAACATCTGTAATAAATGTTTTTTTTAGATCCTGAGGAATATTTGTCGAAATTCTTCTCAGTCTTCAACTTACGTGTCACTATCAGCAGGAACAGTAAGAGTTCTTCAAAACCCATAGTGCTTCAGTTTTTCTTCTGAAATACTGAAAACTGTAAAACATTTAATCATTTTTTAGTTTACCAGTACATGGTTATTACATAAACATGTAAAAGCATAAAGCATTATTTCTCATAGCTGCTTCCATACAGCCACTTTATCTTGTATAGTTTAAGACAGTGAAAGAGCTTCTTGTAACATAAAAAAACACATTGAACATGGCATTTAGATTTAAAAGGTCATAGCATTACAAAAAAGAACTAATGAGTTATTATTATTACTATTATTACATTAGAATTATCTGTGATTGTTTTTCTGTGTATTCCACACAGTCAGGTATAAGATATTTGTTATGTAGTGTATCAAAAATGTTTATGTGTGTGAGGGTGTGTGCATTCGTGAGGCATTAGTCACATTAGTCTTATGGGTGAGTACGGGCTGTCTGTGGGCGAGAAATGGACAAAACTTTACGAGACACACTAGTGGCCAACAAGAAATATCAAATTCGAAGACGGCTTGGTGAGCTGTTGTCAAAATCTTCATCCACATTGTTTCTACAGGCATGCTCCAAGTGACAGGTTATAGGTTAGGTATATAGGTTACAGGTTATGCTTAAACAACACGCAAGTGTAAGTAAGGATGAGGTAGGTGAGACTCAGGTACGTCGTGCAGATTTTTCCTCTTTTTCAACCCCTCCAAATCCCGTCCACTGCTCAAAGAGCCTGTTAGTGCCGTTGACATGTTAAGTGTAAGCTCTTCGTGTGCAGCCCGACTGTTAGAATTGAGGACATAAGACAATCAGAGCGTAGTTTAAAGGAGGCCTCCTACAGGCCACTTACGCGCAGTTACGAATCACCTGCACACCCCATGCATGCAGCATTTGCACTCAGTCAGTAAATAGCTAGTGTGCGCACCTCATTAACGATTAGAATGTGGTGCAAGGGCTTCATACGACAGCATCACCCATACATCATAAATGTTTGTAACTTCATCCTAACAAATACTTTGACACATTTACTACACTCATCACACTGGTACATTCCATTTTCAGGGTGTTCCTTGAGGTGGCTGTATGAGCCTCAAAGCAAATGCAAGACACACCTGCGATCCCCTTAAGATGCAGCCGTTCCTTGCTACAACCCTCCACGGACCTGGACAACCCAAAAACCAGCATTAAATTAGAGAAAAAAATACACAGGATGTCATTGTGGTATCCATAGCAATGGGTAATTTTATCTATTAACAGTTTCTGGTTTTACTTGATTCCAGATGAGGACCAGACACATCTAATTCCACTCCATGACGGCTGTTATTCTGCTTATTTTTCAGGCTGACACCAGGAGAGTCTGACTCCATTTGAAAGGGCAGAAAATGCTAAAACATTTCACAGCTTAATCTGCTTTATTTTCACTCAAGACACACTGCATGGAACATTGATGCAGTTCCAAACATGATCACAAGACGGGGAAAAAAGCAAGAAAAAGAAAACCAACCTCTGGATAAATTGGAGATCTAAAATGCCTGTGTGACCTGACTACACAATGTTTACTGTTAGACATTTTGTTAAACATTTTATAACTTTTTCATCAGTGCTGCTTCTGTGTTCGGCAATTTAGGGAGTCTGTCACTTTTTGTAGTACACTGCATTAACATCATTTACTTACTTTGCTTAATTTCTTGGCCTCTTTCTCCAACGGGGGCAAGGTTTGCTTGTTTGGTCTGCACCGGAGTTCAGGTAAGCTTTCAAACAGTTTTTCAGATCTCCCAGAGTATGTTCCTGTGCAGAAGCAGCATAAGCAGCCTCCAGATCTTTAATTTTATTTTCTATTTCTAATAAATCTGCTTTCTCTTTGTGTTGTTTACATGTCGAATAAGAAAAGATTTTCCCTCTCATCACTGCTTTTGCTGTTTCCCAAACAACATTCCATGTTTCTACGCATCGGGACTATGATAATTCCTATTAGTCGATGTGTTCAGTGTGTCTAGACTCACATCTTTTAAGGCTAAAACAAGACTGAGTAGAAAAGGGAAACGGCCACTGAAACCGGTGACACGAAATACAATTTTGGAGAACAACATATAGATGATCACATTGGTTTCCAAGCAATTTTTAGCCTCTTCTGTGTGGAAAAAAAAAAATCTTATTATAAGGCTCCAAAACGTGACTGTGATGCAGAGGTAGAGCGGTCAACCTCTGATTGGAAGATCGCAGGTTTGATTCCCGCCCAGTACGCCAATGTATCAAAGTGTCCTTGAGCAAGAAACTGTGCCCCACATTGCTCCTGATGGTTACAGGCTGGCACCAATGTTTGGAAGTGGAGCTGCCATCAGCATGTGAAAGTGTGTGAAAAGGACTGAGACTGTAAAACACTTTAAGCCTTTAAAAAGATCGTAAAGAAGTACACGCCATTTACCATAAAACTCTTTTTCATGCATGTATTAGTGCGTCAACTGTAAACATTCTTTGTTTTTTGTTCGAGAGATCACAAACTCATCAGTTTTAGATTGTTGAGTTTGATTAATAGCATTTAATTTTCTGAGAATTAAAACCTATTAGTTCATTCATTTTCATAATAATAGTGATTTATTAAAAGTTCTTGTTACTCCAAACTAATAATTATGTTTTAATTAATGTATTAATATCAATGTATTAATAATTGAGAGATAAAATCAAGCTCTTTAAAACCAGTTTGAGATAATTCAATAACAACTTTACAGGAATCTTGCAATAGTTTTTGAGGACAACGCACAGAACTGCAGAAAGAGCTACTTTAATGCTGGGGAGGTTGAGTCAGAGGGTGTGTCCTTGGAGCGCGACTATTGTCTTAAATGAAAACCTTTAGACTAAGAATGGTATTCCTGACAGACAACATTCTTGCAAGAATGCTTAAAGAAATCTGTTGATGGTTTAATGATTAAAATAAACTCAATGGTGTCTTGCTGAAGATTTTTTTGAATTAGTATTTCCCAGTAGTCTTTTAATTACTATTAAACTGTTTTTGTTTGGTTTTTTTTGTCAGAATTAATAAATCCATTGTTTTTTTTAGGACATAGTCTTCACAGCAGGAGTTGTCCAGAAATTCACCTCTGACTTGGCACGGAGCAAGCCCATGCCCACATCCCATCATCCATCTATTTGCGCTGTCCGATGAGCTTACAGCTCTTCACATCCCCAACCTAACATCACCAGTGCAACAAAACGGCGAGCAATACTGGAAGTATCCAGCCGTACAGTTTTGAGACAGAACCCGGCTCACAATTTTCACGAGAGTGGGTCTTTAAAGAAAGCTTCAAAATACGTTCAAGTTTTAATTAATGCACCACTCTATTTGTGTGAAAGTCATGAAATAGTTTCTGTCTTTTAAGACAAACAGACATTGGAATCACATTATTGAAAGAATTGAGGTAAAACAAATCAACAACATACTGCTAGTTGGACACATTCCCATCATTTGTCCAACATTTGCTTTTTTTGTGTGCTCTTTGATCATAGGAGAAAGAGCAGACTGTTATTGATCTGTCTGGTGCACTGTCCTGCTTTCAGCATTCCGGTGCTGGAATTCTGGTCAGAACTCCCCAAAAATGCACCCAAACCTCCAAACCTTTGTTACCTTTTCAAGGATCAATCAATGTGACTTTCTGGATTCTTTATTAAAAATAATACAAAGTAATTTTCTATGTTCTTCTATTACATTGTGTCTGTCACAGTTGAAGTGTACCTATTGTGACTGATTGCTTCAATGTATTTGATGTTTTTTCATTTTTTTATTGCCTCTCTGCCTTTTCTGCTTCCTGCTTTGCTACAGTGCAGACGCACACTGCTTTACTTCACTTCTGCTTATAATTTCTGCTGATTATACTTTCCTTTTTTTTTTATTTTAAATCACACCAGCAATAACTTTTGAATACTTTGAAACTCTCGGTTCATATTTTTTTATCTAAACTAAATGAATTTGTAAAACATTATTTTTGAAACATTTTAACTTCAACGCTATGTGTGCGTGGCCTACACACAGCTGAAGCCTGATCCATGGTGCCTGAGCACATGCAGAAAACATTAGATCAGATGGTACGCTCGGTGTATGTAAATCCAGATTAAAGACTCACCTGTTCTCAGCTGCATTTGATTAGTTTGTATTCAGAAGTTTCCATCCGCACTGTTTATCAATGCTTGATTTAAATTCAATTCTTTTTTACTTTTCCAGATCTTATTTTTACGATCACCCTTAATATTTCTTTTTGTTTTATGTAAAGCACTTTGAATTGTCTTTGTACATGAAATGTGCTATACAAATAAACTAGTCTTGCCTTTTCTGTCTTTGTAGTTATTTTGGTGAAAATGTCATGTATTTGTTCAATGGGTCAAAGTGGAGTCTGAAATAAAAAAAAGTTCTTACAGCAGTGGATGTCTGAATTAATTCACCTTTTCTGTCTCATTAAATGCTGTAGTTAATATGGAGCAGAATCTGCACTGTTCAACCAGCAAAAGAAAAAACACCTCAAAGCATGGCAGAGCTGCTGGATTACTCTGTTTAATGCATCTGCCATGCAAGTAAGGACATGTGGAACATGATCGCCATCTTATGGTGTGTAGGTTGAGTGCTTTTGTTTGTTTGTTTAACCATGCTCGGAGCTGCTGCAGCAAAATGTAATTAGAAAAACAAAAACAAAAAAAACCCCAAGAAAATTCAATATGGCATCATTATGACTTTGGTGCACCTTCATATTTTAACTTCTTTTACCATTAAATTTAAACCTGACAAAATTAAATCAGAATCGAATTTTTAAAAGCTTTACATCTAAATGCAATAATATACGTTCATGACTGCCTCTGAGTGGCAACTATACGCTGTTGTGCAGCAGATTATGTGCTTTAAGTCACTATGACAGTGAACCTCTTGCTATCATTTTGACCAGTTATCTGACAAATAAAAACAATGACAATGGAGGGATGAAAGCAACATCTGTGGACCATAAGCCTCAGGCTACAGACCCCTGGTCTAGGGGGAGTGATCGTAGTGGAGTTGGTCCTCAGAAAGGCAAGAAGTCCTCTCAGTGCTGACTCCCCAATTTTAACTGCACCCTTTGTTACACACATGCCTTACACCTCAACAAATACACTCCAACACATGCACACACAATACACAAGAAAGGTGGGACCTCCGGCCCGGCAGCCCTTTCTCCCCACATGGGGAGAGGGATTCCTTAATTTTCTGGTAACACCATGAGCAGGGGGGTCACATCCTATTTGAGCCTGGGGGTGTCCGTGTTTCTTTGGTGTGGGTTCTGGTCCTTGCCATCGGGCGCCAGGCCTCTTCAAAATTTCAACATTGGGTGAGCCTGGTTGGGCTATGTTTAAAACACTCTTCGGGGACCCCCACTTCAATTGGACATCCTTCTCCAAGGTGGGGGTGGGTGGCCCCTGCCATGCTCTCTCCAGGATCTCCTGCGGGGTGGACCCCTGTGGCGGCCCTGGCCTGGGTGCTTGGCGGGATTGTCCGCTGAAGGCCTCTTGTGTTGGACAGATTTTACTGTTATAATCGGTGGTTATGAATCTTCTGACACACAAGGTGTATATTTGTATAAACCCCTTTTGTATTTCAGTCTAAACTTTATTTATATTGATTATGTTTGTATTATCATCATTGTTGTCAAGTGTAAATGTTAGTCAAAAGGGCGAGGTCTGGCCACACACTCAAATGTTACAAACATTCTTGTTGACTCTAAAGATTCTCACATATAATTATGTCAACATGTACACAATACAACTACACCTCTCACACTCATACTCATTCATAAAAACCAACACATGTAAAGCATTTCATTCTGTCACACATACTGTTTGTACAAATTTGAACTGACAACTGTGCCCAGGTGAGTGTCTATGTTCTGCTGTAGTGGATGATGGAATGTAAATTTGTAATTTTTCATGATGGAGGACATATATGAAATTGAACTAAGATTAAAATATCCTTTCTGAGTATTTCTTTATTCAAATCATTGTGAATCAGGAGCAGAAGCAAAAATGCCATTGGAAAAGTGAGTAAGTGTGACGTACAAGTAACTACGGCAAGCCTCAAGCTCCCTGCTGCACTCCATTCTAATGCATCCACTTGCAGATGACTAGATCCATGTCGTTTCATTTTCTGGCATCCAGAGGCGGAGTGGGTAATCGGGAGAGTCGGGAGGATTCCCGGTGGGCCACTTCATTCATGGGCCAGTCCAGGGCAGCACCTGGGGGTAGATAGGCTGCTATAGCAACTACAACTATTAAAAACATTTTTATTGAGCACAATTTTATTGGATGTCATTGCTTTCCATTTAACATTTAATGCTTTTTATGTTTGTCTATCGTTTATTTTGTGTTAAAATGTGACATAAAACTGCACTGAAAAGACTAGATGAGGGATGCAATAGCACTGTCTAAACAGAGAGGGTGCACGTAAGTTTGTTTCTGTTCTCTGTTTGTTACAAATAAAGTTTATTCAATAAAAGCCTGTATTTTATGTTTAGCTTTTACTGACTACAAAACGACGGATGTAATCTAACTAAAAAAAATGATTCAAAGTTGGACTTTCATTTAAAACGTGAAGTAAAAATGAATGGATGATCGATACTGAACATCACATCTTTATTAAGATGTTCACATCTAAAAGAAGATTAGGAGACTTTTACACTAAAGTTGCAGAGATTTTTTTTCAGAAGGAGAAATGAATGGACTTCATTTGTAGGTAAAGGTTGACCAGCGTGTGCGTGCATGTGTGTGTGTGGAGCTTCAGGAAATATGATTATTATTCCTCCAGATGAAGGCAAACATGTTACTATCAATGCATATGATGAAACAATGACTGTGCACTTTTGTCAAACTTGACTATTTAAAGGAATTAGTAAAACGCAAATGACCTTTCCTGTTTTGACTTTCAGTGACACCTGCTCCTCCATTAAGATTTTTAATTCTTCATAATAGTGCTTGGTATTTCATAGAGTAAGCTACTAACTCTGACACTTTTACGTTTTTTTTACTGCATGGTTTTTGAGAAATCCAATTAAAAAATCTCTTAAAAGCTGTAACATTGATATAAATTGTTTAATTGTGGCTGTGAATGAATCCCAATATTCAATATAGTACATCACCAATCCTTCACAAACCTAATTACTACTTCACTAGTTAATACTTGGAGAAATATTTAGCTAATTGTTGTCAAAATTACACTTATGGTGTTTCAGTTGTGTATTTCTCAAAAACAATACAGTAAAAATACTTCATATTTACAGGAATAGTACTTTTTAAAGTAGTAATTAGGTCTGTGAAGGAATAGTGATGTACTAAATTAAAAATGTTTTTGCACCACACTTCAACATCTCATGGGCTGCACGGTGGCGCAGTGGTTGGCGCTCCTGCCTCACAGCAAGAAGGTTCCCGGTTCAAGTCCTGGCTGGGGGACCTTTCTGTGTGGAGTTTGCATGTTCTCCCCGTGCATGCGTGGGTTTTCTCCGGGTACTCCGGCTTCCTCCCACCGTCCAAAAACATGCTTAATTGGTTACCCTAAATTGTCCGTAGGTGTGAATGTGAGTGTGCATGGGTGTGTGATTGTGGCCCCTGCGACAGACTGGCGACCAGTCCAGGGGTGTACCCTGCCTTCGCCCATGAGTAGCCGGGTTAGGCTCCAGCAACCCCGTGACCCCGAAAGGGATACAGCGGATTGGAAAATGAATGAATGACTTCAACATCTCTTTCTCTTTCTTCGGACTTTGACAGACAACACAATAAAATGGCGTAACGTATTGCCAAGACAAAACGCTTATTACATGGTATTAATTAGCACCGTATGAATAAGCGCTCTTGTTACTTTCTTTTTTGAAAATATATTATTATTATTATTTATTTATTTTTTTTACATAAAAAACGAATAGGCAATAAGCAGTAAAAAAAAACGCAATAAGCAACAGTCACTTAGCAATCCCTAGGCAACCCCAGATATAAAAATCCTGGAGCCGCCCCTGGGCCGGTTGGTCAGCGTCAAAGAAAAATAATCACGGTAGAATACCGTGGTTGGAGCGCTCTGAACCGGTCGATCCCGTTCAGAGATTGCACTGGCAATTTGGGAGCTACCATTTGACACAAACACCCCTTTTGCAAATCTCACAGTTGGTTGAGCCCACCAGAGCGCAGCTCCCAAAAAGTTGAGACGGCGCGTTGGAAGCGGGCCAGCCGGATGGTTAGCCAGCTAGCGAGTAAAAATGGACAGGAAGAGACCAGGTGAGGCTGATAAAACCAGGTTCAAGGCGTTGATTGATGGTTATTTTCAAGAAGATAGACTGAAGAGGGAAATGTAAGGGAGATATAAGGGTAATTCTAACTGATAATTTAACTAAAAACTACCATAATACATTAAGCTGATGTCACTTTGAATGTTGTGCTGTGACCACAATTAGTAGCCAAACTAAACAAAAGCATTTAAAAGACAAATATTCATGCATTGTATGCATAGGCAATGGCTATGCATACAAAGTGTTAAAAGCATAATCTAAATCATTTACATTATAATAAGTATGCTGTAAAGTAATCCCGTTTTTGCTTGCTTTTTGTAGCATGTTAGGAGCAGAGCCAGGCAGACAAAAGTGATGAAACTAAAATTAGGGAGGGGACAGGCACAGCTGAATGGAGTGGTAAGTAAAAGAAGTTATAACAAAAGTTGTTTTTAGGACTGCTTAAAGTTCATTGTGATGAATACATTACCATAACAAAGATGCTGTTTGTGTCCTGGCATTCGTATGTCCATCATTGGGCTAATGAAAAGCTTCAGGAGGTGCAACGTTTTGAGCTTGTGGTACAGAGAGAGATGGAAGAGAAAAAAAAAGAAAATGATGCCAGGACAGCTTAGATGATGTCCCAGTTGCCTCACCTGAAGCTGCTTTTGTGATGAATGTACACAATGTCATTCTGGACACTATAGCAAGTAGCATACATTACAGGTTTGCAGCCAATGCCAAAGTTGTCTCAGACTCTACTTGCCTCGATCCCAAAAACTTTGCAGAGATGAGGCTTAATGGACTCACTAGCTCAGCACTTCCATAAATAAATCAAAGTCTGCTTAGGTTTGATGAGAGACCCACAATGAGTACTTTACAAACAGAACTGTCCAGTCTAACACAACACACAGCACAGCAGGGTAGGGTCAGAAAGTCCCCTTTGGAGGATTTAACTGTCAGGAAAGGTACTGAGATGGCACAGGAAGACCATGAGAGTCCAGGTCAACCAGACATAGAGTTTGAGAGCAGAACCAGTTCTTGCAGATACTGTGTTATATATATATATATCATGTCAACAGAAAAAGAAATTCTCATTTCTACTGACTGTAGACAAAATAACAAATAAGGTTGCAGAAACTAGTTACTTCTGCTTTAGATTATGGAGTTATTATGGTTATGCTTTTTCAAATGTAAAAAAAAAAGTTGAATTGAGCCTTTGGTTACATAATAATATGGCGAAATACTTCTATTCAACCACAACTTTTAAATTTGTAATTATTTTTTGTTTTCTTATGATTACGTTTCATACTGTAATAAAACATTCATATTACATGCTAAATTCTTGCCTAATTTTTCATCTGGGGCTGGATGGGGTTTTGTGTTGGGGCTGTTCTCTAGCTGGGCTTGGGCCTCAATGCTCCTGTGCCCACCTACTGGTGCTGGGAGCCATGTCGGGTCACTTGCACATGCTTGCTTTTATCATTTAAAAAACATTGCTAAACTGAGTTCATTGTGTCGCGTTCTGAGATGGAGATGCTGCTCCATGCTTTTATTTCTTCTCGACTTGATTATTGCAACTCCATCTTCACGTGTTTAAGCAAAAAATCTCTGGAACGCCTTCAGGTCACTCCAGAAAGCTGCTGCAAGACTTTTAACCAAATCTTCTAAGTTTTCTTATGTCACCCTGTTATTAATTCAGCTTCACTGGCTCCCCATTCATTTTAGAGTGCATTTTAAAATCTTGGTTTTAACTTATCAAGCTTTTAATAACCAATCACCGGTCTATATAAAAAGCCTTGTGCACCCCTATACACTCCCATCAGATCCCTTAGATCATGTGACCAGGGTCTGCTAATTGTTAAGAGGACCTGGTTAAAATTTAAAGGTGAAGAGCGTTTGCAGCAGTGACTCCACTACTCTGGAACTCCCTTCCTCTCAGTACCAGATCTGTGGAGTCAGTGTTTTCTTTTAAAAAGCAGCTAAAAAAAACCCATATTTTTTAAAAAAGCCTTTTCTTAAATTCTGTTTTATATTCTGTGTTTTACTTTGTGTTTCACTGTGAAGCACTTTGTGATTTTTATCTTGAAAAGGTGCTATACAAATAAAGTTTTATTAGTAGTGCCGGTATTATCTTTGCTTTTTATTATTATTATTTTTACACCAAGTTAGAGTCCTGTCAGTTATGAAAAAAAATTGACATATTAGACATATGTATATGTAAAAAGAATGGATTAGGAGAGAGTAAATGAGACATTTAATTTACAATCCTTAACAAAAGTGCTTAACAGTGTCATGCAGACTTAATGATTGAGGTTACAAAACCATTGACACATGTTTGAATAAGAAACAAAAGATGAAGTTTGTTACACGAACTTGCAAATAATACTATTGCAAATAACTTATTTTGACAGATTGAGTTAAGGTCTTTAAGGCTGTTTAAGTGTGTTTGGACAAGATTAAGAGATTCAGAAAATTATCCTTGAAAATGGATTGCACATTTAAAAAAATAATCTACGTATTGATCTGATGGAAACAGTAAATAAAACACAATAAACTTCATTTTGATAATATTCCTTCCAAGTCATTTAAAAATCTCTTCATCAGAAGGTTTCATATATTTTCACTTCATTTTCCAGAGGAGCTGCTTCAAGCTTTTCATGTAGATTTCCTTAAGACAGAAGTTACTGTTAACTTGACAGTATCCAAGACAACATCACCATGAAGATTGCAGTGATGAGACTGATCTTGTGACTAACTCCTTCTGACACTTCTGTAAAAAAATGAAAGAGAAGGAATTGTGTAAACATACTATTCTACACTTTACACAACAGTTTTTTCACTTTTTGTCTTACGTGTGCCATCCACTGTAATGGAAGTGGTGTCGATGCTGAATGCTGTGATTTCTGATGCTGCATTAATCAAAACCTTTGCAATTTGAGTGCTACTAGGAACTGACGTGGTCGCAAAACTAAGGTCCATGGTGTTGATGATTGATCCATTTCTGAAAAAGTTTGAAAACGATAAGTCATAAGTACAAGTTTGATGGAATATTTAAAGTTTTTATCAGAATACCATAAACAGTTACCTGAAAGAAACCACAGTCAAAAAGCGGAATGAAGAAAATGCTTGTTTGTAGAATTGCTCAAGCTGCAGAAAATAGATGCAATATCTTTTAGTGGGTATATTAATTTACAAAAAATAACAATAGTATTCATGAGTTATAAAAACGAAAATGATTGTTTCTAAAGCGGACAAACTGAGATACTTTGAAGAGTAAAATTAAAAGTAGTCAAGTGCTTTGCATAAAATTGTCAACAAACTTATAGAATTACACTTACTATGGTCTTTAGCAATGTTGCTCTACTTTTAAACGTTACGGATGAGGTGTCCAACAAATCAGATGTAAATGTTTCCAAAGATCTAAAAGTTAATTGTTTTTTTCTAATTTCCTCAATAGTTGTAGTTGGGGTTGTGGTGGCAGCATTTGCAGTAGTTATCTCTGTTGTTAAAGGTGTTGAAGTTGTTTCATTTGTTCCATTTACTGTACTAAAGATAAACGTTGCATTCGTTGGATTAATTTCAGGTATTCCTGTAAGACACAAACACAATATGTGATGAAAAATACAGTAAAGTAGACAAAAAGGCATATCGTACTGTACAACTATGATTTAAAAAAATCTGTGACATTTTTTTCCAAGTATCACTGGTAAGCATTAACATTATCTTTATTCCAGGTAAATTTTTTTAAATTTGAAAACACGCAAAGCAAAAAGGTTAATACATATTAAAATAAATCAATAAATTAA
>BSAI01000212.1:9100641-9113286 GCA_036245035.1 Adrianichthys oophorus | reverse complement strand
CATTTGTACTTAATGTTGGTGAAATTGTTGTCATGGTAGTGTCAGTATCTGTGGTTGGTGCAATTGTTTTAGGAGAAGCTGGAGTTGTTGTTTCCCCATTTACAGTTTTTGATACTGCCATACTAAAAGTAGTCACATCAGTTGTTGGCGTTGATGTGATTGTTGCTGGTTGAAAACTGTCTGTTGATGGAAGAACACCCGTTGGAGTTTCAGAATGTACTGCTGAACTTGTGGCAACAGTAGGGCCAGTTTCTGTTATTTTAGTAGATATTGTTTCTGAATCTTTGGTTTCTGTTGGAAAAGACTGAGATAGTGTAGTTTCAGCTGTGGCAAGAGTTGTGGCATCACTCTCTCTTGTAAAAACAGCAGTGGTCGCTGTCGCTGTAAAAGCCCTTGTCTCCCCTGTTGTGGGTTCCTCTGTGGATGTTGTTTCAACGTCTATTGTTGTCATTGGTGGAGCTGTGATGGTTGTAAGAGAAATGGTTTCGGTTGACAAAGGAAAAGTTGTTCTTTCACTCTGTACAGTTGTTGATGCAGCTGTTCTAGTATTGGTGATATTTTCTGTTGTCGGTTGTTCTGATGTGATTGTTGTTGGCTGAAAAGTATCTGCTGATGTAAAAGCTGTAGCTAGACTTCCATTTGTACTTAATGTTGGTGAAAGTGTTGTAATGGTAGTATCAGTATCTGTGGTTGGTGCAAATGTTCTTGGAGAAGTTGTGATTGTTGTTGATGTCGTGGTGACACTATTTGTTTTAGGTGGAGTTATTGTAAACACTGTTACATTGTTTGTTGTTGTAGGTACAAGTGTAGTTGCTGTCGGTTGAAATGCAGAAGTTGATGTTATTCCAATTGTCAAGGTTCTAGCTGTACTCGTCACAGGTGAAATTGTAGCACTGGTAGAGACAATTTCTGTTGTGGGTGCAATATTTGTTATTTTCTTGGTTGGTGCTGTTTCACAGATTGTTGTTTGTGCAGTTGTGGAAGTTGACATTGCATATTCATCGCAACATTCACAGCAACATCCGCAGATTTCGCTGACATTGGTAGCAACTGAGACTGATGGCATGGATGGTTCTTTCATGGATGTAGTTCTAGTTGTTGATGTTGCATCTGAAATAGGTAAACATATATCAATATAAGAAGATATGGATTGACCCATCAGTTTATATTGTTCTAAATTGTGAACTTACATGTCAGTACCAGCAGGAATAATAATATTTGTCGGGCTCCCATGGCAGTTTGGTCTTTAACCTATAAGATCAAAGAGCACAACAACTCCAAGTACCTGATATAATGGTAGTTGTGCTGTGGAACTTTACATAACTTTTAAGTGATAATTATCTTTATCCTTATCACGTAGTTAAAATTTGACTCTCTAATTTGATTAGTTGTTTAGAAACACAAAGTGGTACAACACCAAGGTTTTTTTTTCTATCATTTATAAATAATCCTCTTCAATTAATTCCAGTTTGATTTCATCATACCCAGTAGTTGTTTCCCTATTACTCTTTTTACGCTCCATTACGCTTTTTTTCTTTTATTTGGTTAAAACTTTCCTCTACCGTTTAGAGATGTGCCATTTAACTAAATGCCAAAGCACACTTGAGAGTGCACATAAGTAAGTTTATGTTATGTGAATAAGTAGAAAGTAATGTGCAGCAATCGTCTTATAAACTGCTACCAAGTGTCAACTTTTTTTAGGCATTCTAGTGTAGAGCAAAAAGCCCCTTTCTGCCACATTTCATCTTTGCAAATGTCATGAAAAGTCAATAAATGTTTGTTTATTTACTGGACATGTTTTAGGTTTAATTATTAATAATGACATATGAAAGTATTTTCACATGACTGTTTTGCTGAATTGTAAGAAAAAAAAAAAACAAGCAAAAAAAAAATTGCCATAATGAAAAAAAAAACAGCCATAATGCACCAGTTGGTAATGAAAAAAAATTATTTAGTTGGCCAAAGCTAAACTCAAAATTGGCAAATTTTGAAAACTGCAAATGAAAAACCCTGAATTTTTTATATGATTAGATTTTAGATTTTTGAAAACGTATAAACCATATCAGTGTTTCATATCTATATTTTTAAAAATCATATATATTTATTTTGGCCCAGTTGCCTTTATCTGTTTAAACAGTAGTCAGTATTGCTTTTTTTTTTTGGCGTACCCCTGTTTTGAAAATGGGTTTCATAAGAAGAAGAAAATTGCTCAGAAAGCTTACTTTTCCTAAACAATCTGATAAATAACGTTGTTCAGCTTCACATGGCTTCAGACATGTAAAAGTGAAATTTGCAGTTAAGTGGCTCTTACACATGGGGGCGGTGTTCGATCATTTAAGAATAACAGGTTCAAGACCAATTTTTTTTTTAATTGACCCAAGAAGTTTCATTTGCACAATGTACTCTCATAAAAATTGGCAAACAAAAAAAAGTTAAATAGTTTTGCTATTGTTGAGCCAATGTTATATATGTTTAAAATTTTAAAAATAAACACCTTTTTCTCCTCACACTTCATACGTTTTTTTTCTATGCAATTAAATGAAATAGGAAGTAAAGATTATTATTACAATAAAATGTTTTTCTGGAGAATCGAATCAGAGTTACAACTTGCATTTTACTAATGGGATAAAATTAGCAGTCCTGCTTATTTATCATTAATTCAATTAAATGTACTTGTTTAAATGTTACCTAATAAAAAATATTTCCTTCTAGACAATAATAAGGTTTTGGTAACCTTTACGTTCATTTTGATATTTTCTTTCAATTAAGATCCTTCAGATGTCAGCATTTAAAGTACAATGTTGTCAAGATTTGGAAACAAGGTAGAAACCTAATATGGTTTAAAAATTAGGGATTAAAATTGAAATTGCAATAAAACATGAAAACCCTTGAAGTACCGTAATGGCCTACTATCAGCCAGTGCTATCAATACGTATAAAAAAATCTTGAGTGAAATTCAAAGCTTTTGAATTAGAAAACATGTAAAGGTCTAAAGGAAAAGATTGACAAAATCTGATCATTCAACTAATGATTACTTAAAAACAGAAAAAAGTAAGAAGGGTACATTAGTTAGTTTTGGCTGGTAAATCTAACACAATTGGATGCATTTTTGCTGAATTCTCTTGAGTAGTTCTAGTGAGATTACAAGGAGTCACAGCAACCCCCGTCACTCTAATCTGCACAAACTAGGAAAGGGTAATAATGTGATGGATAACTATCCTTTTTTTATCAGTTAGTACTTATAATGGGATAAACACAGTTTGCAATATGTGCTATGGTCACAAATACAACTGCTACATGATTTTTTTTTTAATTGTTGGCATGGCCATGAATGTGGTAGTTAGATGGTAGTCAGTTGGCCATCAGGCGTGCAGAATGGCTGGCTTTTTATATATTTGCGGGCTTCAGGGGGACTGGTGGCATGATATGGACAGCCGCCGTCCGAATACATTTGCACATCATCCAGTCAGAGCTGCTGCCAGCTGGCGATCCGCCCTGTGGCCGCCCAGCTGGCGCCTGATTTTATAATGCCGTCATCCTGTCACTGGACTGCCACTGCGTGACCTCAAAAGGTGCCCTGGCAGTGACTGACTGATGTCAACTTTTAGGGAAAAAAATCCTTAAAATCTGAACTTTTCCTTAAAACCTCCATGGCCACCACAAGACACGTAAAATGCAACTGCCGCCTCTCAATTACCAATGTCACTGGGTGGCCATTTGCTAAATTTGCTGAAAAACTTGCATTTAGGTTGCTGCGCAGTGGCAATTTGGGATATGTGACTGTAGTCTTAAGCCAAAAACAAATGCTATTAATGTTCAATAACATGCAACAAAGGATGACAAAAAAAACATGCCAACTTTCCAATTGTGTTCAAAACTTTCAAGCAATTGTGTTTTTTCTTGGCCTAAATAAATTAAACCAAGTTAACTTTCCATTTTGTAAACATGATCTGGGTTTAAAAATTTGGGTTGCCTACCCATACCTGCCAATTCCTTTCCAGATTGCAGTCATAGTTGCTGGAGGCTACTGATTCTAGTTGTGTTCAGTTGAAGGCTGGACAGGTTTCCAGTTTATTAAGTGTAAATATTAAGGAATACACCTGATAAAAAACAATACTTTTAGCATCCTGAAGAAGATTCTTATCCTCTGTTAATTTCAACTATTTTAAAAAGAGACTCCACATTTTAGGTCCCTGCTCTCTCAAGCAATATTACCTAAACTTTTCCTAAGACAAGTTTTGGAGTATTTCTCAACTCTCTCTCACTGAAAGTCTGTATCTACTAAATGTGAACCTGTTTCACCACCAAATCTAGCATTGTGTAAGTCTTCAGCTGTAACCTGAATAGATAAACACATTGTACTTTTAACAGAACCATTAGTTTATCCACCACAATGGAGCACAAAATAAACTCCTTTTGAAGTCTGTAAACCAGTAGCAACTGTAACAATTGTACAAGAGTATTTAAAAAAGCATTACAATTTTGAGAAAATTAATTATTATTTGAATGTTTTCATACTTTGTTTTTTTTTGTAAATTGAGTGTTTATGCAAAACATTTACAGTTTTTGTAAACACAGATTCTGTATTTACAATTTTAAGTTTCAAAGATAACAAATACAGTTAAAAAATATTGATATTGCATTACAAAATGGCATCTTAATATAAATGGTTATCCATAAGCATATCAAAGCACTGCAATATATTAGCAATAATGTTTGATAATGATAATTGTTGTAAAATACATAAATATCAAATTAAAAAACACTTACGTGTCAAGCAGAGATTCCAAACCTGCCTCAATTGAGCAACAATAAAATCCCAAGTTTCTCTAAAAGTGCTGTCATTGACAGTTATATGATTTGCCCATCAAATAAGACTCCTTCAAGGTGATGGGTTTTATACCTGCTGCAGATTACAAGACTGTGACGTAGTGAAGCTGAAATGTACTACTGCAGAAAACAAAAAAAAAAATACAATAAAAAAAGAAAAACAGGAAAAGTGAGACAGGTTTTGCTTCAAGTTCAATGCAAAGATTTAATCTTTTTTACCATTGTTATTCATTCCACTCAGCGACTAGCCGAGCAATTACCTTCTCATCAACGATGATAAGAATGGCACTTTAGATTGCTATCATAAACTGAAGGTATGCATCTTCCTGGTGGTAGGTTCATAAAGTTCACATAACCAAATGACTAGGAACACTTGAGCTAGGGCTGTACGATAGTGAATTTTTTATATCACAATATTGTTTTTTTCATATCAGACGATGATGATACATATATCATGATATAAGTCAAATAACTATATTATTTTAATTTGAACGCTCTGTGGGTCATTAGAGAAATGTGTAATCATCTGCAGGTTGTTAGATTTAAATATACATTTCCTATCATACTTTAAACATAACAGATGCACTGAAGGAACATGAAATATTACTAAATATAACTAAATTGAAAATTAAAGCAAAAGCTTTTAAGTTTCAAAAGAGAACATAAATAAACCGAGCAATAAACTTGTTACATCCCACCTTGGAAAGGAGGGAGAACATAGGTAACGTAAAGAAGGGTAAATTGGCCACACAGCCGTTTGGGTGACAGTTGGCAGGTGTTAACATAAAAACAAAAGAAACTGGCAAAAAAAAAAAAAAAAAAACACAGGCTGACTTTATGTTTGAAACCCACAAGATGCTAATTCCAACAAAAGAGAAACAACTAGAATGAAACAAAGGAGGGGGAAACCAGAGGCTTTCACAGGCTTGGCCAGGCAGACAGCAGAGGCAGGCTGAGAATCGAATTCCTCTCAGGAATTCAGCCGCCCCCTGGAGCAGAGGTTCCTTGAAGCTTTTGAGCTTCCTTCCCAGCCTGGTGATTGGTGGAGGGTTGTTGCCTCAATCAGCTCTGCAGGAGGGTCAGCAGCAGTGGAGGAGCTGGACCTCTGCAAGAGCTGAAACTCAAAGAAGTGCACACAGAGACACACATACAGAACACTAACACGCAGACAAGGCCAGGGGTCGTAATAACTGCTTGATCAGTTCCATTAAAAAACAAAGCATTAATTCTACAAATAAATGCTAATGTTTTCAAGTTTTACAGAACAAACATAAAATTGACAAACATTTTTGTCAACCTCCTGTGACTAGGAACTAAAAGCAAATTATCTGAATTTCTTCTCAAAGTTTAGACTGTTGCTGCTGTGAAAGTCTGAACTTTGTTGTTTATGCTGGAGAATTTTTGTTTATTTCAGTCTGAGATTAAGCATGCTCGGTGGCATTGCTTCATGTGACTAAAAAAGGTCGGTGGTATTTCCAGTTTTAGAAGGAACATGCCTTCTGCACAATTTGTATATATATATATATATATATATAAGTATATAAAAGGTTTATTTATTGCAGTTCTATTGCACCTGTTGTCAGATCAGCCTTGTGACTTAACCTGTTTGTAGAGAAACTTCCCAGTTCCGGATTCCAGCTGATGATTATCAGTTTAAACAAAACTGAACCAGATGGTTTTTTCTATGACGCAGATAAGCACGGTCTTATTACCCAGAACACATCTTTAATATTCAAGGTTTTGTATACTTGGGGGGAAAAAAAGTATAGCTATGTATACAGTATAGGGGAAAAAGCTTTCCTTATTGTTGAAAAAGTGTGAAACAGTGAATGGACAGGGTGTAAAATACTTCTTGCTTTTGTCAAGTTCATTCACTCTATGAATCCATAATTTATTCCTTATTAATAAGAACATAGATTTTACAAACCCTAATTTGTCAATAAAACCACACTGAAACTATGTCCACTTCCTTGTAAAAAATAACTTGTTTGTTTGGCTATGAGTCAACAGAGTGCCATGTGATCAGAGGAGGGAATACTGGGGGATTTTGTCCAACAATGGGGGGACCCGCCTACCATATTTCAGCTGAGAACAGTTTTGCATACATGATCAGTGTGAATCTACTGTCACAAAGAAAACTGAGTTTCATGAAACTGGTGTCTTTTTTAATTTAAAAACTAGAAGGATGAACTTTTCTAGTATTGGTTGTAAAATGTTTGATCTGATAAAAACTGACAGCATGTATTTCTTGGTCTTTTTTTTCTGTGATTCTTTCCTCTTCTACTTACACGCCTACACAACAAACATACTTTATGCCTTTGATTACTTCCTCTTGATTGGATAATCTTCCACGCCAAAGGGTTTGCTGTGGTTACCAAGTCATCTCAAACTTGTTCGTCCTGCTTTAATTGGAGCCCTAAATGCACTTCTCATCTTGAAACTGTAAAATGATGAGTTTTATTTGTGCGTGAGATTTGACCCAAATACAATTTTCAATAAACCTGTTTAGGGATGCAAAGTAAATGCAAAGCTTAAAGCAATAATCCTATTGATGAATACGTGTTTTATTTTAAAAGTTTAGACATTCATTTTTTTAATGATCTAGAAAACATTAAACATTTTCTGCATTTATTTTTGTTAAGTTCCCCCAACAAACAAACAGAAACTCACATTTTGCATTACGGGAAATATGTGTTCTGTTCCTTAATCCTGATTGTTCTGCAATAAGAAGAATCCCTGGCTAATCCCTTTCATCCCAAATTAAAGTCAAAATAGAGCAAAATATTTTTCAGTTTATTCTTGCAATATCTGAAAAGTTTACAAAGAAGTGTTTATCGCCTTGCTGGTCAGAAAAAAATTTTCTATATTTCACAAGAGCTTGTTTAGTCAACCAGAACAAAAAGCCACCTGACTACCATTGTAACCAGATATGATGTGCCAGAAAAAAAAGAAAAGAAAAGAAAATGTTGTTAGTTCAGCATAGTCAAAATATTTGACTGTTTTTGTTTTCTCGCAGTCAAGCAAATCTAATTACTTTTAATTTTTTTTTTTTGTCCGTTTAAGGATTTTGGGTATTGAAGAAAACAAAAAAAATAGTTATTATTAAAAAACATTTTAAAACCAGGACATCCACAGCCAATATGCAAGCTCATGGTGGGACATCAGGAAGACCTTTTGTATCTTCTCATATTGTCTAATTTATCTGAAATCTTTGGAAAATCATCAAGCTTATATCTGAAGATGGGACTTGTTGTAGGATACCCTCAAGAATTTTTCATGTCTCATTTTTCTACACCATCATCATTCTTGTTCAAAACAAATCAACTCTGTGTGTAATAAGATTACTTTACATTTTTCTTATCAAACTTTCCACTGAGGGTTGTCTTTTATTTTTCCCCAAGAATTAATATCCTTATTTATCTCTATGACAGATCTGATGACCACTTGATGACCATTCACCCACAAGGTTGTTGCTCCTTGCTGAATGTTAGTTGCCTTCCTCCATCATGAAAAACTCGTTGCTAAAAAATGACAAACCAAAATAAAAGCCTGGTGGTGTATTATGTACTTTTACCGTCAAACTGGAGCTTTAGTGTTTGACAAAAACAGGATTCATCAGCTGACCCTGACTAAGGAAAGTCTGGGAAAGCCAATAAGTGTATTCTTTAATTTGTTGTCATGTCCATTGTTTATGTACCGTGTTTGTTTGTTTGTTCTTTGTAAAAACTGGGTCTCTCTTATAAAACACAATCCAGATCTCTAATCTGATTAATTTGTGATTCATTCCTTTGAAAGCTGTTTTACTTGAACAGCGGCTGCCATGTGACCTCTGCAGGTTGAGATCTGCAGCATAATCTGTGTATGAGTTTGTGTGTGTTTGTGTGTGCGTATGCTTGGCTGGCACATTTTGCAATAGACTAAAGAAAAACCTGTTTAATGTCAGAAAACAAGCAGCGTTGCTGCTGAAAACATGAAACTACCGAACAGCATATCTTCTCAGGAAGATATGCTACCTTATTTAAAATGCAGTTTTTGTTTAAATAACTCTAGATCGTGTATTAGAGCTAGTGGGTGTTACACAATTTTACACACATTCTGTCCTTTAGTCTCTGAAAATTTGCAACCACACTTCTGTAAGTTAAAAACAAGGTTAAGTAATGTGTTGTGTTATACTATGAATTTAAATTGGAGTTTTAGACTACTATAAGTAAAAAAAAAAAGCATTATGCAATCAATAAAGAATTGAACAATAGAACAGTAAAATTTGAAAATTGTATGAAAATAGGTTGATTTAAAGAAGACATAACAAATGACAAATTAAGTAAATTACACCATTCAGTGACATAAAACATATTTATTGTGGTTAATGCAAGAATAAAAAATGCTTCCTGGTGTGTTTAGGGGTGGGTCCACATTCGTCCGTTTTGCAATCCACAGCATTATTGCATTACATTACTACATTATAGTAAACACACACTCACCTAAACAGAGGTACCTGCTGACCCATCCACTCTATTCAACATGTCATGCATTTGTTTTTGTGTGTACATCTGAATATGTGATCTCAGTCTTTCTATGTAATATGTATCTATGCGTATGTCTGTATAGATGTGTATGAAGGATTGTGCTGTTAAAGGCTGGTTGGCTCAGTTGGCTGGGTGTAGTATTGACACACAGGAAACCTGAATCCAAGGGCCCAAGTCTTGGTCTCCCTGTGCCGGTTCCCAGCCCGAATAAAATGCAGGGCTGTGTCAGGAAGGGTATCGGGCGTAAAACTCTTTGCCAAACCATCTTGGCCGTGGTGACCCCTGATGGGATGTGCCGAAATGTGAATAATGTCTAAGAAATAGACTTTAAGTCTTCTAAAAAAAAGCTTATGTCAGAGAAATGGCACGCATGCTTAACATCACCAATAGGTAGCAAATTAATGTGAGAAGAAAGGAAGACCCATGAAGCAGAGAAACAAGAGCTTACAATGTCAAACCACTGTGACTCAGCCTGGTACAATGCAGAAACACCGTAGACCAAGTGAAAACTGCATTTAGTCATTGAGGAATGCTTGCCACAGAGGGGCGCCTGGCCTCTTAAAAATTCTGAAAAGTTTGTGAGCCTCACCCATGAAAAACAGTAGATAGGTGCATGTCATAACATACACAAAACCTTCTAAGGATGAACGCAGACCAGCTCAAACATGTCAAGATAAACTATTTATCATTCCATTTCTCTGACAAAAAGCAAAACCCTAAATGTAATCATACCATTAATGATCTCTTTTGATTAAACATACTATACTTTTATTATTTTTACAAGCAGAGGCAACATCTTGGATTAAACACATCAATAAATCACATTGTTACACAGAAATTCACACAGCAAAAATAAATATATTAACAATGCTTAGTAAAGTTTTCCATTAGAAGCCAGATTCCAGGTATGATAGGGTTTCGTTTTTTTGCTTGTTGTTTACATTATGTGCTCTGTTTTGTTGTTGTTGCAAAATATTCTATATCTCTTTACTATCTAAGACTTTTCCTTCATGTTCTCCTTATGTTGTAAGTTAAAAAACTATCATTTAAAATATAATATATAAACTCTCGGTCTCTTGTGTTCATGGCTGTAAAATGCAAAACTGGAATATTACAATTATTACTAAAATGTGCCTTTTAGTGCTGCTCTGACATATTTCTGATTTGAATGGCAAATACATTTCAAAACTTTTTAATAGAGATAAATAAAATGTAAAATCAGAGCAAGTCTGTTTATGTCAAAGGTATAGGGCAGGGATGGGCAACTCCAGGCCTCGAGGGCCCCAGTGGGTGCAGGATTTCCAGATATCCAAGCCCTACTCATGACTGATTACCTGCTTCAGGTGTGTCCAGCCAATTAGAACAGATCATGGTATATTGGAAAACATGCAGGAATGTGGCCCTCGAGGCCTGGAGTTGCCCATCCCTGGTATAGGGGATTGGCTGTATTAGTTCCGTCTCAGTTCATCAGAAGGTTCTTTTTGATTGTTACTTCCAAACAAAGTCCTTCTTCATACCCTTGGTTTATGGTCCTTGTTTAATCTTTCATCTAGGAGTTGCCACAAGCATCAACAAAAATGCCATTGCTGACTTGACATTAGCCATGTCAACAACACCATACAGACGGCAGTGACAAGACTGATGTTGTGTCTTGCTCCATCCGAAATTACTGAGAAATAAAACGAGACAGGTTTTTAGCAAAGTGTTAGATTGGGTTTAATTTTTTGTTAGACAAATTCAAAGTATTTTTCTCACCTTCTCCATCCACAGTTATAGAGGTGATGTCAATTTCGAAAGCTATGATTTGAGATGCTGCTTCTTTTAAAGCATTTGCGATGTCGGTGCTGCTAGGCACTGATGTTGATAAAAAGTAAAGGTTCAGGCTGTTGATGATTGATCCTTTGCTGTACAATAGAGCAAATGTTAAGTTACACTTATATTATAAACCAGGATGACAACAGCAGCAAAAAGACTAACCTGAATGAAACAATTGTCAAATCACGAAACGAGGAAAATCGTTTTTTATAGAATGGTTCCAACTGTGGAAACAAAAATAAATTAATGTCACATAATTAGTTTTTTTATCTATAAAGTTAGCTAGTTTAGCAGAGAATATTGTTTTTTTTATGTTTTATGAATTGCTATACATGCACACATTACATTTGCTAATTGAAGAATCAAAGAACGGCTCACCGTGGACTTCAACAAAGAAGATCGACTTTTAAATGCAGCAGATAATGGATCCTGCAGATCTGATGAGAATGTTTCGGAAGTCCTAAAGGTCAACCTTTTTGCTGTTGTTGCCTCAGTAGATCCTGAAATTCCAGTTTGGGTTGAAGCAGTTGAACCCTGTGGTGTTGATGTTGTTATTGTTGAAGTAGCAGCAGCTGTTGATAATGTTGTGCTTGTTTCAGTTGACTTTGCAGTGGGTGCTGCTGTGGTTGATAGACCTACTATCTCTGTAAAAACAAAAATGGGCTACAATTACTATTTAGTAAAAACTGAAAATATTTTAACATATAAAAATAAAGATAACATGACAAAAATAAAGCATCTATTGATATTTACTTGCAGCTGAAATGTGTTTGACAAATGTTTTCCTACCTTCTACTCGAATGCTGTTAGGATCAACAGTTAGGTTAAACAGACTGCTGGCATTTGCTAAACCCTCTTTAAAAGCCTGTGTCACAGATTGGACATTTATTAAAGTCCCATCTGTTGTATTTCTTTTGAACTCTATTTGCATCTGAGCTTCAGTGTTTGACGCTCTTGTTGCAGATACTGCTTCTCTGTAAAAAGAAAACACGGATTAAATAAACTTCACCTAGTTTGAAGAAATGCGTGACCACATTTATTGTTTTTTTTTTACACATGCATTAGTATTTTACTTAAAAGCAAAGATTTTTTTCAATTGATGAAGTATTAGGATGAAAGCTTACCTGAAAGCAATTACAGACGTACCCAGGAAGCGATCACCAAATTTTTTCTTGTAGATGGCCTGATACTGTTAAAATTGCCAAAAATAGAAGCGAGTTTTTAATATTGCCCATTTTAAAATAAAAAAAATATTTAAATTCCTAAAATAACGTAACGTACTTACCAAACCCACAGCTTTTTTCTCAAGAGCCTTAAACTCTTGACTATTTCTGTCTGTAAGGGCTTGTACAAATGGTTCAATAAAAGTTGCTATCACAGAAAAAGTAAGAGGAGGTGCAGCTGTTGTTGAAATTGTAGTGGTTGTGGGTTTAGTCATAAATGTGGTTGTGGTTGTAGTTTTAGAAACAGTTGT
>BSAI01000212.1:9072297-9092839 GCA_036245035.1 Adrianichthys oophorus | reverse complement strand
TCACTTACTTAGGCTGCAGATTCCAAAATGAATAATATCAAGAAAAAATCTAGTTGGAAGTTCTGTTAAAACTGTCCCGTTCCTCCTGAGAAATTTCTGTTCCACGACTGTTGCTTGCCCTTATATATCAACTATGTATTAAAAGGTTGTGACGTAGATTAAGAAGCTCAAAAATCCAAATGCTGATGGTTAATGAAACAAAAAAACCTACTGGAAATTCAACCTGTTAACGAGAAGATACTACCCCGAGGATCTTTTTCAGTTTTACAAAAAGTAGGCAGACCAGATTTTTCTTTGTCTTGGGACGATTTGGGTGTGAATCATCTTTTAAATTATTTAGTGATATATGATACTGTGTTACATAAAAAAATATGAAATACATTTCACAAACTTTTTTAAATCAAATATATTGTCAAGTTTAAATTGGAATTCTGTAGCTTTCTAAAACTGCTAAGTTCCCCCGTTTGTTGTCAAAGAAAGAACAAAAACCCAAAGTTTAGGAGACCTGCTTGGCTTAATGAGGTTTTAGTGTATGTGGAAAAACTTGACATACTTGAACTTGCAAAGCTTTTATTTTCAAACAAAAAATAACACTTCTCTGTCACTCTGAGACACTAGTTCACTGAAAAAGTTAGATTTTTATGAACTTATTGGATAAAAAGACAACTCAGAAGACTTAAATTCACTTTTTTGGGGGTTATGAATTCCAAATATAGCATTTATTCTACATTAATAATCTGTGTTTAGTCACTAATGCTGAACACTTTCAGTGATGAAAGGTAATTTAAGGAATTCCCTCAGTTTACAACTTAAAATAGAGGATAACTCAACATGATCTAATATTATAAAATATATTTGAGCTTGTCTTTTGCTTTCAGGAAATCAAGCAGGTTTTTTTCTCCAAAAGAATAAGAGTATGTTGTTTACTGAATCTGTTATGACACTTTTGAACAGGCTGAGGAAGGAAGAGAGGATTCTTTGACCATGGATGAGGCGACAGACAACAGTGATGTTGCGCAGCTGTGTTTTTTTTTGTGCATGCTTTTTAATGAAGAATGTTTCCGCAAGGATCTGCTTGAACTAATTACCCTGGAAGGGAAGACCACCAATGAGATTTCATTTGCCAAAATTGCTGTGTGCTTTGAGGAAAACAACTTGGGTTTGGCATGCGTTAAAATGCTGGTTACTGATGGTGCATTCTCCGTGGTCAGTAAGGGTCTGGGTCTTGCCACAAGAATGGCAGTGGTGAGTTACATGATACCATGGAATCTGTCTTGTCAATTATAAACATCATTCGTTGCACCTGCAGCTTGCAGCAAACTTTTGACCGAGATGTCTGCTGAATACAAAGATTGATTGATTCACATTAGATGGCTCAGCAAAGGAAACACATTGAAACATTTTTTTGAGCCAAGAGAAGGTCCCACTCACACAAAAGGCCACACTTTAGACCTTGTCTTTTCATTGGGGCTGCATATCACTAATGTCTGTGTAAAAGATATCCACATAAGTGGTCATTCTTGTGTGTTTGTTCATCTTAACTTTTCCCCTTAACCACAAGCTTCTGAGTAAAAGGAAAGAAAGGCGAAATATTACTGAGACCACAGCTGAGAGATTCTGTGCCATGTTTGACCCATGTCGCTTAAATGATTGCTCTGATATGTATACTTTTGTGCACTGTTTTAACAGCCATTGTACAAATATCCTTGACCAAGTAGTACCTTTCAAATCCAATAATGACTCGCAGTAATGCCATACTTCTTGGATAATTTAATGTATTTTAAATCTAAGGAGACTGTGTTTGTAAAACTGAATTGTTATAGAAGTCCACCAAACTTGAGGTACACAGACTCCACAGAACATTTACAACACATTTCAGTCTTGAACACCACTCCACTGAAAGTGCTGCTGAATGTATCTAGTGACATTATGATGTCTGAGCCTAAAAAGCTGACTTGTGTGGTACCTCAGGGTTTAGTCCTGGGGCCACTGCTGTATATGCCTTCTCTAGGCAAGGTAATCCAACAGTTTAGTGATGTTTCTCTCCACCTCTTTATAGATGACATCCAGCTGTACTGTTCCTTTCTCTCTGAGACCCACAAACTGAGCTCCTTAATCAACTGCCTCCACTAAGTGGGCTTTTGTCTGGTTGACTGTATTTTATAATTTTATGTACATTTAAATGTGCTGTATTTTATGTTATTTTGACATATTTTGATATGTTGTTTTATTTTCTTATCTAGAAAAGCACTTTGTGACTGCTACGTTTATTTATATAACTATAAATAAACGTCACTAACTTACTTACTTACCCTTATTTTGCATCAGATTCATGAAATAGCCCCGATTCCAAATTAATTGAATAGCCCTGCTGTACAGTCTGCACACCATTAAGATTGTAGACCATTCGGTGAGCCCGTAGAGCGAAAATGCTCATGCACATTGTTTTCTGCAGGCATGCTGCGGATTGCAGATTGTAGCAAACACTTATGCAACATGTAAGGGTAAGTAAGGGTGAAGTATAGTAGGTGAGACGCGGGAACGTCATGTGGATTTTTCCTTTTTTTAACCTCCCAGAAACCTGTGCATTGTTCAAGGAGCTTGTTTGTGCTGTTCAAGTGATAAGTGCAGTCCTATTGCACACTCCGTGCTTGCAGCCTGACTGATAGAAACAAGGAAATAAGGCAGAGCACAGTTTGTGTGGGCAGGTTTGGGCAACTAATGACTTAGTAATGACTAAAGTAATGTTTACTCTTTGTAACAGAGGTCAATGATGTACAACGGAGTTTTAACTTGGGATGGGTACCGAAACTCTGAGCCAAGTTGCTATCTGTACCATATAAAAAAACAGATTTCGTTGCTGTGTGGCGAGCTCATTAAAGAATGAGTGAGGCCATGCAAAAGCGCAGCACGCATTGCACGGAACTTCTGTCAAAATGCTAAAGGCGAAACGAGCAAAAGTTCTGTCGTACTTCACAGTAAGAGATTTTAAGTCAGCAAGAGTGACATGCATAATTCTCCCAAAAAAAAACAGACCCTATGGTGATTTCCGTCAATGTTTACTGTTCGTGTTCCGTCCGTGTGTGAAAACAGAGATGCAGCGCTTGAATGCATCTTAGCTGCATTCAAGCGCTCTCCTTCACCCTGCTTCATCACATTTAATGTTTCTGGAAAGGACCTGTTAAAACCCCGTTCAGACACCTCATCTGTTTTAAAAGTACCGTTTCAGCTACATTTAGCAGTATTGGAAATAAATAGCACTTTATTTTACTAACCATACTTCTATAGCTTTTTTGGTAAAGGTACATTTATTCTTTGGTTTTTTTATGCTGAAAAGTATTTTGTTGTGAAAATCATACAATGTTGAGTGTTGAAAACTTTTTTTCTTAATTTACCCAAAGAAAAGCACCATGAATTTGCTGGGGAAAAGCAACTATATGAGATACAATTGCAGTTCTAATGTTCTGATCATTAAATAAAACTTGTTTTACCATTTTATTCATGTGAAAGGTGCATTAATATACAGACAATGTTTTTTCTAAGTAAAACTCTTAAAAAAAAAAGTGAAATTCTGTCTCTGGTAGTGTCTTGGGATATATTTGGATATGTATTGGATTGTGACAGGTGTATCATGATACGTTTCCTATTACCAGACTCCTGCCAATAAACATCCCTACTTTTTTACTGTCCTGGTCAGGTTTTGTGAGCAAGTAGTAAATGGTCTGCACTTGTTTTGTGTTTTTCTTACTCAAAGTTCTGATGCATTACCCCTTCATTTACCCAGTAACACTCAAAGTCACACACTTATGGCGGAGTACTTAGGCTGCTTAACATAACCAAAAAAAGGCAATAAAATGTCTCAGAATCTTGTCCATGGATACTTAAGCATGTGACCATTGTGTCTGAAAATCAAACCACTGATCCATTTGTTTGTGAGATGGTTCTTTAGGAACAAAGTTGGGAAATCTTTGAAGACATTTTATTGGCAGTTAATCTTTTGATTACTTTCAACCATTTTAGTAAAAACTTTTGGGGCATATTTTTACTTTATCTATTCTGTCTGGTACAAATAGCAAAATGGATAAGAAACCTGAAAATGAAAGCAATTTGGACAAACATAGAGTTGTGTAGCAAAACCAAGGCACAAAAAGGGCAAGGTTTTAACCAGTAGAATCTTATTCAATGCCTTTCAACAGCTCTCATTAGGTTCACCACAGGAAATCTTTCACTTTAATGTAATCTTATCCTTTGTGTCTTCCACACTCATACCAACCACTGCGTGCCCTACTTTCATATATCCTTGATTCTCGTCTTCAGACTTAGTCTAGGCCTCTTTCCTGGTAGCTACAACCTCAGCATTCTTGTACCAGCAAAATCACTCTCATGGTTTCAATGTCTTCAAACCATCTCAATCTACCTACCTGCATTTAACCCCAAAAAATCTAACAGAAGCTGTCCCTCTGATGTATTAATTCCTGTCTTGTTCCACTTTTTCCTCTTAAAGACACTTTCAATATAATATCTTGCCACTGGGAAAATAACAGCACAATTTTCAATTTGACAGCACTGTGTCCCAACTTTCTGAAAAATTGAAAAAGGCACTGTTACTGTACTTTTTTTTAAAAATCTGCTCGAGTTTAAACTGCTAGATTGTTTTGTTTTTGTTAAAGAAAAACCGAGAAGTAGCATAGAAGTAGTAATATTAGTGCTCTTTATTGTAAGTAAAAATGTTCCTCGATATTATTTGTGGATTCTGACTCATAAAATGTTTAAATTTTGAATCTATTTTGTCATTTACTACTTCTCATGACTGAAAAGGATACTTATTTCTTCTGGTGTTGATGACGGTTCTCATTCATCCTTGTGACCTTGTTTAAACTTTAGTCATAGCATCAAGTTTTTCTTTCCTGGAAACGGTCACGTCAGCACAAATCCAAGTGGCTGCATCCGTCTTATGATGATTCTTTTTCCATCATTAGTTAGAAAAATAAACAAAAGACGTGTCTTTCTATGACGTTTTTCTTTCCAAACAATATTTTTAAATGTTTAACGTACCATTGAGCCTACAGCCACTTTAATGAAAATACCCCATGCTTGGAGTACACCCTTGAAAACATTTTGCCCACAGCACAGAAAAAAGTGCTATTTGTCCCCTGGCTGTACTGCATGACAAACATGCACAGAGGTGACAAGATGGAGAATGACAAGAATGGAACTGTTTTTCCTTGTTTAACAGCAACAGGAAAAAACATTCAAATGTATTACAAAAAAAAATATATATATATATATATATATGTATGTATGTATGTATGTATGTATGTATAAGAATGAGTGTTAATTTACTTAGATTTTTTTCTAACTTGGGCTCTCATACTGCATGTACACATTTATAATGTACATGTAGAATTTTTTTTGGTTTTTTTCCAGTTTTTTTCCCTCTCTAATAAGAGCCTTTATTTCAAAAAACAGACTAAACAAGACTAAAAAAAACATAGAGTTTCTCCTTTGCGTTTTTTAACTTGTCATTTGCTTTTGACTGTGGAACACCATACCTTTGTAGTCAAAGACAATTGGTCTCTCAGAGCATTGTTGGAATTTATTTTCTGAAACAATGTGATGCCCCCAGGTTCAGTGACACAAAGCAGGTTTGAGTGCAGTTTTGCTAAAGGTTGGGAGGTGACTTACTGTAAGAGTTATTATGCGGATCTGAATCTTTTTTCTTTCTTTTTTAAAGAAGTTTCTACACTTAATAGGTTTGCTTCTTGGAAAGTGAAGTGACAAAAAACAACTTGATTGAACAATAGAAAAATGTGGGTGTAAAAAATATAAATTTAGATCCGAAGGAGATTGAAAATAAGTCTGTAAACTATTATAGACAACTATACAATCAAAAATCTTTCCGATTTAAATCAAATGAAAGCGTTTCTTGGAAAAATGAGATTTGCCAACAATTGGGAGAATACAAAATGACAATTTAACTTCACCAATTACAAAACTGGAAATGGAGAAAGCATTGGGGAGTTTTAAATCCAATAAATCTCCCGGCAGTGATGGTCTACCATCAGAATGGTACAAAACATTTAGTGAACTTTTTATACAACTTCTTGAAATGTCATTAAACCATACTCTTGAAAATGGAGAATTATCTCCATCATTTAAAGAAGTGGTATGAACAGGGGTCCCCCCCCCAAAAAAAAAAAAAAAAATTGACAGCCAAACTTGTTCAGATTATCCTCCTATATCTTTGCTCAATGTGGATTATAAACTTTATACCTCTATTATTTCCAAAAGGTATGAAAACTTTATTAGTAACATAATCGATGACGATCCATCAGACAGGCTTTATCAAAGGACACAAAAACATAAGAAGAACCCTGCATGTCATTGATCATATTCAAAGAAATAAGTGCAGTTCTCATTGGTCTTGATGCAGAAAAAGCATTTGCGTAAATTTGTCCTTTTTATATTGAACACTTGAACAATTTGGTTTCAATCAAAAAGCTGTTAATTGTTGTAAAGCACTTTACAAAAATAAAACTGCAAGAATTAAAATAAATGACAGCCTAACTGAAAGTATATCATTAGAACGGTCTCCAAGGCAAGATTGCTACCCATCTCCAACTATGTTTGCATTATTTATTGAACCTTTGGCACAATCAATCATGGAAAACGAAGATCTTAAAGGAGTCAAGATTGGGAAAGAAGACCACATTATAGGGCTCTTTGCTGACGATGTCATCTGTTTTATAGAAAAAACAAAAACAGGAATCCCTGTTTCAATTAAGAATTGGAGACTTTTGGCTCCTGCTCTGGTTACAAGCTTTACTTGACAATGCAAACTATACTAAAATAAACAAAGAAATAAGGAATAATCTGGACAGGTGGAACATTTTCTCACTAAATGTGGCCTCAAGGATAGAGACGATAAAGATGAGTATTCTACCCTGACTTCTGTACCAATCACTTTCTGTTAGATTCCGGAGAAACAATATAGACTGTGGGATAACATTATTTCCAGATATTTGGAAAGGACGCAAACCAAGAATTAGATTGAATATTTTACAAATAAGTAAATGCAAAGGAGGGACGCCACTGCCAAATTTTAGGGAATATTTTCACGTATAAATTATTCACCTATAATTTGTTGGTGTGATGATAATTGTATATCCAAATGGAAAAACATAGAACATTTTAGACAGGGAAAGAAAATTTATAGCTTCATTGGAGTTTGATGGGAAGCTTTAAATATTTTAAACCAAATGGGAATGGTTACACATTTTTCAATGCAATTGTGGTTTAGATCTGTGCGAAAATATAAGCTAGAAAATGAGGCTAAAATACAGCGGTGGGTTGGTTATGATAGACTTCAAACCAGGTTCTTATGATAGGAAATTTAAAGAATTGAGTCATAAGTATAACTGCAATATGCACACTAATAAAAATAAAGGGGAAATGTTTTACTTTAAAAAAAATAAAGCAAAAATACTGTCTGAATAACTATGACCATTCTAGGTTTTTGCAAATAAGAGATTATTTTGACAAAGAATCAAAAACTAAGTCAGATTTGGATCATGGTATTATCTTAACTATTGCTGAGACCTACAACTCCAAGAAACAGAATTATGTCAACACTTTACGAACAATTAATGGAAATAAAAGGAAAAAACACCACATATGTCAAACAGAAATGGGAAAGGGAGCTAGGTGTAAATATATCAGAAGAGGAATGGCTAAAAATTGGCAAACGCAGCAAAGCTCCACTTCACCAAGAAACTGGAGACTGCACTTTTGGAAAAACAAACAGATTTTTGTAAAACCTAAAATCACAAGCAAACACAGCTTAGTACCACAACCATGTTGGAGAAAACTGCTGAAAAATGAACACAGATCATTCTCATATAGTTTGGCCGAATTTTCTTTACATTTGTCTTCCATCATGAAGAAAAAGGCCTTAAGAACATTTCAAAAACACCAAAAAGACTATTTTCATCAAATTGGGCTTTTAAATCTTGTCTATATAGATTTTTAGTTAAAATCGTGAGTATGTCTTTGCTCTGATTTGACAAAAATTTTTATGAAAGAATTTCCTGATAACATGTTAGGGTTATAATAGTATATTGTGATTATTTTGAAACACATTGTTAACTAGGGAAATCAAAAGTCAGTACAGATAAAATTGTACTAAAGCAGTATTTAAATTCCAAAGTAAATGACAGAAAAAAATATATCAATTTAGCAGTAATTTCCCATTGTTGCCATGGTTTTTCAGTGTTCTGAAACAATAATAATAATTCTTCAAGTTCTTTCAGTTGGCAGAGAAAATTCTTGTTGACAAGGAATTTGCATTTTACCTTGTCAAAGGAAGAGCTTAGCAAAATGAGACTATACGCATAGCTCACCTTCCCACAGGAAAATAAAAAAAGCGGGGCTTTTGGAAGTTGTAGGATGATTAATGAAATAGGAGTGTGTAGAATCATAAAGCAATAAGTTGTTGTAGGTGTATTATTATTACTGTCAGGTGTGGATGTTACAGAAAAAGATGGGGCCTGTCCACAGGCACTGTTAATCATTACAGACCCTCCAGGATTTCGTGGCAGTCTTTTGCAATTGCTACAACAAAAGTTACTGTGTTTTTTATGTTATTTTTAAAGCGCTTAAAAAATGTAAATTATGAAATAAACTTCACATTCTCATATCCCAACTCTTTTTATTGTGATGTGTGCATTGTGAAAATGCCTCACCATCACCATAAACAACATTGTTGTGCTGTCATCTTACATAAATAAAACAGTGAAACTCAAATTGGACGTTTGGTCGTCACTGCTCACTTTAACCCAAATATCTGTGTATTGATTTAAACATACTTCAGAGATAAATGACATTCAGCAGAGAAAAAATATGATCTAAAAAGAAAAAAAACTGCATAGGCTAAGCAGATGAAGCCTCAGATTTACTTGTCCTCCACAGAATCTTCCTCTTTATCCATTTCAGGTGTCTGTTTGGTTTGTTGTGAAGGCGATTCTATATGGAATGATTTTCCTGCAGACTCTACACTCTTCTTTTGTATTATCAATACAAATGAAATGGTTCCAGATTTTCTTTTTCCAATGTCACTCCGTTTCTTTACATTTTTGGGTTGATGTAGTTTCTTGTTTTTTCAACTGGCGCTCTCTCTGTCTGTCCCTCATACTCGATTCATGTTTTATTGCTGCTGCATGTAACAGATTTCTCTGCCCCCACGCACGAAATCCACCCACCAGGCAGCCCAACGTCTGCCACCTAGACCAGGGCTGGAAGAACCTCCACAAGGGCCCCTGGCGACAGAGATAAGGAAGGCACAGGAGCATAGAGAACGCAAGCCCCAGCCAACCTGGAATTTGCAGCCGGTCCAAAACACTGCTGCTCATGTCCTGATCTGAAATTAAAATTATATTCCAAAATTTTACCCAGACTCTTTACGTAAAGGGAAGGAACACCTACAGTGTTGTTAATGAAGAGAGAGAGAAACTGTTAGTTTTGGACAGAATACAATTTTTATCCAACCATGATAAATTCTGTTTTGTCGCTGTTTAGTTGAAGAAAGCTGGAGGTAAACCAGGATTATAATTCATAGAGACAAGTGATTAGAGAGAAGGAAAGGACTGTGAATTTGGATGTAATTGGTCAAAGAGAACGTAGTGTTGTATCCTAAAGTCAAGCTGCCATAGGTTTAAAAAAGTTGATTTTGTATTTACGGAAGATAGTTTAAATGGGGAAGAAGGTAAGTGATAAAGAGCAAAGGTACCAAGAAAGAGCCCTGAGGCACAACAGATGTAGCCTGAGAAGGTTGGGAACTGTCGTAGTGGAACTAAATTAACTAAGTGGCACCTGAAAGGAATGAATTAAACCAGTTTAGGGGGTTGTGTGAGATACCAATGGAGGAGAGTTGTTGAGGCAAGACAGCATGGGAGATTAAGTAAAAGCAGCACTCGGATGGAGGAAAGAAAGAAAGGGGAATACATAATAGTCAGCTGCCATGATGAGGCTGGCTATTTTTTAACAGTCCAGTTTCAGCTCTATGGCATGGACAAAAACCAGACTGGAATAGGTCAAATAAGTCAGATGAGAATGGGATTGAGTTACAGCTGTAGAATATAGGAATATTAGTGGATCTGAATGAATTCGGGAAGCATTTAATTGACATTGTGTATGGACAGAAACTCATCGGATGTTTCATCTATTTTTTATGTATTGCTTAACATGACTTATAAAGAAACTCATTTTTGATGATAAAATGTTTTCCACCTTTATTAAAAAAAAAGTTTTAGTCTCTTCTATGATGTTTCTCTTTCCAAACAGTTTTTAACTAAATGTTTACTGTACCTTGGAGCCTTTAGTCACTTTAATGAAAATACCTTTTGACAGGCTGCTTTGGAGTACACCCTTGAAAAATATTTGCCCAGAGCACAGAACAAAGTGATATTTGTCCCCTGGCTGTACTGCATTCTACAGACATGACAACGTTTTGGAGAAAGACGAGACGGGATTTCATTTTTTCTGATTTGTTGTTTCTAATTTGAACAGCAATGGGAAAAACAGTTTAAATATATAAAAGAATAACAATGACTCAACAAATTCATGATTTGGGTGTGCATATGTAAAGTTTTATAACATTTATAAAAAAATTTTCAAAATTTGTATTTAATTTCCTCTCTAATCAGAACTTTTATTCCCTTAAATATTCTAAACAATCTTCTAGCCTAAAAAAAATGGTTTGCCCTCTGTATTTTTTTTTGCCTGTCTTTTGTTTTTGACTTTGGAACATCTTAGCTATGTAGTCAAAGACAACAGGTAGCACAGAGCATTGTTGGCACTTATTTTGTAAAACAATGTGATGCCTTCAGGTTCAGTTAAAGTAGGTTTTAGTGCTTCTGCTCTGTTAAAGGCAGGGGTGTGATTGGTGTAAGTTTTAGCACGCAGATCTGATATCATTTCTTTTTTCAAAATGTATTTGACTATATAGGTTTATTTCTCGAAAATGACAAAGATTAAACAAAACACGTAGAATTAATGGTGGTGTTCACCTTTTGACACGTCTCTTGAGGTGTCACCACAGGTGGTTTGACAGAGATTTTAATGTCAGATGCCCTTCCTGACTCAACCCTGCATTTTATCCGGGTTGTGGACTGGGACAGGGAGACTCAGACTTGGCCCCCTTGTGGCTACGTAGTTAGGGAGTAAGAACACTGGATTTAGCTCATCATGCTCCCTGGGAAGCTCTGTTTAAAGTAAAAAAAATAACAAAATATCTCCAGTGTATCTTTTAGTGCCTTTATTGCAGTATAATTGAGATAATCATAATCTAACTTTATTGGAAAAATTGTAACCATCTTTAATGATTTAGCATACTGAACTGATTTTACTTTTTGGTTTCTTTAAGTAGCCCTGTTTAGTTGTGGATTGGAGCTTTATAATAAATTAAATTTAAATATATATTTAGTCATATATCTTTTGTATCAGCTCCTTCTGTGAGAATGGAACCCGTCCGTCCTGTCCAGCAAGGTTGTAAAACACCACATTGTCTGTTGCTAGGCAATGAGAGACGTTCAAGTTTTCTTATTGTAAATGGATCGGCTACATTTTAACTCCTCATTTTAATTGCCAATCAAAATATTGAGAGCAGCTGTTGTTTTTCATCTCTTTAAAGTGTTTTAATTGAAACAGTGTGTACGTTTTGACAGAGATATTTGTGGAAAGTATAATTTATCTTTGTTCATGTGCGGGACGAAAATGCAATATTCAATTAACTCATTCTCCATTATTTATTACTACCTCAGTAAAATTAAAAAGTTACCACGTCAGTTGAGTCACTCAAACTTTTTGAGTTGTAATTTTCGTTGCAGAGTCATCCAAGAGCGCCATCCATCGTACAAAACCTTCTAAACCTCCCACTCATTCTTTCATTATGGTGGAGAGATCTGCCTAAAGCTGTTGGAAACTGATTGTCCCTGTGCCTTCAAAATTATAGGTCACTGCCTAAATTTCCAACCACTAAACAAGTAATCTTGTGCTTTTCTTTTAAACTATGGCTTACTCTTTTCTGCGCTCTCTGTTGTTGGCTTGTGACTTTTAAAATCTTTTACTGGAGCTCTCCCACAACGCTTTAGTAAAAGCTGGATCGTTTTCCCCTTTTAACTAACCAAAAAAAAAGTTGGATAGGAATAATAAAAAAAAAAATCTAAATTGTAACAAAACAATTAATGTCATTGAACTACTTTCAAAACAACTGTTACATTTTCATTTTTTCCTTAATAAAAAAAACATGTAATAAGTGATTGAAATTGATATGATCACTTAAATAATCTATTTGAATTTAAATGCCAGAGTGGACTGTGTCATTAATTTAGAATAACACTTCAATAAAGATGATGGAGAAAAACAAAAAAATAAACAAATCTCCAGTGTATCTGTTCGTCCCCCTTTTTTTAACAAAAAGTTATTAAAATTTTAATGTACATTTCTGCAGGAAATAAAAAAAATGATATCATAAAAGAATAATGGGTAAATGTTTCATTGTCGGATAAAGGTAATTAATTAGTTTAGATATGAGTCAGTTGCATGCAAGCTCTCAGAAACTTCATCAGTGTTATTATCCAATTTATTGCACAGCCACTGGGAAAACTGACTGCATTTTTAGCACCTGTTACGCACCCTGAAACTCCTCCTACATTTCCTTCTCATGTAAATTACTTAAGTTTGTGTCTATGGGGTTTGTACAGACTAAGTTCAAAAAAGGTCTTCCTTTCAAGCTGATGCATAGTTATGTGGAAAGGAAAGGAAGTCTTTGTTCATTCCAGACATTTAAAAGTCAAGAACAAAAGACAAAACAATACACAAAAAGGTAGCTTGTATTGTCCAAAATTTAAGCTTAAATGCAGAATACAATGATCATATAGATCCCAGTTTGTCATTGTTTGTAAAGTGTATGGATTCAAAACAATCCAGTTTTTATTTTTTTTACAGTTGGTCTTACATTTCCGTGTGCTTTCGTTTTGACTGCACATTTACATTCCTTCCCTCCCCATTTTTAAATCCTTCTTATAGTTCCTTATTTACGATAACAGATTTGAATTTGAACTTCTTTAATAGTTTTGAAGGGAATTAACGTTTTTTTGTTTTTAAGCTTAGTTTTGCATTGCAATCTTACATTTCAATAAAAAGTTTATTTTGATTGTATTTTGAGCTGCTATTGCAAAGCTAACCTACTTATTCCCCCGGAGCTGTGACACTCACAAATCTGAACCAGCTTTTGTTCATTTCAGTTACATAGCGAGACTCAAAGATTTCATGCCCAGACACGATGGAAGATTCACATTTTTAGGATTTGCAGGCTGGATTGCAGTAATAGGCTTCACTCTACTTTTTCAGTATAGACTGTCAAAAGCTGATTTAAAAAAATGTTGTGGAGCCTAAATAATTCATACTTATCGCATCTTCTTTTAACCCTGTTGCACCCAACTTGTAAGGTTCCAACCTGCCGACAAATTGAAGGAAAACACTCAACCGTTTTCTGTTTTCTTTCCTTTTATTTTTTTTGCAATTTTAGTGGTACCTACTGTTGAAACAGATTGCAGTAAAACGCTCAAAGAGAAAACAAACACAAAAATATTTTTCACATCATACACATATTTCATTAACTCAAACATTGACACAATTAACCAACTCAAACGACTCTCACCAGCAACCAGACAGAAAGGTGGCTTGGTTCAGGGTCTTCTGTCTCACACAAAGTGCCATTGCTTTTTAAACCGTTTGTGGCATTGGAGTCTACAGGATTACTTTGTTCCCACTTCTGATTCCAGGGAAAGGAAAGGTGGCTGAAAAATTGAAACAGTAATACTTGAAGACGTCTCAGATTTTCTCACTGCATATTCTAAATCAAAGAGCTCTATCATCTGCGGGCACGAACCCACACCTTCCGCTTTTTAGTTTGATGCTGAGTAGGAAATACCAGATGTTGCAGTTCCTTAAGAGACTGAAGATGGCTGGTTATAAAGGGAGCTCCTATGTTAAAAGTCACATTTTACACCTAAATAAACATTTTTAACATCCTGGCAAAACTTTTTTAGGATGTATTTTTCTTTATTTCTTTTTCAGAATATTGTTGTGGTGAAGGCTTTATTTAAATCAGTTGTTTGGTTTTGGCACATGTTTAGGAGCCTGCTTTTTTTGATTGGCTGATTGATGAACCCAACCACGGTTTAAGCTATGCTTTACCCAAAAACAATTTTCAGGAGGGTGAGGTGGGTGGAGCAAACTCCAGACAACGTGTGTATACTCCTCAGGGCTTCATTTTGAGTGTGCAGAATCCAAAAGGTGTCTTGAGATTTTCTGTCCAGTGTATATACGCCTATGTGCCTGTGTGGTCAACTAGGAGAACTTACTAAGGTAATAAGGTGACGCTACTTTTTGCTGCTACCATTCCCAAATTAAAATCTGTATTAAAATGTTGATCCTGTCCAATACCTTTGTTTGGCATGCTGCACTACATGCACTCTCCGTGCTATTTAAGTTTTTTGTCAGTTGAAAACTTTTGAAAGTCTGGACAAACCACTTAGGTGGGACTCTTACCTTTACTTGAACAGTGATAAATAATTCCAGTCCATTGTGTTGTAGTTTGTAAAGCAGCTTTTCATTAGCTTTAAAGTCTTTTTAGGTCACTTACTTTTATACTGGACATTATGACATTTTTGGAGAAGCTTTTTCTGTAGGCTGCATATATAAATTATTTGTAACGTCTTATCTAAAGGAAGCACCCTGAAAAGTTTGTATAAAACACTATCTGTAAAAAATTTTGAAATAGATTTCAATACAGAAGGAAAACCATTTTTTAAAATACCTTTTTTAAAAGAAAAGTGTAACAAAATTTAGAGTCTGGTCATAAAAACATAGAACTAGTTAAAAAAAAACAAATGTCGAGACCTGCAAGAAGAGGAAATCCACACTTGCCTTTTCTCTTGGTAAGTTGTACATAAATTGGTGCTGTCAATTGATTAAAAAATTAATCAGATTAATCACACGTGTGGATTGTGATTAATCACAATGTTTTATTAGGTAAATTCTATACAATATGTGGCTTTTAAACAGGAAAAAAAAGGCCAGAGACAAAATTTTCCCTTCATTTTTATTGTCTTAATATCTTAATTGTAAAATATTAACTGAGACATTCCAGAAATTTAATTTGTGTGCAAAAAACACATCAACAGAAAGATAAGCAGAACTAAAGAACTGTGAAGACTTTTGCATCTTTTACTCCAAGAGAACAAAGATGCTGTTATAAAGCCATAAGAAACAAAAACTGTGTTTCTGCACTTTAAATGGTCCGGTTGAATACTCTATACAACAACAAAAAAAGTTCTGGCCACATAGCCCAAATGTTCTGTATCACTGCACAGCTTTCTTTGAAAACAAACTTCTGCTTCATCTGGACAAAAACAAGCAGTAAGAGGAGAACTTTCTCTCTGATCTGATGCTTTATAGTACCTTTTGTGATGCCATGTGCCGCTGGCCACTTTTTTTTTTTTTTTTTCTTTTAGAAATGACTGTTCAACTTTACTACTGTAAAGTGTTGTATGTCAGTGCAAGGCTGCTTTTCTCCACTTCAAACTATGCTGACCTTTCAATTACGTAAATGGTTGAAGAGTTCCAGTAAGTCAAAAGAAAGTATACACTGGAGCAAATCCCAGTGTTAATGAATTTAAGTCTAAATCTAAAACATTAATAATGGTAGCAGAAAAATTCATATAATTTAAGAATACGATATTTAGAAACTTAGCAAAAACTTCAAAACTTAGTTTGAGATTTCACTAAAGGATTACATTTTCTAAAAATCTACATCTGTAGTAAGGACATTTATCATTTGTTTTGTTATGTTCATTAATTCAATTAAATTTTATTTACAGTATATAAGCCCAGTATCACAACCATTGCCATCTCTATGGGCTTCACATTGGTATTTATGCTAAGAACATAGTCAGTCATAAAAATATAAGCAATAGCTGGTTGCAAAACTAAACTAAACAGACTAAGCTCAACTTGCATCCCTGCCCTCACACCCTCCTTCTCAGTGAGGAAAAAAACCCTATCTTGGGGGGAGAAAAATAAGAAACATCAGGGACAACATGAAAAAGAAATCTTCTCCCAGGATGGAAAAGCAATGTGTTACAACTGTTAAAGAAGAGATAGCTTATCTAACTCTACAAATATATGTTTGAATAACACCTGCATATTTAAATAACAACTAAATGTATAAATAACAACTACATGCTTAAATAAACAACTTCACAATTGAACAAAAACTTAATGAACGAACAAGCTTACTTTACATTAACATAGAAATGCTCATCTGTTTTGTGGTTTAGGAATACTATGCAGAAAGACAACAAAATTTTAGAAAATACCTAAAAAAATGTTTTTAAAAATTGGCTACGGGTCATTTGTTAGTTTTTTCTTTTTAATTTTGATATTTCGATCAAAATAATAAAAAAAAAAACTTCAGAAGAAAGGTGGTTTTTTCATGTGTAAAGATTCATTTGTCTTAAGCTACAATTCATGTATTTAGCTAGTTTTAAAGTTGAAGATCACTTACTGTGGAACTGATCAATAAGGCTCGACTTCTGAATCTAGCAGATGAATAATCCAGCAAATCAGTTGAGAATGTCTCGCCAGGTGATCTAAACCTTATTTGTCTTTATTATCTCAGCAGTTGTAGTGATAAGAATTTGTATTGTGGTAGATGCTGTAGTGGATGGTGTCATCATTGAAGCAGCTTGACTTGTTGAAGAACCAGTATTTCTTTTAGAAAGTGTGCGACATACAGTTGGAGTTGTGCCTGTGAGACTTTTTTTTATATTTCAAACAACAATCCCAGCAATCTTTTGTTGTAATTGGAATAGTTGTGGTATGTTGTAGTGGTGATGTTGATATTGTTGATGTTGTAGTTAGAGAAGGAGATGTAGTTTGAGAAAATGTTGCAGAAAACGAAGGACTTGTTGAAGAAAATGTCGACTGAGTTGATGCAGATGAAGTCAAGGCAGTGCTTGAAAAAAGTGTGGAAATGGCTGTTGTCTGTGTAGGACGGGTGGTAAGTGTTGTACTCTCAGAAGAAGTTGTTGTGGTTTCATCTGTTCCTGTTGTTGAACCAAATGTGATTGTTGTTTGCGCAGAAGTACTGGTAGATGCAGTGGTGGGACTTGTTGATGAGGATACAGTGGTTGCTGAAGTGAAAAAAGTGCTGGTTTCAGTTGTGCTAGTGGGTGATGTAGATGTTGATCCAGTTGTCGGTTCTTGTTCTGTTGTTTCTGTTTCACAAATGTTCGAAACGGTGGTGGGCTGGTAGGTTCTGGTTGTTGTTTGGTCATCATAACAACATTCACAGCAGCAGCCACAGACATCACTTATGTTTGTAGAGAGTGAATTTCATGATACATCCAATAATGTTTATTTTTATGTGGTTGTTGTCGGAGTATCTGAAACAGTTTTTACAGCTGTTTAAGAAATATATGGACATTTTTATTTCTTTTTTTTTTAAATGTAACTTACCTGTCAATACAAGTAGGAGCCATAATATTTTTCCAAATTCCATCTTGGGTGTTCTGTCTCCTGGAATGCAAAGCAATCAAAAGTTAACAAATATGTTCTTGAAACATAAAGTTGGTAACCTGCAAGACCAGAAAATCTTAAAACATAAAAAAAAGTTTTCTGCTGGTGTTAAAAAGAATCAGCTGTGGTGCAACAACGATGTACGAATGTTTATTATCCCGAAAACACTGGTCCTGTAAGTTTTTAAATCGATAATCATATTTACAGTCCTTTATCTGTAAATAACTTCTCTCCCAGAAACATCTCTCAAACTCACGGTTTGCTTGTTGTAGAGATCGACTGATGTGACTTTTTCAGACTCAGGACCGATTTTGTTTATTAGTTGTCAAGAAGGCTGTGAACTCATATTTTTGAGCTGATATTCATTTGCAGTAAGTTAGTATATTGGTATCACAATTTAGGAGAATACAAGCACCAATAATTAATTTTATTTATTTAAAAAACAAGGAAATGGAAAAGTGATTAAAAAGCTCCTAAAAGTTCAAGAAGTAACCGGCTTGGCAGCATCTCTTAACTTCATCATAAATTAAATGACGTTTGTTTGTGATAAGTTGAAACACAAACTAGAAATGCAGAAGGTTACCTGGCAGAGTAGCATTTTTTATGAGGTCAAATAAAAATGGATTATGTTCTGCATGTGTTTGTTTGGTTCTTGTAGCTGTTTCACCTTTTCTTTCTTTGCAGGCTGATTGTGACTCCTCCCAGCTGATCCACACCCTAACCTGATCTCAGTGGAGGAGTGCACCGCTGTCTGCACTTGGTTAATTGTGCTTGCTCCCTATTTAAGTCGTCATCTTTCTGTATTCAGTGTTGGTTTGTCTTGTATGCACATCCTCTGGTTATTGGCTCAGCTTTCCCACTTGTTTTTTGCTTTTTTCCTCTGGTGTGGTTTTTTTGTTATTAAATCTTTGGACTTCTGACTCTGTCTAAGCCTCTACTCTGCATCTGGATCCTCCCTGACCAGTCTGTAACAAAATCTGAAAAAATACAGTGTTTCATTTACCGCAAGGGCCACATTCCATAAATAACCCACAGCAGGTGAATCCACAAAGTAGAATTTTAGATGTTTTAAGGCAGCAAGGCCTTAATAAAGCAAAATAACCAGGTCAAAATTGTCCCGTTGGTTTAAAAGAAGGCAGATGGCGATATACTTCAAAATAAATATCAACAACTGGCCTGGCCAATAATTGGTCGACCTCTACTTTGGGCAGAAATCACTGTGGCAACCCCTCACCTCCAGTGTGTCCTAGAGTTTCCTATTGAACGTTTTCAAATGAAGCTTTTCTCCTGATCGCTCATCTGCCGAGCAGCATTTCTTTCATAGTTCAGTCGGGTTATTAGAGTACTCCAAAGTGACAAAGCTTGTGACACACACTTTAACAATGTTGGAAACATTACACAAAAATTGTTGCTTAATTTTAATAGGAATTGAATTAGTAACTGAATTACTGTTAGATAAAAGTAACTAGTTACTAGGAAAAGTAACTTTGTGTCATTGAAAAAGGTTTCTGTATATCAAACTTTGATTTTTCTCATCAGTTTTTACAAGTTAATTTAAATGAGTAAACCAGTATATAACCTTTCATTTTTATTGCATGTCAACAGACGAAAAAAGGTTCATCCTGTTCCCTAAGTTTTTTTTCATTGTAACAAAAGTAATTAACTAAAGATGATAACATGTGTCTAACTCCTTGAGTTCTATCTAAATTGTCAAGCATTTTAGCTTTAATCTAAAGGAAACAAAAATCTTAACCTTCAGGACTTAGATAGCATTACAAATTAAACTTGTGGCATTCATGTGAAAAATACAGTTATTTTTCTTAGTATTCAAATTCTAAGATTAAACTAGTGTAAGAATTTTTCTGTTGCGTTTTCTTGGTTCTTGTAATGATCTGTTTTAAGGTCTCTTTTGTTTTATTTGACAATTATTCACAGCTGTCCTCAGTGTATTTAAGTGTCTGGTTTGTTGGTCATATGTCACATTTTTCGTTTTCCCCTTTGTTTCACAGGTTTGTCTTGCTTTGAGTTAATTTAATGAAGTTTTAAATTCATGCCATCAAGCCTGATGTCCTGTATTTTGGATCCTTCACCAACACTTCCTGGCAGATTGATCTGATTTTCCTGGTTTCAGCAGGATAATCTCTGTTGGTGAATCTCTACTCTGTAATCCATATGCCATGTCATTTTATGTCATGCTATGCCACACCACACTTGATGATTTTCCTGCAGCCATTTTTTTAGCCATTAAGATCTGTTCCTAAAGAGGATTACTGGGCCCACATGCCTTCATGTTTTCTGCCCTAAGAAGACCCCCTGGGGCTACTCTTTTTCACCAGTCTTATTTATTATTATTAATCTAATTTTTTTTTCAAAACCTTGTTGCAGATGGATCAGCCTAAGAACGGAAGTGCTGTGTGGTGATATTTTACTCTGTCTACAACTCCAGGGAAGGCTCTCTGCAAAACGTGTCAGAAAGTGACTGGAACTCATTTAGTTTTTTTGGTTGGTTTTGTTTATTTGGATTGCATGTTTTCTATGTCTAATGTTTGAAGATGTTCTAAATGAGTTGGGTTAAACAGACTGGTGACATGATGACGTCCAGCTGTGCTCAGTCACACCTGGTCTACTATAAAGGAGAGTTTGGGACTTAGCCAATGGGGAAGAGGAACGGACTCTGAGACGGATGTTCGGGCACCGGCCACAACACCCCAGGCCGAGGTGGGATTGGTGATTTTGAAGCGGAGTAAAACGCAGGGCGGCGAGCTGGACCTGATGCAGCAGGAGACTTGTTTCTGCGCTGGGGCGAGATAACGGCGCCCCGGAGAACCAGGAGATCACCCCAGGTTGAGAGGGGAGCGGCGGCGGCAGCGGCAGCAGCAGCAGCAGCAGCAGCAGCAGCAGA
>BSAI01000212.1:8962256-9051379 GCA_036245035.1 Adrianichthys oophorus | reverse complement strand
TGCTGGTAAACTCAATGCTAACCGTTGATGGGAGTGAAGCTGTTGTTTGGGCCTCTGTTGTTGCTGTAGTTTTGATATTTAAGGTTCTTAGTGAAAATGTTGTTGGGGAATTTGTACTTGTTGCAGCAAAAGTTTGGGTTGTGGCAGATGTCCTTCCACGTGTTGTCTCCTCTTCTGTAGTTTTGTCTTCTGTTTGGCAAATTATTGATTCTTCTGTAGTTTCATGAATCTTGTTTGTTGTTTGTTGATCAAAACAACATTCACAGCAACAATTGCAGATTTCACTCGTGTTCGTCGAGGGTGTGATAGACATTACATCTGACTTTTTGGATGAATTAGTCATGGTTGTTGTTAGAATACCTGTAATAAAATTCAAAATGAGTGTAAAAAAATTCAAATCTTTTTTTCATGCTAATTTTTAACTTACCCAATATCATGAGGCTGTGCAAAAACCTTTTTTCATACCCCATTGTGGTTTTGCTTTTCAACTGGAAATTTAAGAAATCTTTTCTCGTCCAGCTGTTCAATCTTGATATTTTCAGTTCCTGAAAAATAGATTATCTTAACTCAAATTAACTAGGGTAAAGCCTACATACAACAAAAACAAGAGTTGCGAGTACAAGTAAAACATCCCAAGTTCAAGTTAATGTAGTTTTAGTTCAGAGCTCCTTAGAGCATATTTTAAAAATTGGGCGTCCAGCACAGAATGTCCAGAGTTGCCAAAGAACTGCCAAGAGAACTTTGGCAATGCGTCAACCAATCAGGGACTAAGCTTTTAGAATGTGATGTTTTCAGTGACTTGACCACCATGTAAAATACAGATCCAATATGGCAGATCGATGTGGGCATTCCTGTCCTGAACTTCCATTCATCCATCAATTTTTCTTAACCCATTGTATCCCTTTTGGGGCCACAACGTTTCCAAAGCCCAACCCAGCTACTGTTGGGCAAAGGCGGGGCATACCCTGGACAGGTCGCCAGTCTGTCGCAAGGCCCATGGGTTGAGTTGGCTTGTTTGCTATGCTGGCCCCTGGACGGCTTGCTGGCTGGTAGACTGAGAGCAGCTGTAGCATGCGGATGCAGCCTGCTCGGGCCTCCTAACCTTTATGATATTTTTCTTGCTTTCATAGAGACAATAATTTTTTTTAAAATCCCTTCATTTTATTCTTATTTTTATTTTCTGTCTTTCGGAATATCGCAGAACAGCAAGATTTCAAACTGGGTCACAGAGACACGTTCGTAGCAACGGAAAGCAGCCGTGATTGTGATGCAGCTTCCCCTGCAGGAGTGAAGCTCACCGTACTGGGAGAATCTCTGAATGACCTCATGAACCCAGACATGGAGACATGATTACTGAGGTTTTTTTTAGAACTTTTTAAAATAAATAAATCTGACCTCTATACGTCATCCGTGTCTTTCATGCGTTAACTGTAAATGAGATAAAAAGAAACACCACTCCAGCTAGCGATCAGGCTAAAAACATTTGGTGGTAGCTCCTCCCACACACGTCTAGGGCATCAAGCTTTTGAACACATTTCTGGACAGGCATCAAGCAGCGAATTTGATGAACATAAAAGGCGAGGCGCCCAATTGCGTTCAGTTTTAATGCAGCTTAAGAATGCACAGGACTAATCTTATTTTTCGAAATACCCCTTGTATTAAAATACAACTCATATTTTGGCTGTTTTCGTCCTATTCTCGTACATTAAAAAAAAACAACATTTTTTTAGTCAAACAGTTTTAATTTATTTTTAAATGATGGTGGAAGTGATTAAGTGATTTAAAACATACATATTCTTCCTGCTTTTTACACAACAGTGAATTTTTGTTGTAAGCCATTGAGCTGAAAGATGTGAAACATACACAATAAAAAAATATGCAAGAGTTTGTTTGCATTTTGTTGACACCCTTGCGTACGCAGAGACTCATACACACAAGATAGCCTTTCAGTTTAGTTTTTAGTGTCACTTTACTTGATTTGTTTAAGCAGTACTTGATTGTTGCTGTTTTAATATTCAATGTTGGTGTGTTCTGATCTGTTAAATTAACTTCTGGCCATTGCTACACTGCACTAAGGACAGTGTTGGTTTCTTTCATGGTTTTTCTTTTTTTTTTGCATCACTTAGGCTTTTTTTGTGTTGAGGCTTTCCAGCATATTTTAAGACAAACATAAGAGACTGTTTTGTTTTTTAACAAAGCTGTCAATAAATACACTTTTAACATGCTGTAAGAGAAAACATTTTTGATCATAAATGTTTTCTAGTTTTGAAGCAGTGATTTCATGTGCCTGACGAAAATCTTTTCCATATTGAGCATCAACTTTCTCTCCATTTTTGAGGAGTTTGTAAACCTTTATCAAAATTCTTTTATAGCTGGATAGGTGTCGCATGCTAAGAAAACAAAGGGCTCCACTCACAGATAACTAAACGCATTAGCTTGCTTTAGTGTAAAATGCCATGCAGTGGTATGTCTGATTATTTTCAAATAAAAAGTAAAATAAGAGTTGTGGCCAGAAAGCATTGGCCTGCCTTGTGATTTCTGACTGTATTTTGCATATTCCATGCTAACAACAATGTGCTTGACCACATAGGTATTAGAAAACGCACAGCTGTATGCTATAGATTTTTTTCTGACCCGCCCCCTCCCACTTTTATTTAGTGGCAAAAGATAAACCAAAAAATTAGTGCATACAGCCACCTAATGTATGCAGTGTATGAAACAGTGGCAACTTGATTTAGTACTGTAGAACAGTATGAGTTATGAGTTAGATGACTGAATCCTACGGAGAGAATTATTTTCATTTCCCCTCTGGTGATAAGACACCAAGCCAATTGAATTGAGCAACATTTGAGATGAAGCCCAAGACTAGCAAGCCCATCAGCAGCTAATCCATTATTGTTTTTCAGCTTCTCAGATTTACACCAGATGCCCAGCATGATGCATCCCTGTCTTCCTGTGGCTACATAGTTAGGAATGGTTTCCCATGTGCCAGTATCTAACCAACTAACAACTTTAAAATATTTTAGTTGTCCTAATAATTTTTAGAGTTTTGTCTATCTAAAATGTCATTCTTTTTTTGGTTTAATAACAGGAAAACACAAGGTGCTAAACTTAAAATCCAAGACAAAACACTGAAGATGTTTTAAACTCTAATGGACAGGGAACACCGTTTTGCAGTTTTCAATGCGATCCTGCTCACACACATAACATTCTTATCATCATCACTGTTGGGTCTGTGCCCCAAGCATTTCAACAACACCACACTGAAAAGAAACACAAGAGAGTTGAGTAAGTTCACACCTGCAGGGAGAGTGTCAAAGATCGCTCAGTTACAAGCTCCTAAGACACTCTGCTCGACCTCCGTCTCCCCCTGCTATTTAATAAAGGGAACACCCTAGTTACATGCTGGTTCAGCCACTAAGGGAGGGGAAAAAGGGAGCTGGCTGAAGCAGTATTTCAGCATGACACTTCTTGGAGGGCTCAACAGTATAATGAGAGAAAAAGGAGGGGTAAACCGTGCCCCTTCCTGAGATAAGGGTCACACAACAAGACCTTGAGGTTTGATAGTGTGCAACTCTGGTATGTAAAAACAAGAAGCAAGAGTACTCAAAAACAAGAACTGAAGAAAACAGAATAATAAGAATCATAAAATCTCTAACAATCACCCTTTATAGAGGCACCATAATTATAATGAATATAACCAGGCGTGTTTAGGTAGGGTAGGATAAAAAAACATACAGTATGGATCAAAAGTTTGGGAACCCCAGATAAAATTTTATATTATTGTGCATTAAGAACCCAAGGAAAGATTGAAAAATCTTCTAAAGGCATCGGTTTACAGATGAGACATTCTTTTAATATGTAAAAAATTAGTCTTTATTTCCATCATTTTCTCTGTCAAAATTACAGAAAACAAAAAAATTGGTGTGTTCAAAGGTTTGAGCACCAGCAAGTATCACAGCTCGTAAACACTTTTTGTAGCTAGACAAGAGTCTCTCAATTCTTCTTTGATGTTTCTTCATCCATTCTTCTTTAGAAAAGTCTGTTACGGCCTTGTTTATATGTTCATTTGAGAACTTCAAACGTTGAATTTTGTGGTGAAGACGTAGAATATGTTTTCTTCTGATAACTCTTCCATGAAGACCATATTTGTACAAGTATCTCTTGACAGTAGAACAGTGTACCACAACTCCAGAGTCTGCAGGTCTTTCAGGAGGGATGGTCTAGTCAAACGTGGGTTTGGACTTGTTTTTCTCACAATCCTGCAAGCTGCTCTGTCTGAGATTTTTCTTTGTCTTTCAGATCTTGTTTTAACTTCCACTGTTCCTGTTGACTGACATTTCTTAAAGACATTCAAAAGAGAGGATATTGGCATCTGAAAAAGCTTTGTGATCTTCTTATAGCCTTCTCCTGCTTTATGAGGATCAACTATTTTCAGTTTCATTGTTCTGGACAACTGCTTGGAAGAACACACGATGCTGATTGTTGGGGTAACGTCAGATGACTCAGATTATTTCAAATCTTTGAGATTGAAATCATCTGGTCTTTGCAAACGATGATTGTGAACAATCCATGACACTGTCAGGTCTCAACTTTTCTAAAGTGGACAGTGCATACTATGAATTCTGCAGGGTGCCCAAACTTTTGCACACACCATTATTTTGTTTTCTGTTATTTTGAAAGGGTAAACAATGGAAATAGAACATATTTTTTGACATATTAAAAAAATGTCTCATCTGTAAACTGATGCCTTTAGGATATTTTTAAATTGTTCCTTGGGTTCTTTATTCACAATAATATAACATTTTACCTGGGGTGCCCAAACTTTCTATCCCCACTGTACACGACGGCGTGTCTTGAGGACCAGGATTAGGAAGCAATGACCTAAAAACCAGACAATTTTAAAGCTGCTTTTGAAAATGATCAAAAGTAAAACCCATGGACAACCATGCTAAAACTTGAAAGCAATAGATCCTCAGAGTTTTTAAATGGATTTTTAAAATTTACTGGAAAATTTGATCTGTTGATCTTGAAGCTCTGGGGGGGAGCAGAAATGGGACAACAGGTCAGGCTTGACTCAAACAGGCTCTAAAGATGAGGACGAAAATATTGCAATTGATTCCAAGAATTGATAGACAGCCACTGGAGTGAATTTAAAGTCTGTAAAGTATTTGCTCTTTTTATTTTTTTAAGGGTCTACTCACAGAAAAAAAACATCTCATTCCATGCCGTGCTGAAAATACGAGGGGAATGCATTGCTTGCCATCCACGGTTCCACTGAAATTCCTTCCACCACTTCTGATACTCACATTGAATTTAGTTTAGGCAGTGTTTACTGTTTTTGTCACCCTGTCTCATCACATCTTGTAACACCAAGATGTAGTTTTTGTAATATTTTTGCCAGTGTTGTTAGATTCTATACATAACCTCACAGTCTGTGGAGTGTATCTGAGTTTTTTTGTTATGTTGAGCAGCCATGAACTGTCTTATGAGTTCAAATATCCAGCAAACTTTCATCTTCAGAGACCAGATAAAGCCTTTTTGTTGTCATATTGATAAATATTTGTCTCAATCCAAATGGATTTTTAGGGAGGTTAGAAATCTCAATTTCTTCATGCTCTACTATGAGTGTTTCCAGTTTAAATTTCTCAGTTTCATACAGACAAACGTAGAGATATAATTTCACTGGCTGTTTAAGAATAGTTTTTATCATTTGCCAAAGTGTTTTTTATGAACCTTTTCAATCACAAACCTTCAGGTCAATGTAAAAAAAATCTAATTGCGAAATAAATGAGCACTTTTATATTCCAGAATATCATTTATTCAGTTTTTACACTGTTGAAATGAAGGATGATTTGTACACATGTAAATGTTGACACAGTTTTTTCCTGATCTCTTTGTTTATATGACTTACATAAATTATTATTGGCCAATGAGATACATTCTTGCACTCCTTTGAACCTGAAACATCAAAAATCACTTTCTGCAGCATAGCATGAACTATGAATGATAGCATGGTATAAAAGATCTACTTACAAGTAGAATGAATTTCTCAAAAGAAGCTTAAATCCAGTAAGCAGAACTTAAGAGATCACTTGAACATCATCCCGTTGCCTCTTCAACTCTTGCTATGTTGCTTCTACAGGTCTTTTATAATTGCTATGTATCCAAAGAATGTGACGTGACTCAAAGTGTTGCAGTTGGAAGCTTTGAAGGAATGAAACTAAGAAAAACAAAAAAGAGAGCCCACAAAAAAAGGAAACTGTATGCTTCATGCAAAAATACTATCAGAAGTTATGTTAAGAGTTCATTTATCTAAAGTGAACAAACCAGTTGTTCTTGTTACCTGATTGAGTTGTAGAATTTCAAATCTTAAATTTTGTCTTAGTGTCTGGCAGGGTTACTATACATCACAAAGCAGAAAAAAGATATCAGATTTCTTCAATACAGTAAAACAACCCCATATTTTTCCAGACATTTCCAGTAGAAGTAGATTTTCTACGTTTGAAAATCTTGGTTTGACTTTAGAAATTAGAAAGCCTTCTGGAAAAGAGGAAAAATGTTTATAACTTTAAAAAAAACTAAGGCCAGGTTACCTTTTTAAAAACATTTCCTGCTATGGAACTATTCCGGTTTAATGGGTTTCCGCTGTAAATTTGAGACAAAACAAATGAAAAAAAAAACTACCTGTTTGGGAAGGGAAAAGGCTGTGATGTGACTTAAAGCTAACAAAAATGGGAAACATCACCTCACTTTAAACATCTACATATGGTAAATAAATGTTTAAGCAAGAGCCAAGGATGGCAAATATGATAACGGATCAGTTTTGTACAAATGTATTGGTGTGGATTTGTTCCGAGACACTTAACCATCTGTAAAGTCAAGCTGTTCTAAAAACTGCTCGGTCAGGAGCAGAATTGCTCAAAATGAGAATCACTTTGGTACTTATGTATACTAATATGTACAACAATGTTTTACAAAACAATTCATATGGCTTATCTGTACATCTTGTGCTACACTTTACCCACCAGATATCACATTTTTCTAGACTCGCACTTCTTCAAGTTGCTCTTTTTGTAATCCTGTCTTTTCCCATTGGAAATGCATGGCAATGATGCCACTGATTGTCGTTGCCTTGCTGTGGCTCTGTATATTGTTCTCTGGTTAGGTTTTCTGCAGTCTCACTTAAATAAATCATACCGCACTCATTTTCACGAATCATTTTCACTTGAGCCACACTAGAGATGCTATAAGATCCCTGGCCAAACAAAGGGTATTTTACAAGAAAATACATAATGTGTTTCACCCTGAGTGAATGTGGCTTGAGTCACACATGGTCACATTGATGGTTTAATACACAAAAGGGTTCATCTAACTCTTTAATAAGTGAAGTGTCTTATTTCACTTACAGTCTTTTTTTATATTCATGGAGCTATAAATAGATACTTTATTAAACCCAAGGGAAGTTAGTTGTGGTAGGTCCACACATAAAAACACAAGTGGCCCAGTGGTGGGCAGCAGCCACACAAATCTGGTGGTGCTAATTTCCCAGAAAAGACACGAGGGAGCACAGGAATGATGTCAAAATCAAGTATCTTCAATCTGTGTCACAGTGGAGCGGAATAGATTAAAGTACAAGCAACATTTCAGGTCTTGCGGCAGCTGTGCCTTCTCACACAGCGCTCTACGGCACAGTCAGGGGGGTCTGGAAAAGAGTCACCAAGGCGTTGAAATCTAGGGATAGGGTCATGAAGAAGGGAGGAATGTAGGTTTCTGTGACAACTAGCTCCGCTTATCGCACTTTCAGCGTATTTGTTTTGGTTCGGTCAAGGGAGTGTGCCCTTGGCCTGGGACAATCTGATTAGAGATGATTTGTTTAGGTGCAGACACAGCCTCTGCCTGCCCGCTGAATGTCCAGGTACAACTTGTGGCGGAATATTCACTGATCCAGGTCAATTTTCATTGTTTCCTTCAATTCGAACCGTAACTCGTTCCATGCTGGTTTCCATCTTTTTTTTTTTCCATCTTTTTTGCAATGTGATCACATACACACTACAAAATTTCCAAGAAGACAGACCTGTGTTGTTGAAGTGCTTCTTCTCAGAGATGGATTCTGTTGACAGATTAAAAGATCATTTGAGGGGATTATTTCCATTTTAGTGCATGTTCCTATTAGGACATTGTCAATGCTTTCCATTTTTTAATACATGTAAATATGATATTAAATCAAATACATTTTACTATATCGCTATAAATAATTTCAAGAAATATAGCGTGTGGTTTTGAATGATGTTATCAGAAAATCTCTTGATAAGGAAGAATAACTTTCTGCATTTTTCTTTTGTTATTTACAGTCACTTCAAACCACAAATAATTTGAATTACTTGCATAGTTTAACCCAGTCTTTCATTGTGTGTGTGAAAAAAAACCCTGAATGTTAGGAATGCACGACACACCTACCCCAAAGCTTTCATTCTGACTATTAAACGTATCAGGAGAAATAGATATTTTAAGAAATAGGTCCCTAACAGATTTGAAAATTAGATCAGACAACCCTTCCGATGTAAGACATGGATCCCAAATGTATTTATTAGTTAAACATAGTTTCTTTTTTAGAGCAGAGCCTTTATAATGACATTTGGAGTGTTTTCTTGAAAATCTAGACTTTAGCCTCTTAGGACCCGGCGTCCACATGTGTGGACATCACAATTTTGGATTATATTATCACAGGAGTTTAATCTGCTTAAATAGTGCTGTGTGACTATGACATAAAAAAGGCAAATCAAACAAGAACATAGGCTTTAATAATAGCTAATAAAATATTTATAATTCACATTTGTATTAAAGTTTTGTGGCTTTTTTTGTTTCTATCATCTGCTGAATAACAATGTGTTCAGTTGTTGCGTTTTGACACTATTTGTTTAGTTGAATAAACACTGATGCATGCGTTTATCTAGTTAGCCTTAAGAACTTGTAAATCTTAGATTATGTTTTATAATCTGCTGGTGAACAGTGTTGGTACTGGAAAAGGGATTTGTTTCTTGTAAACTGATTTGCTTCGTTGACTGACAGCTGCCCTGTGGCGAGGAATGCAGACATCCTTGTTGACGTCAGAAAAAAAGAAGAAAAAAATGCAAGAAGGAAAATACTTTTTAAAATATGCTCCGCAAGATCTTTGAGGGGATTTTTTTTTACTTTGTTTTAAATTGTCAGTTACTTCTAAAAAGGAATTGATTAATTTACTTAGTTACTGGATCAAAATTGTAATTAAATTACTCTACTCATTACTTATTTGAAAAAGTAATGTACTGCTCTTTACTTTACTTTTTCCACTCCCACAAATTCTAAAGGGAAGAACAGCTTTGCACTAATACGATCCTCTTGTCTTTCATTTAACAGGACTGCTTTAAAAAAGAGATTTTTAATTTTAATATGACTAATCTGGTTAAATAAGGGTACATAAATAAAACAAAATACCTATATTTTTAAAACAAAAACCTGGCTTCATTTGAATTCAGACAACAGTGTGAAAAATGACACAAAAATAAGTTACAACATATGTGGTCTATGTCACTGCTCGAAGTCAAAAGTGGAAAATACTGTTATGTCATATTCATCTCTATATTCATTTCTATATTCATCTCTATATTCATCTCTATATTCATCTCTATTTTCATCTCTATATTCATCTCTATCAAATCTGAAACTAAGCCATTGATATAGAAAAAATGGCTCCCAGGAAGGAGCCGGCTCTTGTTGCTCACAACTAAAGTGCAAATTTAGAGTCATTTCATTAGTACCACACATTGTAGATTTTTCTTCCATTTACTAAGGGATGTTAACAGTTTGTTAACAGTTTTTTTGTCTTCTTACATGAGTTCCAGGGTAATACTGCTGTGTTATTATAAACCCAATCGTTTTATAATGTTCAATATATTTATTTTATTTTGTTGAGTAATTTTCACATATTTGTATTTGAATTATAACTTTTCTATCTTTAGTTCTCTAACAGTTAAACAGTAAATGTTGCTTTACATTATGAATGAATGCAGTCTGAGCTGTAGTGTCAAAGACACGAGTGTAATGTAACTAGTTGAATGCCCATACAAAAGAAGGTATGAAGGAGCTCCACTTTAACAATTAAAGTGTCACTAAAAGAGTACAAGAGTTTATGAAGAGATGTTGTGACATAAGCCAGTGAAGATAAAGAGAAACACATACTAAAGTTACTGAGTTCATTTAAAAGTGGTTAGCACTCTTGCCTCACAGTGAAAAAGGCGCTGGTTCAAATCCCAGCTGAGACCCTTATGTGTGGAGTTTGCATGTGTTTCCCTGTGTGAGTTTCTCCAGCTTCTTCCCACGGTTCAAGAACATGTTTGCTAGGTCAACTGGTTACTCTAAATTGTCCCTAGGTGTGAATGTGTGGCCCTGCAGCGACTGTCCAGGGTTTACCAGTTGGCATTTATAGGGATGGGCCTGTGATGTCACCCATAGAAAATGCCTTGCCTCCAGTTCCAAGGAAATGAAATCATTTCAATCACCATTTTTCCCCAATACGGACGTCGCCATGTTGGAACCAGATGACGTTAGTAAGCAGTGAGTAGTGCAAGTCAACGTTTCTATGGCAACCACTCTTAGTAATCAGGAGTGAGCTTTTGGAAAGCCACATAAGAACACTTTAAAAAGAGGAAGAAGAGTGGTTATTCTGACAAACAGAATGACTGAGTAATAGATGTTTACTTCTCAATAGGAGTCTATGGGATTTTGGCTTTCTGGGACCAGCAGGTACTTCCTTTTTGGAACACCAGGACGTGGGGTTAGTCAGTCCAGTTCTCATAGACTGTCAGTGGTGTGCCCAACTGCAGCCAGGACAGGCTCCAGCAACCCTGTGACCCCAGAATGGGATACAGCAGATGGATAGATGTTTCTTCATAAAAAACATATAAAATACCCATAATGCACTGTTAAATGGGACATGCTTACATTCACATGCTGATGCTCCACTTCTAAACACTGGCGCCAACCAATAGCTATCAGGAACAATGTGGGGTTCAGTGCCCAAGGACACTTCAACACATAAATGGGTAGGGCAGGAACCGAACCTGCAGTCTCCCAGTCAGAGATCGACCACTCCACCTCGGGCCACCCCAGTTCTGGTGACGGTTCAGGGAGGGCTCAAGTATCCTGGTTTTTTATTTGATATATTTTTATGAAATAACTTTTGGTTTCTGTGTTCTAGCTGCTTGCTAAATCATAGGATTTTCTAACACGTGATTTGGATCGGAAGAATTTCTGCTTCTAGCCATTCGGCTGGTACTTATGCCATGCGTCAGATAACAAAAGATTATCTGCAGTCTGACAACTAAAAAATAGTGTGGTAACCAGCATTGGGGCATTGAATGAAAAACTCATACTTCCTGTAAGATTCTTGAGTCAGATATTTCTTTTGAAAGTCATGATTCAAACCAGAGAAACTCATTTTTCTGGGGGGGGGGGTTTACTTTGTTTTTTTGTTTAGTTTTTGTTTTCATTTTTTATGAAGCCACCTGAGCCGACGGGAATCTGGTCTGATGGCTTTGTCACATCCCGCGACTTGTCACACCTCGTTTCTTTCCATGCAGCTCCTCCAAGCAGAATTTGAAGTTAGCTTCAGAAAAAGACTCGTTTAGATCCGACATCAAATTTTGTCAAACACTATCATGAACACCAATTTAAGTCTTTGCAAATAAACTGCAAATGTCGTGACATTTTGCATGACCTGTGAAAAACAGAGACTTGAAAGTGTTTGCTTTGCCACAGAATGACTAAAAAAAACTTTCCCTGACAGTAAATCACTGTGAGAAAGCTTTTCCTTCATGACAACGCAGACAGAAACAAGGAAGTGGTTCTGTTTTCTCTTTGGATCATTCCATCACTTTACAGTTCTTTTGTTTGAAGTTTATTTTGTTCCTCCATCACTCATAAAGCAGCCTTCTGTTGTATTTGCATTTTCGTCACTTACTGGTTGATCTTTATCAGTGGCTTGCTCATTTGTTCCTTTTTGCTTTGCGGACCTACTCAAATTTCAAATAACTTTGGGTCTGACAAAGCCTTTGTTTGCCATTTTTATGGCAAAAAAAGCTACTAACCTTATGCTACGTTCACACCGGGCTCGGAAACGCGTGCGTGAGATACCGCTTCCAATAAAAAGTCTATGTAATCATGCGTGTTTTCGGGCTTTTGTGTTTAAAACTCTCACGCCCAAGCGTCGCTTCACAAGTTTCTAAGTCATTTCGAAAGTTAAACCAGTAGAACTTGACCAGTTAGGGACTCGGATTCGGCGTACGGGTAGCATCATTTTTAAAAACCCAGAGGTGCCAACCACTTGAAAAGCGATCATGAAGGAGAAATTAATATCTGCCGTTTGTGCCCGTCCGGAATGAGATGACACCAAGTCTTTCATGTGTTGGAATAGAGCTGTGAAAGAAAAAAACCTGGAGTTTACGCAAAGAAATTCACGAGATTTGCACCAATGTACAGCACATAGCTTAACAGACATGATTTGAAATTACTGGAGAAAAAGCAGTCTGATTAAGACATATTTTTAGTCCATATTTGTTTTTCTTCAAACATAGGAAGGTAAATAAACATTGTGGAGCTCAAATGCCTTTTGAAACAGAAGCTATTGAAACGAGAATCGTAGCTTTATTATTATTTTTTTTTTCATCACAGCATTATTCTGCAGAGTCAAGCTCCACCTTTACCTTGTCAACTCTAGATCAACGTCCATCTCATGCAAGCCTTCCACGGCAACATAGTTGTGTTTGTGTGTCTGAACAAACTGAAAGCACAGTTTTACAATTCTTTTGGTTAAAAATAACTGACTGAGTTCTCAAACATCTGACCACATGTTTACTTTTTTCAAAGAATCAGTAATCAGTTCTGTTGATTTATTTATTTTTTAAAGGTGCCAAAAGCCTGCTGTGTGATAACAAATCACTGCATGGGTTTAGTAAAATGTTTTGGTTTTTTTTGGTTTGTTTTATTAAATTTGAAACCCTGATTACTGAAATTTAGAACCAAAAATGTATGAACTGTTCTGTTAAATGCTTCTTTTTTTTCATTTTTACTTGTGTTTCATGAGGCACAAATCAGCATTTTGTGAAGTTGTGTTTTCTCAGGAAGAAGGTTTCCTGTAATCAAAGCCGGACTTGTTTCGGACAGCACCAGCTCCCAGAGGTGTGCGAATCCGGGCCTTGAGGGCCCACACATTTTCCCAACTAACCTGCCACTGAACCTCCTTTTTGGCTAAACACACCTGATCCAGGTAATCAGCAGCAGAAAAGGCAGGATTTCTGGAAAAACCAGCAGGGGGCCGGCGCTTGATTTGGACACCCCTGTACGTACGTAGTTATCCAGGAGGTTCTGTCTAAAAACTGCCAATTAAAGGGAATCAAATTTCAACTGTTTGGGCATTTTCAACATAAACTTGACAACCTCAGTTTAATTTTGCCTTTCCTCTTATTGTAAAACCTATCATGCACTATTGTTTAATTAGAAACTCTAGTGTTTTAAATTAAACCTTGAATTTGTATTTTGTTGTGAAACAAACATGATGATCTACCTAACACTGCTCATGTGAAATTACTTCTATTTGTCCTGATCGTCATAAAAAAAACCACTTATGTGCATGAGAAGTCAGCCCAGAACGTGTGGAGCTGTCGTAGTGGTAATCCCAGCCTCTCTGCTGCCCTCTTTTGGTTTTTCTGTTCTTGCCACTATCCCTCTGCTGTTTTCTTTCCTTTCTCTTCTCCACAGGTACACAGATTTACAGGCAGGGATTCCTGGGTTTTCTAACTCATTATCACTGATACATGCGGTCTTTAAATCAGTGGTGTTGAGCCCACTTTTAGTTTGATGAGAATGTTCTTTATTTGTTCTTTGAATTCTTTTTTTCTGCTTTCTGAAGTGCTAAAAATTACATTCATCTAAACCATTGTAAATTAAGAGCAGATGAAAAAATGACGTTTGAAAAAATGTGCTACTACGGCAAGCCTCAGGTCCCTGCTCCGCTCTATTCCTATGCATCCAGTCGCAGAAAAAGAAATCCATGCACGCCTTCATTTTCCTCGTCTCAGCTGCGTAGCTCCAATATGCATAGCTCCATTTTTGTTGCACTGGTAATGTTAAATTGGGGTTGTGAGGGGCTGTAAGCTAGCAGGACAGCGTGTAAACACAGGGATGATGGGAAATGAGGGCAGATGTGCTGTAACCTTCGTGTGACATCAAATCCTTACATGTTTCACATTAAACTATCTTTGTTTTCTCTCACTATTCGGGGTTGAGTATGTAAGTTAAGATATTGTCCAGGATAACTAACATTCAACAAATTTGTAATTGTTCTGAACTAAAAAACAAATAACAAAAAACTGTTTTCCTCACCAAAAATCCATTAATTTTATCTTAATGTAAAAAGAAAAACCTGAATTTGTCTGGGCCTCAAGAATTCTATTTCATTTTCCATGAATAATGTGTTTCATATGAATTGAATTCAGTCTAAAAATGCAATTAAACATAAATTAAAATAAATGTATGCATAGTAAAAGGAAAAGACAAAACAAAATTCAGACACACAGCCTTTATCCTAAAAATCATCTCACCCGACAGCATTCTTACTCGTACTATTGAATATTTAAACTGTGGTTCTGCCGTTTATTTTAATCATACAAAACCATAAAAAATCTTTATTGACATTTTTTTCCGCCATTAGTCTAAGCCATAGACTGTAAGAAACTTGAGAACACGGAACCATCAAAGCCGTGGTTTTTAGTTGGTTGGTTTTCCTCAAGATGTCATGGACAGTTTTTATTTACTAGTTCTAATGTTGTTTTACATAAGAAGGGACTCTGTTTAGATATTCATTCATTCATTCATTCATTTTCCAATCCGCTTTATCCCTTTCGGGGTCACGGGGTTGCCGGAGCCCAACCCGGCTACTCATGGGCGAAGGCAGGGGACACCCCTGGACTGGTCGCCAGTCTGTCGCAGGGGCCACAAACACACACCCATGCACACTCACATGCACACCTAGGGACAATTTAGAGTGACCAATTAACCTATGAAGCATGTTTTTGGACGGTGGGAGGAAGCCGGAGTACCCGGAGAAAACCCACGCATGCACGGGGAGAACATGCAAACTCCACACAGAAAGGTCCCCCAGCCAGGACTTGAACCGGGAACCTTCTTGCTGTGAGGCAGGAGCGCTAACCACTGCGCCACCGTGCAGCCCTGTTTAGATGTTTAGTAGCTAAATACACGGAATGACCTTTTCTAAATTATAATTTTAATCGTGTGACACGAATATCTAAATCTAAAACATATATTTTATTTAATCTTGTGAAAACATGAAGGAATTCATTATGATCTAGTCTTGGGCTCCTCCTAGTGGCAGATTTAAGAAATGCAGTTTTACCTAAAACAGAAGGTAAATCTTTTAAAGCTAAATTCCTCTTGAAATCACACCTATTATGCTGTAGATATCACCTACTTTACAGTAGCAGGTGTCAATTTATTCAAAAAAACAGATGAAAGATGAGAGGAAAACTACCCTTACAGATTCTGAAAATGTTCAGGTATAAAAACTGGACTGCAAATGAGACTCTTAGCAAAAAGTACACTAGAAGTTGTATTTTTTAAGTACATCTATACTTGAGTTTAACCTCTCGGGGCCAGAGTCTAATATATACTATGAAAATGTAGTGTTTGAAGCATCAAATTGTCTATTGTCTTAAAAAAATGGTTGACTACAGCTCAATTTCCATTTAAAGATCCACGCCGATCATCGTGTGATCAACAGTAAAAGCCTTCCCAGTGGTCTTTATTTATGATTCTGGGTTTTTTAGGAAAAATAAAAAACTGTAATTGATTAAAGAAATACTCAGAAATGCAATTTCTATCCTAATTGTCTTCTTACATCGTGAGAGAAATGCAACAAGAACATGTTAAAAACACCAAAAAGACCATTTTTGTTGGAATGAGTCTTTAAAGGGCCTATATTCAGCTTTTTTGTTTCGCATCTTTCAGACATTTCAAAGTGCTTGACAGAGACAAACGCTTTTGCAGCACATAGGAAAATAAAATGAAAAAGATAGAAAAAAAAAATTCAAAAATACGAAGTGCAGTGTAAAAAAAAAAATCTAATTCATTCTTGAAGATCCTAGAACCCAAAGAGTTTATGTACCATTTGGAGATCTGACAGGTTTATGGCTCCCATGCATCAAGTGATTTACAGACCAGCAGCAGTAATTGAAACCTAATCCTTTATTTAACGAGTAGCCAGTAGAAGGACTTGACTTGGTTCTGGTCACATCTGGTTACAACGTTTGCTTTTTTAGGTGAAGAAAATTTGATTGCAGTCGAGACCCTTCCTTGGACTATTATGTTGTAATGCTCACAATTATCTGCATATCCTTGAAAAGAAAAAGTGTTACAATGAAATAGTAAGATGTGAAATACGTGTGTCAAGGATGAAACGGTGTGCATGATCCAACCCATGTACAGGTCAAACAGCAGAGTTCCAGAAACACGGTCACCTTGAAGCACTCCACCTGACATGTAGATAGTACCGTAACACAGTGGTCCTCAACCCACCGGCCACGGACAACAGTTGATCATGGACCACAAAAAAAAAAAAAAGAAAATCAACCTACCTTCAGTTTTATTGAGAACCTGATTCTAAAGGAAGTTTTATTTTGGAAATCTATGAGATTCTCCACCACCTCCGACTCTCTCGATGCAAGTACATTGAAATCCAGTTTCTTTATGGAGAAAGGATCCAGTGAGGAAACAAAGGAAGAGCCTCTGAGTTCAAAGGAAAAAGAAAATTACTCCAAACACAGATTTATTGTGACTGTTGGTCCACACACCACGATAATGATGCATAACATTCAGCAACCGGCTGTCTATTGTTGCAAGCATGTTGCTAATAAAGTTGTTCAAACGGTGGATTCATGTCGATGATTATATTTAGAAAAACAAAGTTGTAGTGGCTGTTTTGCTTTTTGTATTTATCCGCCGCTCCTTAAAAGTTGGACAGAGGGGTCAGTGAAATATTGGCTGACGTTAAACTGGTCCGTGGTCTGAAATAGTTTGGGGGCCACCGCCATAACACAATCAATTAGCTTGTATTTAAATGAACTGCACTCGGTTTTGACTGGCTAAATAAGAAAGTCAGGACTTTAAATTAGTGGAATTTAATGTTATAGACTGAACTTGTTATAGACAAACGGTTTTCCAAGTTTAAAGGAAAAAATCAAAGCGATGAAAAAGGTGACTGAGTCTGCAGGGAATCAGTATTAGAAGAATGTAGTTTGAACACCACAGATTGAAGTGACCCCTCTACATGCTTCATTGTTTGCAGATGTAAAAACTCAAGTTCTTCCTTTCCAGGTGAGGTCAGATCCAGAAAAATGTCTTAGTCCTGGAAAGAGGAGCAAGGCCACAAATTCATGGGGGCCACATTCCTGGTGGGGTCTGTTTGTTTGTTTGTTCCATCAAACTGTGCTTGAACAGTGCTGCCACCCAGTGGTCACTAAAATATTTGCTGCTTCAAGAGACATGTTGAAACTTGTGTTTTGAGGGTTCTTCATATTCCAGACTGAAGCTTTACATATTACAATTATTATGAGAGTATATGGCTGTGTGGTTATTATTTATGTTTTATATATTGGCTAGAGATGGCATGCTAGCTTGTTGCATACACAAAGCTGGACGCCATATTGGAATGGTGGAGATGCTGGTTCACTGCTGTGCTACAAATGTACAAACAGCTGGAAAAACAAGGACGTGACTTCACAAATAAATGATTACTGTCAGCCAATAAAGGAGAACTTGTAGAATCCATTTTAGGAAGATCTGAGTGAGTTTACGTAAACCCAGGAGTTTTTGTGTAAATCTTAATCTGTGTGATGATTTGAATAAAACCACAACCATGCATCAGGTATGCATTGTGTTCCATATATAATTATATATATATTTATAGAAACTTTTGGAATGTCATTGATCTGTTGCACTTTGTACAAAAATAGTAATTCCACAGCCTGGGTCTTATTTTTCTGATGATCACAGTTTTTTCTTCTTAAAATCAGACCAAAATTAAGCATTTTATGGTTATTTTGCTGTACCTGCTAAGCCGTGTCTCATTGTTTTAATCCCATTCCAATATGGCGTCTCTCTATGCATCTCGGACAATGGTAAAAGGCCAGCGGGCCATCTCTAGCAATGTGTAACTCACTGGGCAAGCTGTCCAGGGTGTAATCTACCTTCACCCAGCAGTAGCCGGGTTATGGCCCTGGTAGCCCTGTGTTCCCTGTGTTTTTTCACTCAAACCTTCAACAATAAAGAAAAGTATTTACAAAGCAAAACGAAATATATCAAGTTCACCTCATACGTTCCTATTTAAATGATAGGAACCGGAACAAAAAGCCTTTACACCTGGCATGCATACAGATAGTGACAGGTTGTTATGGACTTAACTGACCCCTACCCTCGGGACCCCCTATTGTTGAAGTACTTGGAGAGCTGTAGTACAGTAAACTCAGGGGGATGAGTTTTTGGCATGTGAGTACGTCAGCTGTCCCCCCTTTTAAAAACAACAAAACAAGGTCAGAACAAAAATAAGATACAGTCACAGTTCTCTGACTCATGTTTTGTTATTTTTTGTTTCTCTGTTAATTTATTTTAAGGTAAAAAGCTCATTTGCTGATTTTTTATTTTAATGTCTAATAGAAATCTGTCTGCGGCCCGCGTGCCCACCGGAACCAATTAAAGCCCCCCTCTTTGCGTTCGTGCCAACTCGAACATGCGCAGTCGCCGCTCGCTCGCAGGACCTCTGATTGAGACCGCGAAAGTCTGCGAAAACATCCTGCAGTAGTTTGACATTAACACAACAAAAGGTAATTTTGCAGTCGGTGTTGGTAAAGACTTAGCGGGTGGGCCAAAAGCCAAACAAACCTCAAAATATCTGTCGCCGTTAACCTGCTGCGTCTCGTCTTTAACCCGGGCTGAGTGGAAATGGCAGAGCAGGAGGAGCAGCAGGCATTATCCGTGCTGGAGACGCCGGTGTCTGGCCCATCCCGGACGGGGCGTGCGGTGAATCTAGCTCGGCTTCTTCACCACGAGTGTACGGAGCTGCTGCGGCTTTATGTGAGTGACGAGATGCCGCGTTCGCTCGTGGTCTTGTGTCCCCTCTTGCTTGTCGTTACATTTAGCACGTGTCTGTGCCGAGGCAGCTGTTTATGAAGCCACCACTAGCGTGTTTTTGTTTACTATAAACTCGCTAAAAGACACCTTTCCCTTTAATTTCTGACTGCTTCATGTGTAAAAAAGAATAGATTTTTCTGAATTTTAGGTTTTTCATCAATAAAATCCAAAATAACGAAAACCAGGATAGTGGAAAAGGCTTCACACATCAAGTAGATTTTCTTTATTTATTTATTTAAGAAACGATTTTCTGTTTTCAGAAAAAGAGGGAGACCTTTCTATCGGACCACACCCCTGATGGCTCACGCATGGTGTCCCTGTCCCCCCCAGAGGAGGAGGAGCCCAGCACGGAGAGGCAGGTGCAGCTCCTGCACTCGGCACTGCGGCAGTGCCTGGGTCTGCTGCACTGTGTCATCCAGAAGGAGGAGGAGGAGTGGGGCAAGCTGGAGGAAGAGTACGAATCCACGAAGAAGAACGTCCGAGTGAGACTGGAGGATTTGCTCTACACAACCAAGAATCTCGTGGAGAATGAAGACGGAACCCTAGAGGTCACCCCGGATCACCAGTGTACCGAGGTGACGTCACTAAGAGTGTTTAGTTGGACGGGATTGAAATGGCAGCATTTATAGATCCATGGATCACTTTGATCAGTGGGTAGTAAATGGAATGTTCTGATGGATCACCTTTTGATGTGTTGTTAAACTGTTCCCAGTGGTCTTTTAATTATATTATGCAGTTTTCAGCCAACATAAAAAAAAAAGGAGTAGTGGGCGGGACTGTGGGTTCCTGTTGCTGAGAGCTCTCTGTTTACACTCTCTCCCACTAAACTGCAGCCCCTCACAGCCCCACCTAACGTTATTGGTGCAACAAAAATGTCATGTATGGCTGGGCGATAAAACGATAGGTATCGATATCGCGATAGTGTATTTTCTCCATAGTAAAATTAGTCTATCGCAATCGACTTTTATTTTGAAGGGTCCAAAATTAACACTCGCCAGTCGCGAGGATTTTCTCCTCTCTGGGGAGTAAAAGTTAAAGGATTAGTCGCCACATGGAGACTAAATGTTTGCGTGAACTTAGTCATGTTTATTAGCGCTTCGTGTGTGTGTTCCTAAATAACACACACTCTTTGACATATTGTAACTTTTTGACAGTTTGTGCGATAAACGTGAATCAGCTGATTCTGACGTGGAGAAATGCAGCTTTTCATATTGGCTTCATTGCAACACATTACTAACAAAGCGTTAAGCCACATTTTTCTGTTTTAGAATCTGCTCAAATTTAGACAATTGCATCGACAGTTGACGAGTTACAAAAGTCAAAATGATGTCAACACTGGAGCTACAGCTCCTATGTTAAAAGGTAAATATCCTGCTTTGATTTTGGATCATAGAAAAGATTTGTAAATAGTTTTTAAATGTTCTAGACTTTTATTGACAGTTACAACGTTTAGTGTCTCAATACATGAAATCCTGGCTGAAAAAGACCCAGATTAATTTGTTAAACCACTTTTGTGAGCTGAACTTTTGAATCCTCGAGGAAGCCGCCTTGGGCGGATATAACCTTAGCACACACCAGCCCCATTCTTTTTGCAGCAGAGGTCAAACATTCTTCCCAGTCACTCATAATATGTCATCCTGGGAGGTTGCTGAAAGACAAATCTTTCTTGGCCGCGTCACCGTTTCTTCTTCATCTTTTCTTTTTTTGTTTTTACAGTTAAAAAAAAAAAAAACTTGGGTGTTGATCCTTAATTTTTCTGTAATAACTCTTGTAAAAAAGTGTTTTGTTTGGTAAATCCTCCTTTTTTATTGCTTACCCTTTTAGAATTTGTTGCTATTCTTTAGATCTGAGCTTCTTTTTAACAACTAAAACCTCAAACATTGAATTGTTTTAAAACTACAGTAAAAACTCAACTTTATTTTATTTGGAATGGGGTATGAAACTGAGGAAAAACTTTTTACATTTATTTCATTGTTTGAGGTGAATTGGATGTACCTAAGCTTTCTGTTAAGTCTGCACTCTGTAAATTTTAATTTTTAATAAAAATGTAAGAGTCTGAGCAAACACTGCAGTGTTCCGTCGCTATTTTGAGGTTCACCTTTCATGGTTTTGCCATGTCACTAATTTTGTTTTTTTCCAGTGCAATTTTGCATGTGTTTTTTTTTTTTTTTTTTTTTACAGTGCACTGTGTTCTCTGATTGGCTGTAAAACCATGTCAACCAAACTCCTTTGTGCCGTGTCTCTTGTACAGAATGAGTTAAGTTTGCCAAAATAACATAAATCTTCAATCGCGATCAGGTTTTTGTTTTCATTCTATAATTCTGGACTTATTTTTGTTTGACGGTTTGAACTCAGAGAATCTAAACGAGAGAGACCAAGAGTAAAAATGTCTGTCTAAAAAAGTGTATAAAGTGTGTAGTGAGGAGCTTTACAGCCTTAAAACATCTGTAATCCTACTTTGCAGATTTCATCTATCGCATTTTTAGGACATTTGATAAAAAAGGAAACCTTAGCTTGTAAAGGTTACCGAATAAATAAAGTACTTTAATTAAAAGAAACTATATTTACTTCTATTAACTGTTAATATTGTTTTTCTGTTTAAAAAAATGACTTCCTGATATTTGGCAAACAGTTGGTAATGTCTTTATTTATCTTTTTTTTTTTTTTTTTCTGGATTTATTCTCTGTAGGAAGTGGATGGTGCCGGTGGAGTTTTTGGCTTAAAAATGTGGATCTACCGTGTTCTGGTGGAGCTAACCCACTGGTCCGACCACGCTGTGCAGACGCTCCACGTCCTGCACACACAAACAGAAGGAGCAGAAGAGGAGGTTTAAGTTGGATTTGGCTTTAACCACACCTTTAAATGAACTGCAATACTAACAGCCCTTTTAATGTATGCAGTAAACATGAATTTTAGCCCAGCCTATACTCAGTGAACACTGTGTGAAAATACTAAATGCACTGCCTAACACTAAGCTTTAATCAATCCACATTAAGAGCTTTTCCCACACTGGTTTTCCGATAAAGTAGTTGCCAGACTGACCTCTGTTTTTGCTTGTGTTCTTAGTGCTGAATCAGTGGGAAACTTGTTAGATTTAAATTATATTCTGTGTGTAATTTATTTACATACCTATGAAAACCTTGTAGCTGCTACTGATAACACTCCAAAATGTACTAACTGCTAGATAAACGCCAAAATACTCCACTGTGACTAACACGCAGCCGACTCTGTATCCACTATTCAGCAGCTCACCTCAGAGTATGTTCGCCATCCCTTCACCCTGCGTGTGGTTTGGATACAGAAGCAACATGCTGCGCTTATCGACGAGTTTTCTCCTGATGTTATACTTGAAGCTGAACTTCTCTGCCTGTTTATTAACCAGTTCTGTTGTTTCCCCTCTCCCCCCAAAAGACAGGAAATGGTTCACTGGATTCAACATAGTTTATTGTGGAATTGTATTCTTTTGCAAAAAATAAAAAAAAGTATTAAACATTTTGAATTACAACCACTTCACTGTGGCTTGATGGAGCTTGTCTGAGTTGAAATGATGTGTTGGAGAATAAAAGATCCAATTGATGTCCTTGTCCTAATGATGGAAGCACTTTTATCTAATTTGAGGGCCCAATGCAACATAAGAAGAGAGCTTTTTCCAGAAAGGTTTTTTGTTTTTAAGAAAAATCTCCAGATGAGATGAGGATGTTAGCCAAATGTACCCATAAACAGACGGTAGTTTGATTGTTTAAAACGTTTATTAAAGTCCTGCTCTGATCATCGTTTGATCTTTTTAAAAATCATTCCTGCTTAAAAATTCAATTTTAAGTTTAATTTTCTGTATATAAGTCGATTGTGGGGGGGGGAAAAACACCATAAAAACATGTTTAAAAACACATTTTTTATTGGAGTGGTTTACTGCAGAAAGCCTCTTTGGAGGAATACAGATGACAAGTTGATGATCAGAATAACCATCCACAACCATAACCAAATGTACTATTTGGTATATAAACAAAAGTGGCTTAAAATGCAGTTGTAGGTGTGACGCAGAATCTCCTACCTTAAGCCACATGCTCTTTGCTCAGCCTCATTCTTTCTGATGCATTCACCTGCATCTTTGTTTTCCTCGTCTGAGCTGGCATGTGGCTCAAAACTGTACGGCTGGACAGCTCCAACATCGCTCGCCACTTTTGTTGTGGAAATGATGCTAGGTTGGGGTTGTGAGGAGCTATAAGCTAGCGGGAGAGTATAAATAAATGGATGTCGGGAAACAGGGGGCGGGATTATTCTCATGAACTGCTGCTTCTCTGCAGAAACTGTCCTACAAAACAATTTAAAATGCTTGCTAATTATTATTAAATTACAGTTGGAAACTCAGAATAAATCAAAACATGATCGGAGTGAGACTTTAGAGCAGACTTCAATGAAGAGAACCAAGGAGGAAGACAAGTCACGTAAAAAGCAAGTATTGGAACTTTTTTTTAAGGAAACATCAGAAATGAAAGGACTGAGATAAGAAAGCCATCATTTGGGAAACACGGAGGAGGCTGGGTTATGATATGGGACTGGCTTTCTGCATCTTCGATAGGTTTATAAATCTTATCAGGTACAATTACATGTCAAAACCATCAAGGTCCTCTGCAGCCAAACATGCTGGACTTGATTTTACTTTCTAAGTAAGTCAACGAATACTTCACAGTGTTGAGATTGAGCAGACTTTTTTCATGTCTTAGTAAAACATAATTGCATAACATCACATTGATCATTTCAATGTTTATTTTAAGACAATTGTTGTTTTTACTCCTGAATGGAATTCTTTGAAGCCTTAATTTAACTAGATAACTGCAATAAACGCGCTGAGCGTAATAAATGTTAAGCGTCAGATGGAGAGTCAGGGGTTTTGCACCCCATTTTACCATCTGTGCCCCCAAGATGTTGTGCACATGCGCCGTGTGCGATCTACCGGAGCGCCAGAGGTAGGGAAGGCAGTCCTAATGGCGGAGAATGTGCGGTCCCCCTTTGACTACCGGGAGCCCCCGACTCTCGACAGCGACGGGGATGGGAGCAAACCGCCGCCGCCGCCTCGAGGGTGAGTGGACCCATCAAAACCGAACCGTTTTTTTGAACCGGATCATTTGAAACGCCTGCGTATAGATGTGGTTGCGCGTCTGTTCAGTTACCGTTCAAAGGCTTTGGTCGCGTTCGTGATTTCGGGTTTATGCTGCAGACGTGGAGCGAATTCTGTGCGTTTGCTGGCTGCAGCTGCTGCAGCCCAGAGGAATCTGCCTCCCAGCCACTGAGCTGGGTTAGAACCAAACGACGAGCCTTTGAATTGTTGCTGTTTTGACGAAGCACAACTCTGCTAGCTACTAGCTAGCTAGCCGCGCTTTAGCATCAAAGCTAGCACCAGTCATCAGCTTGACATCCACAAACACAGCAGTTTCATCAAAAATAAGTCGTGTATGTCGCGACATTTGTCAATAAAGTTTTTTTCTACGTCATTTATATCATAGCTTTCCCCCGCTGCTCAGCCACAGCAGAACAGGACTTGTTCGGCGTTGAGTAAACAAAGTTCCTGCCCATTACCTAAATCCATCCTTTAACAGCAGACCGTGTGACAGACTGAGAGCTGTGTGTCAGTGAGGGGGCTAATGAAGGGCTGGTGGGGAGCATGCTACAGGAAGAGGATACATGGTACAGTCCAGATAGTTTCTCTGAACAGTCAAAGCTAATGACTGTGATAGGCAAACGTCAACAGTGCAAGATAGGGATAAGGTTTTTAAAAGAATCAATTTCAGTGATCTACGATTAAGAAGTGTTTGATCGAATCCATGGTGTTGTTTTCTAGGCTGTAGTTTCTGCAGAGTGGCAGTGGTGTATTTGAAACTCTCCCCCTAAGTTGTGCGGGAAGTAAGCTTCCACTATTTTCCCATGATCCCTTTGTCCCGTATAACTCATTGGCTATATCCGAATTCCCTCCCTACTCCCTAACTACTAAACAAAACTATAGTATGGGACTAAGTAGTGCCCTGGATTTTAAAAGCAATCCAGACACCATGCTCACTCTTTTTTTTGTTTTAAAAATGTCTCATATGTTGTCATAAGGGGCTATATAAATACAATACAATTGAATTGAAAGATCTAGTGACCATCAATGCTCACTGGTTTTTCGCATAGAATTCTGGGAAATTTATAGGGCACTTGATTTTGGAATTGTAGATCCGTGCAGTGCTACATAATGGTGAGCTCACTATATATACAGTGCACTTTGTAGTGAGTTATGAATGAATTCAGCATAGCCAGTTGCCTTTGTTTACACTCTCATGCTAGCTTACCCCTTGTTCTGTCCAATCCAAGGCACGCTAATGTTGGGAGTGATTTTCTTTGTTGTCCGTGGCAGACATGAAATCCTGTCCACCTTTGTCATGGGAGGGATAACACGTCAATGAATGGGTGAGGTCATCTGGACCCCACAAGATAGCACAAGGGTTACAGCTCCTTACAACCCCAAGCTAACACTAGCGGTGCAACAAAAATGGTGAGCAATATCGGAGCTATCCAGCCGTACAGTTTTGATTCAGAAACCAGCTCAGACGAAGAAAACCAAGACACCCAGTGATCTGTTTGTCTGCAAGTGGATGCATCAGAATGGAGCGAACCAGGGAGATTGTGACCTCTCAGTTGTAATTTCTACACAACTACAAGCTTTTTTTAAACTGACTTTTTTTTATCTGCTCCTGATTTACCACAATTTGAATAAAGACATATTCAGAAATGCACTATTAATCTTAATTTTCTCGAGATATGTCCTCCATCATCAGAAAAATGCCACAAAAACATGCTAAAAACACAATTTTCATTAAAGTGGGTCTTTAAATCATAAACACGTGGGTCTAAATGAAATTAATTCAGTATTTAGGAAGTGATTGTGAGAAGAAAAGGTTACTGAAAGTGCTTTTAAACATTGGAGTTGTAATTTAAGCAGATATTTGAAATATTTATTTGATTTTTTTTTATTATGCCACAGTGATCTGTCCAATATGTAAAAATTACAGACCATTGAATTTGAAAAAAGAGGTTACCAAGCATGCAGCGTAAACTTTTTTTTTTCTTGTCATTTATATGCTGTTTTAATAGTTTTCTTTTTAAAAGTGATAGTATGTGTGACAAGGAAACCAATGTTTTTGTACATTTACTGGTATATAAACTTCTGCTTGAGTCACATTTAAAACTGCTGATCATTTCGTGCTTTTGGAATATTTCTTAAAAAAAGAGAGAAAAATAACTGACTGTATGATATCAATTGTCTCAAAAGTGTTGGCAAAAATGTTTCATACTATGAGTATTCAGCAGTCAAAGGGTTGAGACACTTTTTTTAACTAAAGGTAATTGAGGTGTTTGGCGTGCTTTAGGTCCATCTTTAAGAGAAGACACTGAAAACAGTCGCTTGATTTGTTGTATTAAAGCTCAATAATGGCTTTGAGAGCAGAGGAGAAATGTTTATCTGATTATGTCACATTTCTCAAGAAAGGATGAAACTGATGATCATTTCATGTCCTTTAAATGTTAGAAGTTGAACTGCTTTTTCTTTTTTTCCGCTGCACTTTCTCTTTCCTCAGACATGGGAGCCATTTTTTCCCTGATGATGATGATATGAACAGACAGAGCTGGGATCTCACTTTTTTGCATGCAGGAGCCCTTGAGCCTTGTTTTTCTTTTCCGAATGCTTCTTTTGTTTTTACAGCCGTGTTTGTGGGAGAAAGAGGAAGGGGACACCCATGAAGGTGTGCGACCGCGCATACGTAACAGAGGATGAGGAGGAGGAGAGCATGTCGGAGCACAGCTACAGTCCTGGTACGTCTGTACACTTCTACTGACGCTGTGGTACTAAATCTCACTCTAAACCTGTGGCTGAGAAAGACCTTCATATTTTACTTTTACCAAGGTGATGGACAGTACCCAGAAGGTGCAGAAGATCGGCTTCCCCCACCTGACAGTCCCTACTACCTCCCTGATCCCACTCAGCTCTGGTGAGCAGAACCTGCTGCAGTTTGCTTTCTCATATGCGTGTGTGTTCTTTTAAAAAATAAAAAGATAATGAAGCCGTTGTGAAAAAGTCACAGTGATGCTAAATGTAGCAACTTTTCAAACTTAAATCCTGTTCAAAAACCTTCAACTGTTTGCAAATGTACTTTTTCTGTCAGTATTGAAACTTTCTGTGACTTTTGACGACAAACCATTGACTGTATATGAGAACTGGACTGCGTGAGTGTGATGTCACCCATAGAAAATGACTTACCTTTGGCTCCAACCAAATGAAGACAATTCAGTCTCCATTTTTTTCAATATGAGCGTCACCATGTTCAATTCAAAGCAGAGTGCTGGGAAAATAAAATCCCAATTCTTCCCAAAGATAAATCTTCTTAAACAGCAAGTTTGAATTTATTGATAAAATGGATTTATTGCCCAGCCCTAGTGGAGCAGCAACAAAGATAGACCTGGAGTTACGGCCACTCAATCAATGAATAAAATCAAGCGGACAGAAAGCTTTTTCAGGACTTTGAAAGCTAAAGCCACTAATTCTGTGGGAATCCTCAATTTTCAAAATAAAATGCCACTTGTGATCTTACAAGTTTTTGCCAAATAATCAGCTTTTGTGTCATGCCCAACGACCCGCAAACAGAACGAATCCACTCTGCTTATGCTATGTTATGAGTGTTGTGCTATGTTATGCTATGCTATGAGTTTAAAGCTGCAGCCAGACCAGAAGTTACTCAGTCTGTGCCCAGAAACGTGAGGAACCCTTACTGACCTAATAATTATTTAAAAAAAAAAAGAAGAAACCAAAAGCAGAATCTTAAGGTAGATGTTGGCAACAGGATGTTAGATTCTGTAAATGCAAAACTAAATAAAGAAAACCAAGACACTGACAAACCCTCCGAAATAAAAAAAAATGTAAATGTGCATAAATGTGTCCAAAAAATTGTTAAAACATAGGATTTTATGTGTCGTAAAAGTGTCTATATAATAAGTGTCGCTCATATTTTTCTGAGGAATTTCAGTTATCTATTAAAGCACGTTACTAAAAAACTGTAGACTTTTTTTTAGCTTTATTAGATGTAAATTTAATTTAAATGTAAGATTTGTGGAAATGAAATCAGACTCTGCAAAAATCAAAACCTGTAGGTGGCCTTATTCCCTAATCAGTAATGAAGACTGGCTGATAAAATTCAAACTGTTGCATTTGCAACTTCAGGAACGAGACTGATCGTGTCAGTTTGTGCTTTTCAGCGTGCCAGAGCTGGGGGACGAGGAGGCGAGCAGCGTTCGAGGACCCGTGCTTTTCCACCCGCCTCCCAACTGCCGGATACGAGAAGTCCACTGTGGGACCCAGGTTCGCCTGGTCGTCATAGCAATCCGAGACATCGCAAAAGGGGAGGAAATCACGGTGGACTACAGCCTCACGGAATGGGGGGAGAATGCATTGGTGAGCTTTAATTTTTTTTAAAAAACGTAGCTTAAAGACTTAACAAGTCTTGGCTTGATGCGGTTTTGTTTTATTTTGAAACATTTCTGCAAACAGGAAGATGAGGCTGGCCCCCACCCACTTTCCCTCTCAGTCTCTGATTACCTCACCCCTTCCTGGTCATTGTCCCCCTCATCCTCGCCACTGACCCACTCGGAGCCTAGTGACTCAGACCATGAAGAAGACGAAGAGGAGGAGGACGATGATGACGACGACGACGACGATGAGGAGGAAGACATTGAGGAGATGCGGGGGCGCATACTTCGCCGCCGGAAGAAGCGCAAAATCCCCACAGCAATGAACTCCAAAAAGAAGAGCGGGCACTCGGCCCCCAGGGGGCCGGGCCGCCCCTGCTCCTCCTTTACTCACCCAGCATCTGTGGCGCCCCCAGCTGGATCCCAGCCCCCCCTTAACAGCCTCACGCCCCCGACTACAAATATCAACAACAACATCAGCATAAACATCGGCAGCTCCGGTGGAGCGGCGGTTAGCCGGCGGCAGCACTGCCCGTACTGCGGGCGCCACTATCGCTCTTTGGCGCGACATCTAGAGAAGTACCACGCAAACCAGCCTGAGGTCCGGACCGCCATGGAGCTGGCACACCTCCACTCGCACAGCTCCTCCTCAAACGGCAGCGCCCCCCACCCCTTATCGGCCTCCGCGTCCCACAGCCACTCCTTCGCCGTGCCGCAGCCATCACCCTCCAACTCCACCCCTCCCTCCTTGTTCCAGACTGAGTCGCCAGCTTCCCGCTTGGGTGCCGGGAACGTTTCCTTCTCCCTGTCGCTTTCACCGCCCTCCTCAAATCATCCTGCTGCTGCTAAGAAAGGCTGCAGCTTACCGCCGCCTGCTGCCAAACTCTCCACGCCCTCCATGGCGTCCCGGGTCAAGAGTCCATCTCCTCCTCTTCCTCCTCCTCCAGCATCCACGCCTAGAAGAGGTCGGAGGTTGAAGAGGGAAAACGAGGAGCAGCAGCAGGTGGAGGTGGACAGTAGAAATCAAGAAGAGCTGCGCCCGCCTCCAACGCCAGAGCCGGATGTGGATCCAGATGAAGATCTGGAGTTGAGCGGTGAAGGGGAAGACGATGCTCCGGAGAAGAATGGAGAACTCGTGAGGTGTGGTTCCATTCCTTTCAGACCCATTTCTGAAGCTCACATTTAACTTTTTTTTCCGCTGAAGTTGAATGTTTTTCCTGTTTTTATTTTCCAGCTCCCACAGACAACACGTGAGTCCTCTCCTGTCGTCCCTGTCCTGTTTGGTCCTCCACCTCCGCCACCAGCAGCACTCCTCTTTCCTCTCCCTAACCTGTTCTCCTCACTCTGCTGAGGCTTGGCGCCTGCTCTGCCACGCCAGCCTGTCCCTGCTCATCCTCTACAACCGACATCGGGAGTGTGAGGTGGCAAAGCTTTCCATCCAGGACTACCGGAACCGGATCATCCCTCAGTCCAACTCCAGTGCCGGCTCTCCCTCCAGCATGGAGGCTTTCCTGTCGCCTTTTGAGCGTCAGGTGCTGTGCCACCTCCCCCGAGCGGGTGTGTTGGGCAAGCGCGGTCGCGTCCAGCCACTCATTCTCCCTCCCCACTGTGAATCCTGCATAGAACTTCTGCTGCGAACCAGCCCCAACGTCGGCGTGGACCCCGAAAGCCCCTACGTCTTCTCCCGGCCCTACCACTCCCCCGCCACCCCCCTTCGAGGCACAGACCTGCTCAGAAACCTGGCTCGAGCCAGCGGGGCCAAAAACCCCGGAGTTATAACGGGAACGCGCGTGCGGCGGCAGGTGGCCATCCTCACCCAGCTGCTACTGCTGGAGGAGGGCGACAGCCAGTGCGGCGCCATCAAGCGTTTGGAGGACTTCCTGGAGCGGGAGTATCACGTGACGCAGAGCTGCTCGGCCATCACGCGGGACCCGGCGCTGATCGGCCGCGTGGGCCGCGTGGTTCTTTACGGAGAGAGGGAGGGGGTGCTGTTCAGGGGGATGAGCCTGCAGGACATCTGCCTGGAGTTAGACGGTAAGAAATCCAAGAAACTTCTGTATGAAAATGAATTTTTATTTCTAAACTTGGACTTTATTTCCCCGACAGAGATTCACGATAAATGTTTGAAGGAAAAGTAGACGATCTGTGTTCAAATAGAAATTAAAATTAAGGATTTTGCTGTTTTTAATTCATTATTTAATTTAAAAAACAAACATAGAACTCTTAATACTCTCAACATGTTTTAATGTTTGAAAGTTTTTTCTAAATTAACAAGATTTATGAAGGAGGCGATATTTAATGCATCTTTTATTGTAGTTCCAGTAAATTAAGATTTGTTCCTTAATTAAAATAACCTTTCCCTCTTCTTTATTCTCATTATTTGGTCATTTCTTCTACTTTTTCGTATTAATTTGAATCCTAACTTAAGAATTCCCTATTTTTCATTGCACAGTTTCGGTCTTTGTTTCTAACATTTCAGTAAAGAGTTAAACCCAAAAACAATGCAGTCTTAAAAACAAATGACATATATTTGATAGAAAAAGTCTAGTTTCTGTTTTCTTAAAATCTCCAGTCAGCTGTTTTTAGTTTTGTTTGTTTGTTTAAGACTTTAAAACAACAGCCAAGAGCTAATTTGGACAAGAACAGGATATTTTAAAGGATTGAAAAGTTGAAAACTTTTTCCACAAGTTGATGACATTTTCTTTGGTCAGAACAGATCAGACTGAGGGTTTGTACACTTTTATAGCTAGAAACAGAAAGAGGAGCAGCATTTAACCTCCAACTCTCTGAATTTCTTCTCCAGTCATGTCCGGCAACTCGGCAGATTCCTTTTCAGAAGATTCTGAGGGGGAGGAGGACAAAGAGGAAGTCAAAGTCAAAACTGAAGTTTTGGAGAAGAAGAAAGGACCCGGGCGACCTCCACGAAAGAAGAAACCGCCCAATCCTCCACCAGTCGCCAGCCCACCTGTAGCTAACGCCAATAAGAGGAGATGCACGCCACCCAAATCAGGTCAAAGTCAATTCAGATCTTTACAAGCGTTGCTTTTGGTTCAACGCTTTGTATTCATCTGCTCTTGCTTTTGGAATCTTGCTGCAGGAAAGCGCGGGGTGCTGAAGCGCCCGTGGTCGGAAGCAGAGCGCGTGGCGGTGGAAACTCACCTAAAGAGAAACCTCCTAGAGCTGCGTGTCCCCGCCAAAGCAGACTGTGAACGCTGTTTGGAACTGTGCCCCCTGCTGGTGAGCAACCACAGGGACTGGAGAGCCATCAAGTTTTATGTGCACAACCGCATCCAGCTGCTGAAGAAGCAGGGGCGGAGAGAAAGCGCCGCCGCTGTCAACTAGAACACGGGCACCCTACAGTGTGTAAACCACCAGCAGTCCCAGGGAAGAGAAGAAAAACTGGTTACAAGCATGAAGACTTCAGTGTCCGTCGCGGCTGCAGCTCCTGAGGAGCGTGTTTGGAAAACAGACTGAAGAAGATTCTGTCTGTTTTTTAGGGCGTCCTCACATGAAGCAATCCCTACGGTTTGTTTGACTACTGTGATTATTTTATTTGTATTTTTTTAACCGAAACGTAAAAGAACGAAGAGGAAGGCTGCAGCGTCGCTTTGGAATCGTCTTATGGATCTGATTAGTCTTTAAATGAGTCATGCTACGTACACACGCGTACACACACGCTGAGCGCGGGTTCCTGAACGGGCTTTTACCATATGGTGTCCTTACTGGACTGTCATTACCCCATGCTAATGCACGTACTCACAGCTGGAAGAGGCTTGGTGTCATTCCTGCTCCAGCTGTTGGCACTTTAATGAATTAAAAAGGACGCTACCCATCTGTCTCGACCAAATCTAAGTCCCAAATTTACAGTTTCTGAGTTACAGTTTCTATAGCAACCACCCACGCCGATCAGGTGTGAGCTTGTTGGAATATTTGATGGAATAATTGGTATCTCCATGACAGTTTCATCCTGGGAAGCGCGAACAAGCCCTCGTCTCCGTTTATCAGCTCATGCCTATAAAAGAACCTGCTTTTTTTGAGTTTGGAATATTGGCGTCCACACTGCATGAAGTACCAGAAGGACCACAATGGTGCTCCAGCTCAGAAGAACCATGCGAGTACACTCCTAAAGATACTTTTAGAACCATTTTTCTGTGAATTCCGAGCCGGTGAAGCTTTCTTTTTCTTCTTCTAAGGCGATGTTTACTTGTAGCTGTTTGGAGGACGGCTCTGTGGAACAGCTGAAGGCTGCAGACCAAAGCCGACTGTGGAAAGGAAAGCCTCACATGAACCTGTACAGTTCTGCCTCCTACTGACTCTCTGCTCCCAGCTGAGTGTGTTTTAAAGTATTCAGACCATGATGCACCTGTCAAGTGTTTCTCGCATACCTCTGTATCATGATCATAGGTTAGCGTTCCGGCACGGCTACTTGAATTTCCTTCTACCATAAACTTGTTTTGTTTGGAAGTTATTGTATTTCTAAATCAACATATGGTATTATTGACTGTAAATACCTATTAAAGTATACAGTAGTGATTACAAAGTCAGTAATGTGTCATGATGTACATATTGTGAATACTACTTGTACTTATTAAAGTGTATGACCTTTTGTTGTGTTTTTCTAAAAAGACAAAAGAAATACTGAAAACGGATTTTTGATTTGTTCTTCATAAAAACTGGAAACAAAACTTTAAATGTAGAAGTTACAGTTGTCTGTGAAGAAATAATTGAAATAAACACAAAAGCTTTGACGTTGGAGTTTTCCAAAAGACAACTTCATTTAAAAAAGGCATTTTTTATTATTTGTTGTAGTGAAAAACTTTCTAAATGGAATAATTTCACATTCTATTAATAATGAAAGAGCCAAATTTGTCTAAATTACAAGTTTTGTTTAAAACAAAAAGTCACATTTGTATCTGCAAAACAGCGCAAACAAAACTACATCCACTTTTAAATGGGCCTTCTATCTACTACTTCAGTCAAACAATAAAACAGTCGCGTATAAATAACAGCAGTGATGAAATAAGGATTTTTTTTTTCTGGTAGTCTTTTTGTAAAAGAAGAATATAACATTGGCTTATTTCCTGGAATACATAAATAAAACAGCTGCATTCACTGCATAGTGTTGATGCATTCCTATCTATGAAGCAGTCATCCATAACATCAACTAACACATTCCTTCAGTTTGATGTATCAGAAACCTGCACTTTAGAGAACTCTGTTGATGCACTGATTTTTGTTTTTAATCTCAGAGGATTTACAACAGAGGCTTGCTGATTCTCAGGAGTCTGAAATGAGAAATAGAAAAAAAGCTTCTGGAAGTCAAAGAACTCAGATCTGTCTTCACTAGGGCGGTTTATTAGACAAGGTCAGAGCTTCATGTACAAAGTTCATTTTTCAAAGTATTACAGGCAAAAGTGTATTTTTTCTCTGACACCAACATCCTAGTTCGTCCTGACAAAACCAGAACCTTCCAGATCCTAGAAATCTAATTGTTACCATTTGTTCATATTTCACTGATGCAATCTGACGTCAATCTGAAAAATACACATTTACAAACACGAGCCTTGATATAGAAGACTGTAGAAGGAATGTTTAGCTGCATTGAATTTGTCAAAGTACAAATATGTTCTGTTCTCTGCATGTGACAAACTAGCTGCTTCTGTTCAGAAATATTTCACGGACTTTAAAAAATTATAAACATATTCACTTATATAACTAATAAAATCCCAAGAATGTTACTATCTGCTTGTGTTTGTCTTAATAAGATATGAATACTGTATTTAATGTTGTACATTAAGCTTAAAATTAGTGTTAAAAAGAATAAAGATATAAAAACAATCTGCACAAACATTTAAAAAACACAGCAATTATTTAAAAACCCAGAATATGGAAAAGTCAAGAATTTCATCTTTCTCAGACTTGAAGCTTCTTTGACAGAATCTGCAGCTGAAGTTCCAAGTCCTGGAGGTTTTGCTAAACCTGATCCTTTAGATCCTTAAACAGATTCCTGAAGCTTCATGCTTTTCAGGAGGAGCTGCAGCTGAAGTTTCTACACTTTGAACCTGTTCTAAAGGATCAGCTGATGCTTTTGTATGATATGTTGCTTTAGCTATAGATCTTCACTTTCATCTTCTTCCTGTGGAGAAGCTTCTCTGTGAGGACCTACATTTTTTATAACAAGAACGTGTTCTGAACAATCTGTTCCCACAGCTGTGGATCCTTCATCAGAACCTGAAGGAGCTTGAAGTCCTTCAGGAGGAGCTGCAGCTGAACTTTGAACGTGTTCTAAAGGACCTGCTGCTTCAGCTAGAGATCCTTCAGCTTCTTTTGGAGAACTAGCTTCCCTGTGATTACCTGGATCTACATCCTGACTCTCCTCCACTCTTTGTAAAATCTTCATAGGTACCATGTCACCTTTTCCAGGGTTGAACAATGGAAAGACTTGTCCTTTAAATTCAGCCGTCAGTGATCCGATTAAACTTTTACGATCCACATCATAAAAAGAGAGTTCTCCCTTTTCATAATCCAGATACACACCCACTATTTGTGGTCTGGAGTGAACAGGCAGACACACCTGTGGTACGGTGCTGAACTGAAGAAGATCTTTATCAGGAGAAGAAGACAGGAACCAGAAACCATTTGTTGCATCTGGATAGAAGTCTTCTCTTTGAGGGATTTCAGGTGAACTTGTGACTCCGATCCACCAGGACCGTTTGACAGGAACATTTGGAAGAAACAAAGAAACCTCCCAGTAATGTTTTCCCTGAGTGAAGCCTGGTGTCCCTTTGATAGCTGTGATACAAGTAACTCTTTCTCCATCTTGTATTCCCGGTTTGTCTCTCAGGATACAGCCTTTTATTGTGAGAAATTGATTTGTGTTCTCCAGTTGAATATTTACTGTTGACAAAAAAACTAAAGTTAAAAAGAATCAAAAGTCCCAACAAAAGAACTATTTTTATCAAATGAAAGTGTTACCATAATCCTGTGAGGCAGATAACAGATCTGTTGGCGGCGACGCCTCTGTGAGGAAGAACAGATAAAAAACACCAGTAAATGCAGGTTTTGGTTTGTTTTGGTTTTTTCTCAAAATAGATTTTTATTTCACCTTTAGGCAAAAGTGGCTCATTCTCTGAGGGAAACACAAAGAAAGTGTAAAGTTAGTTGTATCAAGGCGGAATATAGTTTTTTTAAACATGATCTCTAATTTCTAGAAAAGCTTCAACCTTCAGTTGTCAGGGTTCAACCATCCAGTACCACCTTCAACCACCAGAGAGAGCCCTCGCCTGAGTACTGGTCTGCTCTGCTCCTTTCCTCACTCCAACTCCCATCAGTCACTGCTCTCCCAGTCACTTCCTCACCAGCTGCTTCACATCATCCTCATCAGCTTCATCTAATATATTCTCTGAACCCTGCTCGATGCGAGGTATTGTTTTTCTGCATTCAGTTCTGAGTGGTTCTCTTTTGTTTTGCCTGTTAGTGTTTTGACCTTTGCCTGTTCCTCAACTCCCTTTTTAAATAAATAATATATAAATAAATAATACAAATGTAAAAATGTATGAAATCAATTGACTTATTTTAATGTAAAAACATTCAGAAAGTCAGATTCAATGGTAACAGTTGAAATCTGAGTCCTTAAAAGATGCAACAATTGTTACGGTCACTCCTGTGGATATCAACTTCTTTCTAAAGTCCAGGACGAATGGATGAAGAGGTTCTCTGTCATCTTAGGCTGTTACCCATCAGAGAATCACACACTCACTGGTTACTTTATCAGGTATACTTTGCTAGTACCGGGTTGGACCTCCTTTTTCCTTCAGAACTGTCTTAATCCTTGATGGCAAAGATTCAACAAGGTTCTGGAAACATTCCTCAGAGAGTTTGGTCCATGTTGATGGGATAGCATCACACAGTTGCTGCAGATTTATCAGCTGCACATCCATGATGTTCTGTTGGGTTGAGATCTGGTGACCGTGGAGGTCGTTTGAGTGCAGTGAACTCATTATTATGGTCAAGAAACCACTGACCGTTCTCTGTAAACCCTAGAGATGGTTGTGGGTGAAAATCCCAGCAGATCAGCAGTTTCTGAAATACTCAGACCAGCCTGTCTGATACCAACGACCACGTCACGTTTAAAGTCATTTCAATCCTCTTTCCTCTCCATTCTGATGCTCAGTTTAACTGCCGCAGATTGTCATGACCATGTCTACGTGTCTAAATGCATTGAGTTGCGGCAATGTGATTGGCTGATTAGAAATTTGCGTTAACAAGCGGTTTGGACAGGTGTGCCTAGTAAAGTGGCCGGCCAGTGTAGTTATTCAAGTAGTTTTTGCATTAGAATACACTTTTAAGAATCCTCTTAGGCAATTCTATGACAGGACTAATGTGGGAGCTGGGGTCAATGGGACAAATGAGCAAAAAATGAGCATCACCACCATCTAATACTATCACTCATTATCAACCAATACTAACTATTACCAGCCCCATGGTTGAAGCATTTTAAAAGGTCAGAGGGATATGACACCCCAAACTCTTATCACATGTAGACTTGCCTCCCCTGATATTCTAGCTGCACCCCATAGTGGGGCTGGATGAATATGAATCAGGGCGTGATCGACCATAAAGAAGCCTGTGATCACCCCTGTCTCAAATAAAATGGAGGAGGAGCAAAGAGGTTCAGAAGTGACAGTCCTACCGTCTGTTGGATCTTCTCCTGGATTCTTTCCTAGAAAAAAGAGAGATTCCAAAGTCTGTCTGCAGTTCATAACTGTATTTGTTACACATCGGTTTTGCAAAGAGTTTAGCAATCAAATAAATCATCATGTAGTAACTAAACTGTTGACATTTGATCTTTCACTAAAATAAAGAGAAAAATGAATTCTTATCTTCATCAGATTTAGAGGATTTCTTTACTGAAATACAAAAAAATTGTGAAATTAACTTTTCAGTAGAAATAAATCCCTTTCTTAACCACTATCTGATTTGATCCACACATTTTTAACACCATGTAACTGTATTATAAATAATTCATAATTATTAACAAATGTTATATTTTTCAATACAGCCAGTAGTCATTTAAGAATATGGATCATAATCAATGAGATTCTCATCATAATATTTTGAAAACTAGTGAAACTTTCTTCCCGCCAAAAGTGTTTTTGAGATTTCATGGAGGCAGCCATTTAAAAATGAGCAGGAAAAGCCCTTCTACTGCCTCTAGTGGAATGATGATGAACTACAGGTCACAAAACATGGACTGAGGTTTAAACAATGGGTTCCTAAGAATACACTCAGATGAAAACGATGCTTTTGGGGTTTTTTAAGTGTTCTTGTGGCATTTTTTTAAAGATGGAGGACATATATAAATACAATTATGCTTAAAGTTGCAGTTCGGACAGGTTGGGGGTGTGAGAGGCTGTAAGCTAGAGGGAGCGAGCATAAATAAAGAGCTCTCAGCAACAAGGAGGGGGAGTGGGAGCGGGGTTGCTCCGTGGAAACTGCCCCACCCACAACTTAGAGGTGAATTTGCCGTTCTGCAGGAACTATGTCCTAGAAAATGACACAGGCTTTTTGATTTAGGCTAAAAATGACACAATCATACTTAAAACACCACAGGGAACGCTTTCCAAATACAGCAGAAGACAATTGGTGTGAGACTTTAAGGAAAGGTTTGATCATGCTTATGAAACAGGGTCTCAGAAATGTTTATATTAAATATGATACAAATGCTTTTATCCAAACAGTTTCAGTGTCTCTACGGCTTTGTTTCCAGAAAAAAACACTACTTTTAGTCCAGTGACTTTCAGGGAACTCAAGATCATTTGCTGCATTTTACCACGAGTTCTTAATAAAATGCAGAGATTGAAGATCTAGAACTCATGATGGAAAGTTTCAAAGTTCAGTTAATGTTTTATCAGTTAAACATGAAAGAAGATTCAGATCAAATACCAGTTGTACAAGTGGTAAAAGGTTTTTTTTTTTTAATAGAAGAGCAAAGACTATGAAGTTCTGAAAATCAAAACATTTCATTGCTTTCAATGTTTCTGCAGACACAATGAATCCAAGATTTTACCTTGCCAATATTTCTTTTCCAGGCGGAGTCTGACTGCGAGGCCTTTTGTGTTGGGAAGACCAACTGAGCAGGAAACCTCTGATGAAGCAGAAACCAGAATCCAACTGTGGACTCGCATGAGTCCAGAGGAGTCTCTGAAAAACCTCTCTCTGTTTTTGTTTTGATCTGGTGACCAGCGCAGTTCAGGCTGAGGAAACCAGCCTTCAGATTCACAGCTCACATTCACCGTGTTATCTTCTCTCCACACCGCAGACAGAACAGAGAGGCTTCCTGTTTCTGTGAAGGGATTGGACGGAGAAGATGATGCTTTCTTCCAAAAGATGCCGTTTGATTTTCTGTCTATCATCATTCCCACCTGTCACATAGAGATCCATACTTCCACTGTCGTGTTCCTGCAGGCTGCTGACGTAACACGTGTATTTCCCTTCATCTTTAATCGTAACATTTGTCAGCGTCAAGGTCACGTCGCCAGTTTTCAGGCCTCCAGACGCTCAGTCCTTTCTGTCAAATGAGACTCGCCCGACAAATGAAGCTTCCATGGGTACCGTTTGTCCTGGCTTGTAAAAAATGGCCGGATTATCAAAATTCTCCTCACGATACCAGCGGATCTCCAGATTCTCAGTGTTTTGGGCTGGACTGAGCCAGCAGGGCATGAGGACTGCTTGGCCGCGCTGCACCGACTTGGAATCTCCAACAGAAACCGTAAAACTATCTGAAACTTCAACAAAAACATCAAAACAGTCAATACTTCAACTCTTACTTACCAATAAGTGTTGTTTTTGTCCTACAGGTTCGCTGAGTGGTGCGTGCCCCATACCGATTTTCCCACATTTTTTACAGTCATATCCATAAGGCATAATTTTTGCAGAAACTGTTTTAAAAGGGTACTTTTTTGTTGATACCAGATAATTTTTTAAAAAACTATTTCTACTGTGGAAACATTCTGGATGAATTGCAGTCTTCATATAAACAGTGTGTATAAATATACATAAGAGCAGTCTGCAATTTGATATAGAAAGTGAAAAATCTAATCATTATCATCTAGTTTAATTGCATAGCTGTGTAGCTAAATCATTGCAATTTCTTGTGGAAAAAAAACAGGTGGTATCATGGACAGCTCAGATTTTTTGGTTTGGACCCATTTAGAGGAGGGACAATGATTTTGTTTGTAAAATAATTTTCCTGATTTATCTATATTTTATTGTTGTTATTAATTATTTATAAATTAAGCAGAAATATGCACTTTTTTAACACAAATAAACCTAAAAATTCATAAAAACGAATGTGTCACCCCAAAAGAGAAAACAAAAGCCGGGCTTTTATTTTGTTAGTTTCTTTTTCTGTATCTCTCACCAGGAGCAGAGCTGCATGATGAAGCAACAAGCAGCAAAACCATCCAACAGAATATCCGTCTGTCTGTAATGTGAGAGAGAATATTAAGATAGAAAACCCCAAATATGCCTCAAATACAATCAAATACAACCGCCACCAAAGTAAGAACAGGGTGCAAAAACATTTACATGCAGAATAATAGAACATCAGGTGGAATCAAATCCTGGCTTACCCATGCTGCCACGGACAAAAGCACCTTTACCAGCGTCGAGTGCGTTATTCCACCTCCTTACTGACCTTCACGTTCAAGATCTAACTGCTGGGAGTGAAGGTAATGCAAAGATTCACTTTCGCTTTGACTCTTTTTTTTAGACAGTGGAGTTGGATTCTGGGTAATTGAGTTAATATTTTAAGCTGCCACGAATGAAGCAACATCTATTATGGCAATAATGAAAATGTATGGCCAAAAAATTTTTTTTTTAACTAATTGGGTAAGTCACAATAGACATAACTTTTATTTGATTATTATTTAACAAGATATTTAAATTAAATTTGACGCATATCGGCATTTTTTTTAATCCGACCGGCCGAGATGAAGAAATTTAAAGCTGGAGAGTGAGAGGAAAAGTTTTCATGTGCGAGAAGCTCCGGACAGAAAACAAATGTCAAAGGGAAAGGCAGAAAGCTCTTCTGTAATTGTAATAAACATCCCGGTACTCTGCACTAGAGGACGACATTTTTGTCGGTATTCCCGCGGGATGGGCCATTGGTCTCTGCCATTGGTCACGTGACCGGGACGGGAGCCGGAGCCAACTATTTCAAGTCGCGAATGAAAAAACTGTTTTCAGGGTTTCTCTTCAGAGTGAACGACAACCGTGGCTCCTTCCTAAAGCAACAAAAAACGTCTCCCTCTTTCCTTTTTCTCTTCAAGCCGCACGTGATAAATCAAAACAGACGTGCTTTCGCATCCGGTTCGCGCGAGCGGGGTAGTGTTTGCCCTATAGCAAGCAAAAGAGGTCAAAAATCTTGCGCTGAGGGAAGGCATGCGCCATGAACTGCAGCACATGAACGAGTATGACGAAGGAACAGCAATAAACTTCAGAAACACTGAAACGTAGAGAAAATGAGTGACAGCAGTGTTATTGTGTTACTGATAACACAAAGCAAGAGTGTACAGTCAGCAGGAAAGTCATTTCATCTAAAACAGGCTCCACAACCAACCTGTACAGACCCCTGAGAAGTGAGAGAATCTTCTTCAAAACTGGATTTCTAAATGCAAACCTTTATTGTGAATGGCATTTTTTTCTTGTTTTGCACATTTTAATTTGTATTTTGTGTTGTGGTTGCATTGTTGTTTCACTTCAGATTTGTTTAAAAGGAAAAAACTAAAACCGTTTGAATTGTAAATACTTGTTTTTGTTTATCATTTATTTTGTACATTTTATCTGGAAGGAGTAATAACAGCAGATGTATATTATAAACAATATGAATAAAACACTTTTTTTACATTAGTTATTAATGTTGTGCATCATTTTATATAGCTGTTGAAAATAAATTAAATAAAGCAACAAAGAAACCTAAAGAGCTGTTTGGAAGCCGAAAGAGCTTTTTAGTGAGCCGATCCCAAAGAGCCGGTTCTCTAAGAAGAATCAGAGATCCCATCACTACAATCAATGAGAACAAAGCAAAAAAGTAAAGGCTGAGCCATTTTGTAGTTTTCTTATAATTTGCCTACAATGTAACTCATTTGAAACTATGACATTACCCAGAAGCCTTCAGTGTTCCTAGTCACAGTTTCCTGCTTAATTTTAAGTGCAGCAATTGTATATCGATGGCAGTGATGAAGAGAATTACAACCATTGCGAGTTTGATGACAGAAAAAATGACATCCAGAGAAGAGTAAAAATGAAAGACTTCTGTTAAGTTGTATTTTTTCAGGAGGCTGGAATAACAACCCCACTGCAGGGCAGTTCCAGGGCATTTTCCGGCTCTGGTGTCTCACCAAGTGGATCAGGAAACGTGCAGCACAAGACGAGACTGTCTACCTCTCAGCTGCAGACATGCACTCATTCCCTATTCACATGTATTCCTGCATTGATGTGAACACAGCTACCTGCCCGCCTGCTTTGGTGGTCTTGTAGATAATTTTCTGTCTGCTTCACCTGAAGGAACAATGGCGGGCTGGTGGTCCCTCAGGGATTACAGTGAAGGTGGTCAGAGCAGCGGAACGTATGATGCATCAGAACTCTACAGAGAAAGGTGTCAGCTTGACAGTTTTTTAGGTTGAGATGAAATTGTTCCATAAAATAAGGTTGCAACACATGACAAAATAAACTGCCCTGGAGTTCAGAGTGCCATCACATGCAAGAGGCTGTTAGTTTTTAGGATTTTAGTTGTGATATTTTGTTGTCATCTAAATATTTCAGCTTAGATAGATCTGGAAATGTCTTTTTTTAAAATCTTGTTTTCAGCAGGAGAACATGTCTTTGTAGGACTAATAAAGTTGTTCTATTTATGTATATGTTTCAGTTATTATTAGGTCATGTTTTAAAAAAGTTAAGGGAGAAATTATTTTTGTTTATTAAAATAAAAAAACATTTTTTAACAGACACTAAATGTCTGGTTTTATAACAAGTTATTTTAATATTTTTTCTCACAGTTATATCTTAGTTTTTTTCCGTGAATGCTTTCAATGTATTTAGTTATTAATGTTTTGATCAATTAAAAAAAATATATTTTTTATTAAAATGTATTCATTCATTTTATTAAGATAACACATTTTTCTTGTAAATGGTTTTTGGCTCTCCGGCACCACAGAAAAAGAGAGAAAACAGGAAATAATAATAATTAAAATGAACTGTCAAACTTGTTTTGCTTTTTAAATTAATTCTTCTTTTATTAACATCCCAATATACACGTCAGATTATGTCAAAAATATAATAATACTTTTTTGTTATAAGTACACCTTCCTCATTAGAAACAACAGCCCTGAGTGCGCACCTAGACCTCTTCGAGATGGGGGCGTCACCTCCCATCGACGGCGACAGTCCATAAGGCGTCTATCTTCTCCTATCCAGTGCGAGAGCTCTGCTTTCCGGGAACATTTTTCAAAATAAAATTCCACCATTAATATAATTCTATATCGGAGAGAAAAAAACAAAACAAACGGAATTTATGATGTGTCCTAAAATGTTATAAAATTGAGTCACCCCTTTATTTGGACTTTCCTTGATCAAGTGTGTTGAAAGTCGACGTCGTTATTTCCCATTTTTTGTTTGGGGATTTTATTCTAAAAGTCCCAACAGGATGCTACATATTAGCTAGTTAAATTGAAAGTTCAGTAGCTGGTGTCATAGTCCAGTTTAGTCAGGTTCAGTGTTGCGTACCAAGCTTTAATCGTTTGGGCATGGTTTAGGAGCTTCTGTGGAACATTATGTGTGTCGTCAATCAGGCTGTCGAAAATGAGAAGGTGGGAAAAGCGACTTCGAGCTGCTAGCCTCAGTTTACTTCCTGAATATACATGGAAGAACTCCTGACTGTTTAGTTCACTGAAACTCGGATTGATGGCGATTTAGCGACAGAGCAGGAACCTAACTTCTCCTGAAAGTACTTTTTTTTTTTAATATACAAATATTAAAATGTCCCCTCCTGAGCCAGACGATACCACGCCATTGCTGCGGGATGATACAAGCAGGTAAGTGCAGAGCTCGTCTGACAGACATTCAGCAGGGAGGTGTGAAGTTCACACACCGTGAACTCAGCACGGCTCCTTTTTGTTTCCACGAAATACCGTTTAAATAATCCTGTTTGTTTGCCAGTGATGGCTCTCAGGATGGGGACTACAGGAGCAGGTGGAGGTCCATCAGAGTCATGTACTTCACCATGTTCCTCAGCAGTGTTGGTGAGCTCACTCAGGCCTTTTTCAAAACCAAACAAGTCAGTACGAAACACAAGAATGAAAATGCACACCAAGAAAGGGATTTAAGCCTTTTTGAATAGAAAATATTATCCCACTATTCAAGTTTAGCTGGTTTCTATCATGTGAGTCCTGTTCTACAAAATGATCTCACATTTGGGCTGGTCAAACACTTTGAAAATTGTGCAACCCCAAAAAAAAGTCCCTTTTAATTAATGAAAGTGCCAACGGTTTAAAAATTGATCATCTAACACAAACTAACACATTTTTAATTAAATATGAGTTATTTTCATGAGCTCTTTTTCTACCCGGAAGTAAGACTACTTGACTAGTCTGAGGCTCCGCCTTTCCCTCCTTGTGGGTGCTGTCCATTTCATGACGCCATCCAGGAGCCGGCCTCGGCAGCGTGTCTGTGTCTCGCCCACGAAAACAAACCACATCCGAACTTTTGCAAAGATGGATGTGCATATTGGGCATATAAAATGAAAATGTTTTGTATATCACGTTAGCTCCGTGGAGAAAGTGTTGTGAGCTGTTCTCACTTTGTGACATCACAATGTGAGGATCCAGTCGTTTTCATGGATTGGGAGGGGCTGTTGGTCAGAGAGCAGGGTTTTAGAGGAAGACTCAGAAATGCGTAAACGGATCAAATTACCACGTTGGAGTTGTTTTTCTAGAGGAATGAAGACTTAAAAGCTCAACAAAAGTTGATTTTTGCCTGATATATTTAATCTGTTTTATTTTAATGTAAAGCACTTTGTGTTATGCTTCATAGGAAAAGTGCTATAGAAATAAAGTTTGGTTTGATTTGATTTGATAGGCCCTTTAAAGATTTATCCCATGTCCAAAATATTGATTTACCTTTAACTTCAAATCAGCAACTCTCATTTAAAAGGTTTCTGCATTCATGTAAGAGCCAAGATGTAAAGAAAAAAAAAACATCAATATTTTCTGTGTTCTTTCTGTGTTTCAGGGTTCACCATTGTCATCACATCACTCTGGCCTTACTTTGAAAAGGTAAACAAATAATGCATTGTCACAACTTCTAATAAAACTCTGTTTTTAAAGTCCCACTCTGATCATCTTTTGATCGTTCTCATTTTGAAGAGTTCCCAGTGGCCTTGTAGTAATGATTATACCGCTTTTAGCCAAAATCAGAAACCTGTGTCGTTTTCTAGGGCAAAGTTTCTGCAGAACGGCAGGCGTTCATTAGAAATTTGCCTCTGAGTTGTAGGCAGGTGCAACAAACATGGCGAGCGATATTGGAGCTATCCAGTTGTACAGTTTTGAGCCAGATTCCAGCTCAGACGAGGAAAACGGAGAAGTACATGGATCTATTCATCTGGAAGTGAATGCATGGGAATGTAGCGGAGCAGTGGGTCAGAGACCTGCCGATTGTAGTTTGTACGTAACAACTACAAGCTTTTTCGAACGGCAATTTTTTCGTCTGCTCCTGATTCGCAACTATTTGAATAAAGAAATACTGAGAAGTTCTATTTTATCTTAATTTTCTTTATGTATATCCTCCATGAGAAAAAGGCCACAAGAACATGTTAACATTTTTTTTTTCATGGGAGTGGATCTTAAACCTGATGAGATGATGAAACCTCTGTTCACAAAAGTATTAGTGATTAATTTGAGAACAAGCAGAATCTCCTGCAACGCCACAAGTATTTTTTATTCAAGAAATTTGATTATGTGAGATTCGGACAAGAAAGGTTCAAAGCAAACAACCACTGATTTAAAACCCTCTCAGTTTAAAAAAAAAAAAAATCAGTTTTGTCATTTCTGACTTTTCTGTGTTTTTCTCATTTTAAAAACTGAAATCCAAAATGTATGCAATTTATTTATATTTATTTAATTAAATAATGCACCTTGTCGGCAATTTGTTTTTAAAAAATCACTTCTTAGAATAAATTTAGTGTGTAAATGGAAAAAAAAAAGTATGTGCTCGTCTTTTTGTGCAGACATGTATTAAAGACACAAACTAGCAACAATAAAAATGAATCAAATGAGATTTGTTTTACCTGCTTTGTGTTTCTTGAAGGTGGACAGTAGTGCAGATGCCAGCTTTTTGGGTTGGATGGTGGCTGCGTACAGTCTGGGGCAGATGGTGGCCTCACCCATCTTTGGCTGGTGGTCCAATCACCGGCCACGCAGAGAGCCACTCGTGTGCTCCATCTTCATCAACCTGGCGGCAAACATCTACTACGCCTACGCTTACCTGCCTAAGACTAACAACAAGTACCACATGTTGATGTCCAGAGCCTTTGTGGGCTTCGGAGCAGGTATCCTCTCATTTTTATGCTCTTTTCACTTTTTCTTGTTTACTCACACAGTGGTGAATTGTTGTCTCCTTAGGTAATGTTGCTGTGGTGCGGTCTTACGTTGCCGGAGCTACTTCACTCAGGGAGAGGACTGGCGCCATGGCGAACATGAGCGCCTGCCAGGCTCTGGGTTTCATCCTCGGACCCGGTACACAGTTTAAACCACACCAGAACAGAGAAATACTCTGAGTAGTTGAGGTTTTTTGTTCATTTTTTACTTTGAAATTCTCTGTAGACTTAATTTTTTTAAACATTTTCCCGTCGACGTGCCTGACAGCTTTGCAGGCGGGCCTGTCCTTCATCGGTGAGGAAGGCGTCACTGTGGACATCATAAAGCTGCAGCTCAACATGTACACAACACCAGCTTTACTGGCTGCACTGTTTGGCCTCGTCAACATCCTGCTTGTTGTCCTGGTGTTAAAGTGAGTGCACACTCCAATCCTAGTTTCCGGTTCTAAAGCTACTTTTTTTTTCATGATTTGTTTTTTTTTAAATTTTATTTGTGTCTTTTTGACCCATTTAATAAAGAATGCACTGATTTGATTCTGTTTTTACTTCATATTAAAGTTACTTGAAGGTTGTATTCACTTAAAAAATTAATCAAAACACATGAGACTAACAGAAAAAACTAGTAAATGAAAGAAATATATGATTACATTTATTAAACCTGTACTGGGGGTTCTGATTAAAAAGTGCTGTTGTTATTGGTGATCAATAACACAAAAAGGTCAGATTTATCAATGAATAGAGTTTTCAGAGACTTTGGCTAAACTTGTCTAATGTGATTCTTTTCATCAGAGAACATCGTGTGGGTGAAGATGGAAAACAGATTCAATCTATCAACTACACCTCTGAAGGTATGTATGTCGACATGATTAGAATCTGAGATTGGAGTGAGCCACATGCTGATGACAAACTGCAAAAACCCACAATATTATTTTATTTTTTATTTTTTTTTTACAGCTGATCAGGTGTCTTTTTTTTTTTGTTCATTTTTTTTGTTTTTTTTTGTTTGTCATACTGTTTTTTTGGAAGTACAAAAACAAAGAACTATAAATGGACAGTGCATGAATCTCATCTGCTTATGGTAACCTTTAAGATGGCCTGCAATTACAAGATAAAAATCAAATAAAAAAGGAAGTACATAAAAATAAATAAATGAGTAAAATAAATAAAAGAAGTACATGCAGCCATGCTGCATACAGGGCGCTCTTAAACTGAGCAGGAAGCAAACAAATCCATGGGTCGGCACAAACCACTTTGCATGACAGCAGCTTAACCTGCATCCAGGATTCCCAACAGCATCTTGTGCAATGATTCCAGTTAGAGCTGTTCACAGTTTCTGTTATTCTGGCTGAGTAGGATCTGTCTATGCAGATTGTGGCATTTGATCTCTTTGCTGGGGGGCAGCAAGGTAGATTCTAACAGCTGACACAGAAATCAGAAATCATGTTCTCTAAGCATGAGTATGTTTGCATAAGCATTGTCCCACAAAAACACCTTGTTTGTCTTTTCTTTCTGTCTGCATGCCAATTAGTGCCTTTTACAGGTATATAAGAACTTAAAGAGTACATATGAGTTGTATAAAAGCATAAGAGAACTGAAATTCCACTACAACACATTGTGGCTTTTCAACTTTTAATTGCAGGTCATCGTAGTTTTTTTGAACAGATGAGGTTAGAACTCAACCTGTTTGTAGTTCTTTGCTTTTGTAGTTTCCAGAAGAAATTTAGCACAAGAAATGTGTAAAAAAAAATTGCAATTAGCATTAAAAACACGACCAAAAATTATCACGAAAAAGCATGGCCATCACTGTCATTTCTGTTGTTTTTGAGCATTTAGGTGTTCTTTTAGAGACTTTTATTGTTTTAGAAGATGTGAGTCATGGTGTCAGGTATTCTGAGATGAACGTTTTTCCTCTTCTCTGTAGATAGAGTAGATATAATTGAAGAAGATGAGTTGAGCATCGACCAGGTGGCCGTACTCATCTCTAACATCTTGTTCTTCACCGTCATGTTCATCTTTGCCGTGTTTGAAACGTGAGTATTTAAAAAAAAAAGAAAAAAAAAGACCAGTGTGATGGCAGGAAAAAAGCCTGTATGTTGTATGTTTTCCATTTAGAATTGCCACTCCTTTATCCATGGACATGTTCTCCTGGACGAGGAAGGAGGCGGTGCTTTATAACGGCATCATTATGTGTGCCATCGGATTTGAGTCCATCCTGGTGTTTCTGGCTGTAAAAGTAGCTTCTCAAAGGTATGTTGCCGGAATTCCTTCGTTTGTCAGAAATGGTTACATTTTAGGTTGTCTCATGCTTTCCTTTTCTTCTCCTGTGAGGTATGGGGATCGTCCCGTGTTGCTCGCTGGCTTTGCGGTCATATTTTGTGGCTTTGTTGTTCTGCTTCCATGGGGCATTCATTACCCCAAAATCCAGTGGGCAGGTATTTACTGGTTTTTAATTGCACATATTTATAAATATCCATTTACTAACTGCTAAAGCCACTGGTTTTTATCTTTAGATTCAAAATAGAATACATGTCAACACTTTCAATCAATCAATCAATCAATCTTTATTTATAGAGCACTTTCATATAAAACATAACACAAAGTGCTTTACACAAAATAAAAATAAATAAAATAAAAATAATAATGATACTAAATAAGCAAATAAAAAACAAATAATAATATAAAAATAAGCATAAATTAACATAAAGTCCCCTCCCCCAGATCCGTACACAACCCCCACCCCTGTCAGAGCTCCCACCCCCTAACTGATGGAGATTGGCAATGAGAAACAGGCTGAGCATGACAGTTTGTTTTTAGAAACGCAAATAGTTGGGACCTCTCTCTCTGTGAGTAGCGGCACAGCCAACCAAATGCAGCGACACAAGCAGGGACCCGCCTCACCACAGCTGGGGAGCGATGCAGTTCCCCATCCAGAGCCGCCGCGGCTGAACGGCAGCCGACCCAGAGAGAGAGAACCCAACTGAGGAAGCACCGGAAACAAAATAAAATTAAATTAAAAAGTAAACATATTGATAAAAGCAAAAAAAAAAATAAAACAACAATAAAACATTATAATGAGGAATTTAAAATAAATAAATAATTTATTGTAAACATCATAAAATAGATAATAGATAAATAGGTAAAAAGATACAAAGTAAAAATTATTTGAAAGCCAGGTTAAAAAGGTGGGTCTTGAGCCTTGTCTTAAAAACATCTATGCTCTCTTTCTTAGATCTGTTGACATATTTTCCTCATAGATTCTGTCTGCCCCCCCCATTTGCAGACCTTAAAAACAACACACTGGTCAGTGAGATTTCGAAGGCCGTTTTAGCCTCCAACAATACCGTTGAGCCAACAGGCTGCCCTTATGAGCAGACATGGTGTCAGTATACTCCGGCTATTCACCTGGCTCAGTACATCTCCTCTGACATCCTGATCGGAGTGGGATACCCAGCATGCAATGTGATGTCCTACACACTCTACTCCAAAATTCTTGGACCCAAACCTCAAGTAAGAAGGCTGTACAGTGTTAAAAAAAAAAAAAAAATGTCTGGAATGTTTGCTTTTAGTCTGACATCTGTTGTTCTGCTTTCTTCAGGGGGTGTATATGGGCTGGCTGACGGCCTCTGGGAGCGGGGCTCGAACTCTCGGCCCGGTCTTTGTCTCCCATATCTACACCCTCCTCGGGCCTCGCTGGGCCTTCAGCCTAATCTGCGGTATGGTATTGGCAGCCATCATCCTTCTCGCCTCAACCTACCGCAAACTCATCGCCTTTTCGGTGCGCCACAGAAGGATTATAGAGTAACTGCTCCCATTGGACCGGAGCCAATGGAAGTTTGCAACTCTTATTTTTAAATATTTCAGGCTACAATGGGAGCATTGCCCTCTCTTAATAAAACTTCTGGTTACTGATTATCTTCTGTGACTTGTGACTCAGGGTTTGAACCTTTAAACTCAGTACTAAGCATTCCCTTCATGGTGGACACTAAAAGTACTGACGTTGGTTTTTTCATAATAGCTTTACCTGTAGCTGTTTAAAGCTGTGGGCTTTTCCTTATTAAATTATTCAGAAAGTGATTTCTGGGTGAGTGTATGGTCGTAATTCAACTGAAATAAAACATTAAAACTTTGAAAGGATTTTTTTTGTTTTATTTTTTTGCCGTTCGTTAAAAAAAGTGGATGTGATTTTACTTCAACAGAAATTCTTAATAAGCGTGGCACATGCACAGCTTGTGGAGCCTCTTTCTGTTTTCGGGTTTAATCACTCGATCATTTTTGCGTTTCTTTGCGATCCTGGGTCTTCCTCTGCCAGTAAGAAGCACTTGCTTCTTCGGCATGTGATCCACAGGTGGTATGGAGGTGAAGTGTCGCTCACAGTCAGCTTTTTGTATCCGTGTGCAACGTTTCAGACAGACGCTTGATTACCAAGGTTCCTTTCCTTCTGTGTTCTGAATTTGTGAACCGAGTGCACCTTGACAGACTTCAAAGTATAGTACAATTCCATCTGCTGACGCCAGGATGAGGTTTTTTGTGCCTGCAGCCTTTTAAAGTCCCACTCAAATTATTTTTGATTTATTGTTAAATCGTTCCCAGTGAATGTGCTATTTTAAGCCAAAATTTAAAATAAAATAAAAAGTTGTTTTCTTGGACACAGTATCTGCAGACAGTAGGTGGTTCGTTCAAAATTTGCCTCTAGAGTTGTGGGCGAGACTGTTGGCAGGGAGTAAGCCTACACTTATTTCCCATCATTCCATAGTTTACACTCTTTCCTGCTGGCTTACAGCCCCTCATAATCTCAACCTAACATCACCAGTACAACAAAAATGGCGAGCAATATTGCATTGATCCATTTTCGAGTTTTGAGCCAGATACAATAGGTCAGACAAGGAAAACAAAGACGTAAACATATCAGTTTGTCTACAAGCGAATGCATCAGAATGGAGCAGGCAGTTTGTGGCTTGACAATTCTAGTTTGTTTGTACCAGCTACATCTTAAAAGGTTTAATCTACTGTTTCATTTTTCTCTTCTGCTGCACAATAGTGTGTAGACGAGAAAGTCAGAGACAAAGGTCTTAAAGCTTATTGATACGTTTACATGAATCTGGGAAATAAAAAGATTCTACACCAGTGTTGTCATAATTTTATATTCAATTTTAAAAGAAGGAAAAAGGATGATGTACACACGTCATTATGATAGAAATATGCATCAGAGCTAATAGGTATATTTATGGTTTATTGTATATATAATTCAAATATGTGGATGTATGCATTTTCCAGGTAAGTTTTGATATATCCCTGTATAGATATTTCTGTTGTTAGTCTTCTATACTTTTTTTTGTTTGTTGTCTACTAATATCTCTAAAATTGATCAATCTAGCACGTCAATTGGAGCCACTGAAATTATTGGACATAAATATACTAGTTCCATAAAAAAAAAAAAAAACTACCACCTAATTCTTTCATCAGAGCAATGCGTATGCGTCAAAGATTGTCCAGCCCTATTGCCATTAAGTCCCGCCTTCTCTTCCGGCGTCACCAACAACACTCACCGAGGCGCGGAAACGTGAGCGTAGCCGAAGTTTAGAGGCAAGAATTTGCGCAGTAATGTAACATTGTACGTCATAAATTGTTGTCTACGTTTAGACGGTGTCTGGACTGGGCGTGAACAGCTAAACATGCAGGTATTTACAGAAGAAATGGGTAAGAAAGTACTTGTTTTCACTTATTAGAAAGGTTCGTTGTGACTTTAGCGAACAAGCTAGCTCGTTTGGTAATTTAAAGCATTTCTACAGCTTTAGTTTGATCCCGAATTAGCCTAACTGCATTTATTGTTTCCCTTCTTTTCTATAGACGTTACGGATATCCGCATGATAGTAAGCTACCCTGCTGTTTTGATCCCAAAAACTCGTAAAAAAAAAAAAGTCGATGTTTTGATTATCCGCAGCTAACTTGGATGGGGCCTAAGACGGAACAGACGATTAAAAACTACGAAATGGATTAATTCCGACACCATCTCAAATGCGACGTCCATTTCCGGTTTAGTCTGACAACAGAGACGACTTAACACATCTATTTGTAGCTGGAGTAAACATCGTTCAACCCAGGAGCACGGGGCCTTTACTGAAATAGCGTTCACCCTAACTGAACTCAGGAAACCTGGCGGGGGATCCGATGTTTACAGGAAAGGACCGATCAGGACAGGCCGCCCGTTTAGTTTCAAAGGCATCCGCGTTCATATTTGTTTAGGAAGGTTATCCGAAAGTCGGTTGAGTTTGATGAACGTGTTCTTGTGGTATTTTACTGATGGCGAAGGACACATTTATATTTCTGAGTATTTGTTTTTGTTCGAATCGTTTTGAAAAGTAAAATTCAGTTTGAAATAGCTTGTTGGTGTGACAAAGGTACTACAATTAGCGGGCCAAACGCTTCCTGCTCCGCTCCATTCCGATGCATCCACTTGCAGACTCATAGATCCACATACGTCTTCGTTTTCCTTGTCTGAGCTGATATCTAGCTCTAAACTGTACGGCAGGATACCTACACTATTTCTCACCATTTCAATTCACCAGTAATGTTAGCTTGGGGGAGTGTGGGGCTGTAAACTAACAGGAGCGAATGTAAACAAAGGGATCTTGGCAAATAAGGGCAGGCTTACTCCGAGCCAACAGTCCCACCTACAGCACTTTTCTAATGATCTCCTGCTGCTCTGCTGAAACTGTCCTAGAAAACGATACAGGTTTGTTGGTTTTGGCCTAAAAGCAACATAATCGTAATGAAAAATCCACCGGGAACTCTTTTACAATAGATTGAAAGATGATCGCAGTGGGACTTTAAGAAGATGGTCTTTTTTTAGCTCAGTTTTGCTTCTTACCAGCTTTATTTTTGTACTATTTATATTGAAAAATGAGATATTTGACGTACTGATCTTTCTTAAATGACGGTATTCTGTCAAAATACATTTAAGATGTGAAATGTATACAGACAGGGGTTAGATATCTGTGACACGCTTGTTAATAATAGAATAAAACATTTAAAAAACAAACCATAAATATCAGACATTTTATTTAATAGAAATTATTAAAAAAAAAACATACTAACGAAATGTAACTTGTCACAACATTTAGGTAAGCTCTGAAGCTTTCTTTTGAACAGACGAGACAACTGGGGGACAAAATACCTGCAGTGTTTTGGGCTTGTTTGACAGACGTCCTCACATGCAAAGAATTATTAAATATGGCCTTTTGGGTAAGAAGACCTCTTTTATTGAACATCATTCTTCAAATGTCTGCATTTTCCTCACTATTTTACAAGCATTAAAGTAATATTATGTGTTGAATTTCAAAATGTTATTTCTTACAGCCACTGAATATGACGACAGTATAGATATTGACGACTATGATGATTATGACGACTGGACTGGTAGTCAAAACAGTTTTCATGGGTTCTCAAATGGTGGTAGAGTTCTAGGGGGGAGCCGCACAGGGGGACCTAGCTTTGTTTATCATCCCACTTTGCATTATGGCAATTCTACTCGAAGCCCTTCCTGTCCACCTTGTGTAAAAGTTCAGGCAAAGGAGAGCGTGAGTTCACTTTCTAGAAAGTCCACCAATCACACTTTTAATTGGTTGATTTGAATGAGGACGTTTGTTGTCGCAGGATTTTGAAAGGAGAGCCAGACAACTACAGGAGGCTAAAAGAAACAAAGAAAAGGCTGAGAAAAAACGACTTAAGAAACAGGCGAGTTTATCTCTTTTTCTGCTTACCTTGAACTGATACAAAGTGTTCTAAGAGATAACACTGAAGGTTGTTTTTTTTTATTCCTTAACAGAAACAAAAGCAAAGAAAACAAATGGAGAAGGAGAAGCAAAATCCCGCCATACATGAGGTGATGGCAATGCAGAGAGCGATGTTTTGTTTCAGGATTTATTCTACAGACTGTATATGAGAGCTGGACCGAGCTATTCCGCTTCACACTGGGCCTGTAATGTAACGCGGGTTACAATGCAAATCTCAGGAATCCCGCTCCAGGCATTTTCTTTCACAGCTCTATTCCGATATGAAAGACTTGATGCCATTTAATTCCAGCCGGGCACAAACAGCTATTGTTGATTTCTCCTCCACGATCAATTTTAAATTATAAAGGACGCCATCCAAACGTCACTACCAAATGCAAGTCCTCGATTGGTCAAAGTTCGACCTGGTTTAACTTTGCCGCACGTTTTCAAGGTAGAGTCCGTAAATGGTTGCAGAGACCTCCAAAGCTAATGGTGAACGCAAGAGTTTTGAATGCTGAATCCCCAAACTTGCATGAATACCATACATTGAGTTTTCATTGAAAATGTTTGCTTGAACGCACACTGCAGAGGGTGGTCTGACCACAGCTTGAATGTGACGTAGAAAATGATTTACTTTTGCCTCCAGCGGAATAAACGCAATGAATTCAGTCGCCATTCTTTTCCGATACGGATACGTCGCCATGTTGGAGCCAGATGATGTCAGTAAGCAGTAATTGGTCCAAGTCGGTGTGAGTCAACATTTCTATGGCAACCTACTTGTGCCAATCAGGTGTGAGCTTGTTGGAAGTCCACACCCCTACCACTTGAAAGCGGGCTACACAAAACCATTCAAACCATTTGAACGTTCAACTTGAGACCACCTACTTTTATCGAGGAATCTGATTGGCCCGTTTGTAACTTGAATAACTTGCATTAAAGAGAAAAAAATAGGATTAGAAAGAACTTGTTTTTTAAAAAAAGGGTCAGAACAAGAATTGTTATTCTGACAAAACAGGACAGACTAATAGCTCTTTATTTCTCAATAGAAGTCTGTTGACTCCTTGGAGCCAGCAGGTATTTCCTGTTTGGAACATCAGGGGTCGCTCCATCCAGTTCCTATATACAGTCAGTGATTTATCTTCACTCTCACTACAAGGGCTTAATGATGATGATGATTTCTCTGTAATTCAGAAAAAAGATGAAGGGGAACCCTCAAAATCAGAGGAGGACAAATGCGTTCATGATGAAACGAAGGAAGAGGCCGCCTCCAGCGATAAACGGGGTGCAGCTAAAGATACGGATAGTGATAGCAACAACACTGAACATGAATCTAGTGATGAAGATGGCGACCCTGAGGATGACTCAGAGGTATCAGTGGGGTATTTTGCGCATAAACAGTGCGAATTATGTCAAGGGTTATGCTCTCAGAAACATCTTAAAAAGAGAAATTCTCTCTAAAATTACAAATGTTTAAATATTGGATTTTTGCAGCACTTTATGGATTTGTTATTGTTTAGATTGGCTTGAAATTGTTGTAGATCTTACTTTAAAATCTGTACTGACATGCAACTGTTTCGAGGAACTGGATATGACGAGTACCTTTGTAAGCAAAGCTGCGTTGATAGCCAAACGCCAATTGGAACAGAAGCCCAAAGCTGAGAAGAAGAAGAATCCTTACAATAAGAAGTCTAAAAATGCCGCTGATAAATCAACTGCAGAGCACAAGGTTCAAAAGGAGGTAAGTCAAATTGTCTTTTTGAATTATTGCTGGCCCACTTCTGTGGTTTTATGTTCAATAATTCTGCTTTGCGATATGCTTTCCTGAATTCAGAATCGTTTTGTTTGTCACTTTTGTCATTCTGTTTGTTCAGGAGTGTAGCTCCAGCTTAGTAGACAACGTTAAAATAAGCACTGAGCTTGCAAGTAAGTCTCGCTGTAAATCAAAGCTCCTTTCATCGTTTTCATTTGCAAACAATCAAATCAGTGAAATGTATTTTCGACCCCCCCCTTCTTTGTAGATTTAGGAAATAAGTTTGCCAGTCATGGAGACTACAATATGGCGGTGAATTATTTTACAGATGCAATCAAGTACAACCCTAAAGAGTTCAAGTAAGAAGTTCTCCTTAATGTACACCGGAGGATTGTTGGGTGTTTGTGTAACACTGTCGCTGTGTTTCTGTCTCAGGCTCTTTGGCAATCGTTCGTTCTGTTATGAGAAGCTGCTAGAATATGATAAAGCTCTGACAGATGCAGAGCTGTCCCTCGACATCAGTCCGGGCTGGGTTAAAGGCTTGTTTAGAAAAGGCCGAGCTTTGGCAGGACTTAAGGTAAGAAGGTCCAATGTTTAGTGCATGATTTGTTGTGTGTCTGGTTATTTTTGTATTATGTATTTTTGTAAATTGACCCCTGAAAGCGTCGGAGGTCAATTTCTGTTGGTTTATGCCCGTCGCCCTGCTTATCAGCAGCTGTAGATGCATGAAAGTGCGTTATCAGTTAAAGTCCTCCCAGAGCGCAGCTAGTGTTCAGGTTGCTGTAACTTTGATTACGTTGGCCTTCTATTTTAGCAAGTTAATTATCAACAAAACTCTAAAAGAACTGAACTGGAGTCAGAGGGGAAATGATTTTTATTTAATTTTTTTAAAATCTCTTCTTGCAGAGGTATGAAGAAGCTGCTCAGGCCTTCAGGGATGTTCTCAAACTAGAAAGCTCATATGCAGAAGCGGCCCAGGAGCTCATGCGGATGCAGATGATACAAATAATGGTGAGTGACTGAAAACTTCACCAAAAGTTTCACATTTGGTCTTCGTTTTGTTTTTTTAACCAGCTGTAGGTTCAGATGCAGAAAGTTTTTCTGCAGAGGTTGACACTCGTCTGTTTGTATAAGCTCCTCTGTCTTTCTGGACATTTCACACTGAAACAGGCCCGTCCAGTCTTAGTGCAACAAGTGTGAGTCCTTCAAACATAATAAATGTTGTCCAGGGATGAACAGAGCTGTGCTTGAAGGTGTTCTTTGAAACCATTGACTGTACACGAGAACTGGACTGAGTGACCCCCCACCCCCACCCCTGTGTTCCAAACAGGATCCTCTGGTTCCAAAAAGCCAAAATCCCATAGACTTCTATAGAGAAATAAACAGCTATTACTCATTCTGTTTATCAGTCAGAAGAATCATTCTTGTTGACACTTTTTTGAATATGTTCTTGCTAATCCTGATTTCCCCAAGATATTTTTTCTTTATTGCAAGTTATGCAGGTTATAAACAAACCAATCAGATGTCTCAATAAAAGTATGTAGTCTCACGTGAAATGTTTGATTGACAGATTCTACCGATCTCACTTTTAAGTGGAAGGGGTGTGACCTTCCAAAAAGCTCACTCCTGATTGGTGAAAGTGGTTGCCATATAAATGTTGACTCAGACCAACTCTGACCAATCTTTGTTTACTGATGCCGTCTGGCCCCAGTCATTGACTGTATATGAGAACTGGACTGAGTGAGTGTGCCGTCACCCATAGAAAACATGGACACTTTCAGCTCCAACCAAATGAAGTCAATTCAGTGCCGTTTTTTTAACAATTCGATCATCGCCACTTTGAAGCCAGACTACGTCATTTAGCAGTGATTGGGCCAAATCGGTCTGAGTCAACGTTTCTATAGCAACTACTCTAGCCAATCAAGGTTGCTTTTTTATAGAGCTGTATGAGTCCACAATTCCAAAATCAATTGCCCTAGAAATTTCCCAGAAGGCTCTGCAAAAAAAAAAAAATGCAATGATACTCGCTAGGCGAACATAGACCACAATGCATTGCGTTTAATAGCATTTTTATGTGAAAAAAGTATGTCTGACTCAGTCCACTTCTCATATACAGTCAATGGTCAAAAACAAAAATGGAGATTCACCCTTTCTTTACATTTCAGATTTTCAAGGAAGTAATGGAGACACTTTTTTAAAAATTGCTCAACTTCACTGTGGTTTTTTGGTAAAGGAATGGATTGAATGTTTCCCTGCAGAAATTTGGTTTCACTCGGGAGCAGAGCTCGAATGCTTTAATTATTCACGGGACAGTACATAAAGCCCTAGAAGCTCTGTCCAAACTAGCCTGTAATCCAGGTCAGTCCTTGAGCTTCAATTTCATACCTCTGCTTTTTGAGTTTTTGTACTAAATGTTCACTCTGTTGTTTTTTTAGAAGCTCTTCGTAACGGGACCCCCCCACCAGCTCAAGTAGCAAATGTCAACGGAGTTTCTCCAGTCCTGTTGGCAAATAGAATTTACTCACCTGCAGCTGAGTCTCAAAAAGCCAAACAGACAGATTTGGGCCCCGACCATGATGCACCTCTCCAGAATCAACCAACTGACGCTTTGCATATGAAGACTGAGGAACAGCAACCCCCACCGTGAGCTCTGATTTCCCCCCAAGCCTTAAAAATCTTCAAATTCCAGATATTTACTGTTCAACTTTAGCCAGAAAAATGTAGTTCCCCCCCCACAAGTTACTTAAACATTTGAAACATTTAGTCACCATAAAAATAGTCATTTTGGTAACACAAAAAAACATCAGTGCAAACTTAAAATTACACTAAGATTTACAGCATTTTCCTTGAGTGGCCTAACACAACCATTTGGAGAATTATTTTTAGTTTTTTAAATACAGCAAATACAGGATCATTGTCCTAAAGAAAAGTTGGAGCGCTTCAGCTCAATCACGAACAAAGTTTCCGCTCAGCCTCTCACAAGGCTAACTGTTTTTGGGCTCTACACACGAAATACGTAGCTATTGAAAACCGAGTTAAAAGTTAAAGCAAGTCGAACTTTGACCAATCAGGGACACAGATTTGGTAGTGGCATATGGATAGATTTGAAAAAAACGAATGCGAGGATTTAAGTCCTTAGAGGGCAAACGGTAACAATTTTTTCGATTGCACCGCTTCGACATTTTGCACAAAACCTTTTCCAACTGTAAGTTGTGGACATGCGCTAGTAAAGAAGAAGAAGAAGCTCCTCTGTGCTTATCCAGTGTGAACACCATGAGCTAAACGTGCGTTCAAGAACCTGCGTTTACCTTGTTCATTCTTAAACATTTATTATGTACTGAGTGTGCTCGTAGATTAACAGATGACTGATTTTAATTTAATTGTAATTCGTAAATAAAAGCTACTAATTTGCTTTGAAAGTGTAAAAACGTGTTTTTTTTTCCTCTTCACAGGGAGCTGTTTCCAGTCTGGGTGGGATACCTGACTCACCCGGTAACCGAGTCCGCGCTTACCAAAGCGTTTAGCAGGTGAGATATGTCAGTTTCAAGGATTACATTTTACGTAAATGAACCACGTTGAAGGCGACCTTTGTCCAAAGATGTCATTAATAATAGCTGTTGTGCTGCTTCAGGGCTGGACCCGTCCATAGTGTGAAGATTCTGCAGTTCAAACGCTGTGCCTTTGTCAACTTTACAAAACAAGAGCATTGTAAAGAAGCAATCCAGCGCTTGCATGTGAGTTTGTAGATTTCAGAAACAAGACAGGAAGACCGGCTTTGTGTGTTGAGAAGTTGCACACATGAAAAATAGCTTTTTATTTTCAAGATTTGTTTTTTTTTTAAAAAAGCTGCTAACTTTCATCTTTTAGGGAGGTTACATGCTGCTCCGGTATACCAAAATCTGTTTATCTATTGGATAAAATCTTCATAAGACACGTTAAAAAGTAACATTAGACTAGAATTTCTTTTGTTTAATAAAAAAAAGTCCAACTGTGTTTTAGAGACCCACTCAGGTCATCTTTAGATCGTGGTCTTTTAATGATGTTAATGCCGTTTTTAGACAAAATCAAAAAACTTGTTTAGTTTTCTAGGACATATTTTCTGCAGTGTGGCAGGTGTTTTATAGGAATTTGCCTCTGAGTTGTGGGTGGGACACGCCCCCAACCTAGCATTAATGGGAACAAAAATTGTGAGCAATATTGGAGCCAGATACCAACTCCGACGAGGAAGACAAAGACGAAGGATCTAGTCGTCTGCGAGTGGACGCATCAGAATGGAGTTGAGCAGGGAGCTTGTGGCCGTACAGCGTATTTTCCACATTACAAATCAGACTTTTTTCCAACAGCATTTTTTGTCTGCTCCTGATTTATAGCAATTTGAATAAGAAATACTCAGAAATGCAATATGGAGCTTGTTCTTCAACTTAACATTTTTCACAAGGACATGTTGAGAATCCCAAAAACACGATTATCCTCGGAGTGGGTCTTTAAAAAGGTTTCACTTGTGCGACTCAGAAAACCTCGATTTTCACCCTTCAGCACTGGAGCTGTCGCTGGCGACAGCACAGAGCACACGTTCTTTGAACTACCACAGCTCATCGATTGTTTACGAAATTGGCATAATTCTGACAGATTCTGAAACTCTGCTTCCAAATCTGCTGGACTTCTATTACCGTATATAGTAGTAGGTAGCCCCAGTGTTTATTCCAAAAATGTTGCCGGCATGGCATTTCGTCGTTTATTCCATCACAGACAGAACGGTGATGAATAATGGGTTCATTTTGCGGTTGAAATGATGAGAACATTGTATTCTGTTCTGGTTCTCACTGCCTGTGAACGTTTCTTTTCTCTTTCAAGCATCATCAATCTCTGTATCAAAAATCCTCTTCGCTCTCATGCCAATCATTTTCCTGGAGACACGTGCACCTTTCCGTCTTTGCTCAACAATCCACGTTAAAACCAGTTCTTCTAATTCGTCGCTCACTTTCTTGGCTCTTCATTTGGTTGTTGGTCCTTTTTCTGCTGCCGTCTTTCTCAGTATCACCCATCTGGTTGCGCCGTTCTCGGATACATTTAGGATCCACCCCAAAATGTGGAGCAGATTCCTCGCTGGAATCTTCTTTGGTGTATGTCACAGCACAGTGAGCGTTTCTTGGCCTTCGCTACACTGGCTCACAACATCAAAACTACTATTGGAGACCGGCGTCTAACAATAATGAGCACCTGTTAGACCCAGCGTTTATTGGAAACCAGCGGCAATAAGAGACAGGACACAAAATGTTAATTGCGATCAATCGAAGAGTTACGGTAGTCGAAAGAACATCAATACTGGAGCTAAAGCTCCGGTGTTTAGGGGTTAGGTAGCAGTTGAACGCAGATCTAAACGACAAACTTGCTTGTCCTTTTAGGGTTTTATGCTGAACGGCATGAAGATTGCGGTCAGATACCCGGACAGGATTCCTCATGGAATGGGTATATCCAAATCTGCCCTCAAAGCTAAAGATATAGATGTGGAGAACCTCAGGTTAGTGTTTTTATTTACTTTTAAAACACAAAAATTGCTTTCAGTCCTTTTTAGTGTTGGATTTGTAATTAGTATGATTTAAAAAAAAAAAAAAGTGGTGTCTGCAATGAATCGTTTTTGTTGAGTAGTGTGTTTTTGGCACCAACTACAGATCCTATGGGGTCTAATCAGAATCAGCTTAAAGGGAATGAAAAACCAGACGGTCAATTTGAAAAAACAAACAAACTAATATTTAAAAAAAAAAGGTACGCATTGTAAGTCTGAAGGAAATATTACAAGTTAGAAAAATAAAAGTGGCAATAATAAATATAAGTTCTAAGACAAAAGAAATATTGAAAATAAAAAAGTCAATTTGAATTAAAAACAAACTTAAACCTAAAACTGTTACAAATGAACATGTTCATTTGTAACAGCTACTGTTACAAACAAGATGTTATATTTTCTACTTTTTGTTTTTTGTTTTTCTCACTGTTTGTTTTCAGTCCTTAATTTACAATTTTTCATTTTCGCTGGTGGAGCCTAATTTTAGGTTGAAGTGTGGCTGTGAGCTGATTGGCTACCAGGAAGTGATTGACGTCGGGTTATATGGAATATGGTGGCGTTATCAGTACACTATGGGTATAACGGATCACGGATGTGCGTACCTCGCACATGCATCATTTAAAGGGGCCAAACCATTGTTTTCTTAAGTCTTTCAGAGTAAACCGTATACATATATATGATCATATATTCCCTTTGTCACACGAAAGAACAAATTGCTTTTAGAATACGAGTTATTTTTGTGAGTTTTTTCCTACCCGGAAGTAAAACGACTCTATTTCCGAGGCTCCGTCTGCCGCTGCGTGTGGGTGCGTCCCTTTCATGACATCATCCTAGAGCCGCCTTTGGCAGTGTCTGTGTTTCTCCCACGAAAACAAACATCTGAACTTTCTCAAAGATGGATGTGCATACCATATTTCTGCCTTTAGTCGCCCCAGCCTTCGCTACACTGATTCACAATATAAAAACACCTGCACGACTGTTCTCGACCGAGAGGGAAGGGCGTCTTAAAGGAGCCTCATATCTAAAGTAACAGGAGAATCCGCGGGCAGGGATGGGCTGCTGCAGAGGGCACAGGTTTTTAGAGGATTACTCAGAAACGCGTGAATGGATCTAAATACCGCTCTGAGGTTGTTTGTAGTGACAAATAAACAATATAATACACTTGAAAGCTCAAAAAGTTGGTTTTTCATGGTGTGGTAAATCCCTTCACACTGAACAGAATTTGCACATCAAATTTGCGTCCCCAGTCTTTGTTTTAAAATTCGTCAAAGTTGTTGCTCTACATTTGTGCAAAGGCGTTCCCGCTGCGTGTGGGAGGAGCTTCCGCCAAAAGCGTTTCTCAACCTCATCAGGGAGGGCGCGGATGAGAGATCCAGTTATTTATTTTGAAGAGTTCTACGAAAGCATCGATGAGCAGTGCACGTCTCCATGTGCGGGTTCATGAAATCATTTAGACCGGAATGGACAGACATGGATATAAAGGTGAGGAGATACCCCGCACTGCGGCAGAAGAAAACCGCCGCTCCGTCTGTAACCAGTGGGAGGGGTTTATTGCAGCAGGAGACACCATGAATTTGAATTCCTTTTATTCTTTAATGAAATGTTTGTTTTTATCTTCTAGATGCAATGTCTCATAATTCATTTTTGTTTTTATGGGCATCCTGAGGAGTTTTTTTTATAAATAGGAAGATCTTGAGTTCAAAGATGTCAGTAATGTTTTGTTTTTATAAATAGGTGTCAAAGAGCAAATATTTTGATGTTGTAGTACAAGCAGTACTTTATATGTGCTTTAAAAAATGTGTGTTTTGAAGCTTTAAAAAAATAAATTTTAGGCTTTCATTTTGTTTTTTCCCCTCTTTTTACTGATCCAAAAAATGATCCGAACCGTGACACGATCCGAACTGTGGATTCTGTGATCCGTTACACCCCTACGGTACACCAAGTCAGAGGAGGGATGACACCAGCAGCTGTGTTTTTGAAAATGACGAAAACAAACAAACAAAAACTTGAAAATGCATAACGGCAGCTGTTACAATTAAAACATTTTCATATGTAGTTCAGGTTTCAAGTATTTTTTTAAATTCAATTACAAATTTACTTCAATTTTACAATGTTTTTTTTTTTTTCAAGTTTCCCATGTTTACGTTTGAGTTTAAAGTTTTTTTTTCTCAAATTGACAGTCTGTTTTTTATTCGTTTCAATCTGATCCAGATTTGACAGATCCCTCACACAGACCTCTCACAGAGAACACAAATGTCTATTTTTAGCCAGCAGATGACGGTATTCCTTTATTTTTGGGTCAACATGAACTGCTTTAAGACCAACAGACGAATACATTTACCATTTGAGTTTAACCTTTGACACTAAAAAATGACTAAATACTTTGAATCAAATGTAGCTTATTGTCCATTGATTGCAGGCAAGGGAGGTACCCTTCCGGAGACGGGAAGTCCTTTCGTCCTTTTCAGACCTCCAGACCGCCACGGCGCCACCTAAAGTGAAGGAGAAGTTGCTTCAAACAGCAGATTAGTCTCCGTCTGTATCTGTGCCATTTATTATGTGCTTTCACAGCTTCTCCTTCTGAAGTATTATCCAGATGATTGTTCAGTGACAAGTCAACTTCACAGAAAGTTAAAAAGTTATCAGAATCAACCTTAATGTATTACTTTTTTTCTTCTTTTGCAAGAAATTATCAATAAGCTTGACAAAATGTGCACAAAAGCCAGAAGTTTTTTTGTTTTTATAAAGATACCACTATTGTTTAATTGATGAAGTTGCCTCAGTGTTTCCAACAATACATTCCTTATAGAAAGGCTTCCTTTACAGGCTGAGAAGAATTAGAGATATTTTCTCCTTGATTACATTAATAAAACTTGAATGTGTGGCCTGTAAACTGCCTCACATTATGTTTTTATTCATTCAAATGTTGAGTTGTTGACTCCATGTTGAGACTTTTAATACGTTTTTCAAAATAAAACATGGCAGTTTTTTTGCTTGTTCATTCTTAGCCACTTTCTGACTTCTTGTTCTCTAAAGTGCTTAATCGTGAGACTGGATATCGAGGAAAATGTCACTCATGAACCCTTACTATGAAAAGAAACTTTGTTACTGTGTTTCTGCTGAATATTAAGAATAAACTTCACATTGTGAATTTAAAGACTGCACTGCTTTGAACAGTCATTTCAACGGAGCATTGTCTCAACTCACTCAGTTGGTCTCACTTTAAATATGTACATGCACGCTCAAGAACGACACAAACTTCAGGAGGAAGTGAGCAGCTACCCTTTGAACAAAGTCAGGCAGGTCTAACATTCAATTGTGGGCATGCAGGCAGCCAGCAAAGTGAAATCCTTGGTGACTGGCTGCAGCTGGTGGTTTTGACGTTTCCACTGCTCATAAAAGTTCCCCCAGCTGTTGCTGCAGGTCTGGGCTTCTTCTGGCGTCGGCCTTTCCAACCCCAGATCTGTGCTACTGAGGCTGCCATGGGTCAGGTTATTCCCATGCATTTGTGGATGTTCTCTGCACTGCAGAGTGAAAAGAGCCGGTTTGCAGGTTCTCCCTGTGCATGTCGTCTCCAGGTGCTCCAAATTCCTCCCACATTCCACAAACATGCTTATTAGGTTAGCTGATGATTCTAAATTGTCCATTCATGTGAATGTCAGCGTGTGCTCATCTTAGTCTTGTCATGCAATTACTTTTTTTGGGCAATTAGTTAATCCTGACCTGTAGTTAATTATGTTCATTAATCTATTTTAAGTTTAACCTAACACTTGATGTAAAGCCTCATCTTGATGTATTTTCATTTAAATTTGAGACATTGTGGCACAGCATTAAAATCAAAATACAACTAAAAAAGTTTTTTTTTTTTTTTAATCATAACAGACTTCCGTTCTTTACTTTTACTCTGCTGTTATTTAAGTTCCTCTCGAAGTGGAAAGATGAAGTTCCTCTTCACCTTCAGCTTTTTAATAGAAGACTGAAGATTTTGTGCCCACACCGACTGCTATTTGAAACTGTTCTTAAGTTCCTCCACTGTGACTAAAGCCCCAGTTCTAGCTAGAAAAAAAAAACAGCCCCGAAGCATGATTCTGCCACCACCATGCTTGACTGTAGATAGGGTTTGGTGATGTGCCGTGTTGTTTTTGTGCTCAACAAACCTTTTGGACTTATATCCAAAAAGCTCAATGATGGTTTTATCAGACCACATTTTCCCACATGCCTTTGGGAGATTTCAGATGTCTATTAGCAAAATTAAGCCGAGCTTGGATGTTTCTCTTTGCAAGACAAGAATTCCGTCTTGCCACCCTGCTCCGTAGTCCAGACAGAGGAAGAAGGCGGGAGACAGAACTACACAGCCAGAGAGTCCTACAGCTCCTTCAATGTTGCTGTCGGCCTCCTGGCCGCCTCCCTGACTCGTTTTTCTCGTCTTTTCATTCATTTTGGACGGATGTCCTTTTCTTGGTCTGATTCCACTTTGAATGTCATGGGTTAAATTTGAACACAGCTACATTCCAGTTCCAAAAGGCTGTGCACCCTAAGCAACCTCGTCGTGTCAGCTGTTTCATTTTGATTTATCTCCCTGAAAGATTTCAGTTGGTTTTTCACTTGCATTGTATATAAAATAGTTCACATAAAGAGTGGAAGTGGAAAAAGTGAAATTATTTGTCGTTCTGTCCTCTTTTTTTTTTTTTTTTTTTTTACATCATGAAAACGTAGTATTTGAACAGTGGCGTGTAGACCGCTGTAACCTACTTTGTGAATCATTTGCATTGCCCAAAAGCTCAACTATGCTGTGACATATTGAAGCATCTCCTAGATCTAGTTAAAACATGAATAGTTCCATTGTATCTTAGCAAACCAAATAGAACAGAGAAGTACATCATGAAAAGCTTTCTTGTACCAGCACAAGTACACACGTGTACAGACCATGCGTGTTGTAATGAGGTCCATCACGTTTCTCGGCTGCTGATCTGTTTAGTCCTCTGTTACTTTATTTTTTTAGCTTGAGAATGATAAAGAAGGATCAGACCACAGATTAAAAAAAAAAAAAACAAAACATTATATATATATAATGTATTTATATATATATATATATATATATATATCAAAGGGATTCTCATTAGAGTTGTGCACAAAGTAATGTTTGACTTCCAGACTGCAGAGGGAATAAAAACTCTTTCAGTTCTTTTAAGTTCATCACTGGTGAAGCTGCAAACCGGCTCAACACGAAGTTTTAAAAATTTCCATGCTATCATTTCAAGATCAAATTAGAAAACAGATCAAAGTTTCACGCCCACAGCTGCATAGCATTTCCTGCAAAGTTAGCATCCCCAAAAAAAGGTTTTATCAATGAGCTCTCCATGCGGTTTTCCTGAGCTGCTCTTTGTGCAGGAAGATTACCAGAAGAAAAGCTAATTTTTATTTTTTTATTTCTTCATCAGTTTGGTAAGTATTTTTCTTCTTTTTAAAACTGATGCGGTCTATGTGTGGTATATTTATAAAATGTACTTGTCCCCTTTATATTTTATAGAGAAATTTAAATCTAACCTGCTTTTACTTATAATTATATTTCCAGTTTATTAGAAGTGGATTGGAAGCTAAAACATCATGGGATCAAATAGAGGTTTCATGCTTGTCTTTCTCTTGTTGGGATCCATGGTTTTGATATTTTTGACAACTCATGAATGGCATGTTCACCAACAATTTTTAGGTATGGTTTATTAAAAAAATCTTTTTTTTTAATGTAAAATTGAGTTTTTTCCTGTAAAAACTTTGTATTTTTATGTATGTAAACATCATTAGAGGATCTGTGTGCTTTAATTGTTTTTGCAAGTCACATACTTTGCAAATTGTTTCACTTCAAAACTTGTCAACAGCTAAAGTGAAATGTATCCTACGTTGTTTCTAGAGTTTGCAGGATTTGAACTGAAGACTTTTTTTGCTTGTTTGTTTTTGCAGAACTAATGTCTACAAATGAACAAAAGCTCAGAAAGGATCTTCTGAGGAAACGCTGTGGTGGTGTGAACCAAAGTTTGGTTAACTTGAACAAGATTGACCTGACTAACTTTATTGTGGATGACAAACATGGCATCATCTACTGTTATGTTCCCAAGGTGACGCATTATCTGGACTTAATATTTTATTTTTGTGTATAAAAATGTGCTAAGCTGTTTCACTTTTTGTCTTCTTTTTACTCTGATCTTTCGGGAATCCAGTGGCTCTCATGCAATAGGAAACACGTTTTTTTCTTAATCAGTCTTGAGTTTTGAGTTGTGCAAAAACTATGGCTAAATACAGAAACAAAAGCTTTAATGGACAATGCTCTATGCCAAATATTTGACCCAGCTGAGCAAAGGAAGTACAAGAAAAGGTGGCTGAAAGGATACCATTTCTATCATAGTATCATTGACTGTATAAAAGAACTGGACTGTGACCCCTCCCCCTCGTATTCTATATGTGAAGTACCCGTAGCATCCTGAGTGCCTTAGATATGGATTATTTCTGGTTGTTCTTACTGATGTTCAGACTGTTTTTTTACTGTTACTAACAAGGTTGGGAGGTTGTGTAGTTGCAGTAAAGTTTGTTTTAGTGGTGACAGTCTGGTTTATTTTTTTATGCGTTACTAACAAGGTTGGCAGTTAGCCGCAGTTGGTTTTTTTTTTTGTTTTTTTTAGCAGAATCAGTCTGTTTTTTTATGTATTGCAAGCAACGTCAACAGTTACAGGTATTGGGAATATGCTAAAATTGATCGTTTCTTAATTAAGTTACGATAGAGGAACTGTCCATGGAGCTAATAAAATCTGATTGATTGACAAACTTATCTCTCTTTTGTCTCGCATGATGCACCTTATAGTTCAGTGCGCCTTATAGATGACACCATTTTGAAAATAGATCATTCATCGCTGGTGCGTCTTATAGTGTGGAAAATGATCTGTAGAAGGTCAACAAAAATACTATACACATTCAATAGAGTACAATAAAAAATGTATGGATTCCCCAACGGAGAAATTAATATGTTACCATAGCGCTATTGAAAAAGCAGCGGCTAATAAATAACACTCAAAATACGCTAGCCAAGTGTTCAGTGGCAATGGAGCATTGTCGAGTGTAAAAGCTGAAGGAGGAATGATCTGTGTGAAGGAACTGCTCAGTGTACAAATGGACTCATGCAGAGGATCATGATTACTGTCCACGATGGATTTTAATTTCTGTAACACCCTCCTCTCACCCACACAGTCACAGACTCAACTGACATCCCAAAACGGAGCCTCAACTCTTTTTGTTTGAAGGCATTATCAACACTTTTATGTTCTCTGCAGGTGGCTTGTACCAACTGGAAAAGGACATTGCTTGCTTTAAAACAGGATGAACCGTATCCTGACCCCATGTCCTTTAAAGTTGACTGGGTTCACCAAACTGAAAGATTCCAGTTTCTAAGACAATTTCCAAAGGCAGAGAGAAAGGTCGGTTTGCGCAGCAACATTAGGAATGCTCTAAAAAGTCTCAAATAGACGATTGACGTGTTTGTATTTGTTCTGCAGGAGAAACTGAAGCACTACACCAAGTTCCTGTTTGTCCGTGATCCATTTGTGCGCCTCATCTCCGCCTACCGAGCCAAGATGCAGAAATATGATCAGTATTTTTATGAAGGCTATGTGAGAGAAATTTTACAACTTTATGAAAAACAGAGTAATTTACCTGTTGGCTATAAAGAGGCTATGAAAGAGGGTGTCCAGCCTTCATTCCGTAACTTTGTTCAATACATAGTGGACCCAAGAACGGAGAAATATGCACCATTTGAACCCCACTGGAGGCAGATGTATCGCATGTGTCACCCCTGCCTCATAGAGTAAAGACACAATTATCAAAAGTGACAACTATAACATGAACCCTGTATCAAACTGTGAAAAAATTGCATTTTTCTTCTCAGATATGACTTTGTCGGCCATCAAGAGACTCTTCAAGAAGATGCTCAGGAGCTGCTGAAGATGTTGAAGCTGCAAGGCGACATCAAGTTTCCTCCTTCATATGAAAATATGACTTCTGTTGATTCTGTAAAGGACTGGTTTCAAAGTGTCCCACTGGAAGACAGGAGGAAGCTGTACAAAATATATGAAAAAGACTTTCAACTTTTTGGGTACAGGAGGCCAAATGAACTGCTGGATGACTGAGCTGAAATCATCTGTGCTTCTTAACCTTAATATTGAATTGCCTCTAAACACAAAACATATGACATATGATTATTTATAGGCTAAAGGACTGTGTGTTTAATAGTAGAAACTTTATTACAAATTTCAATAGACGGTGACAAAAAAAACAACATTTGAATTGCTAATTAAAATTTTTTTTGTTTTTTTTTTTTCAAATCTTCCTCCAACCACGATGATCAAAATTGCTTTAGTGACTTGCACCTGTGCGGTAGTTGACCTGTACGAGTGCTGCAGGTTTTGGGGTTCTCTGGGTTTATGGAGGGTCATAGAGACACCTTAGGGGACGTTGATTGTCGTGCGTGTGGTAAGTGTATTGTGTGTAAGTTACAAGCATGTAGGAGTTAAGGGTGATGCTGTTGTACAGCGCCCTTACGCCAGACTGTAGTCGTTAGTACGGTTTGTGTTGTGTACTGGTTACTTACTAACCACAAGCAAATGATGCACAGACGGGTTGTACAGGTGATACTTACCACACAGACTATGCGCATGGAGTGCACACTTATCACTTGAAGAGCACTAACTGGCCCCTTGCGCAGTGCACAGGGTTGGGTTGGTCTAAAAAAGAAGGTCCGCATAGACTGTATGAAGTTAGATTTGTTGCTTAAATATTGCCTGTGTGTAAAAAAGTTTTGGACATGTAAAAATAAATGTGAGCGTGTGTAAAAATGTTTTGCGCTTGCAAAATAAATAAATAAATAAATAAATAAATGTTTGTCTGTAAAAAGTTTTTGTACTTGTCAAAAGAAATTGTCCGTCCGAAAAAATGCTTTGTCTGTGTGTAAAACGTCATGTGACCGTTTTTATTTACAATTACAAAATCTTTTTACAGACACACAAAACTCAAGTTACAAGTTACAATTCTTTTGCTTCTCAACTAATCAACCAATCAGCAGCCTTTTACCATCAGCAAATTGGTCACTAAAAATACACTTAAAATATTAACAAAAATATAACATAAAAATATTAACAGCAATAATACTGTCAGCCACGTGTTCTTGTGATATGAACATTTCACAACACTCTTTTTCACACAAAGCTCCTTTGTAGCAGCTCCAGCGCCGTAATGATCTCCAACCTACTTTGGAACTGTGGTTTAAAATACTCACAGAACTGGTTTTTGCTGTATTTTTACCAATATGAGATTAGATTAGAAAAAATATTCCAGTCATGGTTGTTGCATTATCTGCTGTGGACTCTGTGGAAGAGGGGCCCAGTTATTCTTACCTCATGGCGCATGTGGGCATCAAATCACTGCAGTTAAGCCTGTATGAAAAGATTCCCGACATTCCCAAACTAAAAAACAAACAAAAAGATTGATAAGACAATGACAGCGCAAAAAGCACTTTGTGAAATTTTAAAACGTTGTCGTGCACCACACCTCCTGCTGCAAAGACACTGATGCCAAACAAAAACATTTATGTAGTTTAGCCAGTTTAGCCAAGAAATCAACCTCTAGGTCCCGCATTTATAGATATTTGCAAATTTACTTTGAGGATTCTCTTCGTTTACTCTCCCTTTGACAAAATGTATAAATATTATACAAAAAAATGTTTTAGTCTCATTTTTAACCTCCATTTCCAATACTATGCTTTTATTTTGACATGGTTTTTTTTATCAGTAATTGCTAGTGAAGTATTTCATTATTATCCATGTATTTTTTTTTAAATTTGTAAATTGCCGGCTTTGTGTAGATTTTGTGAGTGTTGTTTTCTCTCTGATTGTTGGTGCCGTTCCAAAACAAACCAGTAACTTAAAAAGATGTTTTGGTTTAAACCCAGATGTCAAACCCACATTTATGTGCTATGGGTGGCCTTCTGACTAAGATGGAAGCTTTTACCACACTTGTTGGTCCTCTCTCATCATTGCTGCTACTCTGTTGGGTAAGTACATTTCAGAATATACTATCAAACTTCTCATTTTTACTTTCCTAGTACACAAGTTCACACGTTTTTGTTTATTTTTTTATACGCAGCATGAAATGGTAAACTAAGCGTATTTCTTTTGCTTTTCCTGTGGAACAGCATGTTAAAAGACTAGTGTGTTATTTTCAAAAAGCAGGCAGTTGCACAATGTCATCATTAATTTGATGATAATAAACTTGGGTATTTGCAACAGCCCTCATGTGGCCACACCTGCTGGCAGAACGCAGCTCAGTTGCATGCAACGGGTTGATTCACCAGTAAAAGATTTAAATGACACTGAGCCATGTGTTACTGTAATAAGTTGTGTGGCTTAAATCTAAAATTTGTTAAAAATGTTTTTGTCACAGTATGTTAGAGGGATACATTTATATTCTTTTTGCTCATGTCAAACTAATATAGAACTAGTTTCTCAATGAGAAACCACTTAGTCCAACAACATAAGAAAAAAACATCCCGAAATAAATAAATTGATTTATTTATTATAGATCGTTAGGTGAATTCTGTTACAAATGCAAAAAAGAAGTTGAAAAATTGACATTTATTCTTTTATAATATTCCAATCACTTAGAATGTCTAAAGTGAGACTGGGACCATGTGATCCCGTCCAACAGGAAACAATCAGTAAAACCAAACATGGTTACGGCGGCACAACCAGTTGGATCAGAATGGATATGGAAGAAACAAAGAAAATAGAGAATATCTTCCACACAAAACAAAAAGAGAAACAAGTTAATGATTGTATCAGTGACGCAGATGGAGAATTATGTCTGTCATCTATTTTCTAAACCTGATTAACGCTTTTGGTTTGATGGGGGTTGCTGGAGTCTATCCCAGCAACTGCATGGGTTACCAGTCCGTCACAGGTCCACGCAACCACACACACACGCTCAGCAATCACCTAACCGTCTCCAGTTAATTCAAAACGCAGCAGCGCGACTGTTAACTGGAACATCTAGACAAGAACGCATCACTCTGGTACTCAGTTCACTTCAATGGCTCCCTGTTCATTTCAGAATTCACTTTAGACTCTTAGTTTGTTTTTAAAGCTCTTAATGGTCTCGCTCCAGTTTACTTCACTGAGCTTTTTAACTGTCCGCAGCCATTCAAGAGTTTTAATGTCTGCAACCCAATATTGGCTTGATGTACCCAGGTCACGACAGAAACACTGGGGTGACATTCCTGCAGAACAGCACGTCTGCCCAGGTCTGCCTTGGAAAAGAGATCTTATCTCAATGGAGTTTCCTGGTAAAATAAAGATTCATAAAAAAATTAACAGCTTTAAATGTCAATTAAAAACCTTTTTAAAATGGCTTTTTTGCTCAGTATTTGGTGATTTTTTAAATTTTGATTTTTATGTATTCTTATTTATCTCGTATGTATTTTATTGCTCTTTGTGATTTATTCCTGTCTATAAGTTTGTTCTTAATTGCGCAATTCTAAACTTCTGTCTTTCTTTTATTGTGAAGCACTTTGGGATCCTGACGGTGTTGTAAAGTGCTATAAAAATAATGCTTCAACACACACATATTACACAAGGAAGGTGGGACCTCTGATTTTCTGGCCCCTACTCCAACCCTGGTGGTGGGAACCAGGCCTTCAGCAGGGTTGGCCGTGTCCTTTGGGTGCTGGCTTCCTGGGGTCCTCTCTCCATGCAGGGCGAGGGAACCCTGAGTTGGAGCATTGGGCGGGTCTCCCTTGTGGGGCCCTTGTTTGTGCCTGGGGTTGGGTGCTCAGAGTGGTGGTGGGGTGTGTGTCTGGGGCTGTTTGGGCTCTCCGGTGGTGGGGCCCTGTGCCCTGCGAGAGGGCTATTCTGGCTGGGCTGGAGCTCGCACTCTTGGTGCTCCCGTGCCCCCGTGCTCTCTGGCGTTAGGGGCCCCTAACTGGCCCCTGTCTGGTTAGCTGACATGAATGCCTGACGGGCGGACATTCTTTATCTGCTATACCACATGGGCGTCAGGGGGGCCCTGGCTGCTGCTCCTGCTTCAATGAGGGTCCATCATCCACTACAGTAGAATATCAACACTCACCTGAGCACAGGTGTCAGCTTAGCTATCCACAAACAGTGTGTATGACGGAACAAAATGCTTTACATGTGTGTTTGTATGCATAAACGTGTGTGGGATTAATCATGCTCGAACTTCCTTAACCCTCTTTTTGTTTCCTTTTTTAAAATTTTTTTCTCTTTTTTTCTCTTTTTCCCTGTGTCCAACACAAGAGGCCTTTTGTGTTCTCCTTTTCTGTTTGCTCAGCTGTTGGACAGAAGAAAACTGTAGAAATTCCTAAACATTAATGTCAATCCTAAAGTCTAACTGCGGGTTTTGTTTTTCATTTACATACTAGTGCTGTGTGACAGCTTGGTGACTTTTCCAGGGGGTATCTCGCCTTTGCTGAACAGTAGCCAGGACAAGTTTCACCAACTCCGTTACCTCTAAAGGAATATGGCGAGTTAAAAAAATGGATGGATGGAAGTTATATAGTTTAGAAGTTCTTGAGGTTCACTGAGAACGGAGCTTTCTTTTGCATCTCAATCCTCCTTGTATATGCTTGTGTGAAGCTCAAGCTTCTGTGTGCTGGAGTGTGTGTGGGAGGTCTGTGGACAGGTAAAGCAGGGTTCCCTGTACAACTCACTAAGTGTATTGAGTGCAGTAATGAGCAGATGAAGCTTCATGAAGCATTGAAGCTTTTCATCCAATTCCCTCACTCAAGTGCAATAAATTCAATTCAATTTTATTTATGTAGCCCAATATCACAGCCATAGCCGTCTCATTGGACTGACATCAGTATATCGCAAGAACAAAAAGTCAAACATGAAAATGTAAACAATAGCTAGTTGTTAAACAGACTAAGCTGAACAAACATCTCTGGCCTTACACTGCTTCACATATTCTAGCAGGATATCTACTGAATTAAAACATATAAGTTGAATTTGAAGCGTCTGTAGCAAACGCCTGCAAATGAAACTGTAAGCAAGATAAAGTATAAAAAACACATGTTGTAGTGATAACAATATTTTATATACTTACTGTATACTGGCAGTATGGAAAACTTAGAATATTAGAATTGGTTTGTTTCAAGCCGTTCAAACAAAAATGACAAAAGAAGACAAAGAAATATTTCTGGCAAACTTAGTTGGGATATTTAGTCATGAATTGGTTGAAAAAAAAAAGAAAAAGACACATACATGTGTAGAATCCTCATAAATTGATTATATTATTATTACAGTAATCCAGAAGTCATAATGAGGATTGTTTTTAGTAGTATCAGTAGTACATTGTTTTTGGTAGAAATCAGTGTCCTGAACCACACCAGTATGATGTCAAATGAATAGCCTATATTTTGTAGATAGTCTTTGATAATTCCTGTCTTGAGTCGGCACACATTTGGAAATGATGAAACTATCTCTAAACTCTCACTGTCTGAGTCAAACGCCCACATTTTGAATGGAGCCTGAGAAAATCACATCGCTGTCAAAGCCGCGGCACAATCTGAACCGGATTGTGTTTTTTTTTTTTATTTAAATTGTCAAATCAGTGAGGGAGAAACAAAAATCATTAACAGATAGTTGAAGGTCTGGTCTTATCAGGGGAGTATACATAGCAGGGAAATGATGCAGAGAATGCACTGTTTTGAACTATTCATCCTCACGCATGTCATTTTCAACAAGCAGATTAGATTCAAATCAAGTATAAGACAAATGAACACTTGGTTGCCAAAGCAACCGACACACCCTCACTTACAAAGAGAAAAAGACAGTGTTTCACTTTGCCATATATGTTTTGGGTCACAGCTATCAGATCGCTCCCCTGCCAGCCAATGACAGACTGGTTTCAAAGTGTCCCACTGGAAGACAGGAGGAAGCTGTACAAAATATATGAAAAGGACTTTCAACTTTTTGGCTACAGGAGGCCAAATGAACTGCTGGATGACTGATCTGATTTTAGGACTTTACCTGTTTTATTATTGAAATGTCACAGAAAATGATCAAAATCCACACCTCATCATTTTACACAACAGACAGCATAAGATTTGATTAACTGACACTGAAATCTTTTGTAAATTGTTATTTTTGTAGGAGGCATAGTTAATTTGCTGTGAAGAAGCCCCTATGAAAAGCCCCATGGTTGTTCTTTCTTTGATTAAAAAAAATGTGTGTGTCAATGGAGGGAGTGGTGTAGGTTAGTTTTAATTTAAATTTTTAGTTAGTTTGTTTTTAAATGTAAAGCATTTTGAGCTGGTCAGAGCTTAAGAGTGCTTATTTCTTTTATTTGGCCTTCATTCAAGAGAAAACCGGTGATTTCTCATTTTATGAATATCTTTTTCTGCAGAAAGTAGAACATGTTTTAAATTTTGGCTAATCAAAATTACCACTGGGAAAGCTTTTACAACAGATCAAAAAATGATCAGAGTGGGTCTGTAAGAATAAATGCTTAAAAGTGTGCACGCATTAAGTATCTGTACTACCCTGTTAGACATTTTGCCCTAAAATAAGCAAAAATGGTCACTATCCAGAGAACAGGTACTTTTACACATACTAAAAAAAGCAGACTACCTGAAGCTGAATTAATCATTTGCATGTCAAGGTTGATCGCTGTAAATCGCTGTAAACAGGTGACTTTCTTTGGCATGTCCTGACAACGGAGTTAACTTTATTAAAAACGTCATAAAGAATTAAAAACGGATCACCACAATATGTTACGGCGCTAGTTTCAGTAGGAGGTGCACAAAAACTGTTCAGCTAAGCTATAAGATAGCGACGTATTCACAATATCAATAACTCTTTAAAAAAACATGTTAAGCTGACAGCAAGTGTCTCTATTGGATTGTTTTAACTCAAAGAATGACCGATAAATGCCCTTAACAGAAAAAGGATCGGGTTTGTGTTTCTTTTTTTTCCTGAGAACGGCGCTCTCCTGCTGCCGACAAACAGACAGCAGTGAGAGTAAGATGCACGCAGCTGCAGGAAAGGGCATTTAAGCCCTTAAAAACCCAATTCTTTTTAAATTCTTTTTGACAAATTCTTTTCTCCTCCTCCTTCTTCTCCTCCTTCTTCTCCTCATTCTTCTCCTCCTTCTTCTCCTCCTTCTTCTCCTCATTCTTCTCCTCCTTCTTCTCCTCCTTCTTCTCCTCCTTCTTCTCCTCATTCTTCTCCTCCTTCTTCTCCTTCTTCTCCTCCTTCTTCTCCTACTTCTTCTCCTTCTTCTCCTCCTTCTCCTCATTCTTCTCCTCCTTCTTCTCCTCCTTCTTCTCCTACTTCTTCTCCTTCTTCTCCTCCTTCTTCTCCTCATTCTTCTCCTCCTTCTTCTTCTCCTTCTTCTCCTCCTTCTTCTCCTTCTTCTCCTCCTTCTTCTCCTTCTTCTCCTCCTTCTTCTCCTACTTCGCCTCCTTCTTCTCCTCCTTCTCCTCCTTCTTCTCCTTCTTCTCCTCCTTCTCCTTCTCCTTCTTCTCCTCCTTCTTCTCCTCCTTCTTCTCCTTCTTCTCCTTCTCCTTCTTCTTCTACTTCTACTTCTTCATCTCTCAGCAGGGATATGTTTGGCCAGCATCAGTTGGTTCTGGAGCATAAAGATGAGGACATCACGGCGCTCAAGGTTCATCTAGACTGCAAGTGCCGAGGTCCCAGAAAATTACAGTATTTATATGACGCAAATCAGAAGTGACACAGAAGTGATCAATTGTATTTAGAACTTGATTGACACATGTAAAACCCGTCTGATGACCGTGCTCTGCCCATGACAGACCGCTAAACTTTCGCGTCTTCCCGTGTCTCCCCAAGTCTTAATCACTGGCAGAACACAGATTATCAAGTGGGTTTCCCGTGTGTTGCACGTCTTTACCATTTGTGCCGCCTGTGGTTGTCTGCGGGCTAAAGTTTTGAGGAGTTCAAAACTTTTTGCCGCGTCCAACGCTGTTCCCATTTTTCCCCGCGTCCTGCCATATCTATAAATCGACTGTAGCTCATCATAAACTCAGCATCACCATGAACAACATCGTTTGCCTCACGGGAGCCCACTTTTTGTCGGATTTTGGCCTTGATTAAGCCGTAAAGCGCTGTGTGGCCGGGGCTTTAGACAACGCTTTCTGCTTAATTGTGTAGCCACAGGGGGGCATGAATCTAGGTCTCCCCATCCCAGACCCCAGCTGGATGTCGTTTTTATTTTAATTTTTCATTTCTTATGTTTAGTTTTGGCAGAGGGTGTGTGTGTTTCACTGTTGTATTTACACTAAAGCTGCTGGTCTTGGTCAGGTTGCCATTAAAAAAAGGTTTTAACTTGATATTTTACTTTGTAAAAAGTCAATGTAAAAAAGTGTATATTAATTTAGGAAAATAAATATTGTGCTGTCAAACTTGGGTTTCAGCATTGAGATGCTGGGTGGAGCACAGCTGGGATAATTGGATCCTTTTGCCAAGCTGTTTCCCTTTGGGAACCAACGAGCAAAGGCCTGTGTGCTGGGAGAACGAATAAAAGGGACGCACATTCTCATAAAGGAGAGAGCAACAATCATCCAGAGCAGCTGATTTCAACTGAAAACCTTGTAGCAGAACTAAAAAGGAAAAGATATCTACGGACACCAAAGAGGCAGCCGGTAAGAGCTGGGACTCCAAACCAAAATCAACTTATGGAAGTGGATTGTTTGGATTGCTTCTTGCTGATTTTGTGAAGATTAAGAAACCATTTGGTTTGTGTCTTCTGATTCAAAGGTTTCTCAGCTACCGTTAAGGACCAGAAACTGATTCAAACCGAAACATACTCCTCTCCAACAAACTTACTCCTCTGCAAACCAAAGAATGTGATTAAGTGAAGCGTCACAATGGTGGATCATTTGCAAAGTGAAAATAAAATGTGGAGAACGGAAGTTGTATTGGTCCTTTCTGAGTGAAATCCTGCTATATCTTTGGGTGGATATCTCTTAGCACTTTCAAGTGGGGAAAAGAAAGCATAACGTGACAAATATACTGTCACAAGTGTCAAAGGTCTTTGATTTTTCCAGTATTATAATGACTAAATAGCTGATAGCTTGGCTGCATCTGGGTTTCTGTTTCATTTGTTTACTACCACAGGTTTAAAAAATTACTCAACTGGTTTCATCTTGTTTTGTAACCACAATGTCTTTTGAATGAAATGCTGATGTTCAAGTTAATTCTTCTGATGTATAATGATGACCTATTGTTTTCGGCTCATATCATTTTTGTTACCTCCACTCTGTTCTCTCAAAACCCAATTTAGCAGGTTGGTAATGTCCTTTTTTAAAAGGAGGTATGATCAATCATCTTTGAACAGAACAAAGAAAAGAAACCATTTTTCTTTTTTTTTTTTTTTTTTTTTTTTTTTTTTAAATGCTGAAAAATGTAGATTTTACAAAACCTAAAAAAAGCACTTTTTATTGAAGTTTTTCATACTTAAACCTTAAATTCTCATTAACATGTCAGATGGTTTTCCCCCTGCATTCATTTTAAAAATCCACAAAGGAGGGTTCTTCATCAATTCTGTCCAGGTGACACACTGGTTCACAAGTTGTGTAGCCAGGCGCATAATCCTTTAAAAAAAAAAAATACCCAACTTCTAAATTTACTGTTTGTATTGTTAAAGTATGTCTTTATTTTTATATAAATCCCTTTCCACAAACGGAAACTATAAATGACAGCTAAATATGCTAGATGGTGGTGTAAAGTGAAGCTGTCATCTTTTTTTTTTTCCTTGTTTACACTGATTCTGTGACAAAGTCAGTATGTTTAGCTTTATTTTTATATCACATCCCTCAGTCGTCATTATCAGAAGACGTCACTAGCAACTCCTTACATTATACACTGTCAAATCTGAGCTCCAGCAGTAAAAGACAAACTATCATTTCTGCTTCATTTTCTCAACTCTGCTAATGTAAGGAGAGCTGTAGGGAACTTGCAGTCGTGGGAATGTGCTGCCCCTACATGCTAGCAACACAAGAATTTGTCTGGAAAAACAGTGTCCATGTGAGCATTAAAATGTGAAAAGTCCAAAACATCTAATTGTGTTACCTAACCTCTTTAAAGGTTAAATAAAAATACAATCAAAGCTTTATCCTTTATTTTATTCATTGAAAAAACATTTAACTCTTTCTGTAGAAGAACGCATCTTTAAAAAAAAAAAAAAAAAAACACTTCAAAATTACCATTTTTACAAAAATATCTTTAATTAGATTTCCAGTAAAAAAAAAAAAAATTAAAGAACAGAAGACAACATTTTCCAATACATGGGTCACACAGACAAAATAATTAAAAAGAAATCACTGCAAAGTATTACAAAACTTTACACTGACTATAGACTATTTACTTATATACTACTAATATTACTAGAATATATTATATACTATTAGTATAAAATGAAAAATGTCCCTTAGGCCTAGCTTGCTTCAAACAGGCAGCAGGAGGGTGGATGATTCCAGGTCCCAGCTTTATCTGTACCTAATACACCTAAAAAAACAACAAATATCTTTCCCTACGACGAGGCATTTTTGTGACTTCGGGACAGAAGTCCTAAATATCCTAAAACCAGCACGAGCACAATGCCCAGTACAAGTCTTTGTAATGCATTTTTCTCTTTGACACAGACTCACTCAAGCAGGGTGTGTGGTTGCATTCCAAAATACAAGTGAGATGACTATCGGATGTTTCAAACGAAATAGGTTACATTTGAAGTACAAATGTGATTGACAGCTTACTAATATTCACATTAGTGCCTTAAATTGTTTTGGCACAAAAGAACAGATGGTAAAGTGAAAACTTGAAAAAATCTGGCAATACAAGATTGATGATCTGATGTTGGAAGCATTTCACAGTGAAGTAGATTCCGGATTCCGGTTCACGACAGAGCACACGTGTCGTCTTTGGCTCTCGATTCCTGATGTTTCTTGGAGCGATTTTTATACTAAACAGCATACATTATATAATAGAGTGAACTGACAGAACTTAAAGTTGCATTAGCTGATATCTAAGCCAAACTAACTCCCTTGTTGGCATTGGAGGCTAAGCTAACACCTCTGCTGGATGTTGTGCAGGAATTCCGACAAGAAAAAGTACGAAATGAACAACAGGATGATCGGCTTGACTTCCTGGACAGAAGACAGAATGACGTGGATCAACAAGTAAGAATGAATAATTTCATTCAAATGGGATTTCAACTCAAACCAAGAGCTAATCCTGGCGCAGCTAACGTTAGCATGGAGGCTAGTGGGGCTGCTATGGCAACAGCTGAGACCGTGGAGACTCAAATCGGATCATTCTTCACTTCCAAAGGGATTTCCTTGGATTTGAATAATATTGAGATCTGCCACCCGCTTCCCAGGAGAAAAGAGTCAGATAATCAGCGATCCTCATCAGGTTCGTGAATCAAAAGCACAAAATCGCTCTGATGAAGCAAAGAAGACTGCTAAAAGGGACCAATGTTTTCATTAATGATCATTTATCCAAATTTTCACGCAATTTTGGCTAAACATGCCAGGGTCCTGAAGCGGAAAAAACAGCACATGGGTGCTGAATTGAAGGATCTATGTAAAACCACTTGGTCCACCGGACCTGACCAAGGCAATGGTAATCACCAATGGTGGTCACAGACGTCTGAGCCTTTATTTGATGCAAAATAAGAATAAAAAATTATTTCAAGAAAATATGGCGCCCGGGATTCACCACTGACTCTTAGATCAACTTTGACCTGATTTTCAGCAGTGATTTCTGCCCTGCAGAGAACTCGAGATCAGCTTCAGCTGAAGGACAATGGACCTGACAAACAAAGTCTGCAGTCATAACAACGAGGAGAACTTTATACCTGATTATTAGTTACGAACTGATTGATATCTAATGTAAAGTAAATGGTGTGGTCGAGTCGGTGTGGGATTATATAAATTAGCTTCCTCCCTTTCAAGCAGTCAACCTTCTGATGTCTAGTTATCCTATGTTTGGCATGACTACTGATGCAAATCTCTGTTGTTGTTGATTGTGTTACACATGTCTTATATATCGTGTCTGCTTTAAATAAACCATTTCATTCATTCAATTCTTATCTGGAAAGTGACGGAAGTATTTTCGTTTATCATATCAATAGGTCTCTGGCCTTTTATGGTTATACATGTGACATGCTCACGCCACCTGGTCCTCCTTCACAGACAGGCGGCTGTATTTTAAACCAGCTGGAGACGTCAAAGCAGAGATTGGTCTACACCACTGCAGAAAGAATATCAGTAAACCAGTCTGGAAAAGATGGAATCATGGATCACTTGTTCCGGTGCGTGATATGGCAGATGTTATTTGACTTTGCTGATTAGCCTCAATTAATAAAAACTAGGCTGGACTCCTGCGCTGACCTGTTTGTCAATATTAATAATAATTAATAATGCCTGCCAAGGTTTACCCCAAGATTCCTAATGAAAGGAGCGTTTGAAGGGTTCAGAGAGCCAACAGCACCACGACAACCAGTCAGCAGGTTCGTTTAATGTCTTAAAGAATAGAAGATATCCTCAATCACAATCTATGTGTCAAGAGGCTAAAGTAAAGCATTACCTTCAATACCTTTTTTTTGCTTGAAGTTCATTCCTAGCGAAGCTGACCCCTGCAAAAGCTTTACATGAAGTCCCGAGTGATCAAGAACATTTTACTAAAACTAGATTGAACAAGCCCCGCCTGCAGTTGCAGAAAATTGCCTGCCATGCCTTGAGTTCCTGTATTGCAGCTCTAAGTCTTTATGAAGAACGTCAGTGCCGCTTGCCTAACGTTGCAGCCTCCACAGGAAGTTTTGACTCTTGCATCACCAGCTTCAGAACTTTTTTTTTTTTGTCTTGTGCAATACTTGTATTTGTTTATTCATTAATTTTATTTGGAATTTCTTCACACTTTTTCAATTAGGTAAGAAATTTTATTCTTTTTAAGTTTGAAAAACTATTGCTATCAAGGTGTGGCAGATTGACTTCATTTACATGTCTGTCTGTTTCTACTTCATTAGAATTGGGTTTCACGCTAAAACAACATGAGATTAAACAAAGAATTCATGGCTATCTTTCTGCTGTTGGGACCCATGTTTTTGATCACTTTGACAATTCATGGATGGGATTTCTATCAGCAAAATTTAGGTATGAGTTTTCCTTTTTAATTTAAAGCTTTTGCAGCGCTAAGCATAGCGGTGTCTAATATCCTTGGGTTGTGTATTTTACTGGATAAGGAAATAATAACAAAAACGTTTTCAGTAAATATTCAGCTGTGCCATTCGGTTGACTGCCGTGTGTTATTTTTTTCTATATTATTATAGTTGTCGTAGTTGAAACCATCTCGGTAAAGCTAATGGAGATCCAAAATAAACAAGATGAACATTTGTTTATTTTGCTTCTTTATGAAAGTCATAGATTCATCAGTTCACCTCAGAACTAAATTTCAGCAGCAAATATACATGTAGCACCAATGAATGAATCTTTTTTACAAAGTTTAAATACTCATTCTGATGAAAATTGTGTTTTTCTGATGATAGAGGACTACCATGAGATATTGAAAGAGTGTAAGCAGATGAATGACGCGATGTGAGGGCGGGCTTACTCAGCACCAACTATCGCAGCCACAACTTAGAGGCAACTTTCTAATGAACTCTTGCTGCTCTGCAGAGACTATGTCCTACAAAATGATGCCAGTTTTTGGATTTTAGCCAAAAACGACATCATCATCATTAAAAAAACACTGGGAGCGCTTTTACAATAGATCAAGAGAAGATCGGAGTGGGACTTTACATTAAAGGATTTTTGTAAGACATTTTCTTTCTGCTTGCAGCACCGAAGTCTTCAGAACAACAACGACTAAGACAGGAATTTCTGAGGAAGCACTGTGCTGATGTGAACCAAAGTTTGGTTAATGTGAATAATATTAACATGAACAATTTTGTCGTGAATGACAAACATGGCATCATCTACTGTTACATCCCCAAGGTGACGCATCGTCTGCTCTGACTCACATTTATAAAGGTGTATAAAGAAGTGGTAGATTAAAACATAAAACTGATCGTTACAAAAAGCATGCATTTCTTAAGGATAGATTTTTGTTGCTATTCAACCAGGCTGACTAATTGGTAGAACTGGTTATTCAAAGGATCGTGCATTTTGTGGTACAAGCACCAAATTTGACATGGATGTCACAAAAGATTAGGCTAGCCATGAGAAACTCCAAGACTTTACAATATATATAATATTTATATGTAACATGGATATAATAGTATTCTTTAGGTATTTAATATTAATATAAGTACAATGTATGTCTGCTGAAACCCTCTTAGGGTCATGAGGTTGTTGCAGCATGTATCAGCTACTTTTAAGGTAAATTACACCATGCACAGATGAGACTATTTTCATTTTGAGAAAAATCATAAACTAGTCAAACAATATTTAGGAAAACAGAAATCTATTCTGGACCAAATGTTGAACTTTTTAAAAACATTGTTTAGCATATCTTTTTTAAGCTGTGAGTAGAAAGTCAACGATAAAATAAAAGCAAATATTATTATAGAAAAAAAACACAAAACAAAGTTAATTGCAAAAAAAAGTAGGAAAGAGAGACTAGAAGACACTTTGCTCAATATTTTTTTTAATAATTCAAGTTAAAAAACAATATACAACACTGACTTTGTCAATTTTTTCTGCAGGTGGCATGTACCAACTGGAAAAGAACATTGATCGCTTTAAATCAGAAGGAACCATATCCTGACCCAATGTCTTTTGAACATAACTGGGTTCACCAATTTGAAAAATTCCAGCTCCTAAAACAGTTTCCAAAGGCAGAAAGAAAGGTCAGTTTGTGCATGCTCCAAGAGGTATCAAATAGAGTACTGATGTGTTTTTGTTTGTTTTACAGGCAAAACTGAAGCACTACACCAAGTTCCTGTTCGTCCGTGATCCATTTGTGCGTCTCATCTCTGCCTACAGGGACAAGATGCAGCAATATGACCAGTATTTTTATAAAGGCTATGTGAGACAAATTTTGCAACGTTATAAAAAGCAGACCAATTTACCAGTGAACTATACTGTGGCAAGGAAAAAGGGTCTCCAACCTTCATTCTATACCTTCATTCAGTACATAGTGGACCCACGAACAGAGAAAAAAGAGCCCTTTGAGCCCCACTGGAGGCAGATGTTTCGCCTGTGTCACCCCTGCCTCATAGAGTAAGGACATATTCATCAAAAGTAACAACTATAACACAGAGTTTTCTGTCAAAATGAGTAAAACAAACTGCAATTTCTTGTCTTTCTTCTCAGATATGACTTTGTCGGCCATCAAGAGACTCTTCAAGAAGATGCTCAGGAGCTGCTGAAGATGTTAAAGCTGGAAGACGGCATCAAGTTTCCTCCTTCATATGAAAATATGACTTCTGTTGATTCTGTAAAGGACTGGTTTCAAAGTGTCCCACTGGAAGACAGGAGGAAACTGTACAAAATATATGAAAGAGACTTTTTACTATTTGGGTACAGGAGGCCGAATGAACTGCTGGATGTCTGAGCTGATGTTAGGACATCTGTGCTTAATATTGAAACATCCTCCTAGTGTTTGGTGTCAGACTCCTAAATCTATTTAACATTTATTTCAGAATCATTTTTCACTTTATTTATAAGCTGGGTTACTACCATATAAACCATGTACCTGCTCAAACTTAATGTGTTTTCTTTTAAAGAAAACGACAAATAACACTGTCTGGCCTGCTCTTAAACTGAAATTTTAGCAATTCTTCATGATACCAAACACTATGCTGGTGTTTCCAGTGTTTGCCATTGCTATTAAGGAAAGTCATGTCACATTTGTATACTCATATGCCAAGTAATGGGAAAAGATAAAAAGTTAAAGCTTTTTAATGGATGCATAAAGCCCAATATTACAACACAGTTGTCTCAATGGGCTTTCCCGCTTTTCATGCAGTTGTCCTATTTTCCATAGAAGCTGTGATATTTGAAGGTGAAATGTTGAAGGAACAATTTTAAACTAAGAACAAAAACTTGCTCAAGTATGTCTTAATTTTTACATACATTTTTAAGAAAGTACACAACGTCCATCATGAAAACTTGTGTTTAATGCTATGTATCCTTTTTTGCATTTTAAAAAGCAGCTGTTTATCATTTTGTTTTTTATTTCATTTATTTATTATTCATTTTCGTTAATTTATTGTAGAAGTGTGGCCTATTTTTACCTGGGAAGTAAAATCAAACAATGTGCAATACCAGTACTACTTAATATAAAGGAAATATTTTCTTTTTTTCAATTTTGGGAGGCACATCTAAATGTATTTAATTTTTGACTAATTCTAAACTCTTAATTTGATATGATTTAAAACTGTCTTTCAAAATATATTTATTTTTTATTTTGCCTTTAATTTTTTTATATCCACTAAAGTGATTCAAATAAAAAAGGAATTTGTTTGGTCTGCTTTTGTTCTAAGAAAATTAAATCCAGAACCAGAGTACACTGGACATGCAGTTGCACTGAGTACCCACCATACTCTCGTGGCTGTCACTGGTAATTCGGAGATCTACCTGGCTACAACTCCAGGGAGGTAACGATCTGTTCATGGGCGAGGAGGTTTTGGACCTGCTTGACCCTCATTTAGGATCAAAAAAATGTTGGATGGGTGAACTATAACACTCAGCGTTTTTCTTATCCTTTGGGATGAGCAAAGAAACGTGCAAGCTCATGCAATGACATTAACTCTAGAATTTCATGTTTGACAAACAAAAAAATAAACCAAGTTTTGAGTTAGAATGTTACGTGCAAACACGTCTTCTATAATAAAAGCTGACACAGAGATTAAATATTTCCTCAAGACATTTTTTAATCCATTTTTTTACATAACTAAAATCCTAAAGCATTAAAATGATCATTAAAATCACAGTATTGCCAATCCTTTTTTTTCATGGGCTGTATGAAGGGAGGCTGACATTACATTGCTTTAAATCCAGTTTTAGGAATTTCTTTTGAGATGTCCAACAGGGAATGTTAGAAAACAGTTGAAGCAACAGGCTTAACGCCCTTATTTCTCGTCCTGGGAGAGCTGAGATCCAATTGAATTCAATTCAGCATTTAATTGGCTCTTATGAAAGTAGAACAGCAATTATTCCTCTGATTATTCCTCTTCTTCTGAAAATGAAAACAGCTACATGTAAAATACTGTCGTCTACCTTGTAAATGAGTTGAGGCTTAATGGATCATTTTCTTGAAGATAAAATTAATTATTGTGATTTATATTTTGATTTTGATATTGGGGGAAATAATAAGTGATTTAGGAGGATCCGTGTAAGAGTAGTTGTGTCTGCTCGTGTTGTTTGCAGATCTTCCATCCCATACCCATATCATCGATGTAAGAGACTCCCTGCCAACTAAACAACATCTTTATCGGGTCAACCCAGAGAAACGTGCTCGTCTGCAACAGCAGGTGGCTTATATGTTGGAATGGCATTGCGATACCAAGCTCCTCACGCTCCTGCCACTTTCCAACGCTTGGTCAACGCTGTTCTATCTGGTTTAGAGGGTTGTGAAGCCTTCACGTTGGTGGTTTCACGTTGCTGGTTTGATTCTCAATCTCAATTGTGGGGCGGGGACAGGTCCAGCCAGTTAACACAAAGGTCGAGGTCATTTTGTCTTTTCTGCCTCCAATGTCACGACGTGAATTGCGTCAATTTTTAGGGCTGGCAGGAGTTTTTGCAAGAACTCATGTTGCTTCTCCTCTGACATAGTTGCTTAGTCCCAAGGTCAAATTTTTGTGGTCAAGCACCTGTTAACATGCTTTTGATTATCAAAGCATTGTTGGCGAACGCTCCTGTTTTGGCAGCAGTGTTCAGTCAACCCTTTAAACTTGCTGTGGATGCCTGTGAAACCGGGGCTGGATCGGGATTGAACACCGTGTGTCCTACTTTTCACAGAAGTTTAACCGACATCAGCGAGTATATTCCACGATTGAAAAGGAGGCTTTGGCTCTGATTCCTGCCCTTCAACATTTTGAGGTCTACGTCGGGTCTGCATCTCACCCAGCTATTGTTTACTCCGACCATAACCCTTTAGTCTTCCTCGGTCGATTGAAGAATGCTAACCAGCGGTTGATGCGCTGGGCACTTCTACTGCAGGGTTTCAACCTGGAAGTGCGTCCCATCAAGGGCCGGGGAAACATAATGGCAGACACATTCTTGTGTCTTGTTGATTGTAAACCTGTGCTCTCTCTCTTTTTCTTTCTTTTTTTCGTTCACACGCTGATGTTATCCATTCCCGGCCATTCTGCTCTTCCAGCAGGGGGGGACCAATGTCCATGATTGACTATTGGCTATTTCAGCTATTTAAGCAGAGGAGGCCCTCAACCAAGGAGGCAGGAGGCAGGATCATGGTTCTGTGCGGTTGCTGGGCTTGTTTGTTTTGTTTCCCTTTTTCTTCTCCTCAGCAGTCATATACTGCCTTTGGTAGTCTTGATTTAGTTAGATTTTGTTCAGCAGCCCTCATTAGGGACCTGCTGACTCCGACGGTCACCTTGGCTGGGCCAGCAGTGTCCCTGATTTGTTTGGTTTTGTTTGTTTGTTTCTGAACCAGCACACTAATCATTTCATTTTTGTTCTTTTACAGAACACAGTTCTTTTTCCTCATTCATAAACAGAGGTCCTCATTCCTTTGTGTCCACTTTCATAGTCGCTTTTGTGTTCATTCCTTGACTTTGAGGCAGGTTTGCCGTAACACAATATTAAAATCATAGGGTTTCCATCAATGGTAAATGTTCATGTTACAACATACTCGTTGGGTTAAATAAAGGTAGCAGATTATTTTAATATTTAATCATTATATTCTCATTTGTCTTTTTCTAACCATGATTAGAGTTCAGTTAGATGTTTCTACATTCAACCATCTAACCTGTTTAGGTTGTCCTGTCTGGACTTGACTCCCTGTTAGACACCTGAGGTCCTCATACCATTTTGTTGTGTCAGTCCACTAATAGTTTTTAGTCTTTTATTTCTGGAGCCAATTGTCAGTGGTCTTATTTTATTTTTTTATTTAAAAAAAATCTGGAATATCACTGAGTTAAATGTTTTAAACCAATTTAGAGATGGTTACAGAGGAATCATTGAGAGAAAAGGTTTTAGGCAGTATTTGCATTTTTACTCTTTGTCAGACAGTTGATAATACTGTTAGAATAGATAAAACCAGAACAGGTAAATAGCACAGCAGTTGAACTTAGTAAAGATGTGAACGAGAAGGAGACAAACCTGAAAATATAAGGAACGACAGACCCATCCACAGCTGAGTAAAAGTAACACAAGAGGGCAGAGAGAGACAAAGGCATTTGGATAATGTTTCTTCTTTTCACGTTGCTCATTTCAATGGCTTGTTATCCACTTGGATGTTGAAATACTGACACCATTATTTGGTTTTAAAAAAAAGAGAAGTCTTTTATCTATAATCGCTTAGTGTATAATAAAATCTTAAATCATTCATTACTGTTTTCAAAGACACGTTGTTGGGTCTGTGCCCCAAGCATTTCAACAACACCACACTGAAAAGA
>BSAI01000212.1:8926750-8962246 GCA_036245035.1 Adrianichthys oophorus | reverse complement strand
CAAGAACTGAAGAAAACAGAATAATAAGAATCATAAAATCTCTAACACACGTGCATCACATGCAGAGCTTCACAAAATGATGTAATATCATAATCCTTTATAATGCTGCATCTGACAATTGTTACATTCACACAAGGTGTTTGCTGAAAATTCAGAGCAAGTAGCTTACAATGAGTGTCTGCAAAGAAAAACACAAACTCTTAAATATTTCATTATGCCTGCTGTATTTACTCTGGGCTCCTATTTCTACACCCAGATGACATGTTTTCGTTTTTAACAATGTAGACACCAGCACACACCCTTACAAATACTTCACTGCCTGTTTTACTAATTAAGCACTGACGTGTCATCACTGACTACTGCTTGTTGACTGATAGAAAGAAATTTCCTTTTCTGCTCTAAAATTGTATACACAACAGATGTTTAAAGTGTGTATTTAATTTTATGGCTCTAAAAATAAAACACTTTTTTTACTGCTCTGTGTAAGTTTTTGTTGCATAAAAAAATTGGAAAATATTTCCAACCAAAATATGTAGAAGTTGCTCTTATACTTTACATAAAGATCATAATTATATTAGTGCAATTTGAAATGTCCGTACCTACACTTGTTTTAAAGACATTTTGTTTAAAAAAACAAAACGTTTTTGCACTCACTTTAAATACCATTCATTGTATTGTAAATGCTCTTGAACTCTAAATAAGGGTGCATGCTCTCTTTTTATTTCCAATTATGAGAATTTCAGGATCAAGAAAATGTTCTACTTGATCATTTTTATTTACACACTTTTGTGTACTAAACTGGTATGCTGGCTGGGATCCGCAGATTCATTTTGGGGCAAAAATGTTGGTTCTTCAAATCAAATATGCTTTAACTCCAGCAGTTCTGACTGTATCACTTAAACTTCAGTCATCTTTTCATCTATAGGCATTCCACGTTTTTCCTGTTTAAATTTGGATAACTGTCTTTTTACTACTACGCCAGATACAGATTATTTACCAATAGCAGGTCAGATTTATGTGATTTAGTATCAAAAACTGACAGACACCAGGTCGGGTTGCAACAGAAGCTGACACACCCTCACCTGTAAAGAGAAAAAGCCTCAGGGGATCTCTATAAACTGCTCAGAGATCGGACAACTTTAATTTTTTGAATGATCCCTTTTTGAGGTTAGACATTACAAAACTCTTTATATTATTTTACGCATTGCACACTGATCTTTGTACACGTCAACCTTTTTTCCACTTTCTTATTTTCGTTTGGTTTTCTTTGGACTGCATGAAGAAATGTGAGTGGGACATACATGGGTGGTGCAGATCTAAACCTTGTTTACAGCCACATGGAGGAAACTTGAAAAATTCCCTTTTGTCTGTTCAGCTATCAGCAGGATTTAACAAGTCACGCCTATAGCCGCATATAATTGGCTGCCATGGTTTTAGTTCCTGTACTACTGGGCAGATATCCAACCTCGCTGAGTTTAGGATTACCAGCAGACAAGTTGCTGCGTTTACTGGCACTTTTGATTCTCTACATTTTTATTATTATTGATTTATTTACTTTTGCTATCACAAAAAAGAACAACTTGTATTATTTTCAGTTATTTGGCAAATCTTCATAAGGACTCAGGTTTGGTAAGTAACACTGATGCATGTGTGTGCGGTAGATTCAAATAATGTACATGCACTGATTCTTGAGAGTCGGGACAAAACATACAAAAGTCTGATTTAGATTAAAAATGATTGAAAGAATAGTTTAGACCTAAAAGAATTGTGTATACTTCTGTTGTGTCTTAGAATAGATCATTACTTTTTAAGGGGTATTTTTGCTTAAATGGATGACCGCTTGTCTGACAGCCCACGCTATTTCTTTTGTCCTCGGCAAGAGCTCACAATAGTCACCAGCATTGAAAAACATTGAAATCTTCAATAAATGTGAAAGCATATGAATTTAAATGAGGGTTAAAAATACAACAAAAATTTTTAAAAAAAACTACCGGTATACGTATTTTACCTAGAAATCAGCCTATAAAATGTGTGTCCTCTGCTTGGTCAACTGTCATATTTCGAATCATTATGAGTTAAATCACTCGTGATCAGATGTAGATACCCGTGAGAACCTATTTTGAGTTCTCCTAACTGTGGTGAATGCAGTGTGACCACACACGGTCAGGAAAGTTAGATATTTTAGATGAAAAACGTAACTTTTCCTGTGGTCACAGGTGAATCATGTCAACATTATCTCTTTGTTATAATATAAAAAAAAACCCACAGTGGAATCAATTGAAGTATATTTTGGAGATGATGGTGACAGATAGCAACAGCCAAAAACTAGCTAACTGCAGTATTTTCTTTATGCAAAAAGGAAAGCATACAATTTTGTCAACTCTGCCAGCTATTATGTCTGACAAATCCAACAAAAACTGCTTAATCCCATCATAGCTTTTCTCACGGTAAAGAAAGAGACTGACATCTCCGCAGTCAACTGGAAACTGTGTACATGTCTCTGCCTGTCTTGTTCTGGGTTGTACTGAAAAAAAACCAAAAACATTTTCCTCTGGGTTAGTAAAGTACAATTGAATTGAAGTGAAATAATTTAAATTTGAATGGCGTTTATTTGCACATTTATGTAAATATGTAGCATTCAGTTAAAATCTTTTCCCATTTTTGTATTAAAGGAAAGCATGGCTAGAGAGAAACTGTCAATTTAGTAGCAAGGAAGGAGAAATAAAGAGGATTGACAAAGGAAAATAGAAAAATTAAAAGTATTGTGTTTGTTGCATGAAAAAAATATGCGTTCAAAAAATGTTTATTTTTCAGAAATGCTAATGCCATTTCGTTAACTTGGACGATTTCCCATAAATGCAGTCAGATCATTATCAGGACTCTTTAGGGCTTTTTTTTTTTTGTAGATGATAAAAATAGTTCCTTAGTTCTTGTTGTTTAAGCAAGAAAGTATTGTCAGATCTAAAGATTTTTGTCTTCTATTATTATTATTTTTTTTTACCTTATATTGTATATCAAAGTGCTTGAATGCTATTACAACATAAAACAGAACTTGAAAATCTTATGGAGCTTGTGTCTGACGAAGTAGACATATAACCCCTATCAATATAGTATAATTTTTGAAAGAGTTGTTCTGAAAGGGTTTTGGCTCAACTCTCAAATATTAGTGCATGTTACCTGAATTTTTTGATGGAGGAATTTAAATCTGAGTTGTTTCCACTTTTACTTGTAATGTTTTCAGTTCATCAGAAGTGGAATGTAAAGTACATCATCATGGAATCAAAAAAAAAATTCATGGTTATCGTTATCGTGATGGGAGTTTTTTTAATCTCTTTGACAACTCACGGATGGGATTTTTACCAGCAAAATATAGGTACGAATTTTTCTTTTATTTAAAAACCCTTGTTCCTGCAGAATGGTAAAGAATGCCTCCAGTGTCTGATGTCCTTTTAATACTTAGTAGCAGCCAGAGCCTTGACTGCACTATAGTTTTATTCATCTATTTAACCTCACTGGATTTCAAATAAATACATAATTTTTTGACAGATATTTGATTTATTTCTGTGTTTGCAGCACTGAGATCTACAAAACGGCAACCTTTAAGGCAGAACCTTTTGAGAAAGCACTGCGCTGGTGTGAACCAAAGTTTGGACGACTTAAAGGACACAAACTTGACAAATTTGATCGTGGATGACAAACATGGCATCATCTACTGTTACATTCCTAAGGTGACATATTACGTATCTGCACTTCCATTCATAAAGCTGTGCAAATGGGTGCTGAATGTTTCCATGTATGTTTTTCATAATTTCTGATTTATACGTTTCTAAATCCTAATTTGTTAGCATTCTCTGCTAAATGTTAAGCTAGCAAAACAATAGAAGTACGAGAAAAAGTTAAGGGTACTACCTATGTAGGGACTAATGAAGACTTTTCATTTGAGGATAAAGCAAGGAAAGCAATGCAAAGAAAAAAAAATTGTATACCGATAAGCTAAATGTTAGTTTAAGGCTAACATTTTTAGGCTAGGTCACAAAGGAAAAATTGTCAATATGGCTATGTACATGTTTTTAGAATAGTGACAAGAAGATTGTTGTTTTTTCTTTGAAATACTTCTAAAACACATCAAAAATGTCATCAACAGGTTTATGTTTTTTGCAGGTGGCATGTACCAACTGGAAGAGAACCTTGATTGCTTTAAACGACAGTGAACCGTATCCTGACCCTATGTCCTTTGAACATAACTGGGTTCACCAGTTTGAAAGATTCCAGCTCTTAAAAGACTTTCCAAAGGCAGAGAGAAAGGTCGGTTTGCGCAGCAACCTTAGGAATGCTCTAAAAGTCTCAAATAGACGATTGACGAGCATTTATTTTGTTGTTCTGTAGGCAAAACTGAAGCACTACACCAAGTTCCTGTTCGTCCGTGATCCATTTGTGCGTCTCATCTCTGCCTACAGGGACAAGATGCAGCAATATGACCAGTATTTTTATAAAGGCTATGTGAGACAAATTTTGCAACGTTATAAAAAGCAGACCAATTTACCAGTGAACTATACTGTGGCAAGGAAAAAGGGTCTCCAACCTTCATTCTATACCTTCATTCAGTACATAGTGGACCCACGAACAGAGAAAAAAGAGCCCTTTGAGCTCCACTGGAGGCAGATGTTTCGCCTGTGTCACCCCTGCCTCATAGAGTAAGGACATATTCATCAAAAGTAACAACTATAACACAGAGTTTTCTGTCAAAATGAGTAAAACAAACTGCAATTTCTTGTCTTTCTTCTCAGCTATGACTTTGTCGGCCATCAAGAGACTCTTCAAGAAGATGCTCAGGAGCTGCTGAAGATGTTAAAGCTGGAAGACGACATCAAGTTTCCTCCTTCATATGAAAATATGACTTCTGTTGATTCTGTAAAGGACTGGTTTCAAAGTGTCCCACTGGAAGACAGGAGGAAACTGTACAAAATATATGAAAAGGACTTTCAACTTTTTGGGTACAGGAGGCCAAATGAACTGCTGGATGTCTGAGCTGATGTTAGGACATCTGTGCTTAATATTGAAACATCCTCCTAGTGTTTGGTGTCACTTTGTTTGTAAGACTTTTGCTTAATGTATGGAGCAACTTTTTGATGAATGATCCTGCCAAACCTGCATTCATCACGTTTGAGTTGTAGCACATCTACAGCTTGCTAAAAATCAGCTTGCTAAAAATTTAAGCTTATTTTACTAACCAAAAGCAAAGCAAATTCCAAGAAAGATTAATTTCCTTGGAAATCAAACCACTGGTTAAACCACAAGATAGACTCGTGCAAATCTTGCAGTTTAAGGTGCACTCAAACGTAATTTAAACCATTGCCAAATTGTGACGTTGAAAGAGAGCCGTTTCTGTTTTCACTGGAGCAGCATGACGGGAGTCATGCTCGTGGAAACATTTGGATAGGCTCCATGCTGTCTCGCTAAAGCTCATGCCAATCATATGACAGGGCTCCATTTATTGTTGTTCCACCTCAGCAGCACCTCTTTTAACAGTGAGGTGGTTCTGGTACACCACTTCTATTTTTGCATGATCTTTTAAGCTTTTCACAAACAGGAGGAGGTTAAAAACAAGCTGCATGTTGCCTATCACTGTTACTGGTTTGAGCAAAAAGAACTTTGATTATTTGTTGCTAACCACCTAAACCACTGGTAGTCACTGAAACTGCATTCATTGAAATGTATTAACAAGAAAACTTTATTAGAATTGACTTTGTCTTAAGTTAATTTTACATTTTGCAATGTATTTTAGTTTGAAAAGCTCCTCCCAGCATCCAAAAACATGCTTCAATGGCTCATCAGTGGCTCTAAATTCCCCCTAAGTACGTGTGATTTTGTGTGTGACCCTGCAACGGACTGGCGACCTGTTCAGGGCGTGCCCTGCCTTTACCCAACAGTAGCTGGGTTGGCTCCAGCCACCCCGTGACCCCGAAAGGGATTTAACAGATTCAAAAGAAGGTTGGATGAGGATCGTTTCTTTTCATTCTGTGACATTTTCATGCTGGAAACAGTTTGTCTGATAGTGCCATGTTAGCTTGTTATGTTTGTACTGTTGCCAAGTAACAAACACAAACACACCTTGCTCTCTTCTTTGCTCCCGACTTTATTTAAAAACTATTTTGGATGTCATTTTCTGCAAAAAGCATTTGTTTATTTATACATGGAATCATATGCTGGGAAAGTCAAAAATGTTGGACCATATAAAGTAGGGCACCACCACTGATGAAAGTTAACTCTGAAAGGAAGCTTAGAAGATGGAAGCAATAAGGTAAAATAGAGAAAAACTGAACTTTTCCAATGGTGTTTTGTTTAAAATTGTAAAAAAGTCTCAAGCAGAAGTTTAAAATCGCACACATATTTGGACGTGCACCGAATGCAAACAACAACCTTTAATGGTTGTTGTTTGCATTTAATTTAGTGATGCATGGAGGATTTAGGATTTGACATGAAGGGGGTAAAGGAGTAACTGGATTTAAACTCTGAAGTGAAGCGCAGAGCAGAGCCCTGTCAGTGTCAGCTCCATAGCAATCATTAACAAAAAGTTGTTTGCCTTAAACCTCATCCAATTACTTTAATGATCTGATGGTAGTAGATCTGAATCAAGAAAGGAAAAACACCCATTGTTTTTACGTTATTACTGCTAAAACGCTGTAGGTGAACTTTGGAAATGGTGCAATTTCTACTCTGTCCCAACAGAAAAAGCAAGAACAAACAATGACTGTGTGCTTCCCTTAGGGCTGAAAAAACAGAACCTGATCTGACCTCAAACATCTTAAACCCTTTTCAACATCCTCAATGAAAGTCCTGCTGATATTTTTCTTTAAACCTTTAACACTTGAGCTCAAGTGTTAAAGGTTTCAAGTGTCAACTACCGTAACTACCGTCAGCTACCGTAACTCTTAAATGGTTTCGCAATGAATGCGATTCCAGCGGATTCTGAAGTGGAGAAAAGCATAAATCAGCTAAACTACATAAATCAGCTGATTCTGTTGCAGAGAAAAGTAACATTCTTCATTAGTAAAGTGTTGCTTAGTGCTGTCAATCGATTAAAAAAATTAATCACACTTTTGGATTGTAATTAATCACGTTTAATTAAAATGTTTTACGAGTTGTTTTAAACAACAATTTGCGGCTTTGAACAAAAAAGAACCAGAGAAAACATGTTTCCTTCATTTTTATTGTCTGAAAGGTTGACATTTATTAAGTGTTAACTCAGAAGTTTATTGTGTGTGCAGAAACAGAACAGTAAGAAAAGCAGAACTGTAAAGACTTTAATGTCTGCAGTATTACTCCAAGAAAACAAAGATGCTGCTATACATTAAATAGAAACAGTGTGTTTCTGCACTTTAAATGGTCTGGGTGAATACTCAAATCTGATTGGCTGCTGGGTGTTGATGCACACCTTATAAAGTAGTTCACATGACCCAAATGTTCTATATCACTGCGCAGGCTTCTTTAAAACCAACTTTTTCTTTACTGAACCTTTTGTGACGATCAGCATATATGTCGCTTTCATTTGCCGCAGTCGAAGTCTGCCGGCTCAGCAAAGCATTGACTTGTTGCCGTGACAATGGGCAGCATTCCGTATCAAATAGCGAAAAAGTGATCTAAACCTAAAAAATAACACGAATAAAGTACTAAAAATCGATTGAATATTTCTTTCTTGAATGGTCGAGGAGTTGCAGTCTGCCAAACAGCGTGTGGTATTTGGGTGTCACCGGCTACATCTCAGGTGTCACAGGGTTAAAGGCTTTTGATCGTATCAACTTAAACTCAGACTCCGATCGTCCTGCTCTCTAGGAACAGCTGAAGAACTACACCAAGTTTCTGTTCGTCTGGGATCCCTGCTCCGCCTCATCTCTGCTTAGTTCCAGTACAACCGGAAAATGAATACTTCTATCAAAACTTCGGAACGGTCATGCCGAAGTATGACCACTTCTGATTCATGATCCGCCTCTGAGGAGGGAAGAAACTGTTCAGGTGCTACTAGCGTGACTGTGGCTTCAACAAGTTCTGCTGCGAGTACTTCCAAAGGTCAAAAAAGCTCATCGGACATCCAAAGGACACTTCCACCGTTGTCGGCAAAGGCTAAGCCAAAAACAAAGTCAATTGGAGCTTTAATAGCAAAGGACTTTGAGCATTTGATCTGTCGTCTGTTTGTATTATTCAGATTTATGACCGCTGTTTGTCCTGTTTTCACAGCGGCTAACATTTATGAAGTTAGAAGATCAATTTGTTGAATATTAACCAAGCAAGGTCAGATTACACCCAGACTTTCTTTCTGCTCTGTTCATTGTCAATATGAAATGCGAAGAAGTTTTAGAAGTAAAACTACAGTAAAACTTTACTGGGGAGGAAACAAAAGAAAAATGACACTTTGGAAAATTCATATTACTATACATAGCAAACTAATGAAAAAGGAAACAAATATATTTTACATGCAATAATAATAATAATGGTATTTTGTTCTAACGTATTGAATCCTTTTGCTGTCGGTATGACGTACCACTAATGCAGTACTTTTGGTTTTAATCAAACATAGTTTCAATACTATTTCATCTTTGATCTATTTTCCTTGTGCAATATTGTTACGAAAGCACTTGTTTTTGTTAGCGCCAATATATGTTTAAAAAAGATATCTGACCTGCTGTTTGTGAACTATACAACACTTCACATCGGTTGGAAATGTGTTTGTATATCTTTTTGTTAGGATTTGCGTTATAGCTGCTGATGGCACAGTTGTTAAGGAGAACGTTTTGAATTGACATGGCATAGACATTGCTGACCCCTGGTTTAGTGTACTGTGGTAAAGAGAAAACATTTCTAATCATTTCTAATCTAAACATTTCGTAATCGAATCATGAGGTGCCTCAGTGCTCCCACCCCTGGGTCTGGGAGGCTCCGTGGACTTCCTGATGTTTGACGTGAAGGTCACGGCTGGTGAAGTCTGAGGCTGAACCCAAGCTCTGACCTCAGCATGTAAGAATTCAGGATAGGTCAGTATTTTAAGACAAATATTTGAAGTACTGCACTGCTTTTTTAAAATAAAGGACTGGAAAAAAAAGGAAAATATTTTGTTTTTTTCTAAGAATGTTGATTTTAGTTCTTTAGATTTTTTTAAGGGAATAAAGTTCTCTGAAATGGTGAGTGATTGTTTCAGATTTGGTGTTTTTACATATTTAACATAAAATTCCAGTGTCCAGGTTTTGCTCTCTAATGAAAACTTTTTTCTTAATAAGCACAATTTTTAAAAGTAATAACTCAAATATTGTTACATTTTGTGAGTGTGTGCGTGTTCCTTTAGAGTTTTTAAACGCCAAACATCTCTTTGGGTCTTTTTCAAGGACTCCAGTGATAGCCTGACAGTCAGTTTTGCTTCATGGGCTGATTATAAAAAGCTATTTCCTAAACCAACTGGATCTCAAGCGGTTTTATTTGGGGTTTAAGTATCTACAGGGTGGGGCTGGAAAAGTGATTCCTGTTTTTTTGCACAGTGAGAAAGAACATATACAACATGTCTTTCAGTGAATACAATACTGCCTAAATATATTTAATAATGTAAATCCATACATAGTTGTTTTTGTCTTTTATCATAATGTGTCTTTTACATTTGTAAATGGGAAAAAAAGGCTAGACGTTAAGATTCTAGACTAATATATTGTGTTTGGCGCGCCCTGCTGGTTGCTGAGAACATTGCAGGTCAAATGTTGTTGCAGAGACAGAAAAATTATGTTTAAAAATATATAACCCTCAATATTCACACAATTATTGTTTTGAACTTTGAGTTTAATGATACAAACAAAACACAGAATATAAGAGAGAACAAAACCTGTAAACTTCTAAGAAACAAATTTAGACATAAAGCAGCGTCTTCCACAGGGAAGAAAGTGTGATTACTTCAGCCTTCAAAAATGTCAAAGATCTGTGTGAGTACTGCTACTATTGGATTGTATGTTAAGGTTTAACCCTCATAGGGAGAAGTGTCCTTACTCCGTGAGGCAGCAGTTATGGGGAACCAGCTACTGAATGAAATCAAATACCCGGGCCTCATCCACTTTCTTGCTGGATTAATCTGGTTCCTGTGATGATACAGGATGCTGCTGTGTTGATAAAAAGGGCTTGTTAATCTTCTGGGACTCGTCTCAAAGGGACATGATCAGGATGACTAAATTCTTCAGCCTCGCCTGTAGAGCAAATACATGTACATCAGTGCTCCATTGTAGCTTTTTGTTTTGATACTGATGTGAATAAACAACCTTACCTTCATTTTATGGCTGGGATAGGTTTTATTGAAGTCAAATAGCTGGAGAGACGAACTTCTTTCGCTCATGAACTGAGTTTTGTTTTACAAACCGTAGCTGTTGTTTATGTTCTTTTGGGAAACAAACATTAAATATTGAGACACGGTGAAACTGCTTTTTAAACCAGACCCACTCCGATCATCCCAGTATATTAATTGGGATTCTCACAGTTTTAGCCAAATCAAAAAACCAGTGTTGATTTTTTTTTTGGTGGACATCGTTTCTGTAGGGCGACAGGAGTTTATTCAAATTCACCTCTCAGTTGTGTGTGTAGGGGGGAAAAGGCTGTTGACGCTGAGCAACCCCACCCTCCCTTCCCATCATCCATAGATGAGAGCCATCTGTTTAAGCAATTATCACACACCCCCACTTACCAAGCAATAAAAATGGTGAGCAATATCAGAGGTATCCAGCTACAATCCAGATCAAGTCTTTTCCTGTTTTTAAACGGGCCATGTTTCAGCTTAAGCTTAGAACAGATTTGTACAAATTGATGTTAGACGTCCAATCAAAGCCAAGCGGTCCTGAGACAGTTACAGAAGCCAAATGTGTCAAAAACTGAAATATATCTTCCACCAATGGCTGCTCTCTAATAGATGCTGGTCTCCAATAAAAGCAGAATCTAAAAAGTCTTAGTTAAAAAAGACTCTGGTCTCTAACAGTGGCCGGGCTCCTTTAAGACCCCCCACCCCCTCCCTACGCTCCACCCACCTGCGCGCGTGCTTCGTATTGAGGCAGGCAGAGGGTGGGGGCTGGGTGTCTGTGGGATTCAGGTAGTGTAGCATGACTCACAACATTTAGGATCATTCCATTTTGTTGAAACTTTTGGAATATACCAAATAACATTCTGTTGGGGAATCTGAACCACGTTTTGGGATGAATCCTAAACATATCAGAGAATGGAGCAAGCAGATGGATGAAGGAACGACGGAGCAAGACGGCTGCAGGAAGAAAAAGGAGCAAACCCATTTCCTGGTGTTTATAGTGGATGAATCCCAGGATTCTCCTAAACTTCATTCATTTTCTTATCCCACTGGATCCCTTTCGGGGCAGCAAGATTTCTGGAACCGTCCAGTCTGCTGCTGTTGGACGAAGGCGTACACTTTAGAGCTGGAGCTCTATGCAGCTACCGGAGAAGAGCTGGCAGCCAGACAGAGAGCCGGCGCGGGATAGGAAAGCAGTCTGCTCCGGTCTCCTGAACTCTAGTTTCATCCACGCCTCAAAAAAGGTACCTTCATTTTATTCTTCGGGTTAATGCGGGACAGAAAGCCGTCAAACTCCGTAAAAGAGAGAGGAAACACCGGGCAGCAGCCGCTCAGACACAGTGGAGAGAGAGAAGCTCTCGGTAGCTTATAGGAGATTCTAAATGTTTTCACGAACCCAAACATTAAGGCATGATCACTGATGTTTTTGTAGAGCTTTTCAAAATAAATCAACCTGATCTCTTAACATCATCAATGTCTTCCATGCATAGCAGATGAGATCAACAGAGATCGTTCTGTGTAGCTAACAGGCTAAAAACATTAGCTGCTAGCTCCACGTATCAATTCTGGGGTGAATCCTAAATAATCGCCCCGGCTCCTATTGGAAGATACACGGTACTCAGACTTTGATGAGCAAAGCAGCAAATGGTGAAGCGGCAGAGCAGATTTGGTTATCTCCCCTTTAGTGAATGTGATGGTCCATTCAGCAGAACTCAGAGCTGAAGGGATCCAAAGAATCAAGTAGGGATAAACTTGGTAGCAGTACCTGCTAGTTGAAACAGCTGATCAACTAGCAGGCTTTCTTTTCCAAGCAACCTTCACTTTTATTCTGGACTTTTACACTTGTCTCTAGGATTTCTCATTATAACAGAGTTTGTAGTTCTATACTTTAACATTTTAGATTAGGATTATAGTTAGATTAGTATTAGATTTATATTGACAGACTAAAACTGCAGATTCTCTGTTACCGTCACTATTTAGTTCATCGTGCGTCTGTTTGGTGCAGTGCGATTCATATGTTGTCCCTGTTTATTTAAAACGCTGTATTAATAACGTTTTTTTTTTTTTCAAATTTTGCCCACAAATGCCCAATCTACTGATAGCAGGATTTGTTTTAAGGTCAGCTTCATTCAAAGTAGATGCGATCTGGTAACACGATTCCATATTAAGGATTGCTCACATCAAAACACAGCACATGTTCAGCTTTTTATTACAAAACAGAATGAAGAAATGCATTTGTTAAAATTCATGTAGAAACTGAGGTGATGATGGCTTTGAGTCTGAGCAGGTCCATTCATGAAGCCTGAAATTAACATGAAAAACATTTGCCCATCAATTTACACCTTCCTGCATCATGAAAATCCCTCACTTGTTATAGATGATCTATCAGCCTGAGAACTGTTGCCATGTGAACCGGGACCACCCCGGACTCTGAGGTCCTTTGGCGCCTTTGGATCCATGGAGGTTTGGGTTCCTGGTAACCGTGACACAGGAAAAGACGCTGGGGGAGAAAAGTGCGCTTTTTCATTTGGAGATCCATCGTGAGATGTAAATGAGAGATCACACCACCACATTTAAGGACAATTATGGCTTTTTCACGTCTACATGGAGACATTTCATCTTTGCTTTATCATTGGAGCTGCACGAGAACCCGCAGCTTCCAGTTCAACTTTTATTTACATTTTTATTCAACGTCCAACACGTCTGCGCAGCCGCAGTTCTCACCCTAAGGGTTGTCCACACTTTTCCTTGTAACTTCCCAGAAACTCCCTGGTGCTTTAGCATCATTCCTTGGAGCTTTCCCTCAAAGGGGGCTCCCACTTCGTCCCTGTGGCGTTCAGTTTATTTGGCTTCTTCAAGAAGTTTTTCTCATATCGAGCTTTCTTCACACGGCGCCAGCGGTGCGTTTGACCTAAATATGGGAAAATTGGCGAGCTCTTCTTCTAGTCCTTTAATTCCTTCATTTAGGCCGTCCCCCAGCCCCCCCACTATCTCATACCCCTCCCCCGACTCCCTCTCTTCTCCCTTGGTCCGCACCCTCTCACCCGTCCTTCCGTCCAACATGGTCTCCACTAACATTTCGGAGGCGAGCTTCAGCTCTCCGCTGTTGGAGTTGCCGTTGAGTCCATTGCTGAGTTTGTTGTTGCTCAGGCTGCCGCTGTGGCTGTTGCCATGGGGACCGCCGTTGCCCTGATTACTCAGGAGAGTTGTGGTGGTGGTGGAAGTGGTCGTCCCGTTCCGTTTCTCCATCAGCCGGAATCCCTCTGAGAACAGGCTGGCGCTGCTGGGGGACTGCGGGGTGACAGAGGAGGCCATAAAGCCCCGCCCCTTTTCAGATGATAGGGAATTATCTGGTGCTTGATGCTGGTCAAGTTTTTTCCTCTGGATCACACAGTGCATTATAGCAACAGCACAGAGTAAACCCAAAAAGAAGAAGAGGACGTAGATGGCGATGATTTGTCGACTTCCTGTCAACGACCTGGATCCGCCAACAGTGGGGCCCTCCAGTGACAGATGATAAGCCGCTCGGCGACAAGTGGTGGGGTCTCTCACCAGCGGTCCTCCTTCCTGGAACAGAAAATGATGCGTCAACATTTTGTCTTTGGATACAGCAAAGATCTTTCACATTCGAGTTTCAATTTTAAGCACCTGGCACGAGCAAATGTAAGTTCCGAGGCTGTCCTCCGTCACCGTCACGTCCAAGTCAGAGTGGTGCTGCCTGGTGAGTCTGTGGGGGGGGTGCTCCCAGCTGCAGGGTCTGGGAGAGAGCTGGACACACGGCAGTAAGAGGCGCTGACCCAGAGAGACCTGCATGTCCTGGATGATCGGACTGCACCGACCTGTAGGAGAGAGCAGGACAACGGGTGTGACCAGAACCTCTATGGCTTTAGAGCATTTACTGTATATGAGAACTGGACTGAGTGACCCCTCCCCCCTGGTGTTCCAAACAGGAAGTACCCGCTGGTTCCAAAAAGCCAAAATCCCACAGACTTCAGTTCTGCTTTTCTTTTAACATAAACGTCTTCTTCATTCTGTTTTGGAATAAAACCTGAACATTTGTTGTGTCACCGTATGATAATGTGGAAACCAGCCATCTTTTTTTAACATGTATTTGCAAAACCAAGTTTTTTCTTTAGTGAAAGTTATTTTACTAAACAGGCCAATCAGATACATCAATAAAAATAAATGGTTTCACGTCGAAAGTTCAAAATGTTTGATTGACAGATTCTCCACTTTCAATTGGTAGGGGTGTGGCCTTCCAACAAGCTCGCTTCTTATTGGGGGGACTTAGCCAATCACTGACTTGAACCAATCACTGCTTAGGTCGTTGTCTGATTCCAACACGGTGATATCCGTGTCACGAGAAAATGCTGACTGACTGTATTGACTTCATTTTGGGATTGAACAGAACGACCTCAGGTTGTAGACCCTTGTCACATAAGGTCAATGTTTGAGTACGAGAAAATGCACCTACCCTTGAGTGGACCGCACTTTTTTAGGGCGGCGTCCACCACATCACCTGGACCAGGACTGAAAACACAGAAGTGAGCACACAGGGTTTGCTACCGCATTCCTAAGAATAGGTTTTCGATGACAATTTCGGTCAATGTTGGGTAATGATGGATTTAAACAAAAAGGTTAATCAAATCACTTTACTAGTTGAAACAAAACTATTTAAGCAAATCCGATCATAACTAAAACTCACTCTTCCCTTGAGAGACTGCAGGCTTCTTCCGTGTTGCTCCACACACAGCCCAGTCCTCTGGCTTTGGCGCAAACCTCACAGCTGTGAAACAGAGCACAGCCTTGAGCCTGCATACGGGCCAGAGATAGAGGACTTCCAACCAAAGCCCAGCCCTGGAAACAGACAATAACAACTATAAATAAATGTTTTAAATGTATATAAGCACGACGGTGAATCAAATAGAAGTCTTATGCTCTACCTGATACAACAATATGTTGTTAACGGGCTCCTTTGACGGGAAGACCGGGATCTCCTGCAGTAATGTGGCGTTCTGTCCCACTACTGCCACCTTGTGGATCTCTCCCCGGTCTAACACAAGCAAGCAGGCACATGTAATAGATTAAACAGCAAGGATTCAATTCATGTTGAGTTTCAACCTCGTTTTTTCAGCTTTCAGTATTTAAGTTGTTGTATTTCGGGTTGCAAAACGCGGATGCAGTGTAGTCCCGGTGCGGGAGCACCTGCCCCTGTCCTCACCTGTCCCAAGATGCAGCACTGCACCAGGGCCCATCAGAGTCACGGCCAGCTTGGTGTACCCGATTCCCCTCCGCACCAGCAGAGGCGCTGCGGTGACACTGTTCTCCATCAGAGGGTGGTCCCTCACAAACGTCAGCACTTTGTCAGGGAGTTTCAAGGAGGATTCAAACCCTTCATCCTTTAACGCACTGTTTAAACACTTTGCAGGACACCAAACAGACTATTAGTTGAATTCTGGGATATTAAAACACAAAAAGAGGGACCTACGTGTGGGGTATTTGAGTACCTGGCCAGGCCTTGGTGTGGGAATGGGTTCTGGATTCATCCAGTTCTCACAGTTTTTCTTCAGCTCTTTAAAAGACCCGTCCATCACTTTGTTGATGTCCATTAGGCTGAAAACGCACACGGCTGACACGTCTTCCGGCTCCCTGCAATAGAAGATGAAAGAAAAGCTTAGATTATGTGGACATTTATTGGACTTTCACTCAAAGCAGATTTGTATGTGAGTCAGCCAAAGCTAAAGAGCACGGCAACGCCTCAACCGCCTGTTTGAATCAAAAACCAAGTCATTTCGGACCTGTTTGCCGTTTGGAATGCATCACCGGAGGTTGGTTGATACTTTAGTCACAATTGCCCTTACGGGTGCCCAGAAAAAACACAACATTCGACCAAGTATTTTTGCCTTCTTGTTTGAATATCTTATTACACTTGACAGAAGACAAAACTTCCTTCTTAGTAACGTATCAATAAGACTGACCACTTGTTTCAAGGCAATAATAAACCTTGAATATCTTGTTGAGTTATTTAATCTTGAAAACATATTTTTTAAGCCAAATCTTTAAAGAAACGAGCTGTTTTCATACTAAAATTTTTTAGAATGGTGAATGGACTTGATTGATCCGATTTGAGGAAACTGCTCATAACACATTACAAATGCATTTAACAACAACAGGACAGAGGTTTGTGAGTAAACGTAGATTTAAATCTCATTTTCAAGACAGATTGATGCAAAAAATGTGTAACTCTAGTTTTTAAGATGATCGTGGTTTAGAAACAGGGATAGTTGGACTGTTTTACTACTCAAAATACAAAATGTTTGAAGGTGAAAGTGTATAAATATAACTGTAAAAATACATCTTTAATAAAAAAATATATTATTAACATATTCATTAAAAATGTCTTATTATTATATCAAAAATTAAATCATAATACATTAAATTATAGTTACTATAAAAATATCTGTTTTAAAGATATGAAACTCTGAGAAATACAGATATATTTTAGGACATATTATTTTCAATTACCAAAGCAACATACCTAAATATTAATGTTTTTTTTTAGATCATTTTAAGATTGAATTTTGTCCTAAAAGGACGATACATCAGAACTTAATTTTAAGAAATCTTACCAAAACTAATTCTGCTCCATAGGCGGATTTGTTTTCACTCATAACAATTGAAAAACAAACTCTTTTCTGCATTTTTAACTGGTTTTGAAAAGGACTTTTTTTCAGTGTGGATACAGAAAAATGGGTAAACCTCTACAGGGCGCGCAGGTGACCCACACCAAACTTTAGACCCACTCTGTGAGCGTGTAGAGCCACAATGTTCGTACACATTTTTGTCTACGGTCAAAGCAGCAAAACTTCTCTCAAAACGTTCTCGCATCACAAACGTCACGTCTCTTATACGGCTTCTTTAAAATATCTTTTTACAAGAACGTCATATTTTCCTCAACATTTTGGTCCAGCACCGTTCGGGTTCATAAAAGTTATCTGGTTATCTGGCTTACCACTGGGAGGTGAAGAGTCCGTAGAAGTGGGTGCTGCTGGGGTCACCTGCAGAGTGTTGGACAGTGAAAACGTCCTTCAGGACGTTGAAGCGCCGATCGCTGCTTTTGTCCTCGCACACCAGCTGCGCCTTCAGAAAAGTGGTCCAACGCCGTTGCAGAGTTTTCATTCCTCCGACATCAGACTGAAAAGACGAACAATCCTGAGGTCAGGTCTGTTCGGCTGAAACGCATTCTCCTTTTGAGGTTACCTTGCAAACACGGGCCACCCTCGGCACTTTGACTTTGGTGTACAGCTCATACTCTTTGGCCATCTCCGTGAAGAAAAAGTAGATTTTGTCATCGTCTCCGGTCGGGTTGACGTCGGCAGACTCTTCTATGAAGGCTGAGCTGACAAACTCCGGGTCTAAATAACACAAACAACCGTGCTTGTTTTTGAGGGGACACGCCAAACGGCCGGTAAGTCAGCCGGAAGGGTAAACAAGCATGTCACCGTTAAGCCAGTTGATGGATCGCTCTGTTCGGATGCGTTCCTGCTCTGGGCCCGTTGCTCGGGAGATGTCAAAGAGCGTTCCCAGGAAGTTGCTGGTGGCTGCTGTGTACAAAACACCACCTGAAAGAGTAGACAGACAGAGAGAGACTTCTAACAAACATTTGACGCCGTAAAACCATTGCTTAGTTATTAACGGAGAATAACTTACTAGCCATAACGGCCGTGTAATGCTGAGCAGGCTCAAAGGGGCACTTCCCTTTCCCCGTCTCCGTTCTGATTCCTCCATCTTCAGTTTTCTCCAAAGTGAAGGAGGACAGCTCCTGCAGTGGGACAAGGAAAAAAAAAAGTCATCAAATCAAAATGAACACAACAGGAACAAAATGTAATACAAGAAAAGTATGAAAAAAGTATCAAAAATGTCAACAAATTAACCAAAATTCATGAAAAAAAACTCTTATTTATGATGAATGAAACCCTTAGCTGGAAGTCACACAGTTTGCAAAAAGAAAAGCAACCAAAGTCATTAGTGTCTTTAATAAAATGAAATATTTCTGAATTCATTTACATTTTAATTATATGCACTCAATAACTGTTGAGTATTTGATTTAGACTGTAATAACTTGGATGTCAATATATAAAACTTATGTACCTCTAATAAATCTTCATCAATAAACAGTTTGTAGAACTTTTAGTGATAATTAAAATAGATATCTATCAAACACATGACTCATCAGGTTTAGGTTTAGGTTTTTCAGGTTTAAGCCTAATTTACTAAAAATGTGTGAAACTTGTGATTCAGCCAATGATCTGAGTCACAATGTTTGTAATGAATCAGGTTGTATTACTGTAATAATTGTAAACTGCAGCTAAAAAATCTGAATGAACGTATAAAGGTTTTAAGTAAAGCAGATGCTGTTGCATGTTTTCTTCTTTTGTAGTCGTTTCAAATGCTGAATAAATTAAACAAAATTTCCTATAAAATAGATAAAAATACATTATGAAATAAAAAAAATAGTGCAATTCAAAGAATAATCAAATTTCAGTTCATTACAGACATTCAAAACAATTGAAAACAAAAATATGCAGTAAACAAAAAAAAAAAATCAGGCATAAACATGCAAACAAAGGTTAAATAAAATGGGGAGGAAGACTAACCAAAATTAAGTTAAATCTCTTAAATTAAGAAAAATGTAAATAACACAAATTGAAGGAAAAAGAATTAGGTAGATTTAAACCACTAAAAATCATAGTGAATGTAAAAAAGAATAAACAAAAAGAGTGCACTAAAACACTTTTTCCTTTTATTTATACTCGCATAAAACAAGTAAGCAAAATTCATGTGAATAGCACGTTTTTTAGAAAACATGTAAAAGAAATGACATCCAAACAGGCTAAAACAAGAACCAAAAAGTGTTTCAATTAGAAAAAAACCCATTAAAATTCTACATTTTATTAAAGTAAAAAGTGGTATGCAGAAACAACACACATTCACCTGCAGGTTTTCACAAAGACAGTAACAAACATACTGACCAGGAAAGCACAGTGAGGGTCAAAGGCGTAGGTGCCGCACACGTAGATGCGCCCATCTCCCAAGAATTCCAGCAGTCGGATGTAGTTGTTGCAATCCACCTAAAGGGGGAGACAAAGGTAAAGAAATGAAGAATTGTCTCCACTTAAATTATTATTCTGGTAACATGATTACACTGTGTTTAAAACCCTATTCAAACAAAAGAGAAGACAAAAACAACCAAGTACAAAAAAGATGATGAAGAGCATTTGCTTTTGTGTTCAAGAATCAGAGTTACTGGGAACAGTGAAAACTGAGAAGTGACATTTGAGATCCCCACTGTTACCTGACAAAAGCTGGCCTCACTGACACAATCACAGGTGAAAGCTGAGACTCTGCAGTAAAGCATCAAAGCATTTGTGTTCCCTTCATTGTCATCATATAAACACCCAGAGGACATGTTTCCGTCCCTCTGGAGTTCTTCCCTCCTCTCTGTCATGCACTCACAAGATTGTTGTGGAAAAACACCAATGTTTCCCCTAACAAGTTACCGGAAAAGCATGATGCAGGTGTTTCGTTTTTTTCTGTTTATCAAACCCCTGACTGCTTAGCGATGTCTTCCAAGCTGCCTGAGCTCCAGCCCTGAGTCATCCTTTCCCTCAAGGATCTGAATTTCTCTTCATTTCAGATCACGTTACCTGGTTTAGCCCACCCTGGCAGCACCACACAGCATCGCCGTGCTGGTGCAGCTGAGGAGCACAGAGGACATTATTTTATTCACTTAAGTTTTACAAAGAGTCTGTTATAAGTCAGAGAAAGAATCTCTGACTTCTCTGCACATCAGTAATAGGTTTAGTCATGCTGCTACAAAACAAATGTGCTAAATGAAACGTAAGTGAGGCTTTGAGTGTCTGCAGCATAACGAAGCCACACAAGTCAGTAAATGACAGTTATTAGTGTCCAGCAAAAACATCTTTGTTTTATTGTTTCAGCTCCCAGAGTATTTTCCACATCACAAACACAACCTTATCCAAACAGCATTTTTTTGTCTGCTCCTGTTTCACAATGATTTGCATAAAGAAATACTCAGAAATGCAATTATATGCTTCATTTTTCCTAATATGTCCTCCGTCATAAGAAAATTGCTACATGAACATGGTAAAAACACCATAAACACACATTTCATTGGAGCGGGGCTTTAAAGTATGTTTTCTGACTGGTTTAGTAGCACTAACAAAATCCATCACAAACGCACAAAAAATATTGGGTTATTTTGCACTAGCACTAGCTAAGCGGGAAAGCAGCACTAGCTAGCAGTGTAAATATCTACACCAAGTATAGAATTTTTCAATTTTATTAAAACTTGGACAATATTTTTTTCATTAATTTTAGCCAATCAAACTACATGAATTATTCCATAAAAAATTAAAAAATATACATTTTTTGTTTCCCATTTTGAGAAAATGAGCTGCATGTTTGTTAAAGTTTTTTTTTGGTATTTTCCAGCAACATGAGTCATTTAGCCTTGTTTTCATTGAAGTTGACCTTTATTTGCAAGTAAAGTGTTCAAGAAACCCCTGTGAAATGACTCAGAAAAACAATAAGTGTGTCATTAGTAAACCATAAGCAGTCAAGCTGCAAACTGAAGGATTGAGTTTGAGTAAGTCTTTCCTATGGCGTCCATAGAAGGCTCCGGTACATTTGCGACCTGATAGACCCTCTCCAGCTCCTGCTGTTTTGGCGTCACATCCACACGTACCCACACATTCACGCTGGCGCACATCCCAGAACATCTCATCAGATGTCCAACAGTACAACAGGGTTATAAAACACTCATCTGTTCAATAGCAATAATACAAAACAGTCTTGTAAAAGAAAACTACCAATCAGATATTTTGATCAAATCGGTTACTTAACAAATTGTTCATTTTCCAGGAGCTCCGTAAAAGTTTTATATCACTTTGCCATACTGGTCTCACACTATTTTGTTTCTGCCAACTTCCACCCAGAATCCAGCCAATTTGTTTCTTTACCCCCACTGGGCCTGGAGAAGAGTTCAAACTGACTGTTACTTGATAAAAATAAATAAATAATGAAACTGACGTCTTCCAAAAAAGACAATTTTTACTTAGCTTGGTCTACGAATGGAGAACTAATGAGTAAAAGCTCTTTTCATGAAACAAAGACATGAAGCAGACAGGACTAATATCTGTTCTGATTATTGCAAACTAATGTGTTAGTTTATTCCAAATGGTTTACAATATTTATATTCAAATACAATGATTTCACTGGGTTGAAATAAAGGTCTGTAGACCAGCAGTTATCCAAAGCAAAACACACCGTACACACCAAACATACGGTGTTCACACTATTGCTACCTGATACCAGTGCAAGTGTTGAAGTGGCGCAAATCTTGATCCAGACTTTTTCTTTCACAGATTTCTTCCGATATACGAAACATTTGGGGACGTATAATTCCAGCCGGTTACAATAGAGAGTTACGATAGTTGAAAGAATGTCAACAGTAGAGATAAAGCTGTGGCGTTTAAGGGATAACTTGGGGACATTCAAAGGGTTCACAGTTTCTAACAGCTTTTATAGGTTATTGGAAACTGCAACAATAGTGGTGAACTGTAAATGACTTTAACACAAGTTTATCTTTAACCACGCTTTCAAAATGAAATGAAGTTCAATTTAAAGCTGGCGCAGTTTAAAAATGGCTTAGCTGGTCATTGACAGTAGATCGTCACTTGTTAAGTTAGAGTCATAACGGACCAAAGAGGCCCGCTCAGATAAGCTTGCTTGTACACACAGTCACACATAAAAAGATCCATACCTCAGTCTTTCCTTTGCCCACACATGATTTCCTCTTCTCTTCTGGCACATCCCAAACAATCTGGACAGACAGTGAGATGAGATTTTGTTGCTACAGGACTTTCATACGAAGGTTAATTATTTTACACAACATTTTCCACAGTTTTAAACTCTAGAGAGGTTCTTAATTAGATAAAACATCTTTTTTTAGACACACTGTAAAATCGAGTCCCCTGCCCAAGGACAGGTACATGTAAACGGCCGAAGCCAATCCTCTAATTAGTAGACAACTGCTCTATCTCCTCCCAAGTGGCAATCCCAAGTGACTTACTAAGACGTGATCAGTAATTGTCACTGAACATCTTATTGTACTCAGAGATTGGTAACTTCAGTGTCTTCATATTGATTGTCTGATGTTTCAATAGAGCTGTAAATCCAGTTGGAGCTTCATACACTCCATATTGACTGGAATTTGAGGGCAGGAAACAAAACGTGTTTAACTTGACAAAGTTATTAAAAAGTTTTTCTCTTATTAATTAAAAATCTAAATGTAGTTTCATGTAAATTGTAAGCAAAGTTTCAAAAGTGTAATGGTAGGATCGTGGTTTGGGGTAGTTTTGCTGAACAGAAACAAGTACATCAATGAAAAAAAAAAACATATTTTCTCCCTGTGAATGCTACAATCACGATTTATATGAACTTTTTCTTCTATTTCATAGGTGTTTACATTATTTTGTAGAAAATTTAATCTGTTATCACAGATAACAGATTTTAACTAGCCGTTGCCATGCAGGAAAACTACCCCAAACCATGATACTACTGCCACACTGTTGAAACTACGCTCGGTTGGAATTCGTTTTTTTCCTCCAATTTCTTTTTATTTAATACAATATTACTTTTTATAGCTTTTTACATTTTATAACAAACCACAAAACAGGTTTTAAACAAACAATAATACTCTGGAAAGCAGCTTCCTGTCCTTTGCAGTAATGTGGCAGCGTTATTGTTCGGAGTTCCCTTCATGGGTGATGAAGAGATTTTAATATCTATTATGGAAGATAAGCTTTGGCTGCTAATTATTTAAAAAGATATTGTATTTGACAATGTGCTAGAAATTAATGTTTTTACTTTGACATGTGGCATTGACACCGATTACTAATCCAAAGATGCTGGATGTTAATTAGAAACAATTTCCAGCAGGTTATTAATTACATTTTTATGACAATTAAATATCAATAAAAACTTGTGTTCTTTTTTTGTCTAACCTTTCTTGGCTGCTGGTTGAGGTTGTTGGTGTCAACAGCCAGTATGGCATCTCTGGCACCCAGGTAAAGCACGCCTGACGAATGGTCGAGTAGAAAGGTGCTGAAGTTGGTGACATTCTTGAACGTTTGTGGACCCAGAGTGACATCTACAAACCAGAGGAGAGACATGTAATTAGGTTTTCAAAAGTCAGCACAGAAAAATGTCCGACGTGTACAGACGTCACTTTGGATTTGAGTGAAAATCCCTCGTTTTTAAAGAGGTTTAAAGAGTAACCCCTGATTCACCCTGTATTTTAATTCAACCAGTCACTGTAACTCCTTTAAATCCTCACTTAATCACACTTTTCCCCCAGTTTTACCCCTTTTCCATTCATTTTCTATCCACATCCATGCACAGAACACACAAAACTCTGCAGCTGTTTGTTTTAAACATCCCTCTGGGAGGTTTTGCAGCTGTTTTCAGAGTATCGCACTCTTTCAAAATCCACTCCTGAGGAAAAATAAAACTGAATAATGCATAATCTTAATGTATAATAAATAATAAATTCATCTTCTACATAATAGATGCATGCAATAACATCTATATTTGTTTTCTCCTCTGGAAACTGTAGCATGAATCAAATCCACCAAGCTTTTGAAGTCTTCCTCCTACTCCTTCCCCTTCACAACAAAGCATTGTGTGTAAAGAGAGTGAACAGGCTCTGTTTTTAAGAGCTTCAATGCTGAACTCTTTGAGGCTTTGAGTGCAAAAAGAAGAGCAGACAGATGAGTTGAAGATGCAGCGATTAGACTGCATCAAACACAAAAACACAACCTTAACATGCGCCAACAATCACAATGTACAACAGGTAATGAGTGTGCGACGGCTGAACAATATGAAGAAATATGGTATATTATAATGTTAATATGCTAAAAAAAAAGGGAAAATATACTGAAATGTTTAAAAAAAAACAGCATGTTAATAGAATATTTTTGTATTATATCTGATCATATTGAATTAATTAGAAAAGCAATGATTTTTGGAAATTCTTCCAAACATAAAAATGTCGTTTTAAATCATGAAACTTGACTCCATATGTAAAGGTGCATATATCTTTTTATGCAGCAAACTGCTTGTACTAAAGATAACACATTTGTTCTTTTTGTTCCCACAAAATCAAGTTTCTTTTGTTTAAATCTCTAAGATTAAAGCACATTTGTTTGTGTCAGAGATTAGAAGAAGTTTCTGTCAAAAAAATGAGTCAAATCTAAACAAAAAAATACAAGATTAGATTTCTTCAGATAATTTCTGTTTCTGCAAGACAACAAGCTTCATGCCCCTGCGACAGACTGGCGACCAGTCCAGGGGTGTCCCCTGCCTTCGCCCATGAGTAGCCGGGTTAGGCTCCGGCAACCCCGTGACCCCGAAAGGGATAAAGCGGTTTGGAAAATGAATGAATGAATGAACAAGCTTCATATCTGGAGAGAAGTTAAATTTGTCACATTTGATTAAAGGACTTCAGGCACGCCCTACTTTCCTGCAGAGATAAACATCCTCTACTTATGGTCAAATTTTAAAAAGTGAACAATTTTTTTAAAAAAAAGGTAAAATTCATATCAGCTTTTAGTTCTTTTTGTGCTTTTATTGTGAAATTACTTAGGTTCAAATAATAATAATAATAATAAAAAAAACAGCTCTTCATGATGCTGTAGGTTCAGGTTTTCCAAAAAATGATGTGACAAGTCCATAGAGCAGGGGTGTCCAGACTTTTTGCACGGGGAGCCAGATTTGGTGTGGTGAAAATGTTTAACAGTCAACCAATGTATAACTTTTTATATATTGTAACAAACCACAAAATAGGTTTTAAACAAACAATAATACTCTGGAAAGCAGATTCCTGTCCTTTGCAGTAATGTGGCAGCGTTATTGTTCGGAGTTCCCTTCATGGGTGATGAAGAGATTTTAAAATATATTATGGAAGATAAGCTTTGGCTGCTAATTATTTAAAAAGATTATTGTATTTGACAATGTGCTAGAAATTAATTTTTTTACTTTGACATGTGGCATTGACACCGATTACTAATCCAAAGATGCTGGATGTTAATTAGAAACCATTTCCAGCAGGTTATTAATTACATTTTTATGACAATTTATCCCTATATCCAAACTTTTTGCAAAGAGAGCCAGATTTGGTGTGGTGAAAATGTTTGATGGTCAACCAATCAGCTGTCTTTTAACTACTTTTACAGTTAAACACAATTTAATGACTTCTTAATGCGATAGAATACTTTTCATTTCTTCCCGTGGACCACAAATACATCTTAACACGTTTTCACCCAGATCACTGTAAATTTGTCCATTTTTTACACCACTCATTCTCAGTTAGCTTGTTGTTGATAGCATGTCTTAGCCGGTAGTGCCTCCATGGTGAATATGAAAACCAAATTTAGCCAAACTACAGTCTCAAAACCACACACAGTCTTTAGAAAGCACCAGGGGTCATATATGATTGATTTTATGACAGGAGTCTGCGGACCGTTGGAAGTTTGAACACTGGCCGCATTTGGCCCTCGAGCCGGACTTTGGACATGCTTTCCTTGAACTTTAGTTTAAAAAATTGAAACTTTAAAATGATTTTGTGTTTATTGATGGATGAAACTGAAAGTCAGGATTCTATTATTACCACTCATTGTCGACACACTTTTCCACTTAGGATCCATCTGCTGCCCTGCCTGTGTCGCTCTCTGAACCAAAAAAAATACTCCCAACGCGATGACATCACCCTGTCCCTGAATGGACAGCATCCATCCAGTCAGTCTGCGTGTTTCATAACATTTTACACAAACGACGTTTCACGTCCATTAGGAAGGCATCTGTTCAGCCAACAGCCTCAAGGTTGTGAGCAGCACTCGTACTTCCTGTAAATCAGTCTGAGCGAGGACAGAGATGTGGAGGAACACAAATAACGGGTCTGAAGAACAATGCAGCTGCTGATGTTTAACTTTAAAGCCCAAACTATCGAAACAAAACATCTCAACCAGCTGGCAGCCAAATTAAGCTTCAAAAGACAACAGAGCGGCATTCAGGAAAGCAACCATTACACTCAGCCCCTTTTTGCAAGTTTTGGTGATGATGTCCTGCATCTCTAACTGGTTACTGATCTGGGTTTCTGTCCATCAGCTGTGGCATTGACTCGCTGAATTCACACATACATGCACCCATGCGCATCACAGCAGACGAGAGTATTGCTGACACGGGCCAAAGGCAAGATCTGCAGCCATGTCCTTGTGAACTCGTCCTCACCAGTTATGTAGGACACACACACACACACACACACACACACACACACACACACACACACGAGGCCACCACCTGCTCTCTCCACCCAAATCTCGGGTGATGATTCCTAGAGCGACACCATCTGCCTTTCTTACAGCCACACACGTCTAGATCTCTTTCAAAAAACACAAACAACTCAGTAAAGTAGTACTGCATTATGTTTCATCTCCTCCAGAGTACTTTCCTCATTCTTTGGATTGTTTTGTGCAGAAATTTGACTTTGTGTGTTTTCAGGGCAGAGAAGATGGTCTGTGGTTTGGATTCATAAAAAGAAGCCCTTTGCTTGCTCATCATGCAACAAGTTGAACATCTCATGTGTTTATTTTAGCTTCCACATTATCAAGTACACTTTTGGTGTTTGTGGGTGTGAAGACAAACATGCGCATATTCCAACACATCGCAGCAGGCCGGGGTTTATTTATGAGCAATCGTTTTTCTTTAATCTATCCATGCATTCAATACATTGTTCCACGATCAATTTCATTCTCTCTTTGTTTTTCTTTTCGCTTTTTCTTTGTAGAATCTGTAGATGTTTGTACATTTTGGTACATTAAATTATTGTTATTATTATTGGCTGTTTGCACCGCGGGTTGAGAGGAAGGCAATTTCATCTGTGCAATATATCGTGTGTATATAGTATATTTCAATTTAAATGTCTGAGAAACTGCCTAACAGATGTCTTATTTAGCTTGACTTTACCAAGCGAAATAGAACTTCTCTTTACCTGTCAGTTGTTATATCAATTGCTTTTACAGAGACATATTTTTTAGAAATGTCACAAGAGAAAAGAATAATTTAAATTTGCACGCTCTGCCACCAACACACAGTTAAAAATCTGTAAAATGTTCTACTTCCCAACTTGGGGGTTCATTTTCATCTTGTTTTCACTTTACAAATATATCTATAACGGCGTTGCTAACCAACTATGATCTTATTTCAAATGAAAGGTTGGGTTGATTATTACCATGACGAAGGTGAACATTTAGGTTTAACAAAGATTATAGAAACTGCAAGCTTCATTTCTCTTTAAATGATATTCTTAAAAAATCTGACAACCTTAGAGTTACAAAAAAAAAAGAGACTAGTAAGGGTATAAATGAATCTGTACTCCGAAAATACAAAATTCTACCCCCTGCCATGAATCATTTATTCATTATACATTAAACATGACAGGGAGGCTTCAAGGGAGGGGAGCAAACACGGTATGTGTGTACGCGTGGTGGGGGCTGTCCATTAAGGATTTAATAAACTGACTTCAGCTCTGTGGGACCAGTCTTGGTCTGTGGCTGCAGGGCATTTGGGAGAGTCTCAACCAAGTAGGAAGTGATAAATTATACACCTCCCTCCTTCATCTGTCAGTCAAAACTGACGACATGGAGAGATGCGACGCAAAGACTCACTCAGCCCCCGCAGTACGACAGGACACAGCTGCATGATCTCCGGAGTCCCATACTGTATAGAGACACAGGATTACTGCAACAATGACCTACTCAAAGCCTTTTTGAAAGGTTCCAGCTGCAGCTTCCTCTGAGTTGTTTCACAGCAGTCGGGAGCAAACCTTCTTCAAAGGTCAACAGATTACACCGGTTTAAGGTGAACTGTCAGCGGAGAACCATTAGCAGGCCAGCCTGCTGTAGGGCCACACTTCATCCTACTGGATGCCATGTTCTTTTGTAATGTATGATGTTACATAATATTTTACATTCCGCACTATAAGGCACAAGTAAAAGCCTAACTTTACAACAAAAAAAAAAAGCGACTGTGTGCCTTATAGTACAAAGCGCCACGCTTTGAATAAGGATTCATTCTGGTAGTGTTTATTGATGTCTATGCAGTTTTCAGAGGTACCCAGGGCCCTGTCAGAATGTTTATCTGTGAATAAGGTAACACGACTAATGCGTAGCAGTGTTGGACCCTTTTTTTTTTTTTACATGTTTAAGAGTTAGCATAGTTACATTAACGTTTGTTTCAGCGGTGTCAGTCATTTTTTTACGTGTTGCAAAAAAGGTTGGGAGTTACAGATATTGTGAATGCACTCACATATGGACAGAAATTAGTATCAGTCCGATTTGTGCGTGCGTAATTTTGATTCGTGCATAACTTTAGATTTGTGCGTGCGTAATCCTTGATTTGTGCGTAACTTTAGGTTTGTGCGTGCATAATCCTTGATTTGTGCGTAACTTTGGATTTGTCCATGCGTAATTCTTGATTTGTAACTCATAAAATACATTTTGTGCATGAGTTCAAAAATTACAAAATATTAAAAAATACAAAGTACAATTTACACATGCACAACTTCAAATTACGACAGCTTGAAACTAACTACACGCACAAATCTTTAAAAAATATGCACGAATCACTTGTTACGCACACACAAAACCACATTTACACACGAGACTCTTTTCACGTCTCCCAGATAAAGTTATGCACAAATCAAAATTATGCACGCACAAATCGGATACTGATACTAATTTCTCTCCATACTCACAGGGCTAATGTTTCTAACGTGGCGAACATGGTACAAACAAGCTCTTGAGCTACTGTGAAGGCAGTTTATTACATTTTACTGGCAGACTTATCTCTGACTTTTTTTGTCTCACTTAATGCACCTTATAGTTCAGTGCACTTTATATAAGACTTTATATAATCCGGTGTGCCGGTGTGCCCTATAGTGCAGAAAACACGTTAACGTACCCCTGAAAAACACCAGAGGTCCTTTCCCCCTTTGACTAATAATCATCAGAAATAAAATACAGACTGTTCCAATCCTAATTCACTTTATCTACCTCGTTCATGGAGTTAGCAAAATTCTTAAAAAATTTGGCACCGACATTCCAGAGCTTGCATCAACAATGCTTGTATTTGTTTTTTTTGCCACGATCTCTTATTATAGATCTTTTAAAGACGATAGATTATAATTTGGAGTTATTTGTTTTAAACCTAATTCTCATAGGACCAAATTTAAAGCATGGGCATAGTTAGACAACTGTGCTGGTGGGTGTAATGTTCTGTTAGGTTATTGTTTAAAAACGACTCATTGTCTTTGCCTTGACTGATGACAGGAGGGAGCTATTCAAGTGTATCCTGCCTCAAGAGTTGTTTCTAGACTGTCAGAATAAGAGAGGCACATCGGTGTGAAACCATGCTGTATGACAGCAGTCAGTGCAAAGTCGGATTGGGCTACATTCATTCAAACAGGTTAAGTGATATGCAACATTTTAGCCTGCTAGCATGCGATCACATAGCTAGCGATAACACCATCTTTTAACTAAGTTTCTAACTTGTGGATTGTTAACATTAGTTAGGTTCTGTATCAATAACTTTGAAGAAAAGGTTTTTAAAAATGACAGAAAAAATTAAAAAAAATTCAGGAGAAAGGTACTTCTTAGGCTACATACCTGGTGTGTTAGCCAAGCTAGTATCAGCTATATTGCTAAATTTTCATTGAAATTATGTGTTTACTAAATCTTTTTTAAAATCAACCAAAATGACAAAAACATTTTTTCCACTAAACTTCAAATACATTTAATAGACAATGCAATTGTCTTTAACCCCTTCACAATGTATGTCGCCAATTTGCAATGTACCAGGACGGCGCTTAACTGACCATCAACTAGAAAGGAAAAAAAAACACTGAGGAATATTTGTATATATTTGGAAACAAACTCAAGCTTAAAGGCATTAAAACTATAGTGAATTTTATTAAAAGGAGTTGCACAAACTAGTTTTAATAAACATCAATGTTACTCTGTCATTTCCATTACGCTTGGAAATGACAAAAACAGCAACCCGTCGCTCCCTTCTGCTTAATTTTCTACTGTAAAATACATAATAGCCACAGCAAAGAGATGTTATTGTGTCTGCTATTTATATTTTCTAGCTTGTAAGCCTTTTTCTTAAAGCTACAATAAAATAAATGAGCACAGAAATGGAATAAAAATAGCTCATTTGGAAAAAAAAACTAAACAAGTGTTGTGTTTGTATGACTGAGAAACCGCAATCCTTGTGAAATGGGGCGTATTCTGACAACAGTGGAGCTTCATTTTGTCTTTAGTTTTTTAACTCAATGAGTTAAAGCTTCAAACTAAAGAGATTATGAAAGTAGAGCCAGTGTAATATAGAATAATTAACAGCTCCTTAAGGAAGAAATTGTTTTAACACGTAATATTTATCGATTATTTTTTTCTTCCTGGAAAATAATAGCATGGATGACTGATCAACTGAGCGGAATTGATGTTGTGGGTTCATGTTCTACAAATGTAATCATTAACACTTTGTTTTTATGAAAGTGCCTCATTCACGACCCTTTTGCAGCAAAGTGCAACACACTAAAATAGAGCAGGAAGTCATTAGCAACTATTAACCATACGTGTTAATAAGTGCCTTCATCCGTGGCCTTCCACTGCATTTAGAGGTGAAGACATCAAAAAGGCTGAAAGACCTTGACAGCCTTGATGTCTCCTTTGAGGTTCAGTGAGAGCTCAGACACACATGACTCAGGTTAGGTTTTAAAGACCCACTCCAATCAAAATCCTGGTTTTGCCGTTTTTTACGTGTTCTCATAGCATTTTTTTTGTGATGGGGGACATACATAAAATTTAAATGTAAAATTGCATTTCTTAGTATTTCTATATTCAACTTGGGATGAATCAGGAGCAGATGGAAATTGGCGTGGAAAAGTGTCACTGCTCCACACCTTTCTAGTGCATCCAGATAAATAGATCCATGTACACCTTTGTTTTCCTCTTCTGAGCTGGCATCTGGCGCACAACTGTACGGTTGCATAGCTCTGATATTGCTCACCATTTTTTTGGTGAGTGGAAACAAAGGGGTGCTGGGATATCAGTGGTGGCTTACTTCCGCACCAATGGTCCTGTCCACGAATCAGAGGTACATTTCTAAGGAACTACTGTCGCTCTGCAGAAACTATGTCCTTAAGAAAGCTAATGCCCTTTGTCATTTATTGCTTCCATTTACTTCCTTGTGTTGGTTTTCTATTCTTCGACCTGTTTCCTGGTGAGGTGTGCAATTGTATGCTTAGATTTCTACGGATGCGGCTGCTGCACTTCCCTCACCTCCATGCTCCGTCTCCAGCCTTTCACCGCCTCCTCTACCTCCCCAGTTTCCCAGCGTGTCCCCCAACCCCCACCTTCTCTCCCTCTGGCTGTGGATGATAAGCAGTAGCACTACTAATCAGGCTTGCCCTAAATTCGCCCATGCCTTGTAGGATTAGCATGTGTGTGTTGGTTAGCACTCGGAGGCGCGTGTGAACTGGTGTGAATCTTCAATTCAAGATGCATGAGTCAAACATTCAATATTTTTGCGCTGTTTCTAATCAGACACTTAGTAAAATGACTTTTGGGAAATGACGTCAGAAATAAATGAATGGAAGGAGTAATATTTATAAGTTCATAAAAAAAAAAGAGGCTAATATCTTTAAAAAAAACATTGTTGCTGTTCAGTAAAACTTTACAGCTCTCACCTGCTTCGCCGAATTTATGTTCAGGCTGTCAGGTCCAGACTAAACACATCTGTGAAGCCAAATCAAGCAGCAGAAGACATAATATGTTTCAACTGAGGAGCTGTTCACAGTGGTTTAGACTGCCACCTAAGAAATGAAGCTGCATGTATTTTAGGTCAACCGAAACCTTTTTTTCTGCTCTGACATCTCTGAACTCTATTGTTTCATCCAACAATAGCAGTTTATAGCTGCTTTGATACATTCGTTCTAACAGCAACAACCTTTGCCTTCTAGTGTAAGGATAAAAGATTGTTCAATCGAGCATTTCCTGCATTCAGCAGTCCTCACAAGTTGCATCAAGCTGTCTTCTGGGAGTCTCCAGTTGGAGAAAAATCTGTTCTGATTGAATGAACTTGTGTTTGCGTTGAATGGGGAAACTACCAGAGGTTTTCTCTCTGGAACAGAACGGGAGGCAGAGCAATCAAAGAGTAAAGCGGTGCATTTATGGGGCATTAAAGGGACAGATGCTTACAGACAAAAGGGGGATTGGGGCACGAAGAAAAGAAAGGTATACACACAAACATCAAGAAGTAAAATATGACAACGTGATGCTTTAATTTGACACATTTGGCAAGAAGTAGTGTTGCACAAAAGACTTCATGCTGCACATACCACAAGAAAAATGGCCAGAACTGACTAATTAATCTTATATGACCATTCATATTACATTCGATACACTAATTTCTCAGACCCTTATTTCACTACCATTGTCCAAATTATCCTGAAAGTCATGGGGGCCGTAGGCACAACATACTTTTGTTGAGGCATCTGATTGGCTAGTTAATAACTTGAATAACTTGCACTACAGAAAAAAATAATAAGAATTAGTAAGAACATGTTACAAAAATGTAGAAGATCAAGAATGGTTATCATGACAATTATAATGACTGAGTAATAACAGTTCATTTCTCAATAGAAGTCTATGGGATTCTGGCTTCGTGGAACCACGGAGTACTTCCTGTTTGGAACGCACAGGGCGAAAGGGTCTCTCAGTCCAGTTCTCATTTACAATCAACGGGGAGAACCCACTTTTCGTTTCTGAACATAACACAAACCAAGAACCAAAAGTTGTAGTTTCTCAAAACACTAATGACGGTTGGTTTCAGAAGAAAACCAGTTCTCACCAGTTCCTGTGTTCAAAAGTTTGATTTTCTACAAAAATAAGCAGTTTACATGACATACACCTACTTTCAGAATTGTTTTGTACATTATAACTGGGGTCATAATAACTTTCATGATAAGTGGAGCTTAATATTGATGTATTTTATTGTTTTCAAGCTATTTCAGGTCAAATTTGGGCTCATATCTTAGATGGTGACAGAGCTTTAAACATGACCTTTTCCATCCAATTGCCCTTCTTTGACATATTGTTATGGTAGACAGAAAAAACTCAGATGATTGCGACTAAATTTTAGCCATGCAGAATATAAAAGGGAACCTCAGAGATTTTCTGTCCAGTGAATTTATGTCCCTTAGGAGGAAACTTAATCCGCTTTTTGTGAAATTCTAAGATAACCGCCAATTGTTTTGGATTAACGCTCCTGCTAAATACTCTCATGTCAAATCTTACGAAATATATTCATATTTCTGAAATGTTATGGATTACAAAACACCACAATGCAACTAAAGAAAAAAAAGGAGAATACTTTATTATCCAGAAAACGATGCTGAATCCAGAAAAATATACAACCGAATAAATTGTCTTCTATTGTAAGGATGTTATGAGTGTTTGACCTGAATTGGCAAACAAAAAAATAAACGCACTAAGCACAGACATGACAGCCTATATAAACCTGACTGGGTATTTCTGTGGTTTCACCTCAGAGCTTCAAAAAATAACAGTCCTAGACATCTTTGTCAAGAACTTGGTTTAAATTCTGAAAAACGATGCGCTATGAATGAACGGGGTGGTTTTACCAGAAGTAGTGAGTCATCATCACAGGCAGATAAGGCGTCCTGGTTACAGTGTCTGACATTTCAAATGGTGGCTTAATTATTAATGAAGTTGGAGTAACAGCAATGACACACTCACACAGCAGCTCAATTCTCTGCTTTTACTTCCTACTTTTTCTCACAAAGACTTCTCAGATTTGAAAAAAATAGTGATCAAACCCCATCTCATCAGGAAAATGAAGGGCTACACTTCAGCGCAAGATCTGAACTGTAAATGTCAGTGAATTACATGTTTCCTTCAACTAATGAGCCTCTGATCTGTTTATGAACATATCTGATATATTCCATCAATGATGGAGGTCAAGAGTTCAGGACGAACCACTAAACACGCTAAACCACTTTGTTCCTCTCAACACGTCAAAAATCTCTCTTTTATCCATCCTTCCATGTTCAAATCCTGGTCATCCACTCCCACTTCCTCGTTTCTGTCCCCAACAACCAGTCTTTATGATATGAGCACAAAGTCCGCATTCACTCTGAGCTGCTCAGTCCAGATGGTGATTATTTGTTCGTACAGTCCATTTACTAGCAGGTGTGAAAGTTTACCTGACTGCTGGCACCAACCAAACAGATGAACCCAGATGTGCCTAAAACACAGTTCACTTGAGAATCAACCTACTTGCATTGACAATGTGACGATCAAACAAAGTGAGTCACGTACATTTCAGCTAAAGTCTTAGGTTCTGCAGGTTTCTGGATTGTCTGGGCCCAAAGAGGGCCGCAGACAAGAAGGGTTGGATATTGAAGGGAACCCAGGTGTGTCTTGCAGTTCCCTTGAGGCACTTTAAAGGACGCCATGAAAATAGAACGTGCGATTCTTGTGCGTGTGGTCAGTGTATCGTCAAGTATCTGTAAGGATAATATAAGTTGCACGCAGATATGACATACAAGTGATGCTGTTGTACCGGGTCCTTACACCACATTCTAGTTGTCTAGTTGGTTGTCTGGCCCCTTACTGACCCACACAAATGCACAGTGTGCAGGTGATACGTAAGTGGCCATAAGACGCCCATACAATAAATAATCAGTCTAATTTCCTTAATTCTAACAGTACGCACTTATTACTTGAAAATCACTAACAGGAGCCTTGTGCAGTTCTCACCTTCTTTACCCTTATTTATTTTTGCATGTTGTATAAGTGTTTGCTACAACCTGTCGCCCGCAGCATGCCCATAGATAAAAATATGCACGAACATTTATGCTCTACAGTTTCACCGAGCGGTCTATGAACTTGAGATTTCCTGCGGGCCATCTGTGTGTCTCATACAAGTTGTTCCATTTTTTGCCCACATCTACC
>BSAI01000212.1:8775219-8926740 GCA_036245035.1 Adrianichthys oophorus | reverse complement strand
ATCTGTGTGTCTCATACAAGTTGTTCCATTTTTTGCCCACATCTACCCCTAAGGGCAGTTTTGACCAAGGCATAATGTGTTGTTTTGTGGAGGGGGCGCTTAGGTAGGAAATGAAATTGAAGGAGTGCGTTTTCATCATCTCCCATTAATAAGAACATTCTCAGACAATCCCAGTGTGAAAGTGCCCTTAAACCAGTTGGTGGAATCTTTCTTTATTTTTTTCTTCTTCTTCCTCTTCTTCTTACACGTTTGCCATCCACTCCCCTTGTTTCAATCCCAAACAACTAATTCTTTGTGCCCTGAGGAGAGACTAAGAGGTTAAAGGTCAACTCATTAACAGGGCTTGGATTGCGACTTGGAAAGGTGTGATTGGATGGAAAATGTGGGAAAGTTTCAGGATTAAGAGGTGTCGGGAGCAGGCGTGAAGAGCATTATGCTTTAACTCCAAAGTCTAATGACAAGACGGGTACAACCAAGTCCAGGCGCATAACGGAGGCCCCTATGGTTTCCTAAAAGTAAGCAAATGATCTTATTCTGTTAGCATAGAGAAAAACTGTACATTGTTTTCGTACACAGTATTAAAAACAGCTTAGTGATTACATGATTTCTGGTTTCACAAAGTGTTCTACAAATATCTGAAAAAGATCACTCTTTTGAAGATTTTTTTGTTTCTAAAGAAACTCTGAAAAACGTCAAGTCCTCTAGGAGCAGTTTCCATGATCCTTCAGACCCACCACATCTGCACATTTCCAGTACGGAAACCCCAACTGGTCCAATTTCCATCTGGGAGACCAAAAAACGTTCCTCCCCTACATTCAGTTGGAAAAACCGCAGAAACACAGGGATGCCAGGTGACCCCACATCCGTGGTAACCAAACCTAAACCACCCAGTAGTATCATAAACACGCGGACCACAGTTCCATCACATGTGAGCAGAACATCTGCTCTGTTTAAAGTCTGTGTAAAAGGTTTTCTGGCATTAATCTCTTGTATTTTCACAGCTAGAGACTATACACCTACTGTTCCTCTATCCAACCATAGGGGCTTTAATAGTTTGCAAAATTTGAACAAATTACAAATACTAAAGATACTGGTCGAAAACTTGAACCAAAACACTTTGATTTGCTGTCGCTGGGGTTTAATTGAATTGCTCTGATGTCTTTTTCAAGTGTGTTTTACCACAAACTGATGGGCACAGCCGACTGTCCTGCAATGTGAAACTGGGAATGAAATATCTTTAAAAAAATCACAGCTTTTGTGAAATTACATTTATATTCCTCAATTTTAGAGGTTTGTATTTGGCAGATCCAACCAAATCAGAAGGGCGACTGCTTGACCATACACTACTGTTTTGGTTTTATGTTGGAGCTAAACTATCAAACAATACTATTATTAAAATAAATAAATGGAGGCAATTTCCAGCTAAAAATTGACCGCTCTACCTCAGCACCGCAGCAGAAATATGTCAAACTGAAAAAGAAGGAAAAAAATTGAGAAAACTGATCAATAAAAGACTTGAAACTCAAAATTCAAACGATGGTTTCAACAGAATCGTAATTTGTTTCCATGTGCAGAGAAGCCGCTGTGCTGAACAGAGTCGAGCTGCAGATCAAAGCTAATAACGTTTGACCATCAGCAGCGGACCAACCCCGAGGCAACGGGAGCGCGCATGAAGGCAATCAGCAGAACAACGCCAGAGATCAAAAATAACTCCAGAATTTCTGAACGCTCCATAATTATTGTGTGTCACCATCCCAGAAGCCGGTGTAAATCTTTTTTCCTCCCTTAAATCCTGACTGGCTCCTGTCCAAGTACAGTTATTGGTGTTCAGATCCAGGAGGATTTTCCTTTCAGGGTGAAGAATAGTGGACACATTTTTTGAGAGAGACAAGTGTCTCTGTGTGAGTCTCTGTCTGGCATCTCAGATATAATTGCCACCTCCTTTAGTTATACAGTCACAGAGAAGAAAAAGGAGAAGTCAGAGAAACACTGCAGGGCAAAGCGGCTCTCAGAGCCTGCTGAGAGTTAGTGTAAAGAAACCTGACACAAACTCAAGCATCTCTTTATGCAGGCAAAGGGCGGCAGAGGAACAGTAAGTGTGCCAGGATCATCAAACCCTGAGCTACAACGCATCCTAAGGAGGACAGACAAGCAGACGTCCGGGTAGAAAAGTCTCATCTCTGCTGCCCATCCTTCATTCACGCTCGGCTGCTTTATCCGGGTCATCTGGAGGCAGGTTGATCTGACGTTTCTTCAAAATACATCAGATAACAGCCCAGTTCCTCCGCGTTTGTGGGTCTTTTGTGGTTTTTGGAAGCCATTTAATAAAGCCGCAAATGAAGACGTTGAAGCTACAAAAAGGGGAAAAACAAGGAAGAGCACTACAAAAACAGAACCCCTAGAAATAAGTCAAAATTTTGAAAATACAAAATCTTTAAAATGAGCAAAAAAATAGACAAGAAAATAATTTTTAGTTTAAGAAAACATTTCTAGTCACTAAGACATGCTTTGTCAAACTAAGATTATTTTACTATAAAAAAAGAAACTTTCTTGATCAGATTATTTTCCTGTAAAACTGAAAATAAGACAATTTTTCATGAAACAAAAGTCTTTTGACTTTCCTAAAATTCAGTTTTTACAGTGAGATGAGCCAACACAGGAAAGAAACAAAAAGTTTAAGAGTGAGAGAAAGCAATGGATGAAAGTAAAAAAAATATATATATCTATATATATATATATATAGATATATTTGAAAACGTTAGTTACGTCCACACGTTTTGGGTGCTGGGGGCATCAGGGGGCAATGTTTAAATATCTGAACTTTGGTGAAGAATTTGAGTCAACCCATTTAGGGACTCAGCGTTGGTCTGTGACGTGTTGGTGATGTAATCAGTGGGTGGAGTCCAAAGCCAACATGGAAGAGAATCTGACTGTTCTTCTCCTAAACTTAATGATGTTTTTTTTTTTTTTTTTTTTGTAAGAAGACAATAATAAAAAGGTCCTCTAAATTTATTTTTTGTTTTTCCCTTCCTCAAACTAATGTGGGACAGCAAGTCGTCAAACTGGGTCACAGAGAGCCGGAAACGCCGTCTTTCAGACATAGCTCCTGGCAGAAGACGGTGAACCTCATTGTACTGGGAGAGTCTCTGAAGGATCTCATGAACCCAAACATGGACACGTGTTTACCGATGCTTTTGTAGAACTCTTCAGAATGAATGAACCCGATCTCTAATCATCATCTGTTCCAAGCATTAACTGTATATGAGATATTCAGTCAGTGCTTTCACGAGGCAATCAGGCTAAAAATCTTTGACAGTAGCTCCTCCCACACTCGGCGGGGGGCATGTTAATCAAGTTTATGAACTCTGTTTTTGGAGATGCAGCGAATTTGACTCACAGATTGCGTTCTTTGTAAACGTAGCATTACTGTTTGTATCTAACATAAAACCAAGACTCATAGCTAACTTTTGCATTATTTTTGGCATTCTTCACAAATAAACAGGAACCGTCATTTACATGTGACAGCATTCCAGTGAGATGTTGATGACTGTAAGTGGATGTAATCGCACTGGGGGATGTTGAAAGTGCACGCAGCCACAGCAGAATCAACCGTCCTCACAGCAGTCTGTATGTGGGAGCAAAAAGGCTCAAACCTGCTGACCTGGGAAGTGGAGATGGAAAGTGCACAGTGGACAGATGCTGTATGATGATTAAAGCAGGGCCACTTCTGAGCCTGCTTTACAGGGAGAGCTGCTGCGGTTCACTGCACGTGTCTGATGTGATATACAGCAGCAAAGGTCAAAGAGTTAACTGCTCACGCACTCCTCTGATGCGCCTGCTCGGTTGATCAGTGTGTGCTCCTGTTCACGCAACTCACCGCATCAGGAGACCATGGTTCATCAGAGCATTTTCTTTTCTAGGAAACCGTTTTTTTCCAGAAAGTTGCGCTCCGATCATCTTTTGGATTTATTGTTAAAGCATCCCCAGTGGTCTTTTATGATGATTATGCCGTTTTCTAGGACATAGGTTCTGCAGAGCGCCAGTAGTTTATCAGAAGTTCACAGCTGAGTTGTGGGCGGGACCGTTAGCGCAGAGCAACCCCGCCCCCTGTTCCCCTGCTCGTTCCTAAGAGCGAGGAGCACAGCTCGTGGCCCGCCAATTTTTTTTTATCTGATTCATAATGATTTGAGGAAAAAAAAAACTCAGAAATGCAATTTTAAGCTTAATTTTCTTTATGTATATATATATATATATATATACATATATATGTCCTCCATCATCAGAAAATGCCACAAGAACGTGTTAAAAACACAATTTTCAGCCCAAAGGCTTTTTTGATTAAATGCATCTTCATGGATCAGACAAAGCAGTTTAGATGCTCAACGACTAAGTCAATACGTTTTGATCCTTAACTTCAGCGGACATCCACCCGCTTCCGACAAGCAATTTAAAAAGGATTTTCCTAATCCACAATTTGATGAATTTTTTCCGACTGATGAGTTCACAACAAACATCCAATAAAGCCTTTATTACAATTCTTCTCATTGTTTTTCACCCTGGACTCGCTTAGGCGAGCCACACCTGCTACACACTCAGTCGTACATAATGGAAAGTTGCTATAAAAGACATGAGGGCGTGTGCATGAGAATTATGATGCATCACAACAAAAGGTTTGTGCAAAGTCACAACAGAATATGGCTAAAGTGTCTGTTTCATGCTGCCGCCCTTTGGTTTGTATTGTCGGACGCTCAAAGGATTCTGCGTCAAAGCTTCAGACGTGGAGAGACTACATGTTCTTTTCCACGTGTTCCCCTGAGGTTCTAACGCAAGTAGAGGCATCTCGAGAGGGATTAGCATTTTATGTGAAATATTTCAATTCAATTCAATTGTATTTATATGGCCCAATATCACAGCCATAGCCGTCTCATTGGACTGACATCAGTCCATTTGCGAACCAGTCCTCCAAATTCAGGTTTACGAGCATCTCCAAGCCTTGGCGAGCTGGTTCCTGTGTGCACTCAAGGGTAAGGATGAGAGGAGACTTTTCCTGCACACGTGGACAGCATTTGCTGCGAAAGTCCAAAGCTAATTCCTCCTCTTTAGAACACAGGAAGTGACTTAAAAAAAAAACCCAGGAGAAAAGTGTGGAAAAAATGGGCATAGAAGCAGGATCCTTATCGCCAGATGTCATTTTGATTGACACGTATCTGTACGCCTAAAAAAAGATACAGAAATGTCACATAGCAAACATTATCTCTGTAGATTCACCTCGGAATGAACCTTCTAAAGGCAAATGCTTGAAATTCACTGTGAAAACGATTAGGAGACATGCTGAAACCATGAACACAGAAGTGCACTTTGTTTTAAATAAGTGATGGGAGTTTTTTTCATGTGGCTGAAGCAGCTGGGCTGATTCAAAGATGCAGATAAACACATCACGAAGCTGCACTAAAGCTTAGTAAAAAAAGACTTAAAGAAATGTTGATTTCCAGGTATGAGAGGTAAATCTGTTTATTAGGCATTTGTGAGACTTTTGGAACAATGCAAAGCAATCGGCGTAGAATAATATATATTTGTATTTAAAAGGAGAAAACAACTGTTTATGAAGCTAAACATCATTATAATTATGTGATCTTGATAAATAATTTGTTGACTTTTGTGTTTTAGATCTTTTTCTGTTTAGTTTAAATTTAAAGTTTTTCTTTTTTTGTAAAATTCTGCTGGTGTGTGACCATGTAAATCACGTGACCATCGCATCATTTTATTTTTAGTTTTGATTAAAGTTGTATACAAAATATGATTTTTATGTCCAAATAAATTAAACAAAAATCAATCAAATCAAACTAAAATTAACCAAATCAAACAAAAATCAATCAAATCAAACTAAACAAAAAATCTGTCAAATTAAGTCAAACCAAATAAGAGCGTTGAAAAAGAAGAATGCTGTTCTTCTGAACTCTAATGTTAACGGCAGTTCTACCAGAGGAGAGCTGGCATACCTTCCAATATTACATCCGTTTACTCAAAAATTTGCCGAACACTCAGGAAGTTGGTGGATGCCGGCTAATAATCTCCTTCCAGATAGACAGGTGATGGATAAACAAGGTTAATTTGGCAGGAAAATATGGTATGGTACCATATTTACTGCCATAAAATGTAGGTAACAACACCGGAAGAACATTTCAGAAACTGATGAAGTATAGCCATACTGCTATACTAAAGTAGCATATGGTATCATAGCATGAAAAATGGGTACGGTAGACGTCTACTGAACTGTCCTGCATTGACCTGCACCAGTCTGGATTTCATGTGAAAGTGCTGACCAACCCAACAAGTCCCACGCATTACGTCAGGAAATGTGATTATCTTCGAGCTATGGAGAATTAAGAGCTACAGTGTTCCTTTTGCACCTTTTGCGGTTTCCTAAAAAAAAAAAAAAAAAAATTCAGCACAATTTTAAATGTTTTTTTAAGAGCGCATTGTGTTCTGCGTCCTGATTGATCAGCCTTCAATCACAGATCTTTGTTTTCATTCTATAAAACTCATTTTTCTATGAAAGTTTGAAGTTTGAGATTTTAAACAAGAAAGAAAAGTGAAAATCTCCATGTTTGTCAGAGAAAAAAAAAGTGTACAAAGTGGGTAGTAGTGAGTTTTATGGTCTTAAACATCTGTAATCCCACTTCGCAGGTTTCACTTATCGCGGGTTACTTATGGTACGTATCCCCAAGGATAAATGAGGGAACACGTATACATGTATAAATATAGATGCATACATGATTACATTTCAACACAACATTGGACAAAGATATACTTTGGTTTTATATCTTCCAATAGTGGCCACAGCATTTTTTGAAAAAACAATGGTGTTTGACAGAAACAGTCTTCTATTGGTGACCGGTGTCCATTTGTCGTGAAATCTCTTTCAACTAAGAGTTTATTGAAATATGCGTCAGTAAGAGACAGGCCCCTTCTAGAAAGACTCCACCTTCAAGACATGATGGCGCTAATGCTTGATTTTCATTTGTCTTTTCATTTTTGAAAGCAGATACTCTTGCTCATTGAACTGTCTGAGGTGTTTTCTTTTTGAAGTATGCAGTTCAGATGTACATTTTCCTCCAGGGTAGTCACCACCTCGAAAGGTGCAACCTACAAACCTGCAGGTATATTTGTCGTCTTGGATAATTGTGCTATCTCTATCTCCTGTTTGCTTCCTGTTACATTAGTCTGTCACCAAATGTGTCAACACTGAAACAGGAAAACTCATAAATTCATTGAAATGAAAGAGCATTTCCTAGTAAAGAGGTTAGCAGGTCAAATAAGGGGCTTTTTTTTAAAGTTTCCTGTGAGGTGGCTTTGTGTTTGAGAACAGTGGTTCTCTACCACATCAGACAAAGGGGATTCTGGTTTCTATCACTGGTACGACTGCTTCTCATGCTTGGGTGCCAGGTATGGGTACATGCTGTGGCCATTCTGAGAAAGTGAGCCAAAGTGCAGTTCAGAGACCTCTAATCCAGCCAATCACAGCCTTTCAAAGCCGAGGCGTCCCACAACGTGCCAGCTGGCATAACCCACAAAGAAAACACTTGACTTTAAGAAAACAGAAAGATGAGACAAACTGCTTAGTTTGTGTGAAAAGCTTTTAGAAATTTTCAAATAAGCTTCAAAGCTCAATGAAAACGCTTGCATTCCTGAGCTAAAGAGGAAATGCATGAATGTAAACACTGATTTGGGCTGCACGGTGGCGCAGTGGTTAGCGCTCCTGCCTCACAGCAAGAAGGTTCCCAGTTCAAGTCCTGGCTGGGGGACCTTTCTGTGTGGAGTTTGCATGTTCTCCCCGTGCATGCGTGGGTTTTCTCCGGGTACTCCGGCTTCCTCCCACCGTCCAAAAACATGCTTCATAGGTTAATTGGTCACTGTAAATTGTCCGTAGGTGTGAATGTGAGTGTGCATGGGTGTGTGATTGTGGCCCCTGCGACAGATTGGCGACCAGTCCAGGGGTGTACCCTGCCTTCGCCCATGAGTAGCCGGGTTAGGCTCCGGCAACCCCGTGACCCGAAAGGGATAAAGCGGATTGGAAAATGAATGAATGAATAAACACTGATTTCTAAGCCAGTGATTTATATGCTTCTCCATAGGTACTGAAACTAGGTGCCAGGTTGGCGCCGGTACCGATACACACAATACCACCGATATTGTAGAAAAATGTCGATTCTGGAGCTTCATTTCAGGCATGCCAATCACTTTGATTCTATTCAGTTTGGCTGCAGAATTCCAGCAATCGTGGTTGGAAGTAAAGGTGAGGCTATGAGGGTGGGCGGAGCTTCAGTCAAATTGCAAGCAACAGGTTCTAATCCAGGAACCCGATGGATAAGAAATAAAACCTGGTTTCCACCGGCGTGTGAAAACAGAGATGCAGTGCAGACTGTCAGGAGCAATGAAATGTGAAGGGATCTTAGGACAGTCCCCCAAATGTTTTTCTTGCGAGGGGCCAGGTCAGATAACTTTATTTCTTCTCAGATGTGGGGCCGAGGACAGTTTGTAGAGTAACAGAAAAGTGCAACAATCGCGGGGTACAGTTTTCCAGAAAGCATCACATAACCAAATATTAACCTTCACAGAATAAAGACAATAAATAAATAAGATTAATTTAAATGAAATAAACAACACTATTGATTAAATTAAAAAAAATAACTCTGATCTCCAAAGCTAAAAAAAAACAAGCCCCAATGTCTATATTTTTAAAGACACTTAGAGGTTTCAGTTAAGGTAGTTTCATATCATACTCTGATTTATCAGTTCAGTTGTTGAAATAAGTGTGACTATTCATCACAATAGTCACACTTTATATTTTATAATTTGCCTCAGAAGAAAAAGAAGAGATAAACAACAGGGACAATCTTCATTTATCTAATAAGCATCATTTTCACTACCTTTGTGCTAATCTGTATTCTCTTATTTTCATGTTATCTTTTAGTAAGAGTCCATTTAGAACAAAAAGGTCATTTATCAGGTTTATTTTTAATCTTTTGTTTCTCTGAGCGTATTCATGAAGGTGGAGAAAAACATTTTTACAAAGAAAAGCCATTTATTTTTCACTATTTTTTAAATCTTGCTGTGTTTGAAATGTAATTAGTACACTATTGTGCAGAATGCCTTTTTTTAAAGAAAAAATGTTTACAATGTTTTATTCATTTATAAGTGGAGTGAAGTGAATGACAAATCTGTGTTTGGAAATGTTCTTTACTGTCACAATAGCTGACAGAACACTCATCAACAGGAAAAATCTCAAACAAAAACCCTAAAAACACCCAAAAATAAAAACTCTTTCTCAGGAAACATATTACTAACAAAGTTCAAACCTTTGTAGAAAAATAAGTCCAGTTTTATCCAATGAAAAGGATCTGATTGCGATGGAGATTTATGTAGATTTGGAGAGCTGCACGTATGGAAACGCGGCCCAGAGGAGATTGATTGATTGACAAAGTCTCCAGCCAATCAGGACACAGAACAGGGTTTCTAAATAAAAAGTCTCTTGTATAATCGCAATGAGAAACAAAAGGCCGCAAAAGGTGGAGTCCAACATAGAAAGAGAACACTGTATTCTGTTCTATTTGAAAATGAGTTTTTTGGGGGGTGGGGTGGGGTGTCAGATAGGGGCACAGACTGCAGAAGGGTGGAATAAAATGTGACATGCTATGTGGGTCTGGATGGTAGGGCCAGACGGAAAAAAAGAAAACAAAAATGGCCGTAACAGTCTTAATCTAACGGTCACACTGAACTCAGAATGGCTCAAAAGAATGATGGCTTTCATGTCAATGCACATTTTTAAGAAGATAAGAATCTGTTCTCTAAATAAACACCACAGTTCTGGTCTTCACCGTTTCTTCTTTATCGACTTCTGCTGTGAGGTGCCGATGCAGTGGGGAAGAGATACAGAACCCGAAAGTTTAAATAATCTGAGTGTGACATTTAAACAACATCAGCCGCTGAGAGGAAGTGAGAACATGAGGAGATTTGGATAGATTGTATTCTCATGCAACCACACAAACACATTACCCTTTTGGTGAAGGGGGAGTTTTCTTAACGCCATGACATCGTGTGTATGGTAAGAGTACCGTGAAGTTTGTCTATGGATAATGTAAGTTGCAGGCAATCTTAACGTACAAGTGATGCACTTTTCCACTACGGGTTCATCAAGCGGTCTATGATTTTACCATTTCTGGCGGATCACCGGTGTGTCCTGTCCAGGCTCGCCCATTCAAGAGCAGGTAAAGTTCACTAAAAGTAAAACAGATTCTGATCCAGCAGATCAATACTGCAGATTCAGCTCCCAGTTTCAGATCATCAATCATTTGCCTCCAGGCGGTTTTTTTTTTTGTTTTGTTTTTTATTTACTCTGTCTCCCTAGACACACAAACACAAGGCCAAACTGCTGATACCACCAAGTCTGGGTGTCAGAATCCCGTGAGACCAGCCCTCTGACTGCGACTCATGCGTCTTCCGTCTGTTTCCCGCTTTTCCCGCCTCACATGCTTGTATATGAAGCAGACGCGTTCACACGTGCTCCTGCTGGCATCATGTGCTGGAGTTTAAAGGTCAGTTCCCACGATGTCCTGCAGCTGAGGTCAACTGCGATGCCGTCATCACGCTGGGTGACAAGGGGGAAATCAGAGGCGGGGCTTTCCTTCCTCACAGAATCTCTGACACAATAGAGACACGCTGTTTTGGTCGGGGCCGGAAACTTTGTCCAAGTTTTGAAAACTTTACTGTTTTGGTGGTGGTTTTAAGAGTCATGTGTTAACATAAAATAAGAAGCGTTAGAAGAGGTGCTTTTGGACTGCAGTTCCCCCTCCTGTCTCGCCATACGCTTGATCTACTGAACGTTATTTAATTCCTGATTTTAGGCAAGTTTTCCTGAAAAAAACCCCCAACTATTAGTGTTAAAAACAAAAGCTTCACGACTCTTAATAGCTCAACTCCACAGGTCGCATTGTTTCAGGCACAAACCCAAAAACTATAGGCCCTGCTCTACCAGAAAGAGTCTTCATAAGACCACCTACCCAAACTGACAGATGACAAAACAGGAACAGAAAAAGCCGTTACCTTTTATACCACACAAGAAATACAACGTGGTTTTGGTTGATCTACCAGGAAACAGAAGAGTTGAGGCTTACGCTGAAAAATGTCATAAAACGAAACAAAGATGGACTCAAAAAATAAATACACAACAATAACAGTTCAGGCAGAAAAAAACCACATTTGATTTGTTTTTCTTTTTTTTAATTTGATGAATGCTTTTCCCTGAATTCAGACTGAAAGCTTGTGACTCGTGTGTTAATATTTTGTGTTCCTCAGAAAAGCAATGCGATGCTCCACAAAAGCAGGAGTAACCTGATAGATGTCATTCTAGTTTACCCAGCAGCAGTTTCCTTGAACAGAACTTCGCTTCAGTTGCAAAAAAAAAAGAGAAAAATAAATGAAAGGTACTAAATACAGTTTGCACACATGAGCTAGTAAAAAGAAGACATAAGCCTGGTTTCTGGTTGGTTCCAAATTCGGATTCGCACTTTTCGGGCCTTCTTTATCTTCTGCTGGACTGTCGAGGTACAGTCTAAGTCGTGCGGTTTCATAGCATCAATCCGTGATCTTTTGGACTGATGGAAAGCCCTTTGAATCACCTGCTTCTAGACATGGGAAGACAATTGGGTTGATGGAACTAGAAGCACCTTTGAATACTTGCTCTGACATTGTGTTTATTTGTCGTGTAAGCAAGATAGCTTTTATTGCGAACATGTTTCATGGACAGGGGAAATTCAAAAGAGAATGCACACCTGGATGCTGCCTCTGTTTCATCTTGTTTCACTAAAAGTTGGATTATGAGGGGTCATTGGTGGTACCCGGTTCTGTTGTTTGTGCCAAATTGGAAGACTATCCTAGTTTAAAAGAAACGTTCGATACAACACAGTAAAGCTGCCCAAATATTGCCCTTCAGCTTGTTTTCCAGTCATGACTCTCTTTATTAACAGCTAATTCCAGGTTTTTATTGACTGAACCCAACAAATCCAACCCATCAGCAGAAACCAATGAAGGAAAAGCTGAAAAATGGGGAGCATGGATAGAGATCAGCCATTAAAAACACAAGTGCTGAGAGACATCAAACCAAGCTAGATTGTCTGCATTTGATAAAAGAATGCAAGAAATCCTTCAAATCTCTGCAACAGGCTCAGATATAGCCAGCCTCACTATGGGTGCAGGTAGAATATCAGGAAGGGCAAGTCAGAGTGTGCTGGGAGGTTGTGGTGCCAAGTACTTCCAACCCTTTAAAATGCATAGAAACCAAATCAGTTCATCTATCCATGTGTCTATGTCTTATAAGTTTTGTGCTAAATGTTAGACACTCCTCTCTGCGTTTACCGGGCTTGGGACAGGCACAAGCAGGACACTGGTTTGTGCCCAGTTGAGGCTGCATTTATTTTTCTGTTTATGTCTGTGCATCCGTTTGTATATTTCATTTTTATGGTTTATTTCTGTTTGTTTTTATTTGTTGTTGTTTTGGTTTTTTTTTTTTTTTTTTACTAATTTTTAACTCTTTTTGTGAGCCATCACATTTTCAGGGGCAGTTACGGCATTTAGTGGTGCACCCCTCCCGTGCCTACTTTTGGCCTTGCCTTGCAAGGTGGAGAAACTATGCTGTTAACCTATGCAGTATGCAAAGAGAACGGAAAACTGCCCGTACCGGATTCCACTTCTTTGTTTATATGCGTAAAAGTATGTTCTCTGAGTACAAAGAAAGCATGAGTCAGCAGCGTCACCGCTGATTTAGACTCGGCTGCTACTTGTTCTGCTGCACAACACTCATAACTCAGAGCGAGTGAAAGGGACTCACAAGAAGGAGAAAAAGGAGCAGCTGGGAGTTTTAGCAAACGGCATCCTCCGTTCAGCGGAGGAGGCCGTCTGTATGACAGAAACTCTGGAGCGTTGTTATGTAATCAACGCTGGAGATCATTCATGTGTGAGGATGCTGGGGGTGGGAGAAAAAGAACTCGCAGAGCAGCGTGATATTGACAAGAGCGCCAGCCGCTTCCACTGCACGCAACACCGATGTTGACCTTCCAAACAAAGACGGCCTGTCGTCTTCCTGCCTTCAACTTTCCTTCATTTTGGGACAAACAAACGAAGATCCCTTTTTTATTTTTCCTCCATCACTTCCTGATCCCTTTAAAAGAGGAGTTTGTTTGTTGTAGGGTTACATCACCATCACTGCTCCTCCCATCTTCTCCATGGACCGACTTTCCCCTTAACACCCCCTCCTCCCTGTCAGGCCTGCTTCCATCCACTCTATAGGGCAGCAGGGGTGGTTGCTGCCATCTCATAAACCCCTGTCAGAGAGATTAACGCCGACCGATGATAGTTCTCCCGCTGGACCGGTCCTAACCTGCGCTCTTCCTGATTAAAGCCAAAGCCCGGACCAGAGCAGGTTTCACAGTGTTGCCGGGAGACAGAGCAAGAAGCAAAGAAGGAGGAAAATCATTCCTCCTTTCATCTCTCCTTCTCTCCGGCTGCCATCGCTCTCCAGGACGCCCTGCCCGTTCACATCAACTCTGCTTTCTTACCATTTTCTTTGATTTTCTCCCAGAGCTGTGAATATTTTCATTCAACACTGATCTTTCTTTAAACCCTTTTTTTATCTGCTTGCATTTGTCCATCCATCAAACCACAAATTATTCCTCGTATTTATCCTAAACTCAACTGAAAATATAAACAGTGGTTTCAGCTCTTTTCTTGGTGTTTCTCGTTTACTCGGTTTTCTTGTTTTCCACACTATAGGGGGACACCGTTAATAATTGGTCTATTTTTAATGTAAAACGCACCAAGCTATAGGTGCATTTTGCAAGACATAAGAATCAGAGATACGTTCGACAGTCAGACTTTATTAACTACGTTCACAGTGTGTGAATCGCTGCAGAATGCGACACCTGCTGGTGAGGTCACCCAAGACTGGAATTTTACATCCGGAGTGCAATCGCGGGAAGATCAAGTCGTTTAACTTGAATTTCCTTCAGCGATTAAAGTACGCGACTACGGAGAAAACTCTGTCCAGAAAAATGACTTTTAAAGACTGAAAAGGATGAAAACTAAAGAAGTTCAAGGAAATATCGAACTTCACACACAGACACAGAGGAACAGAGAGAGACAGATAATAGAGCAAAATACTGGAAAGAGATTTCTTATATTTCATATCTTGCAGGACTCCAGAATGCAATTTGCCCCGGTTTTTTTTCGCCCTAGCTTTGCCTGCCTCTGTTTAATGGAGGAGCATCACTTCCTCCTCTGCCTTTCACCTGCGCATTCACAGTGAGTGAGAAAGATGTCCTTCATGTCGAGAATAAACACTGGAGTTGATCGCATCGCTTGAAAAGTATAAACACCACTCAGAGGTTCATCGCAGTTATAGCGGACAGTCCGTTCAAAACCCGCCAACATTAGCATGAAGTAGAGCGCGCGATTCTGAATACGATTGATGTGATAACCGATCGCTTTGAATGAACCGGCATTTATTCTCCACAGTTGACTCATCCCCCGCGGGAGCGCGGCAGCAGACAGTCGCACTCGGGAAGCATTTGGTGAATTAACCCTAATCCTAACCTTAACCTTTCCTCCCAGCCTGTGCAGCCAAGAAAAAAAAAGTTCAGCACTGGCTGCACGTTTTGAGAAAATGACGTGCAAATAGACACTTGCGAAAAACTTTTCATTGCACACGAGTCGAGGCAGCCCTGAGACCCCTGTTGTCCAGCGTCAAATGTTAGCATAAAACTAAAGAATCGTTTCTCTAATATTGTCAGCACATCAGCAATGCAGCAGTCATATGATGCTGAATCAGAATAGGATTTGTTTCTGTAAGAATGAGTGACACAACCATCTCACTTGTTTTTCAGCTTTACAGGTCAACTTTGACCTTGATGTGAAAACATGGAGGACTGTAAAATGTTTCAAAGCAGTGCTATTAATTTAGGACCATAATAAATGTTATGCATCAAAAATAAACTTTTTAAACAATAAAAAAAAGGAGCTGTGATAATCTTAACCAGAAACCATGATCTTTTTCTCCAGAACAGCTTTAAAGCACCAAAGCTCCCGTTCAGAACCAAATCAATGTCCCTTTCTGACATCTCTTTGAAGATATTTATGCAATTATTCACCAACTGCATAACATGCAGAAAGAAAAAATAATTATTTCATCCAAACATGAACAAAACACAAAGAGTGTACAGATCGTATGACGCTGTTTTCATTTCAGAACCACAACACAAAACGAAGACCTGCAGCTGCACCTGCATGAGAGCGCACACCTGGAGGGAGGAGCTTAAGAGCCCAAACACAAAAGACAGCTGCTGTTTGTGTGTTTTATTAACACAAAAGATCAAAGCTAACGTTTATTTTCGTGGATGAAGATGAACATTTGGTTTGCTGCATCACAAGCAATTTGCAAGGTTGCTTTATTTTTTTTCTCTCAAGTGCGTGTTTGACTGCAGGAAAAGCTTGTTATGGATGACACGCATAGCTGAAGGCTGACTGGTTGAACTGGAAATATGTTAAGCAGAATATAGTGTGTTTATTAAGAAAGAGATGAGTCAGACATTTGAGAACAGGAAGTAGGGTGAACCTGCAGTTCATTTCCAGAAAACTTGTCTTTGGAAATAAAATATTAGCAGTTTGTCACTTTTAAATAAAGTTTTGTTCGTCCGTTTGGATCTATTACAGTCCAAAACAAGCCTGATTTCAAGCAAATGTCAAGAGAATTTTTGCTAAAATAGATTGAAAATATTTTGTCCCTTTCTTTTACAGGCAGTAGGTTTAGTTGGTGTAATAAGATCAGGATACAGAAGACAGGAGACAGAAACAGCATGTTTTTGGGCAATGGTAAAAGGGAAGGGCATTAAAAAAAAAAAAAAAAAGCCTTTGACCTATGATAGAAACTCGATTTTAAAGACATCCTATTCCCATTTAAACCCGTACTGACAGCACCACTGGGGCAAAGAAGGTCCAGGGCGTAACAGTAGGGTAACAAACACTGTTCAGCAACAGTCCCACCCAAGGTTTAATCCTCCAGGTCTTAGGACGCTCCAGGCAACTGCTAAGCCACTACTGTGAATATCTAACACAATTACGTTTTTATTTATCTTTTTTGAGAAATACTTAAAAAAAACACAAACTTATGAGGCAAAACCTCTTAAAAAGAGACTAAGTTTGGACATTTCCAGGCAGTTACATCAAATGACTGAGAACAGAAAAACTAATTAGGACATTTTGTTATTGCAAGGAAGTTATCAGACTCTTCCAGAGGAGAATATCACGAGTCATGTTAAGTCACGCCAGAGTTCATCAGGAGGCGCTGATCTTTGACGGAGCCCCTTAGAGATACTGAATGCATAAGAAGACCTTCTGGTCAGCATTTACCAAACCCCGCAACACGCTCAACCACCAGGGTCAGGCGGGGATCTGATCATAAAATGAATACAAAGACGATTGTCCAGCTGTTAAAACTCCAACTGAAGAGCCTAAAAGCAGCTCTTCTCTTCTTGTGTTGACTCATTAAAAAGAAACCCTCTCTTCACCCTACACTTCCAGTTATCTCCATTCCACAGAGCAAATACAAACTACTTTATTTGCTGCATCTCCATATTTCATCCCCAAGAAACGTGTCATTCCAATTTCTCCTCTTCCCCTTCATCAGATTAGATCTTTTGCTTTTCTTTCCTGCTACACTTACTGAGTAGACTGCCTCATCTGTCATGCTGAGTTATGGCTGACAATGCAAATATTGTGTTAAAGGAAAAGCTCCTGCAAACACTGTCAACAGGGAAACCACCATCCCTAACCCGGACAAATGACCCAACTGGATTGCATCATTTTCGGCTCCAACAGTTTTGAGTTTTACTTTTACAGCGCTTTTCCACAGGGTTTTTTTATTTTATTTTACGTATTTCAAGTTCAGCAATGCTGACATGCAAACTGCACCCATTCAGAATGCAAACTAGCCAGGCAGCCAGAACCAAAAACACACCCATGAGTCCCAGCGTGACGCTGTTTGTATAGAGAAACCTGCAACAAATAACTCCGTCTGTTTCTGCAATCAACCAATGGATTCTGACGCGTTTCTCTGCTGTAGAATCAGCTAATTGACGCTGATTGCGTTAGCTTTTCGCTACTGTAAAGTGTTGCTTATCCGCCCAAAGCTGCTTTCCTCCTTTTTCAGAATCCACTGGATTTTGGGTAATAGCGTTACTGAATATCGTATCTGACTTTTTAACTTTGCAAATACAATTTTTAAGAGTTCTTGGTTTGGAACAAAGTTTAAAGGACATCATAAAACAACTTAACCAGCTTTATTTTTTTTTTTTCATTTTATGGCTCACGCAGTTTTATCTTTTACAATTTCAAAGCAAAGGATGATTTGGACTGACGTCACCAACTTCACAGCAGCCCTACATCCACATACCTTGTGCAAACCTGCAGCTCAGTTTCAGTCTGAGGAGTTCCGGGAGGTTTTCGGACATTTGTACTGCACGGTGCACGAGACGTGGCTTCTGATTGAGTGACCGGAACCGTGGGAACACTTTATGACTCTGAAGATCATCCTTTCAAAACTGAAAACAAATGTGTAACCGCATCTCTAAGGTTGTGTTTGAATTCCTTTTCTACTCACTACTTAGTGCAGCATATAGTGGTTTCACTTTTTTTTCGGTGTCCAAATCTACAATTCCAAAATCCAGAGTCTTCCAGAGAATATTTCCCATAAGTCGCTGTAAAAAACTAGTGTATGAAAGATTTGTAAAATGAAAAAAAAAATGCATGTAAATGTGTTTCTAATAAATAATCCAAGTTTTCATCATCAAAGCACTGGATTCATAAATAGTCTTGGTAAAATGTTCATCTTCATGAGGTTTTTACCACTGGGAAATGGGTGACATCATATTTTGGGGTTAAAAACATAAGGAGTGTGAATGTGTCTGAATTACGGTAAAATCAAGGGCGCTAGATGGTCCCACACTATATCCTGTTTTAGGGGTCTGGGAATAGTTAGGGAATTCCGACATAGTGTAACCGCTTTGAATCTATGTAAGATTTTGTTGAGAATAGGAGACCTTTTGGCCAGCTAAGTGTCTTAAGTCGTCACCTCTCCGAGCCCTTAAAAACTCCCAACACAAGGGAAAACACACAAGACTGAGACAAAAACTCATTATCTTAATAAGGTTCACAAGGTCAAGCTTATTAAGCGTCGTCACACCTTGAAACTTAAGCACACAGTTTGACTTTACCCATATGTTTGGATAGGATAAGTCCTCTTCACCTCCAAGTGCCTTTAATTTCACCCTAAACTGGGATTACTACAACCACTCTCCTAACAGATGGACCCACTAGATTGCTCTTTTTTCCATTAGTTTGGTAAAAATATACGCTTTTATTTTGAAGTATAACTAAAGTTTGAGCAGTGCAGGAAAACCTACGGATTTTTTTCTGTTATTCCTTCTTCGCATGGAGCCAGTTTGACTTTCTGAGTCAGATCAGTCTGCAGTGGAACCGTCTGAAGTGGATTCTTCTTAGGAACTTTGAAGTTATTCTTAGCAAGCGTAGTTGAGGAAGAACCTGAGCTCAATCCAGAACTTGAAAGGATTATAGAATATTTATCATCTGGCAATCTGTTTACGGCGTACTAGGATTTGCCGGATGATAGCTGAGAGAGGGCAAAATCCTAAGAAGGATGAAGGCAGTTTAAGATCGTCAGCATCCTCCTAACTAGATCTGGATGATGTCGAAGAAAGAAGGAAGAGTGTGCAAACTCCTACAATGATTGCTAGAAAATGTTTGCATTGAATAGTCACGGACTCTAGAACATTCGCTTTAAGTTTGTGCTTTACTTTTTACATTGCTAAGAAGTTTATACTAATTCAGTATTTGAAGTACAGTATTTTAAAAGACTTTGGTTTTTTTTCAAAAAGACCACAAAGGGCCTTATAATTCAGAGCCTTACATATACATTAATTCTGGTTGTGCTTACTGATGTTTAAGTAATTTTGAGGTAAACGACATGATGTCAAAATATCAGTCTGTTTTGTGTTTGAGCTGCAAACAAGGTCGGGTGTCATTGTAAATACTCAAACGCGGCCAACAAGTAACGGTGTCAGACTGTTTTTTTTACCTTACAGACGAGGTTGGGAGTCAGCGTAGTCACAGTAATGTATGTCTTAGTGGTATCAGACTGTTTTTTTTTTTTTTACCTGTAGTGAAGTGTTAATGTAAATAAGCGAAAACAGCTAACATGTAGCGGTGTCGCTTCATTTTTAACCTGTATTAGCAAGCGTAGTTGGAGGAAGACAACAAGTGTTTGCATTAGTTGGTGATGGCACAGTTGTTAAGGAGAGAATTTCAAATTGGCGCTGCATGTCAGGAACGTTGCTGACCCCTGCTGTAGAGTGTTGAATGTTGTGCCAGGCCTGCTTCTGTTCCTGAGTTTCATGCATACCCTGCAAACATCCCCTATGAAGCTCCGTTCCATTAATCAATTCTAAACCGCAGGGATCTCATTCCGGTCCATGTGGACAAGCGGGCCATTACATAAAAGCACTTAAGCTGATGAGATTGCCCAAGAAGATGTCATTGTGCTTCCCTCCAGCACAATCTGAAGTGTGACGTCAGGCAAAGCCTTTGATTAAAGCTTTAAATCACAAGCAGATCTGCGCTCAGCAGTTTGACCGCTGAGCTCTCTTCCATACTGTATTAAAGGCTTTATTAATTGGATATTTTTCAGTGCAGGAACCAAACAAGCATTCTATTTTCTGCCATTTTCTCAACCTTTGATGTGTTTTCCATTTAAATAAATGAACTATGGACATCTGTGCAGCGAACATGCCAGGCTAGAGGAGTGTGGTAAGGCTATTAGGAGGCTTTCCTGCCTGTGATGTGACACACACCCAAACACTCGATTTACAGCAGTCTGTCTTCTATTGTAATGTCAAGCTAAAAGATGAAAGTATGGTGTCTGGCTGCCACTAAAGACCCCCTCAGTGTTTCTGTAGTCCCCACTGGGTGCACAGTCACAAAAAACACACATACATGCTGAGCAGACGCCTCAATTATGATAATGTGGATCAGCATTAATGTATCCTTACAGCACGGCTGGCTTTCCGCTGTGTGCTGGTGTGTGCGTGGGTTTCAGACAGCAGCAGAGGAGGGGCTCTTATTGTATCTCATTTTACTCAGGTTAGTCCCTGCTGAGAAACCAAACACTGAGGTCCTCAGCATCTTCGCACCAAGATAAACTCAAATACACAGGGAGCTCTGGCATTGTTGGGACTGATGGGTTTTCATGAAGGCATTAGGGAAATATGGATGAAAAATGCTTTTCAAAGCTTCTGGGAATTATAGAGGATATGTTCAAAAGCCAGGGATCTATTGACGATTCCCGTTCCGGTTGTTTTTTTGTGTGCTAATCTCTTGAAGTTAAGTAGGTTGAAAGTAATTAACGTTTTTTTTTTTGTTTGTTTTACAAGAAAAGCAAAGGAGAACCACTGTTAGTATGAATACTGCGGGGTTACTTGAACTTGAAACCATAGAGAAAATGCATGATAAAGCTACAGGACATACTGAGATGATATGGCTAAGAGTGTAAGAATCCTACAGATCTAAAAACTGTGGTGCAGATGAAGCAAGTGAGCTCTGATCTGCCTAAAAACAAGGGTTTTGGTTCACTTGCAAGTGAATCCCTAGAGCAGTTCTCCAAAGACTATACACCAAACCAAAGAGCAGCAGTAAGCCAAGGGAAACAACAAAAATGCTGGTTCTTTTAGGTAAGTAGAAACAAAAACAATCTACAGGTACATTTTCTATTCAACAACACATTTCAGTCAAAGCCAAATCAGAAATACCAAGTCTTGCAGTTCCTCTAATGACCACTAGAGTCTGGTTTCAACAGCTTTTTCCATGTTTATTGCGTTATTTTCTGTTATAACATGTTTCACCCACTAAAGATGAAAAAATACTCCACTCCACCTAAACAGAGCATGTGAGACCATGAAAAGAGGAAAGTACCCCTACAAGCTTTGGTGAATCTGTTCAAATTTCAGAATAAAGTACCAAGTTTGAACCTTACTCGTTGCACATTTAAGATGCAGACATTAAATTAAATTAAATTAAATTAAATTAAATTAAATTAAATTACATTACATTACATTAAATTCTTATGAGCAAAACTTGCAACCACATTAGTGTTGCCCAAAAAAAAAAAATCTTGATCAACTAAAAACATATCAGTGTCAGCTACATTTTACAGTATATGAATTAATACATAGCCATATGGTCCATTTTGATCTAAAACAATTGTGAGTTAAAGTTTCCTTAACTTTAAAAAAAGACCTTGTTTCCAAAAAACATAAAAGCAATAATATGATGCAATTTCATTTGTTCAGAAATGTCTTTTAACCTCTTAAGACCAGAGCTAATATTTGAGCTAACCTTCTACATCCTCATAGGGCTCCAGTGAAGCAGAATTAACTACTGAGGTAATATAACCCAAAATGGGATGACACCAGGTCGGAATAAGTTAAAATTTGTGAATGAGTACATGGAAATAAGTTAGTCATCTACAGTATGTACATCTATGTAATGTATTGCAACAGAAATTCGAATTTACCGCAATATATTTCTGATTCGTCAGGGCATAAAGGTGCAACTTTAATTGTATGTGTCGTACCAGGCCATTGTTGGTCTCCACCGCCATCATTCCCACAAAGCTAAACCATCCACTCACACAGAAAAGTGACTCAACTTTGCACTTTTTTCATCACAACCAAACCCCCTTCCCCTTAAGCTTCCTTCCTCCTACTGCCAGACTCACCCCCACCCCCGTAATTCCCACCTTAGACTCCAATTAAAAGAAACCACAATAAGGAGACAAAGCAGGGCGAGCAAAGGGGGAGGTAAGAGGGAGGGAGAAATGAGAGAATTTAATGAGCAGTTTGTCCCAACACACACACACACAGAGTTGACTGATTTAGTATGTTTTAAACTGATTCGTCTCTACAAAGTCCCTCATACTCTTACATGTACATACAAATTGCTTCGAACCTCTGTACCTCACTGTTTATGCTAATCTATAACCAATAATGACGTTTTTTTTCCAACTGATAGAAAATCGACTGAGGTAAAACTTCACACCTGGATCAGCTACAAACACAAACACACACACACACACACACACATTGTGGGTCAGCTGACAGGCTTCCATTGTGTTTGCTTGAGCTTGATTCCTGCCATTAAGGCATTTGCCAGCCATTGACTGTATATAGAGAACTGGGCTGAGTGACCCCTCCCCCCTCGCGTTTTCCACAAGAAGTTCCTGCTTTATCCAAGAAGCCAGAATCCCATAGCCTTCTATAGAAAAATAAACAGCTACTGTTCAGTCATTCTATTTGTCAGAATAATCATTCTTGATCTGATAGTTTTTTCTTAACTAAACCTAATTTTTTTTCAAGATATGTTTTTCTTTATTGAAAGTTTTTCAAGCTATAAACTGACCAATAAAAGCATGTGGTGCCTGCTGGCCCCCACTTCGAACATTTGATTGACAGATTCTCCCAGGCCGCTTTCAGTGGAAGGGGTGCGGACTGAAAAAATGGCGACTGAATTGGCTTCACTTCACTGGAGCCAGAAGTAAGGCATTTTCTATGGGTGACATCACACCCGCTCTGTCCAGTTCTCTCTATACAGTCAATGCTGTCAGCATACCCTCCCCCCGTACCATCCCACATACACTATTGTTCACCTTTCAGCACATCCCGTCAGGGGTCACCACAGAGAATTCACTTTCACTGATTCCTACAGGTGGTTTGGCAGAGATTTTTACACCGGATGCCCATCTTGACTCAACCCTGTATTTTCTCCAGGCTGGGGACCGGCACAGGGGGACCCAGACTTGGCCCTCCTTGTGGCTACATAGCTCAGGCAGCAGCGTGAAGGGTCTTGCCTAAAGACCCACACTTAGATCAAGCTCATTGCATGTCCTGAGAAGGTTTCCTGCACGCCAGTCCTACACCCAACCGAGGCTTCCAGCCACGTTAAGTTGGAGCAAGTCGTGGAAGCAAAACAGATGAAGGAAAAATACACCAAAAAAAACATACAAAAGCAACTGGAAATAAAAACTGCAAAGAGGAAGATCCCATCAGTCAATGAACTCAAAGTAGAAGCAGCACAGTAGCACTGACTGTCAAGCTGTCTTTGTGTATGCAAGTGAGTGTGTGTGTGTGTGTGAATGAAATAGACCTCATGGTTGTGTGCCAACCACGAGTGCCAACACACACACATACACAAAAGGAGAGTGGGAGAAGGAGTGCAGAGAGGTGCTTTGATTTCCTCGACTGCCAAAGGGAGACCAGGCACAATTCACACAGAGGAAACGGATAGCTGTGCTCATCACAAACTCATGCACACACACACACACACATAGCATGACAGGACGTCTGCTCGCCATACGCCCTGTTCCTGTGCACATTCACGCATTAGCATTATGAGAGTCTCTTTACTTTGAGAACCAGCTGAACCAAAGCGTGTCATGTTTACAGCTGGAGGCCGGTTCAACCAGCCTTTCCCGTTTTTCACCCCTCATGTTTTGACTGTGTGTGTCCCATTTATACTTCCCCGTTATCTCTTGGGCGAAAAGGCTTCCCGGTGATTAAAGCTTCCATGTTGTTTTTACAATACGCCACATCAAAGAGCGGCAGAGAAGGCCCCAGTTAATGCTTTTCACTCGCCTACAGTTTTGCTGTTGACGTTCCGACTAGTTTTAATCTGGAAGAACAATGGCTCTTTTGTAGAACGGGTCAGGTTAAATATTAAACTGGGACCCTTCCTTTTCTTAAAGCCACTCAAGCTTGTTTACCATCAAAGAAGCCTTTTTTTTTTTTTGCAAGTCTGTGGCACCTCACTGTCTGTTTGGATGTGGCTCCGCAGAACACCTGTGTTGCGCTCCGCTAAACTCTGATTTTAAAAGAAATTCTGCTGTTTACGGGTGGATTAGTGAGATGTTTGCGGGCGAAAAGCAGTGGATTAGTGAGCTTTTCTTCGACTTCCTCAGAGTTGTTTTTGCTGTCAACACCGTGATCCAGTCGGAGAAAGCAGCCCACACAAGCAGCCGGCGTCCGCCAACCACGGTGGTGCAGCTTCTGTAGAGTATGCAGCAATTCAAATAACACCTCCCGTTGAACGATCCCATTCATGGTTCTGACTAGGCCTGCACAATAAATCGAAAAAGTCGCTGTAAACAGCAATAATTGGTCACCCAGCACTCTCCTGAGTATCTGTATCTGTCACAAACTGTACAAGCTGAGCTCAATAGCCACAGGAAGGAAGATCCTTTGCCATGCTGGCCATTCCACCAGATTACATTCCCACATATGAGCAAGTCTGCAAGGAAGCATTTCTTCATAGAAGGGAACACATCAGTGCACATACTGGAAGAGCCAATCCGGTTAAAACTAGGCTTTTGATGTTTTTAAACATGCTTTTGTGGCTTTTTTTTTATAATCGAGGACATATATAAAGGAAATGAAACTTGCATTGCATTTCTGTTTATGTAATGGTTATTTATTTCTTAAAATCGTGAATCGGGAGCAGACCAAAGCATGTCCCTTGAAAAAAATTCTAACTGTGATGTCACAACTTCCACTTCCTCGTCCGAGCTAGCATGTGGCTGAAAACTGTACAGCTGGGTAGCACCGGTATTGCTCACTATTTTTGTTGCACCTCTAATGTTGGGTTGTGAGGGGTTGCAAGCCAGCAAGAGAGTGTGTAAACAGAGAGCTCTCAGTTATAAGTGAGAGGAGTGAACTACTGCCTCTGAAGAAACTGTGTCCTAGGAAAGGAAACCATTTTTTAAATTTTGGCTAAGAATGACGTAATCATAATTAAAAGACCACTGCTTTGAAAACGGATCGAAAGAGGATCCGAGTGGGAGTTTAAAACCTTACGAAGTGAACATGTTGGTTTCCCTTAGTTAAGCTATGTTGACTTTTATTGAAATAAAACTGTTGCAGTAAAATGGAAATGATGCATTAGTTGGTTTGAGTTTTGCTATTTGTTCATGTTGTTACAGGTGTGACATCTGAAATACTAATGACCAGTACAGCACATTGTTCTGACTTCTGCTTCCACATATAACTATGAACCGGTTAGTCATCTTATTTCAGATTGCACTACGTCAGGGTAAGGAGGCTGCTTTATACAAGGCATTTCTGTCAACAATCTGCACGCTGTGGCTTTTTCCAGCTTCCAGCTGTCACCAAGAATGAAAAATGCCAACAAGTCCTCATCTGGAAAGACGAGTGCTTAAAGCAGCAGGGATGTGAAGAGGTTAACGTGGGTCCACTCCACAATCAAGCCTCATCAAACACCAATTTTTGGCTTCTGCAATCACACCTGCAGAGACTCAAAGGAAGAAAGCCAGCATGAAGAAGCGTGCGTTTGTTTTTGTGTGTGTGTCTGACAGGAAGCAGTGCCAGGAAGTATAACATTCTGCTCACAAGAGGAGTCAGAGAGCTGTCGGTGTGCGTGTTTCCTTCCTTCCCCGCGCTACAATCCTCTCTTTGCCTCAGCGCACACACAAACACACGGGTTCAGTGCAACCCTATTGTGCGTAAAAATTCTACCAAAAAAAGCCTCTTAAAACAAACTCACGTAAATAGATCAGCTGATTGTTGCTGATTCAGCACCAAAGAGAGCCAACCGTCACGGGGCGTTTCAACAAGATCAGACTGAGTCCGTCTGACCTTTCACCTTGCCATAGACGTGCAATTCAAGTCACGTGCGGCATGACCACTTGGTTTAGCTGAGCTGGACTGATCGATCATCCAATTTCATGCCAGCATCCTTCTGTGTCTATCAGTCATCTGTAAGCTTGTCTGATTTCTTCTAAATGCTCTCGTTTCATTTACCGTTAGCGTCATCCTCTGTTCTTTATTCTTTTTCACAATGCTGCAATAACTTGTTCAGCTCAACTTGAGTAGCAGACCAGTTAGTCTGTTTACATAGGTCTGGTGCTTAAAGGTCTTGGTCCCAACTACCCTTAAGGGTCTGTACGTGGGCCACATTTGGACAAACCTGTATGGGGCACGCAGGTGGAAATATCAAGGTCGTAGAGTGCTCGCTGATCAAAAAATGTTCATGAGTATTTTTTTCTACAGACATGCTGCAGGCCATAGGTAATGCTTATGCTACATTCACACCAGGGTTGGAAACTTGTTCAAGCAACCACTTCCAATGAAAAGTCTACGAAGACACCTGTAAATGTGCATTTTGGGGTTCCATGTCCAAAACTCTAATTTTCCCGGATCGGTATGCAAGTTCAAAGACAGGCTCTACTTACAAAACTCTCATCCATTGAATGCACGCTGACAGTTAAATCAGTTCAACTTTGACCAATCAGGGACTCGGATTTTGTAGTGACGTATTGGTACTGTCTTTCGTGAGATTTGCACCGCTTTGACATTTTGACCCAAGCCTCTGGGTAGAGACAGCTCAGTCGTCCATATCCGTTGTGTACGTAGCATTACACAACACATAAGGGTAAGTAACGGACATAGAGCAAAGATGACATTCTCAGACCCACCTACTGAGTCGCTGACCTTTGAAAGACTAGGTCTGTCGTGGTCCAACTGAGTGGGTTACTCCAGAAGAAGACATGCAAAATAATTCCCACAGAGTAAACCAGTTTGTGTCTGCTGTGTGTGAAGCAGAAAGAGTGTGGGGGGGACTGTGACATCTGACTCAGTCCAACACCGTCACAAAAAATGCCCAAGTGGGTCAAACATGGACAAACACGAGCTTGGCTGATGTGACGTCACAGACGAGGCGCCACAGAGAAAGCTTTATTGACGGATGCAGATGAACTTTGCTGACAAATGTTAGAAGTGAAGGGAGGATGTCCTGTAGGAGGCCTTAAAGGCCAAGAATTTCCTCGTCCTCTGCTCCCTCTTTCATTTGCTGCCTCCTCTCCTCTACCTCATGTTTAACTCATGTCTCCCTGTATGTGAGGGAGTTACAGACTCAGATCCTGAAAGTAAAACGGCTTGCTAGTTGCTTTATATTGTGAGAACTGTGTCTTTTATTAGGTCCAAGGGATGAGAGATGGCGATACTGGGGTAAGGGCAGCCTTAGGGTGCTGTCACACCAGAGTAATTAGTTCAGATGAGCAGAGAAGGCCAAAAACAATGTAATACTTGAGCATAATAACAAAGGCTGGTCTCACTGGTCCTATTGAGCTCTTTTATAAGTAACCTGATGCTTAGACACCATCGAAAGAAAACTCTGGTAAAGACTCGCCAGTCAAATGTGAAAGCACCCGTAAGACGCAGCAGCGTTCTATTATGCATTAAAGCTCCGGTGAGAGCACGGCCTCATCCGAGGTGCTAAAAGCATTTCTGATGCATTTTCCTTCTCCTCCACGGCTCCATCGACTCCACACCCTGCATCTCAGAGGAAGGAGAGTTCCTCCACGACAGAGACAATGGATGCAGGGATGAAAAGGGGAAGCAGTCCCTCAGTTTTTATCGAGTTACATCATATTCTCCAGGGGTTTGTGGGTAACAATGCAGCCACAACACAAAATCTGCTGAGGTCCACATGTATTCCCAGAGTCTGGTTTATCTGCTCTTCCTGAGACAATCCCTTGATATTTCTCTTATATGGACTTACAAAATGTACAAAGAGAAACGTTGAAAAATCAGCAATATCCATGCATGTAGACACAAACATTGGGATTTACCAGCATATTTCTGCACTATTATATTTACAAATACATGAATCATAACCTCAAAAGGAAACAATACGACAGACGTTGCTTTTTGGTGAAAGGCAATGGTGCAAAATGCACAAATAAAAGCAAAACAAGACTTCATTTGAACCTTTTAACAAAGCTTTAGCTCCAGCGTTGACATTCCTTTGATTGCTGTAACTCTTCAACCGTTTACGCAATTAAAGTAATTCCCGCCGATTCTGTCAAGAAGAAAAGCAGCCCTGCACTGATCTGCAACACTTTATGACAGCTATGTGTTGCATTTTGGTACAAAGCCGATACGAAAATCAGAATCAGCTGGTCCACGTTTATCGCATGAACGGTTGTAGAGTTACGACACGTCAAAGAAAGTGAGTTTATTTTCATGTTCTAACAATCTATCCTACCTCGTGAGATTTTCCAGTAGCACAGTACGATAGTGATAACCTTCCAGTTGTCCTACCGTACCAGAAAATCTTATCTATGTGATCAAACGCACCGTTTTGATGTTAGATCGTAAACACAGCATGATAGTAGAGATATACGGGGGGCGTGGCATCAGAATTTTACAGGTTACATTATAAGGGTTCTTAAAATGACGCTAGAACCGAACCACTCAGCCAAGGTTCATATTCCGCTTTGGAATTCGATTCAAAAATCCTTGCAGAATTTGAAACGTTCGTGTAGAGGCACTTAAAACACGGATCTACCACAGAGTTATGGTTTGAAAACAACTTACGAGCCGCAGAAGTTAAGTAGTGCGCTAGCCTAAAAGTTCAGAGCTAAGTTGACAAGCATTGCATTAGTTGCATTAAGCATACAATTGTGACCTAAAGTCACAAAAAGTGTAAAAAAAAAAAAAAAAAAACACCAAACACTAACCACAAGAAAGAAGATGTAGGAAACATTCACAGAGCACTTGTGACATCTCCGGTGTTAAAGGGTTAACCAAACAAACAAAACAAAGATGGATGTAGGATCTTTTCCTATTGTAAAGAGTTTGGCAAACGCACCGCTTTTTCACGGCCACACCAAAGTGGGACGCTTTCTCTCACCACTGCCAACAAACATGAAACGAGAAACTTCCCCGGAATCTGGCAAATTCACAAAAACTCCAAACCGCACTGGTTTTTTATTCCCCCCCCCCCATATTGCTTTGCCTCCCCGACAACACACATAAAATGATCACTTCAACTGCAGCTCCACAAAAATCCATCACTGCACATGAAAGTGATCGATGTCAGGAAGCTGAGATCAAATACAGTTTTTCTTGGATGGACCCTGAGACCAACAACAAGCCATACGGCCACCGCATGGTTGAGCGACAGACCCCCCCCCCCCCATCCCATTCCTGATGTGTGGCGACAACCTAACAAGTTTCACATGAGACGCATTAAAACTAATGCAGAACCTGCCAAACTGGCTGCTCTAACCTTCAAACATCTACTTAATCTGGGGGAATGGCTTCATTCGAGCGCTAAATGAACGTCCTGACCGGCACCCAATCATTCCTTTCAATTCGGGGGAGTCGGTGCGTTCCCTGTCAGCTTTAATAGACAGCACTAATCACCAGATCTTAGTATACAACCAATTTACTGACTGGATTTAACGAGTCATTTGATTTATTATCAGTTCCTTTCACGGATTTTCATAGGTGTTTTAAAGACCCACTCCGATCATCTTTTGATCTATTTTTAAAGTGTTCCCAGTGGTCCTTTAGTTATGATTAAGCTCTTTTATTCCAAAATATAAAATAAAACTGTCGTTTTCTAGGACATAGTTTCGGCAGAGCCGCAGTAGTTCATTAGAAATTCACCTCTAAGTTGTGGGCGTGGCTGTTGACGAAGAGCAACCCCGCCCCCTTCCCTTTCTCATTGCTGAGGGCTTGGACCAGGGAGCTCATGGCCCGCCCGGCATATTTTCTACATCACAAATACACCTTTTTATATTTTTATATATAAATATGATAAAGAAATACTCCATCATCAGAAATATGGTACAATCACACCATTTTCATTGGAGTGGGGCTTTAAGAAAGGCTGGGTCTCACCACTAAAGCGATGAATCATTTCAATTTCTGTTCAGACCTAAGAAGATTTGATTAAATATGAAGTCATTTTTCACGTTTTTACTCAAAATGAACTGGATTTTGGTTTTAAATAAACAATTTTCCTTCATCTAGTGGTTTGAAGTGCACGACAATTGAACTTCCGTTGATCATATTGGGAGGTCTTACACTTAAAACCAAGAGAAAAGTAGTTTTTGCCTGATGATAAAACCTAAAAATGCCCAAAAGGAAAATCAGTCCATGAGTTTGATGAATATTGATTTTTTTAAGACTTTTAAAAGCAGGTTTTTTTAAACCTAACAAGGCTTTTTAAGCAAAGTGGCTTTCTACTGAAACAATGGTAGAAAGAGCATTAAAGGACATCGATCTATTGATTTGATGAATCAATACTAAATATCCTGCAAGTTTACCTTCAAAAACTGGAGAGTGTTTGTAAGATGAGTTGTGATGAGGCAGGAAGAAAGCTGATGGAAGTGCATCACCTGACCAGACAAGACCATCCTGTCTTATGTAAGAGGCTTACTTCAGTTGTCAATGCACTTAATCAGTGAGAGAGAGACAGGCTGACAGAGGCAGCGACGGCCGTCACTCCTTCTATGGTGTCAAGCCTGCCTAGGGTTTGCACTCGACCTACAACGTTCTGCAAACTGGACCTTCCAGCAGTTCGGAAGGTATTTCCACTCCAGCTGCATCTGATAGAAGGCCAGCCTGTCCCAGATCGGAGTGAGACAAACAGTCAGCCTAAGGATGGGGTAAAAGCGTGGCAGCATGATACAGTGGAGCAAAGCTCACTAATGTCGTCAGGTGACCTCAGAGCAGAGTCAGGGCAAAGTGGCGCAGCAAGGCAACATTTTAGTTGAAAAGAATCTTTTATCTTCCTGGAGATGATTCAATCCTGTTTGAGCTTTCTGGTCCTTCTCTGATGCTGGAGGAGATCTAAGCGCAAAGGTGGATGGAGAAATCTCTACTTTTCTCTTTGATTTACGCAAAAAAATTTTGGCTGATTTAAGATCCTGTTGATTGTGATCAGAATCATCATCAATATCCATCAAACTCACGTGACCACACAGTGAGAGGCTGCAGGGGTCTGCAACCTGCGCCTGGATCCCGCGCGTCATTTGGCTCCCGAGCGCAAACCCCATCTTCCAAACGCGCGCCGCGCGCAGGTCCGCAAACTTCACCGAAACGAAGTTGCAGCCTGTTTCATTTTGACAGAAATAAAAGGGAAAGAACTCACCAACTCCTCCGAGAGAAGCCGCCTCAGAGCCGCCGGAGGAGAGGAGGCAGCACGCCGGGAGGAGGAGCAGCATCACCCCGCCGAGAGTCATCCTGTTCCCGCTGAAGACCCAGACTCAGCTGCGGGTCATCCTGCCTTTGCGCCTTCACCTGCTTCTCTCTAGATTTGGTTCTTGATTTTTTTTCCTGGTCCTGGTCTGAGGTCACCGGCTCCCTGTTGGTGCCATCCGGACCGTGGATCAACCTTCCACCAGGGAAAGCCTGGGTTATTCTCACAAACGCGCGTGGATTTCTCGGTAAATGTCGCTGCTAAACCAAAGTAATCCAGTTGGAAAAAAAGCCCGCATGAAGCCCCGCAGACGCGCTCCTCTAACCCGCACCTTCCTTGACCAAACACCGCCGAACCCGTCCCGCTCTCTGGTCTCGGGTCGCCGCTGCGGAGGGTTCGGAGCGGACGCGCCGTGTCACGGAGGAGGACTGTGACCGGCTGCAGAGGGGGAAGAGGCGCAGCCCAGAGAGAGAGAGACGGGTCTGGCCCCGCCCACTGTGGGAGGCTGCGCGTGGAACCACAGGTGAGGGAGTTGACGTCACAGCTAGCAGGTGGTTTTTAAAGACCCACTTCTATGGTTGCATTTAAAATTAAAACTCAGAATCCACTTTGGTATCTTATTAGTTATCTTAGTTTTATTAAAACTTCAAATTCAGTTTTATTGTAACTAAAACATCAAAAAGATTGCCTAAACTTTCCAACATGCTTTGTAAATGTGTTTTCTTTCAATAAAGTTTGGAGAAAAAAAACACTTCGATGGTTGAAAATTGTGTTTTTACCATGTTCTTGTAACATTTTTTAAGTCAAGGACATCCCTACATCCCGCTGTTATTCAACTGAACCAACCAGACGAATGGAAACAAAAAGAGGAAAAATATGAAACAGTGGATGTGAGGTCAAAGGTCTTTCAGCTTCCACATATTCGTGGTGCAGAGGTAAAACAAGCAGAAAATGTCAGCTCTGTCATCTAATCTTTTTTTAATTAATGGTGGGGCGGCCATAAGTTTTTCTTTGCCCGCTTCTTCTTTCTTCATCTCCCAGGAGGAGAGCAAAGCTGACCCACTGATTTCACGGGACGGTGGTGGGGGGGGGGGGGGCAGACATATAAAACCCAGCCGCGGGGGGGGGGGGGGGGGGGAAAAAGGGGCCCAGATAAAAGGATTTGGGAGGCGGATTGGGTGAAGGGGGAGGGGGGGGGCTGGGGTCAGAGGTGAGACAACACTGTTTAAGAAGAGCCAAAAAGGGGGTTAAAGAGGGGAGCGGCAGCGTCCCATCAGGCCTGATTAGGCTCACGGGGCGCGTGTCGCATCCTCGCTTAGGCATTGACTTTTGAATGAGGGACGCTTGGCTTCTTCAACAATGGACGTCTTCATCAGTGACAGCAGTTCTGGCCGTCAGAGTGCAGGGCGGAGTCTCAGAAAGCCACCTGTGACTTTTGGAGTGGGTGGGAACAATAATCCGTAAATGTCAGGGTTAAGTCCCCGCCTGCATGGACCCTCTGCGGTCTAGTTTTCGGGATGGGCTTGAGCTTTGTCCTTTAAGCTTAAGTAGAGCATCTTTGGACAGGACATTCTCCAGTGCTGACATGTTGTTTATTGTTGACATGTAATACCAACAACAAGTGCTAGAGGGCAGTAAAAACTCTTTCTTAACCTGCTGGAAGTAGCATCAGAAGATGGGTACACTGCCATCATAAAGGGATGGACATGGTCAGCAACAATACACAGGAAGGCTGTGGTGTTGTAACCATGCTCACTCGGTATTAAGGGGCCCAAAGTGTGACAAGAAAATACCCCCCACCATTATACCACCACCACCAGCCTGAACCGTTGATACAAGGCAGAATGGATTCATGCTTTCATGCTGTTGACGCTACTATCAGAATGTCACAGCAGAAATGGAGACTCATCAGACCAGACAACAGTTTTCCAACCTTCTGTGTTTGAACCGCAGCAGATCATCTTAACAACGTCTACATGCCGAAATGCATTGAGTTGCCTCCATGTAATTGGCTAATTGGAAATTTGCGTTAATGGATTAGTTGGACAGGTGTGCCTAATAAAGTGGCAGGTGAGTATGTTCGTCCTTTTTCTGCAGGAGGCAGTGGGTTAAGTAGACAGAATGTCACGTTGACCTGAGCAGCATCAAAGAAAATGCAGGTACACGCGCTAGTATCGGGTAGGGACAGTCCAGTGTGAACACCACATGCTAAAAGCACGTTCAAGATTGCACGTTTAGCGTGTTTTTGAATGCACATCACACGTGCAGCATCAGACACACAGTGCACTCATTCAACTTGGACAAAAGGTTGTAACTTGGTGGGAACTCAGAAGTTTAGATTCATCTAGAAGAAACTGCTCATGATATTATGATCGGCAGATCCTCATGAATGGATTACACTAAATCCATTTAAATCTCGAACTTTAATCCCAAACATTCAAGTAAAAAAAAAAAAAATCTGCGCACACTGAATCCTACAAATTGGTACATAAATTACCCACAAGCACCATTTGGAAAAGCATATGACCTCAAATGGGTTGTCATGGTGTCTTATTAGATCCCGAACATTAATATTCAGACCGTGATGTGAAGCAAAAGCAATCCGTGACCATGCACTCTTCTTGGTAATGTTTGTGCCGGTGTGTGGCTTTTTATGCATTGCCACTTGTCTTTGAAAGGCAGTTGGAGAGCATGCTGGCCTACTGTATGTGTTTGTTAGATCCCAGTCAGGCTTTAGCCAAAGGTCTTCTATCCGGGCGATGGTTTGAAGCCAGTTTTTGAAGCTGGGTGGTGTTTTGGGGGGAAAAGGACAGCAGGGGGAGTAAATGAAGCCAAAGAAAGAGATTGGAAAAAGAGATGGGTCGGACACACACTCCATCAGCAAATTCAATTACGCTCCAGTGAATAACTCAAGAACTATAGTGTTATGTCGGACAAACACACACAAGTTTGTTATGTTGACCTTTTAGTTACACAAAAACACCAAAAAGTGGATTAAACTCCTGTAAACGATGTCCTTCTAATAGTAGTCCCTCTAATGGTTTGACGTATGCAAGTCAGAGTGGGTGGAGCCACAAAAACACTAACCCTTTACCCAGGGGAGTAGAAGGTCACCCAATGTATTCAGAAGCTTTCATTTTCCTAATTAAACTTCATGATTTTTTTCCCTGTGGTCCCTCTTCCCATCTAAAAACAGCTTTTGCCCTGCATCTTGTACTCGGTTTAGATTCCAATAAAGGGAAAGCACGTAAAAATGGTTCGAATGGTATTAGTGTGTCACAACCAAGCGTTGGGCTGAACATGATTACAAGACAAGCATGGGGTCGAATCCTTACCTCGCATTACAAGGCCTTTCCATTGCTTCTGATTTACCCCCCGTCCCTCGCCTCTGGAGAGGAGGAAATGGAACAAACAGCCCAAACCCTTTCACACTAATCCTCCAACAAAGGGTTCTGCTGTTTTATGGAGGGGGGAGGTGGAAAGGATCTAAGCCGCAATGCCGCACTGTTGTACTAAGTACAGGTAAGCTTCGTGATTTGGATCTGCTCTCCTGTTGAAGCATTTAATCACATTTCTTCCACCCAGCTGAGTCATGAATCTGTGTATTTTCTGTCACAAAGGAGAAAGTCTGGCCTGCACGAGAAACCAAATGACTTAAAATCATGTAGAAGCATCTCCGCTGTTCCATACTTCTTTAACCCACTCCAATAGTCTTTTGATCTGTTGTAAAAGTGTTCCCAGTGGTCTTTTAATTATGATTATGTCGTATTTTTAACCAAAATGACCAAATCTGTCATTTTCTAGAACGTAGTTTTAGCAGAGCAGTAGGAGTTCATAACAGATTTGCATCTGAGTTGTGGGCGAAACTGTTAGTGTGGAGCAAAACCAGCCCCCACTGCCCATCTGCTGACACGCTCTCCCGCTAGCTTACAGCACCTCACACCCAGAAAAACCCAGAAATGCAATTTTGAGCTTTATTTTCTTTATATATGTCCTCCATTATCACAAAAATGCTGCAAGAACATGTTTAAAAAAGCCAAAAACAGGATTTTCATCGCAGAGGGTCTCTAACTTTGCAGCTTTACCTCCAGCGTTGACGTTTTGAAAGGTTGAAGATTTGGGTTAGCTGCATAAACAGTTAAAGGGTCACGATAGTTCAAAGATCATGTGTTATTTCCCATCGCTGGCGACAGCTCCGATAATAAAAAGTCAAATTGAACCTTTGTTACTTCTGTTTCAAAAATGGAATTTGCATTTCAGCGTGCAAAAAATATCATTGTCATCCATAGGTTTTTAATGGTGAGCAGACAAAAACAAGGCAAAGAACCACAGTCTGGTACACTCAAGTATTACTTTAAACATGGACTTCCAGCTCTTTACAGGAAAAAACGTCAAAGAAGTTAAAACCAATCATTATAACCTGGATAAAAATGTGCATTAAATTGGTATTATCACGTAATGATATGTAGGGACTGACACATTTTGAGCCAAGGAGCTGTAGTTTTTGGTAACTGCAAGCGAAATGGTTGTCACTGTAATTCTGCACTGACAGATTGGTGCCTATGAGCTTTCAGAGGAGGACTTGCAGACCGAGCGCTGCTCCGTGTCTAGTTCTGTATGCTGTCTATATGTTTTCCGACGGACTTCATGAGAATGAAAGTCTGGATTAAATCAAGTTAAGAAAAAGTCCAAATTTCAACGGCCAGAAAACGTTCAGGCTCAGGTTTCTGCTCACATGAGCTGACTATGGAATCACAAACCTCTGTGTTTGTGGACAAATGTGTCCATGTGTTTATACTTTGATGTTCTTGTTTTAATTCCCAGCATATGAAGCTCAATAATAATGACAAACAGTGTTTAAAAAAATCTTGTATTAAAGACTTACATTTCTTCTGAGGTGAACGACTGCTGTGCCTCTCACTCTGTTTATGTTGCAGTTTTCCTCCAACGCAATGTCTCCAAAACACACATAAACAATGGCTGATTAATGTGGTAACACAAATGGGCGTGGTTTCTCTTTTTTTTTCTCATTTTATCAGCATTTCTGCTCATTATCATAATCTCAAAGGCAATGAGGTCACATTAACCCATTGATTTGGAGTTTTAGCTCCAGTGTTGACATTCTTTCGACTCACTCTTCAACCGTCGCCGCAATAAACATTAACGCCAGAAGATTCTGAAGTTGATGTGCAACACTTTAAAGTAGTGTAGTACTTATGCATTCAATGTAAACCAACTGAATCTGTCGAAATGCAAAGCTGCCTTTCTCCGTGTCAAGGCTGATTTCCACTAGTCCGTCTGCGTCTCAATTACGTCAACACAAGAAAAGTATAACATTCATTACTCAATCGGAACGTTGACATCGCTTTCGTCATGTCTGCGTCAGACATCCGTTCCTCCTTAACACAAGCTTTACGCAGGAGTTTTGACGCGTCAATGTCGCAGCAAAAAGCCGCAGAAAGAGGAAACAGGTCTGGGTTTTAAAATAAAAACTTCCATTGTACTTTCACAATAAAACTTCATAAAATTGTATTTTATTCTTTAAGTTGACCTGTCCGTGCAATAACGCACGTTAACACCGGCGTCCATTTTTACTATGGATGACAAAAGTTTAATATTGAAAGAACTAAAATAAAAGATAATTTGTGACACAAACGTGCATTTTTACAAAGACTCTGTGAGGAAGGACAGAGCATGGGGCCTGATTGCTTAGGTTCTGGATGAGCGAAGAGAGCGGGATGAGCTACTCCACACGGGGGGCGCAGGACAAACCATTCCTCAGGGAGCCAAATGGGAGGTGGGACGGATTGGTGATGCAATGTAAACTAACTGACGGCCGGGAGACAGACTCACAATGCAATGGAGATGCACGGACAAGTGTAAATTTGGGGTCAGAATCAGCTCATTCAAAGAGTTAGTGTTTATTTAAGTAATGCGACATCTCTGATGTTGGAAGTTGTAAAAATAACTGCTTTCTTTTCTGTCATGACTAAAACTATTCTGAAGCATTTTTAGCATTCAGAAGACCTCCTGTACACTTCATCTTTCCAACAGAGAAGCATTGAAAGTCCAAGAGAAAAAGTTTAAGCTAGTTTTATCTTAAACTTACCTTAGCTAAACTGTTGGCCAAAATGTTTTGTGTTAACAATTGAATTGTTATTTTGCTGGTACTTGATAGTAGTTAGAAAAGGATTATTTAGCTAAGTTAGGTCCGCTAAAGAACTGCTCTTCGGCTATTTTAAGTAAAAATGTAGCAAAAACACATTCCACTGTTGTTAATTTTGCATAAAACAATGCTAAACATGTAGCATCCTTGATAGCTTCCTTTTATAATTAGCCTCAAATACACACAAACCCCCAAAAAAACAACAACATATGATCATCATCCTGTTGAGACTACAGTTACACACAAGTGTGTATTATAAAATCTGTTTTGTTTTGTTTTTTTTTTATTGCAAAGCAGTGTAACTAGTCTGCGCTGCTCCAACCTAATTCCTTTTATTGTGGCGGACAGATTCCACAGCAGATGGTGCTATCAATTATTGAGCCTGTGAAGACGAGTCAGGCCTCAATCAGATTAAGCAGATTATGCCAACATCAACTCCCTTTTAGACAGACTCCCAGATCAACATACAGAATCAAGATGCACAGCGCTTGACACCACGCTGATACCCCAACCCCCACCCCACCCCACAGGCAACCGTCCACAAGGTGTACTTGTATGTGCCATGTGCAAGTGTTGAATTTGACCTAAATACACACCATTCAAAGGAGTTTTTGGATTTCCGTAGAGTGTTGTGATACTAGAGAGTCAAATGATGCAGTCACAGCAAGCCCAATGTATGTCCCTTTAATCCTATTACCCACTCCAACTGCGCGGAGAAGCCGACGGAGTAGGAAAGCGCCGGCGGCGAGCACAACGTCGTACCCCTTGCACCCTGCTGAAATCTCATTGAAGAAACAAGTGTTTGGAACAAAGTGAAGCCTTTCAGCTCCATGGGACATTAATGCATGACTGTTGTGAAAAATACTGAGGCCAGAAAAAGGATCTGCGAATCTAAACAGCAGGATTTCGAAAGTGGGGGTGCTGAGGAGGAGTGAGACACCAGCTTAAATCATGCTTGACTTGACGTTTGCAGCGACTTACATGTCAGGATTCCCACCAGTGAACAGTACAGTTGACAGGTGAGAGATGTAAGCCACTTCTAACTTTTTTAGTTGTAAAACCTTTTGGTTTTGCAAAGCAGAGAGCCGGATTGGAATGGGTACCAGTCAGCAATGTGAAAGCTGCCCATTTTAGAGTCCCACTTTAAACATCTTTTGATCTATTTTCAAGCGTGGTGCCGTTGTTAGCCAAAATAAAAAAAAAACGATCATAGTTTCTGCAGAGCAGCAGGGGTTCTATAGAATTTCACCTAGGGAAAGTGGGCGGGACCATTGGCATGGAGCAACCCTGCTCCCCCTGCTGTGAGTTCTCTGTTTACGGCTAGCTTACGGCTCCTCATACCCGGACCAAAAATTACCAATGCAACAAAAATGGCGAGCAATATTGAAGCTATCCAGCCATTCAGTTGCCAGCTCAAACGAGGAAAACAAAGCACATGGATCTATTTGTCTGCAATTGGATGCAGAATGCAGCGGAGCAGAAAGCATGTGGCTCGCCCAGAGTATTATCTGCATCACAACAAAACTCTTGCTCAGCATCATTTTTTCGTCTGCTCCTGATTCACAATTTTGATAAAGAAATACTTAGAAATGAAAATATAAGATACATTTTCTTTATCTATGTTCTCTATTATCATAAAATGCTACAGAACATATTAAAAACACCAGAAACATAATTACCTTTGAAGTTTTTGTCTGTTTTTTTGTTTCAAATACGCCACAGTTTGATTTTTTTTTTAAGTCAGACATATGTTCTGTCATTGGATAGAACAGATGGCCTTCTGTTGGTTTTCCAGAAATCTTGCCTTATCTGCTGTTGATAACCTAAATCAGGTGTGCTTAGCCAATAAGGAGTTTCAATGGCCGGTTGGTTAAAAAAAGGCCTGAATTTGGGCGCCCCTGCACTAATTACTAATGTTACATACATACCAGGCATGCACTTTCAGGAACACCCTAAACAGACATTCTTGAATGCACTTTTAGCATACAGTGTTCACACTGGACTATCGTTACCCAATACTAACGCATGTTCACAGCTGGAAGAGGTTTGGTGCAAAATGTTGAAGTGGTGCAAATTTCGTGAATCTTGCTCCTGGTTGTTTCGTTTACAGCTTTATTCCAATATGAAAGACCTGGTGTCATACAATTCCAGCCGGGCACAATCCACAGTTATTCATTTCTTCTTCATGATCAACTTTCAAACGATTGGCACTACCATGTTTACAAAAGGACACCATCCATAAGTCACTAACAACTCCGAGTCCCTAGTAGGTCAAACTTCGACTGCTTTAACTTTTGACATACACACAGTCGCAGAGGGCTGTGGTTAGCGCTCCTGCCTCACAGCAAGAAGGTTCCCGGTTCAAGTCCTGGCTGGGGGACCTTTCTGTGTGGAGTTTGCATGTTCTCCCCGTGCATGCGTGGGTTTTCTCCGGGTACTACGGCTTCCTCCCACCATCCAAAAACATGCTTCATAGGTTAATTGGTTACTCTAGGCATTGGCCCTAGGTGTGAGTGTGCATGGGTGTGTGATTGTGGCCCCTGCGACAGACTGGCGACCAGTCCAGGGGTGTACCCTGCCTTCGCCCATGAGTAGCCGGGTTAGGCTCCGGCAACCCCGTGACCCCGAAAGGGATAAAGCGGTTTGGAAAATGAATGAATGAATGACACAGTCGCAGAGTGTTTTGTATGCAGGGCCTGAAAACAGACTTAAAAACTTGCGTAATGATGCGTGAACACAAGTATTGAACGTGGTAGCTACCAAAGCACACATATACATGTGCTTACATAGACTTTTATTTGAAGTGGTCACTTGGTTGCGTTTCCAACCCCGGTGTGAAAAAAGCACCAGAGAAAGGCCAGAAAGGTTTTTTGATTGAAAGAAGTCACGAATTGGTGCCATTAGACTCTGTGGGATAAACACATGCAAATACACACTCATTTGTAACAAAATATATATGTATGTATGTATTCAGGCTTGAGAAATGCAGTCTAATGGTGACAAGGAGAGGCAAGGTAGTCCACACTGAAGGGGTCTCACTCTCAGAAGGAACAATAGCAGACACTGAGGACAGTTACAAGTACCTTGGAATTCCACAGGCAAATGGCAACCTGGAGCAGGCAACAAGGAAAGCCGCCACAGCCAAATACCTCCAACGAATGAAACAAGTCCTGAGAAGCATGATACAGACTGTATATTTGTGGGTATATACATATACCCACAAATATTACCAAAAGCCCCTCTCACCCGCCTTCCATTCATATAATAAGATATGGAATGATCTCCAGCTGCAATTAAGGGTAACAACAAAAGTTTAATATTAAGAATTAGTCCTAATGATTACGTTTAGAATAATTGTATTCTTCTCTCATACCTCTCAGATTACAGCTTTGCTGATCCATTTCAATTTAAAAAAACAAATAACTTCCTCTACCTTTGTAGACTTTAGTTTTTTCTTTGAAGGTATTAAAATGATCGAAGCCTGTTGCTTAAATATATTATCTTTTTTATTTCTTCATAATTTTTGGGGTGTTTTCCACATGTTCTTGTGGTATCTTTCTCATAATGGAGGACATATATGAAGAAAATTAACCTCAAAAGCACTTTGTAAACTAAACAAAACACACTTCAAGTATGTGAATAAATCCCACACTGACTGCTAACATTGTATGTTGAGATGTTCTGGACAACGAGTTTTTACTGGTGCAGAAAAGCTTACAGATGAAGGCAGTGAAGGGTTAAATTAAGATTTATCCAACGCTGCTGTAATATTGATGTTTCCTCACAATCTTAAATTTCACTGAAGGTTAGAAACAGTTCGCGTCTTCCCCACCCTGCTCCACAGCTTTGACTCTGCTGGCTTCACAGCTGTGCTGCAATGTGGGCCCGAGCAGCTGTGGGATATTCACATTTTGGAGTTTCTGTGGAGAATATGTTGAAGGTCTTTTCGTGTCAAAGCCTGTATTGTTTGAGGGAGAAGAAAGACTTGGTTGTAGCACAGTCAAAGCAGCCGTGCTGCTCAGAGGCGGCTTTCATGCTGAGGCTGTGTTTAGATTCTCTCCAGAACAAAATACATTCTGTTTGGAAACCTTGTTGGACGATGTCAACCTAAAAATACGCCACTTTTTTTGAGGCATGAAAGTAGCTTCAGGCCCTCTTCACATGCAGCACTTAGATGTTTTTTGGATGATCTGATCAGAAGAGGGCGACTCAGAGTATGAATCCACAGGAACCCAAAAAGGTGCCTGTGATTTGGGCTTTATGGTTTGGTCCCAATGAGCAAACAAAAAGTGAGTTAAAGCAGCTAAATATAGCAAATTCTCTGCTTATAAAGCAAATGTTCCTCATGTTTTGATGACTGCAGGTTTTTCTTCAGAGAAACACATGTTAAGCTGTTACCTTAACAGCTGTTAGCTTTAGCTTCAATGTTGACATTCTTTAAACTACCGCTACTCTTCAACCATTTACGATTTGAGATACTTCCAGCGGATTTGGAAGCACAGAAAAGAGGCTTTGCATTGATATGCAACACTTGACACTAGTAATGTGTAATTGCATATCGGTGCAAAGCTGATATAAAAATCTGCTTTTCCATGCAGCATATTTAGCAGATTAATGTTGATCATGTAAACCGTTGTAAAGTTATAAAGCATGTGTTCTTCTGGTGTCGCCAGCAACTGCTACGATTTTAATACTTTAATACGACCTCTAGTATTTTAAAAACACTTCAGTATTAACTTCAACTTCACCACCTTTAAACATCTCTTTAGCATCTGTCTTTAAACATTAAAAATATTTAGACTCATTTGTCCAGGTTCCATCAAATACACCACCTGTTACAGTGTTCCTCCCGTTTATCGCGGTGGTTACAATCTAAAACTAATCTGCGGCAAATGAAATCCACAAAGTAGAATTATAGATGTTTTGAGTGTGTAAAACTAATAAACTGACAAGCTCTACAGCCAACCAGGATGCAGACCGCAGGGTACTGTAGTAAAAAAAGCTTACAAAATTGAACTGAAAAAATGTGCAAAACAGTGAGACTGCGAAAGGTGAGCTGTGATATAATGAGGGAACCTTGTGCTTTGATATTTCATCAGCCAATTACATTTAACCCAACTGTTTAGATACAATAATCGTGTTTTCCGCACTATAGGGCACACCAGATTATAAGGCACACTGTCAAGAAATGGTCATTATTCTAACTTGTGTCCTATATAAGATCCAGCGAGCAAGAAGGCGCATTAAGCGAGACAAGAGACTAAGTTTGTCAGTCTGTCAGACTTTATTAACTGTGTTCACAGTAACTCTAGAACAGACTGATTCCGCTAAAACAAACGTAACTGTGACTATGCTAACTCCTAACCTTGTTCGTGACATGTAAAAAAAAAAGTCTGACACCGCTACACGTTTGCGTATTCTTGATAATACCCAAACTTGTTTGCAACTTCAAAGACCAACCTGACTGACATTTTAAAAGAGCTTCGTGTAAGTCTCAAAATCGCTTTGACATCAGTCAACACAGCCAGCATTAATGAATTTAAAAGCCTCTCTGGATTATAAGGCAGTTTTTCTTTAAAGGAAGGCTTATAGTGCGGAAAATAAAGTATTTCATATAGAAAAAAAACATTTAAAAATATTTATTTTCAGCAGCTGCAATTAATATATGATAAAGTGTCAGCATAATATCTCACATGGATCAACACAAATTTAGCAAGTATCTGTCAGTATTACACCAAATCTCTGTGATTGTGAAGATTTGATTTAATATTGTAATGAATGTCTACATCTGTGGGAATGACACAGCTCAAACATGGAGAGCTCAATTTATGGCTTTTCTTATTATAGCTGGCATGTGTTTTATTGCAATTGCTGATACGCTAATTCAGTGAAGCATAAAGTTTGTGATCATGTATGAGTGTTTCAAATGGAATCAAAGTTTGCACTGCTGTTAAACTCAGGTAAAATGGGGTTCTGTACTTTATCTTTTCACCATGATGGTTTTTCCAGCAATGGCAATGCAGCTTTCAAAAGAAAAACAATTAAAATAAATATTTTATTGATAAGTGTTTGATTAAGTAATGATTAGTGTTTAATTGGGGGACAGTCAAGTATCTGGGGAATCAAATATTTTCTTAAGGGGGCTTCATGTTAAGGGTGTGTAACCAAATCATCTGGAAATATTTCACAAACATATGTAGGGTCATGTGGGTTGTGGAATGGAAATATGTAGATTTATCCTAAATTATTTGCCTTTTTATAGATTTTTTAGGATATGGGGTAAAACTCCCTTTGGTTTAATGTAGGCATAACCTCTCTATACCAGAGCTGTTCTTGAACTCACTGTAGTGAATCACATCAGGGTTCAGTGACATGAAAACGGATTTGTCTGTTTTCAGGTTGAAGGAAGCATTTTAGAAAAAAGTTCATACATTTTAAAGAGATAAAGTAAAAAAAAGCACTCTGTCATTCTACCTTTTTGCGCTCTTCCATGGTGATCCCTGTTTCAACAGAATAATACACTTTTTTACCCAACAGTTAAGAGTTTTTCAGTGTGCTTTAGGTTTAAACGATTGATTATACTACATCCTCACGTTTAGTAAGTGGTTGCTCAATAGACAGATCTAGCTTTTGGAAGGTATTCTTAATTTTAAAAATATTGCAGAACTTTTTGAATTAAAGTTGGGACAAAATGTACTGCTAAAAACAGATTTTAATTATTCTTTTATACATAAAATCATTATTTTTTTTTACCTTAAAAACTAAAAGATGAGATTTATTTCAACATTTAAACTGTTTTGATGAAACATTTTTCTCTTTCTGTTCATTATGAGTCTGACAACCTTTACAGGAATTTATCTCTATAATACTTCATCAAGAGGTGGTTTTTATAGAACTAGACCTTCAATATGATGTTCAATTGAGTAAACTGAATGAATGTGGCATAAAAAGTGGATTTATGCTGAACAGAAGGGAGAATATTTCTGGTTGGCTGCTTGTCAGGCTCCTGGCAGGAGGAAATGCTTGGATGGAAGAATGTTAAGATGTAAACACATTTGTGGACGGAAGGAGGGCGGAACCGATCCAGACGGGCCTCCACTTACACCACAAGAACTCCTTCGCGTTGGAATTGTGCAACTGGAAGCTGAATAAAAAAAAATTCAGAGGAAATGAAGGACAGAAGTGAGGCATCCATTCCCAGAGCATCGGCTGACTGATTTGCAGAGAGACAAGTACAGGAAAGGAGAAAATATCAAGGTTTATGGATGAACTTCAGATACACATGGAAAATGAATCAAGCATCAAAAGTATTGACCCACTTTGATGAAAATTGAGTTTTGGGGTTTTTAACATTTTCTAGTGGCATTTTTCTAATGGTGGAGGACATGTGTAAAGACAAGTAGAGTTTTTCTTTATTCAATTCCTGATTTGAGAAGATACACAAAAATGCCTTTGGAACAAGACTGTAGCTGTTGCGTAGAAGCTACAACGGCACAAACTTCCTCCATTCTGATGCATCCACTTGTTGATAAATAGATCCATGAATGTCTTTGTTTTCCTCGTCCAAGCTGGAATCTGGCCTGAAACTGTTTGGCTGGATAGCTCCAAAATTGCTCGCCGTTTTTGTAGCACCAGTTGGGGTTGCAAGGGGCTGTAAGCTAGCGGGAGAGAGTGTAGTTTGATGGATGACGGGAAGTAGGAAAGGCTTACTCCTCGCCAGTAGGAGTATCTGACTTTCTAACGAACCACTGCTGCTCTGCAGAAACTCTACTAGAATGCACATTGATTTTGGTGCACAACTCTTCCTGCAAATAAGCAATTGGACAAGATAAGAGAAACTGAGAGTTTTGTTGAATCCACCTTAGGGGTCCACCCGTCTGCCACTAAAGAAGACACCCCCTAATGAGCATAATTAGTTAGTTAGCCATAATAAAATCAAACTACCTCATGTAAAATGTAAGTAAAACCCAACAAAAAACTTGAACAGAAAAAAAAAGCAACCAAGGGATCGCCTGTCAAAAAATTAATACGATTCATCAAGTTTCTTTTTAGCACTTTAGTTTTATTTTGGGGCTTCTTTTTAGGTCATGAAAGAATGACATTTCAAAGATCTGAACCACTGCTTTTAAGAAAGCAGACCAGAGCAAATCAAGAGTAGCAGATTTGAACAGACTGTCAAATGTTCCAGTGTACGAGTCCCCTTAGACAGCTGTGTTTTTGAAAACTAGATTGCACATTTGTAATGGAATTATACCTTCAAAGACCGTCAACACAACTTTAACCAGTAAATTCATGGAGATTTGCGTCTGACAAGAAGAAGAGTGAAGGTCAGCCAGAGAAAGACAGAGAATCTGTGTGTAAATGAGAGAACTCGAGTGGAACGGTGAGGTTACAGGGACCAGACGTGAAGAAGATGGAGCACTTTGAGTACTTACAGTCCAGCGAAAGAGGTGGAGAGGCACATGCAAGCAAGTTAGAACGGGTGAAGGAAGATGTCAGGTGTGATGTGAGACAAGTGTCATCAAAAATGACAAAGGGTAAGGTGTAGAAAACTGTGGTGAGAGCAGCCATGAAGTTGGTTTAGAAACAGGGACTCTAAGAAAGAGACGGTAGGCAGAGCTGGAAGCAGCAGAGATGAGGATGCTGAGGTTTGCTTTGGGATTGACGAGGATGGATTGCATCAGGAATGACTACATCAGAGAAATGTTAGATGTTTTGGAGTTAAATGCAAGGAAGCAGGACAATACGGTTTGGACACATTCAGAGAAGGGACAGTTATTAGTAAAAGGATGCAGATGTTAGAGCTGCCTGGAAGTAAGACTGGAGCAGGCCAACCTTGGTCCTTAAGAGCCAAGACCTGGTTTTCCAGTTCTCCCTGGACTGCTTGATGCTGACTACCTAAATCAGATGAGTTCAGTCAATCAGGAATCACTTGAGTCAGCTAATCAGCAGCAAGCTGGTCTGAGGGAGCTGGAAAACAGACAGGGTTGTGGCTCCTGAGAACCATAGTTGGTCAGCCCTGGACTAGAGGGAGACTAAAGTGGAGGTTCGTGGATGTAAAAGAATGTAAAGGATGGGGTTGAATCATTGACTGTACATGGGAACTGGACCAAGCGAATGTGATGTCACCTATAGAAATTGGCTTGTAGCTAATTAAGTCGCCATTTTTTTTTGCCATATGGGCACCGCCTTGTCAGAACCAATATTTTCAGTAATTTTGCAGCATTTCTTAATTTTTTAAAATTTTTATTTTACTTTTGACCACCATTCTATGCCATTCAAGAATTCCATCTTCTAATTTACCACCACGCTTGCAGCGCTCTCCTGAGTCTCTCCTCAAAATAGGCAGCCAGGGTAGTTGGCTTTGGGGGAGGGGTGTGAAAAGCTGTGCTCTCCGAATCTCAACACACACACATGGACACCATACACACACACAGGTTGGAAAAAACAAATGCATGCACCTTAGATGTAATGGCTGCCGGCCATGCTAACCCCCCTGTTAATTGGTGTAATTGTATTTACATAAGGCTATCTCATTTCAGCCAAGCCATACTCACCACACACACACACACACACACATTACAAGTTATAATAGTATCATAATTGAATAAACCCTTCTAGTATTGCCCTGAAGAGTCAATCTGTCTATCTTGCTAAGGACTTGGCACTTTAAGTACCCTCAGCTCAATTGATATTTATTACTATCAAAGGTTAATTAATCTGGCAGAAAGGTTTGGGGTCCTATTTATAAGTTGATTAAGACAAGTCCTGTCTTGAAACTCAAAAAAGTTAATCATAAATTACGACCTCTTTGAAATTATTTTTTTTCACATGAATTTTCTGTTTTTACAGGTCTGTTAATGAAAGGAAACAAAAGATAATACAGAAAAGGCTTGAAGTGGAAATCAGTCTGACATTTTTCCAAGTCTAATTTCCATTTTGTAATTATGACTGGGTTACGGATTAATCCGTGTCTGCCTCTTGTTTAGAATGAGCCATAATGAGGGCAGAATCATTACCATCCATATAATGAAGCTGGAGACGCTGATTAAAGCGGTTACAAGACACATTTGCTTGATGTCTGCCCAGCTGGAGTGTGAGTAATTATTTTTAATTTTATACAATGTATTCATATTTTATGATTAAGATGTACAGCATCACAATGAAGCCCAGCACTCCTCATCTCGCCTTCGCAGTCAACTTTGGATCCACATTTATCAGGCACACAGTGTTCTACAAGAAAGATGAGATCAATATAGATCTAAGAGAGACATGCGCATTTTTTTTATTGAAACTTGGTAAAACTTGGTAAAATTTGGTAGATAGTAAGCCAATATAAAGTGTGCATAGCAAAACCTACTGCACGCCTATATGTAAAATTCGAGCATCTCTAGCTAGCTGGCTTTTAGGTTCAGTCTATGGATTTTAGTTGAGTTCTCTGTTTCTGTATATACTTGTATGAAACAGCTTTAAAATTACATTCAGACATTGTTTTTGTTTTATTTTCAAATTACGGAGGGAAAAATCTCAATAAAAAGTTTGCACAGCACCACCTGCTGCACAGAGATGCTTTAACTATCTCTAACTAGCTTGCAATTAATCAAAAGATTTTTGTTGAGTTCTTTGTATCTGCACAGACTTTTATAAAATACTGATTTTTAAGTGAGAAAGCAAGCATTTCTAGCTATTTGGTTTTTGCTGTAGAAGCATTTTTGTGGAATTCTATTATTCTACCCAGAATTTTAAGACACTGCTTTGGATTCACATTCAGACAATAGATAATTCCCCTTTAATTTGTTAAACATGCAATACAAAATAAAAATCATTGCTTTTAAATATGCTTTTTTATATCTATTTTATATCTATTTTATATATATATATATATATATATATATATATATATATATTAGTATGAAATAATATATTGTAATAGAATTTTTAGCAACCTACCTGACTTTTGCGGTTAATCAGAAATTGTTTTTGTTTTTGCACAGACTTGCGTATAAACTCTGCTTTAGATTCACATTCAAACATCCCTACTTAGTTATGTACAACCTGCACTACAATCTAAAAATAATTACTTTTTTTTCAATTTACAGAAGAGAAAACACTCAGATGACACAGCTGCTTTCGCAGCAAAATCTTTTATAAAAGTATATTTATTGACAAATCCTTAACATCGGCGGGGATCTACAAAACAACAATACAATACAAAAATAACACTAAAAACAAAGTTATCTGTTATTTAAAAATGATGGTTTTTATGCTGAAATATCTTCTTTTGATAAATTTCCATACTTCCATATCCACATATCCATATTTGCTTGAAAACACCAACCCCCACTTCTTAAAATTTTGTTTTCTTTTCTGCCTGTGTACCAAACCTCCCTCCCCACTTTTCTTTCATTTATAAAGTCAGCTCACCTACATTATTCACCTCACTCTCTAACCACCTCCTCCTTCTCTTCCTCCTCTTCATTTCCCACACACTCCTAAACACCCCCCCACCCCCCACCCCCACCCCCAAAAAATGAAATCTGATTTTCCTCTCTTTCCACGGCTCTCTCTGTCGGAGAGGCTCTCCTGGTCTTTTGTTCATCCAATCACTCATGCGACCTCCTCCTGTTGCCACGGCAACTGGGTGTACACATTTTGCTGTTCCTGGAAAGAAATCAAGATTTTTTTTTTTTAATTGAATGGGAATTTGGAGAAATACGTGAGAAGAGGAAATGGACTGAAATGAAGTCTGAAAGACAAAACAGAAAATTAAAAGAGCATGGAGATGAGGGAGTGGAGGAAAGTGTGAGAAATAAAAAGACATTAAAATACAAAACATTTATGTTTTTAACTTAACACTTTATAATTTTACTAATGTTTTTGAGGCAGTCAAAATGAAATTGGTAAGAAATACTCTGTAAATATCTGCAGTCTATCTAAATGTCTACTGTCAGAGAGATGAATCCAGACTCTACAACAAATTCCTTCATCCTCATCTTGTTTAGATATTCATCTGTCAATAATTTCAGTTACAGATTACTCCAAAATTGTAAGTGTTTGGGAGGAGAACTGGCTAGAAAAGGTAACAGAGAAACAAATAAAAGCAGTATTCATGTCCCAGCAGCTTATTTCTCCTCCCAGTTGTCTGTGTTTGCTGAATTAGCCGGCCTGCAGAAATCTCAAACCCTGCAGACAAGTTACCATCTGCCATCCTGGATCCAGTCCAACGCTGCTCAGTTGAGCCAGTCAAACACATTCAGGGGAAACGCATGCAAAAAAAAAAAAATCATTCAGACATGTTTCAGAACATTTAACAAATACAGACAGACATGTTGGAAAACATTTCCACTTTTGTAGACAGAGTGAGCTGGTGGCGGTTAAAAGCTTTTTTCCTTTAATTTATTGATAAAACAACGTAAATGTTTTTTTTTTTTTTTAAATTATGACCGAAAAACTAAATTATGAAGGATGAATAATTTATGTAAAAGAGATAAATGACTTTATAGTGTTTGTACATTTTTTTGATTATTACTGAAAGTAAAAGTGAGATGTAAAATAATAAATAGAAAAAGAATGCTATTTATGTTTTTTTAAAGAAATTCAATTAACTAAGTAATGTTTTTGGTATGTATATATATATTTTTTCTTTTTTAATGTCTCCATATTTTTTGTGAATACAGTCCAAAAGACTCTGGTTAAGGGTAGTTTGGGCTGTAGATATAATTCACTTTACATAGGAAGATATAATAGTAATAAAAAAGAATACATAAATGGTTCTTTATTACGGTAAATCATATAAAAACAGGGACAAGGAATAAACCCCATGTGGCCAGATGAGCAAGCACCTAGAGAATGGTTCATAGAACTGGTCACAGTCTGATTGCACTGGTGACCTACTTACTTGTAGACAAATCGTCTGAGCTGGAAGCTGACGAAAGCTCCATGAGCCAAAATAGACAGAAGAGGTATCAGTTCTGCACCAAATAGCAATGCATGAGCATAAACACATGCAGAAACATCTGACCCCGACATGACACGCTGACCTCCCGCTGATGCAGACTTGTTGGCATCATTCCATCACATGTACAAACACACACAAATACATTAAAAGGAACGAGAAAGGACAAAAACCTCTGTTTAATGGCAACATCTGTGTTGGGTCCCCAATTTTGAACCTCATAATGACAGTAGACCCAAAACCATTAGTGTCTTCCCTGCAACTGGACCCCACAAATGAATGAAAGCAAGTACAGACACTCGCACGCACACACACACCCACCCACACACACATTACCAGATACAGTCTTGGCAGTTCTCCATCTTTAGCATCCACTGTCTCTGGTGCATAAACAAAAACACATGATGTAAGGGCACCAGAGTGTAACCCTTACCCTTAAATTAAAGAGTCTGTACTGTGGTTTAACCAATTATACAAAAACACCTATTAAAATTTCCAGTATAATTATACGTGCATATATATTGAAATCTTTAAACAATAGAAGGTGTTACTAAAACAAAAATAAAATGCCACTGGAAATTTCTCAGGCACAGTGAAGCTGTCTCAGAGGATGATGGCAGGATTAAGAAAATAAACAAAAAAAGAGCTTCAAATAGAAAAATAAAATTTTTAAACAAATAAATGAGCAGAATTAATTTGAAACCTTTTAAACTTAAAGCAAAAATGTGTATTGGAAATCTATCAAAAGCAGCTGGGATAGATATTGTTGCCAATAAAAAAACTGGTTACTAAGATGTTGCTATGCAACAATAAATGCTAAATACATGGTACCATGTTGTTTTCTTTTTGTTGAATTATTTACATTTTTTAGGTTAAAAAAAATCAATATAATACCCTAACAATCATTGAACTATCTTGACTTTTGTCTTTTGCTACAAAATTTTATCAACAAGAAATTTCCATCAATACAAACAACAGCTCTGTAAAAACAATCAACCAAACTTTAAAAAAAAAAAGAAATAAAATAATTTGTCCTTGAATTCCATTTCAAGGCATGATTAAAAAGGTAATGATTCTGTTCATCTCATCAGGCTCCAAAGCTCAGGCACCCTGACAGCAAACACTCTGTTACCATTAGATTCGGCATTGAGCTTCTAACAACCAGAAAGGCAACAGCTAAGTCTGTGTAGCTGTTCATTTGTGGTTTGTTTTCACCACGTTACATTGGGACTAAATTCAGCTCAAAAGTGATCAGCAGAATCCTAAAAAATGTTTCTCAAATGAAAAACATGCCAGTTACAGTTAAGCAGACTGTGGTAATCATGGTTGAATTTACATCAGGGATAGGCATTGGGACTTGCATTCTTGCAAGTTTCCAACATACCATCCTCTGGAATCAACAATGTTCTAATTGGCTGGACACACCTGAAACAGGTAATCAGTCATGAGTAGGGTTTGGATATCTGGAAATCATGCAGACACTGCAGCCCCCGAGGCCTGAAGTTGCCTATCTCTCATTTAGTTTTTTTTAATGCTGTTTTCCATAAAATATATCAATAGAGAAAACAATGAGAAGAAAAATAAAGAGTTTTATTTTATTTTTGGTGAATAAAACACTATAAAGACCCACTCCGATGATAATGGAGGGCATTTATAATGAAAATCAAGCTTAAAATTGAATTTCTGAGTATTTTCTTACTCATACTGTTGTGAATCAGGAGCAGATGAGAAAATGCTGTTGGAAAAGGTTTATCTGTATATATATATGCGTGTGTGTGTGTGTGGTTGCAGGGATTGTGCATTCTGGGTCTCCCATGCCTGGGTAGTATTAATTATAGATTACATGTGATTAAGAAGCTACATGAAGACATGTGCATCGGAGTAATCTACAGAAGCATCACTTTACTACTATGCAATGAAAGTCAGCACAGCTTTCTTATGACTGGCATTGAGGAAGATTAATAACATGTTTAGTTATGTTTAATTACTTTAAAAGCTGGATGTTCTAGTAAAAGATATGTGCAAAATTGGTTTTCTGGGGTCAAATGGGATACTTACCCATTGCATTTAACTGGTGATATAAAAACAGTTGGTGGATGTGTATGTGTGCGGCCTCAGCTGTTGTGCAGGAAAATGCTCAAGGGATCCTATCCGTTTGAGAGGATTGTCACATTCAATAAAGATGTGGTATTTGTGTGTGTCTATGTGTGTGTGAATGTACAGTAAATATTCTGTCATCTTCAGGATTAGAGCCTCCGGGATTGAGTTTGAGATTAAAATTGCCAAACTGGGTCCTTGCTGTGGAGAGAAAGATTAATTTCTGTGTGGATGGGTGGGTGGGTGAGGGGTGGATGGGGGGCACATTTAAAGGAGATAAACACTGGGAAAAAGAAAAATTGGGCATCGACCTTAATAGATTCTACTTTATATGGCATCTACCTGGACCAACTCATTGCAATTTTGCCTTCCTATGGGTTCTCTTCTCCTACCCGTTCCAGTTTGTCTAAAAAAGGACATCTGGGAAATGCCCAGTTGAGAGGGGGTACTATCAGGAATCTGGAGTTTTGCTTCATTTCTTTTGTTTCTTTAACTAAGATAGCATCAAATTTTGGTGGTGCTGGAGTGAAATCTTTAACTGTCTTTGATTTAGTGCAAACCCTAGCAACAAAGCAAAACATCAATACTTCGATAGGCACAACAACTAGTTTGAAATGTAGTGTTCTCCTGCAAAGTTCCCATACCATACTGCAAAAAACCTGTGGGATGCTACGAACAAACATATTTACTGTATTTTTCGGACCATAAAGCGCACAGAATTATAGGGTGCATTTAAAGAAAATTTGTTCCAGGTTAGCAAACATAACCAGAATTCACATCTGGGAACACTGAATAATAAAGGTGCAATGTTGCTTTTTGGGAACATTATAGGCCCAAAATGTATGCTAATTAACAGTGAACCCATGAACTGTATGTTCAGAACAGAAATCTGCCGGTAGCATGTCAGGCAGCATACCTTACAAGTTCTCATGGAGTCCATGTATCCCATATTTTACGCATAATGATGCCAGAGTTCACAAGTGTTTTAAAGGTGGTTCTAACACACCGAAAAGGAGACCTTAAGTGGGATTTAATTTTAAAAAACATGCTCAACATATCTAAAATAAAAATAACAAAAATAAATGAAAAAGACTATTACATTTTGAAAAATGAAAACATGAATTATTTTCAATAATCTTTCTCTTGCTTTTACAAGATTTGGAAATGATTTATTTTTACATTTAGTGAGTACTATCTCCATGTTTCTTTTCCTCACACATGATTTCACAAACACATCCCGACTTCCTTCATTTTGTAGTTTTGACCTTTAAATACAAAGCCCGTCTTTCTTTATGTCTTTGTTGAGACACTAACCAAATCTGAAATTGCCTGCAGGCTCCTTTCAGACTCTCCCAATCCAATTTTTGTGACATTTACTGGAGGGGGAGGGGCATGTGCACGTGAGTGCACAAGTCAATGTGCCGGCATCCCATTGTAAGAATACCACCAGTATATCCAGTGTACATCCAGAGTAACTTACCCTTGTCTGTGTTTCCACCATGCATTTAAAAGCATGTGACACTATACCACGAACAGCCGAGCTCTTTACAGTCTTTAGATTAATTGCACTGTTAAAATGAGCGTTTTATGACATTTTGTTTTTTGCTAACATTTCTTTTTCTAATATTTATTTTACTTTAAAATGAATAAAATTAAATAGAAAAAAAAACTATGATGTTTAGCAGCAACAGCATTCTGTCTCCCTAATGTTCAAATCTATACACTTTGAATTATTGATTGCAGCTAATGGAGGTCAAATCAAAGCAAAGTACTGACAATGCACACTCTGTATTAATGAATCAATACCAATTTCTACATCTATAGATACAGTTCAAAATAATGATCAAGGGTGGAAAAAACAACAAGGTCTGCAAACTGATGTAAAGCATAAATGTATTTTCTCAGTGTTTTTGGGACTGAGATATTTTGCTGTTATCGACTCACTCTTTCTCCAAAGTCTGCATAGGCTGGTCTGTGTGTATAAACACTTAAATAGGCCCACTATAATCATCTTTTAATCTATTTTGAATGCGTCCCCAGTGGTCTTTTAATTATGATTTTGCCATTTTTAACCAAAATTTAAAAAAACGTTTTCTAGAATGTCGTTTTCTACAGCGTGGCAGGAGTTCTTTCGAAATTTGCACCTGAGTTGTGGAAGTAAAGCAACCCCGCCCCGTTTCCACTCCCTGTTGCTGAGAGCTTTCTGTTTACATGTTTTTCTGCTAGCTTAACACCCCCAACCTGATGTAATGTAATGTAATGAACTGGTTTGCGTTTGTCTTGTCCATATCAGGGCGTTGATTTTCCTAAATACTCCCTGTTATGTGTCCAAAGAGTTCAGCTGGTGCTTGTAGTAGTTTTGCATGTCTGGTTAAACAGGTTATATGCCTTTTTGTATGATGTTTTGAATTTCAGTCTACACAATTGATTCATAATGCTGACATGTTCATTTTTTTGCTACTGTTGAATGGGAAAAGATGCACCTTTTAATGATAAATATTCACTGAATTGGTTAATTGTTTTTTATTTAGATTAATCTTTTTGAACCTTAGTTTGTTTCTTTTTGTATAATGAACTGAAATGATCTACTTTAATGTCATTTTCCATTATGAGAGGTGGTCATTTCTGGTCCTTTTCTGTGCATGCCAGGTTCTAATGAGTTTGAAGCTGCTAGTCATTAGCTGCGTTTCCATTATACAGACGCGCACAATTTTATTGACGTTCTCGAAATGTCAAAAAAACACAATTTTGCAATTACGCTGTTTCCATTAAATCATAATTATGAAAATAAACAAACACCAGCTCACAGCTCACATGGATGAGAACAAGTATCATTTTTAGTTGATTCACAAAAAGGGAGCATTTGAGTGACGTCACGGCTTCTGGGGAGCGCGTGAAGCGAAGCTAGACTATTGATAATCTAAATATCACGACTCTAGTGCTCATCATCATCTGTCAAAGGAGACGTGTGTGCAGATCATGGAGCTGCAAGCCATGGCTATGGATGAAGCGATTTTAAGGAACTCTTGCTTAGTGATTTTACAGAGGAGCTGTGGCTCCAACAATTCCGTTTGACACGCAACTTCTAATGAGCTGTGAGGCTGCGGGACCTCCCGTGGCGCCCGCTGTGCAGCGCTCAGCGCAGCTACTTCCATCCAAGAAGCGCATTTAATTTGAAAAGTTTTTCAATTGCCACTTTGCAAAATTTGTCCATTTCGATACGCCCCAAAAACCACCTCCTCCAAGCGCAAAAATGTTTTTTTGTTGTTAAATGCGAGGTTATTTTTTCGAAATTGTGGTGTTTCTGTTAAGCAAATTTACTATTGCAAATCCAGTTTGATCAATTTCATAGGAAATGGAAACATGAATATTGACTTTAGGCCCAACAGCTGCACAACTACAACAGCAACCTTGGACTGGGCAGTAGGAGGGATATATTCATGTATACCTCTGTATGTTGGTTCTGTGGAATCCTTTCTGGATTACTCTTTGAGCTTGGCTTGCATTGAACTTCATGGAAGTTCTGGACTTATGAACATTGATACGGAAGAGAGACAACAGATACATTCCTGTTGACAGGCCATTGCTTTTCTGTTATTCAAGTTGTAAACACATACTCGTTCTCTGCATCTCAGTTGTTTTGTCTGTTTTCACTGAGCACAACACTTCCGCGGAGACGAATTTACTATTCTGGTCTTGTTCCTGGCCTACTTTATGTTTTATCAGACTGTGGCTCTGGTTGACCAGTTACACTAACATTACCGGTGCAACAAAAATGGTGAGCAATATTGGAGCCATCCAGCCATAGAGTTTTGAGCCAGATGCCAGTTCGGACAAGGGAAACAAAGACGTTCATGGATCTGTTCGTCTACAAGTGGATGGATCAGAACGGGGTGGGGCAGGGAACTAGTGGCTTGTCCAACGGATTTTCCGTCACAAATACGATATTTTTCAAACAGCATTTTTAATTTACCTGCTCCCGATTCACAACCACTTGAATAAAGAAATACTCAGAAAGGAAAATTTAAAATTCATTTTCTTTATAAATGTCCTCCATCATCAGAAAAAATGTTACAAGAACATGTTAAAGACACCCATATGATTTTCATGACTGACTGACAACTGACTTCAGCTTTGTCCTTTTCTGTCCTGCCTCAGGACACACTGATAATCCTTCATCTCATTTTCATAGTAAAACATAATCCACATGTTAGCACCGTTTCCCATAAATGGATGTGTGGCTTCCACCTCCTGAATCAGTTGCTGTTGTGGAGGGTCAACAGAAATGTCCCTGTGTGGTCTGTTGCAGGAAAACCAAAGGAATCAGTCTTGCTGAGTGTGGTGATGGCACACATTTTGCTACTGCTCTGTTGCTATCTGGGGACGCTTCCTGTGTGACAAACAAAGATGACTGCAAATTTGAAATGAAAGCAAAAGGCTAATGTTTTAACAGATAGAACATATGCTGCAGTACAGAAGGTAAATATTATTTTAGAGATCTTAGTTCTGCTAAAATTATTGTCCTTAAATGGCTTCAGGCTGTGTTTGGACTTTTAATAACTTGGCTGGTTAAAGGTTAGGATGTGCTCTGGGGTTACGTTTAGTTGAGAGGAGTTCATCTTAAATTATGTCTGATGTCTCCCAGGAATTGTTTATGAAACGCTAAAGATAAATAAGAAACCTTACCATTGTTTATCTGGACAAAACCAAATTCTTTCAATTTACTTTACTAATGTCTGCTCTAACAATTTTGACTATTTTTAGGTTACCTTGAAGGTTTTTGTGTCAGGAATTGGTGATGAAAGACCCAAAATGCCCAAGACCATGCTTGGTGGTAGAAATTTAAATATACCATAAATTAACTAATTAAATTGACAAAATTCAATTTGATCACAAGAAAAAAAACATGACAAACCCCACAGTGGAACAACAAGGTGAGAAAGCAGATGACCTGACACTGAAGAACTGTGATCGGAATGACTCTCATTGTCAAAACAGCTTGCAATGAAAGATGATGCTTTCTGGGATCGATTAGGCCTCAGGGAAATATTTGACACAAACCTTATTGAAGCGACAATCCGCTCGTATGTTTTTTGCCAGGAAATGCTAACAACTCATGATGTCTGGAGGTCACTGATTCTGTTTGTGTTTGTGTGAGAATATAAGGCTGCAGCATTTCAGTTCTGTGACCTTAATGCAGAAGGGGGGAGAATCTTCACACAGCACCTATGCAAACACGTCTGAGACACACTCCCCATAGCGTGGGACACAAACCAAAGCAGGACATTCTGTCAAGTGCATGTATTCATTCTTGGAGGTGTTTGTCGGTGGGATTGTGTGTGAACATCCGACTCTCCTCGTCGCTCTGGTCACCTGTTGTCATTATTTCTGCTCCTCTGGATCCGTTTGTGTTTCATAGACAAGTGCCGACAAAGATATCACTTCAGGCTCCGCAAATCTCTGTCTACCTCCCACAGGGTTAGGCAGTTGTGGGAGCACAGGGAGGAAAAACAGGAGCGTTAGGAATGAAGATGTGTGCCTGCACCTGGTGGGTGATGAGTGTGTGAAGGAGAAAAGGATGGGGACGAAGAAGGGGGTGGGGATGGGGAGGGAGAGGGGCAGCTGGTGGAATGTGAGCATGTAAACCGAGGCTAAAGGAAACAGTTTAGAGAAGACTCAACCTGAAATCTGTCCTCTGATCTATAATCAGAGTGGTGGTCTTTGTGTGTTTTTGCAACACGGCTGCTATAATTCAAAGTTTACCTACAAACACCTGCAGATCAGAAACGCAGGGTCATAATCCAGGTGGTGTTTTGCTGTTTTAGTTATCGGAATAATCCCCGTTATTATGCAGCAACACTCTATGAAAGCAAAGCATCAGAAACATTGACAGTCTCACGATGGAAACATCCAAGTCAGAAAGAAATTTGAAACTAGATATGTAGCCATTACCTACGATAATGCAAATGTGAATGCTGGAAGCTGAATCTGGCCGTTGAAAATGCTAAAGTTGATAGCAGAAAATAGCTTTGAGCTAAAAATGCTGAAGCAATTTTGATAGTTTGGAAATTGTTGAAGAAATTAAGAAAAAATGTTCAAGAAATATTTGTAAATGTTTGCTTAAAATGCTAAAGCAATTGGCTTTAAGTCGAAGTGCTAAGGTATTGCAGGTTTTTGAAAAAATACCTGAATTAGCTAAACGAGCTAGTATAAATCAAATACTATGGTTAAGTGAAAAAATTATATAAATTTTGCCAAAAAAAAAGCATGCATATTGCTCAAATATTAGCTAAACTCCAAATTAGCTTAAAAAAACCACAGTAGATGCTAAATTAGCCAAATGAGCTAGCATGATGCTAAAACAAAAGCTAAATGTTTTTAATCCAGGTGGTGTTAGTGATAATCCTGGTGGTGTTTTGCTGTTTTAGTTACCTGAATAATTCCCATCATTATGCAGCAACACTAAACATCTACAGCCTCACGATGGATACATTGAAGTAGGAAAAAAATTTGAAATTACACCTCAAAATTGTAAAAAGTTACAATTTCGTCTCCTCGTTCTCGGAAGAACACTCCGCCCTGATCAGGTTAAATCTTGGTTACAACTGCCCTTATGGATGGATACGGGTTGTCTACATGGACAAACCTGCACCTGTACGCAGGTGGCTTGCACGAAATGTCAAGATCATGGACTGCTCACTGAGCAAGTCAGTAAGGAGCCAGTACGCGCTACTTACTGACAACTACAGTGTGGCGTAATCTCGCGCATGTGTGGATTTTCTCTGGGATTCTGGCTTCTCACAGTCCAAAAACATGCTTCTCATGTTGATTGATTACTCTAAAGTAAGGATTGGTGACTCCAGGCCTCGAGGGCCACAGTGTCTGCATGATTTCCAGATATCCAAGCCCTACTCGTGACTGATTATCTGGCTCAGGTGTATTCAGGTGTATTCAGCCAATTAAAACGTCCAGTGTCCAGTTGTAGCCTGTCTCTAATTTTTGCCGGTCTATTAGGTGTCGGTTATGCCGATCTCTAACAGTGGCTGGAATTCTTTCAAATCCACCCAATTTGCATTATATGTATTGTGTTTAACATGGATTATTGAGCAAAGACGGAAAGGCGCGCATGTTTTCAGGAAAATGATTGGCATGAAAGCGAAGAGGATTTTTGACACGGAGATTGATGATGCTTTAAAGAGAAAAGAAATGTTCACAGCCAGTGCTAATCAGAACAGAATACAATGTTCTCGTCATTTTAATGATCCTGAAATGTTCATGTGGTGTGGTGTGCATTTCTTGACCAAATTTCACCACAAAATAACTCATTGTCCATCACCATTTTGCCTCTGATGGAATAAACGCCAGTCTCCAATAGACGCCTGTCTGTAATAAACGCTGTGTTGGCTTCCAAATTTTTGGAATAAATGCTGAGAATATACGGTGAGTTAGAAAACATACAGGAATACAGTCCTCTTGGCCTGGAGGTGCCCAACCCTGCTCTTACATGTCAGTTAGTGTGGATGTGTGATTGTGTGCCCTCCGACCAACTGGCAACCAGTCCAGGGTGTTCCCTGCCTAACCGTGGGCAAGATGGGCTCCGGTAACCTCCGTAACCCCAAAAGAGATGTAGCGCATTTAAAAATTGATGGATAGATTTACCACACTCACAGCAATTGTATGTTCCATTGTCAAGGCGTCCTTTGAGGAAGCAATATGACCCCCAAGGGCAAGACACACGTAGTTAACCCTTTAACACCGAAGATACTGCCGGCAACACCTAAAAACACATAGCAAAAGCAGCTTTTCTCTGTGACAGAATCAGCTGATTTACGTTGTACACGCTTGACTACTGTACAGTATTGCATATTAGAGCAAAGCTGCTTTTCTTCCTCTTCAGAATCCACTGGAGTTCATCGCAATAATGGTTGAAGAGTTAAGATATTGTTAAAGGGTCAATACCACCAGATTCTAACAGCTACAAATATTTTCTGACTGAGAAACCACAACCACCTGCGGTCTTTCCCACAGTTCAGCTCCTTTGGCTAAAGTGTTGCTGAAAACATTCACAGTGAGGTGAATTCCTCCTGGGTCAACCATGGAAGACCTCTTGAGTTCCCTGGTCAACGCGCATGCAGTCCTGCAGCGTGGGTGGAGTCAGCAAGACTCCAGAAAGCAGAGGGAGGTCAACAGACTGATTTATGCTACAGTGAAAAGTGCAGCAAAGTTTAAAAAAAAAACACTGCCTAATAGGTCGACCCCAAAAATGGGTTCATTCTAAGATGGTTCAAAGATTACTCAAAAAATGTCCCACTTTTGATTGGCCTGGTCTCACTGTTTAGCTGAGCAAGTCTGTTCTTTTCTCTAACTATGAAATAAAAAGCGTTTTCACCCATGCATCACACTGGGTTTGCAAGGTTTAAGTGGTTTGCACTTCTAATTCCTAGGGTTTTTGATGTATTCATATTCCGTGCATTCACACTGACAGGTATGGTTTTCACCCGGATTTGTTGAATTGGATAGTCCACTTCTCTGTGAAGTTGGAACGCTCATCTGGACTCTGGTGCAGAGCAAACACAAATAGGAGCAGGCGTCTTGGTTTGCTTCAGGGTGAACCAAAGAACAGAGGTGATGTAAAAGGAGTACATGAAGTAAAAGAAGCAGGTCTGGTGTATTATGAAGTGCAAAATTGGATTCCTAATGCACGATGCTAAAGAAACAGAACTGAGAAAAGATGTTAAATATCTACTAGAAGGTCTGACAAACTAACCGTGGTGCAGTGTAGTGTATGTAGTACAGTCTGTGGTTTGCTTCTCAGAGTGCACCGTGTGAAAGCAAACCAGACCAGACAAAAATGTCACTTTTTTGGGGGTTTTTTTTAAGCATTTTCTGCCTATTTGAACCACATGTCGAAGCAGTCTAAGTGAACAAGGCCCTTGCTCTCAAGAGGAGCAACCTTTTTGGACAATCCAAGGAGACAAACCTTGTTCAGACCCACTATTATGTATGAGTCCTTAAACCTTAGTCGCATGGACTTTGAGGGACTTTGTTGTATGATAGTTGTGTGTGGTAAGTGTATCGTCAAGTATTCGAAAGGGTAAAATTAGTTAAACACAATCCTGGCGTACATGTGATGCTGTTATACAGTGCCCTTATTCCATACTCTAGCCATTGTGAGGTGCAAGTCCTTGCCCCTTACCAACCCTGTACAACCCTGTGTGTTTGTGATACGCAAGTGCTCATAGGACATCTATAGGATGGGAAGTTATAACGTTTTCTGACCTGGATTACCCTTTGGATTGTGTGTTGGATTCACCTCATCACCAACTTCATCACCACTCTACATCAGACTGCACAATACTGAACATTCACCCTTTTGAAATTTCTACCACTTCCTGAACCTTTTTTTTTTTTCAGATAAACTCTTCTTCCTGCTCCTGAGTCTCTGCCTTTATGGGTTGTCCGTCCTAAGCCATTACAGTTTGCTATGACCTGTCACCTCCAGTTTGTCTGTAGAAAAACATATGCACGAACATTTTCACTTTACGCACTCACCGAGCGGCTGAAAACCTTAAAATTTCACACAGGGCACCTACTTTCTTTGTAGAGATTTGCCATTTTTTTGTCAACAGACAAAATGTCAATGTCTAGCCATTGTCACAGTTGTAACTAAGATTTTACTCTGTTTTGGCTTTTTCTCAACACTTTAGTGGATAGTTCCTTTGCATTCAAACCACTGGTGAAACGCACCAGGATTCGCTTGCAAGTGAACCAAAACCAACTTTTTCCAGTAAATCTGGATCAATTTGTGAGATTTACACATGCCAAACATTCCAGACTTTCCAAGAAAACAAACTGTAGAATGGGCCAAACATATTGGCCTTCTAGTCTGATATCTTTTTGCAGAACTAAGCTAAGGAAGATGGTAAACACCAGGGGCACAATCACAACGGCAGCTTTGATCTGCACCAGAGTTTGTAATTGTAGATAATCTGCTTTGCTTGGCAGGTGTAGGAGCTAATCTGAACTTGTGTGAAAACGATACCAGAAGATGGTGGTGTGCAGGGACAATCCCCGAACAAAAAAAATCTGTACTTGTAAATCTGTACTATAAATGCAAAATAATATTTTCTTTTTCAAACTTTCTCATTTGGAAAGCCACACACGAGCTTCTCCAGGAAAAAAAAAACCCTCCACATTTGTCTTTTTTTTATTTGACAGACCACAGTGGTCTCCCTTTCTTTGCTTTGTTCTTTAATGTTCTTTCTTCCTTTTTCCCTCTCCTTTACCTTTTCTCTCCCTCCCCTCACCTTCGTGCTGGGCCTTTCATGTGCAGATCAGAGAAGGCTGCCACTTATCACAGGGGTCTAGAGAGGCTCTCCTTTAAAAGCTGACGTTATATGCCTGATTTAACAACGCACACAAAGAGCCCTCTATCTTCTCGTCTTTCCCATCCATAGGATACCCTTCTCTCTTCTGTTTTTTAAACCCTATTTTTTCTCCATACTGAAATAATGACACTTTTCTAACACACACAGACACATATGGACCTGCCTCAGCTCTTGTTCGGAGACAATGGGATTAGTGGTGATCTCTCCACTCCTTGTAAGTGGACGCACCACCAATCCACAAACGATAGGCTCTGCTCAGTGTTGAAAGGAGGGAAGAGGTGAGTTTACAAAAAGTGAGGGAAGAGTAGAAAGGCATGGACAGAGGGCAGAGGAAGAAATAAAAAGATCATAAGAAATGAGAAAAGAGGAAAAATCTCATATTCTACCCGTGGCTGACACTGCTCGCTTTTACATTTGTAAACGCTTTAAGGTTACAGTGCAGCTGGATTGGAGAAAGAATGGAATTATGGAATAGAAGGAAAAGCTACAGTAGTGCAACTACTGAGAGCACAACCTGTTGCCAGGGCGACAAGAGACAATGCAAGACCTCTGCTCCCGTCGGGTTTCATAAGGTGATCTCAGTGGCTGCTGCTGGTGCCAGGTTGGCCTTTAACCAACAGGACAAAGAAACTGAAGAGGCTGTTCTTGCCTGTTGGTTTTTTTAATACTCTCTTTGTGGAATCTTTCTTTCCTCTGTAGAGTTCAGACACACCTTGTTTTTCAAACCCTTCAAGTTCAAGATATGTTGAGGGATGTCACTCTCGATAAGCTTTTAACGAATTCCAACATTCAGAATGCTACATCCTAACCCAACAGGATTGTGACCGTACCCAGGATCCAATTCACTGTTGTCCCAAATGTGCCAAAACCCAGAGATCACATTAAACACAACTGATTATGTCTATGAAGATTGCTAAGATCACCAAAGAGCAAAAAGAACAGCAGTATGTGAAGATCACAGAGGTCAGGTCTCTTCTTTGTCTTTCGGGACTCTGGACTGGTGACCTGTCACGGGTGGGCCCCACATTTGTCATGAAGTAGCTTTAGCCGACTTCAGAAAGTCCCATGACCTTGCAGAGGACTAAACAACTATATAAAATGAATGAATGAATGGATGGGTGCAGTACAAGTAATGAAATTAAATGGGGGTGTGGCTTATGATTTGACTTGTGTTCTTCTGCTCCAGAATATTCTTCCTTTGCATATTTTTCTTAGAAAGGTAGAAGTTTTTGTGGTGTCTGGTCAAGATGGCCAGAACTTCAATTCAAATCAATGGGTGAGGTTTCCAAAGCGTTCATCCAGCTTCTACGTGTTCATGTTTCCGACCCGTCATCCCAGTAAACTTTTGTCCTGATTGCTGAGCAACAACTGTGATTGGAGAAACATTTAAGTGGATGCTGACAGAGGAGTGTTCACGTTCACCCGTACGCCTGCAGTAGGTTTTTGGGTTGTCTGTGCCCATGGAAGGTTGTAGAGAGGATGTATCCAGTAGGTTTTATATTTTTTCCTTATTTCCTCAACAAAAACTTATACAATAATAAATCTGTTTGTTTTCAGCATGTGGCCGGGTTTTTTTTTTCATCATAAAAAAGGCTGTTTCACCCTTTGTGTCACTGTAAGATATTTGGATTCAAATGGTAGCTCCACAAAATACATGACACTCAAAGAAAAAAAAATAACAGGACAAGAAATATTTTTTAAGTAAAGAAAAATGACTTTTTCTGTTTCTAAACTTTAAAAGTTTCCTAAGCTGCTGTTCCTTTATCCTGACCACTTTGCAATTTCTCTGTCATTGCAGTTCTGCAGGGATGGCTGCCTTTTTCCTTAATGTATTCAAGATGGCTCAGCTACTCCTCAGCTTCTGTCAAAACCAGAGAAACTCACCTGTCAGGAGTCATTTCCAGTGAGTACATTTCTGAAAGACCAAAATAATCATTTTTTGCTTTATTTACTGCACTTAAAAGAAATTGAAATGATTGTTGATAGCATTTTCAGGCTAAAGGACGTCTTTTGTTTGACTCACCCAAACACAAAGAAAAGTATGATAACTATGGAAACCTGATTAGTCAAAGAGCCTATACACTTCAGTGTTTTACCTCCTCTCAGAGGCTTCTCCATCATCCTGTTTAACCTTGTTTTGACCGTATTTCTATGCGTCCCGCTCACTGTAATCTCATTTCGCTTAAAGGAGCTTCTCCTCTGAGACTCTAGCTTGTGTCCCTACTGTCGTTTTTTTTTCCGAATTGTCTGTGTTCTCATCCCGGAACTGCAGCCTGTAAGGACTCCACAAGGCTGATTAGAAATGCTGCAGAGCCAGGCAGACATGAGAAGATAAGAAGCCGTCCTTTCAGGACGATTGTCCTCTAGTCAGTCGAGAGCGTGTTTGTGTGTGGGACATTGTGCATGTACCAGGTCAGTGAATGGAGCCACCGAGGCAAGACTGATTGCTAATTGTTGCACTGGATGTCGGGTGGTTGTGAAGAGATGATGGGCGAGCAGGCGGCATCAAACTCCACCAATGACTCAGAAGCGTCCCCAACACCTGGATCTCTGAGGTCCTTTGACATGTAAATTGGGACACTTTTATTGGGTTGTGCTTTTGAATGAAGCCTGCTATTGCTGAGGACATGTTTAGTCAACTTTTAAAGACTCGCTCCAATGAAAATCGTGTTTTTAGCTTGTTCTCGTAGCCTTTTTCTGATGACGGAGGACATGTATTGAGGATATTAAGCTCACCTTTGCATTCACGAGTATATTTTATTCAAATCGTCAGGATTCATGATCGGATAAAAATGCAGTTTGAAAAAGAGCATATTTGTGATGTAGGGGGGGCAGAATCACCATCTGGCTCAGAACTGTATGGCTGGAAAGCTTCAATATTGCTCGCCGCTTTTGTTGCACCATTTACGTCAGGTTGAGGGTGTGAAGGGCTGTAAGCTAGCAGGAGAGAGTTTAAACAGAGATGGAGAGAAAGGGGGGCAGCGTATCTCTGCGTCAGTGGTCCCGCCCACAACTCAGAGGCAAAATTCTAATGAACTCTTGCTGCTCTGCAGAAACTATTTTTTTTAGGCTAAGAACTGCATAATCATAATTAAAAGACCACTGGGAAAACTTTTACAATAAAATCAAAGAATTATATCAGACCCACGCTGTTTGGAGCTAGGTTCTCTGTGATCTGAGCTGCATCGCTGCTGCTGGGGCCTGGAAGTCTTTTTGGAATAATCAAGCTAGGGTTTGAACACACCAGTAGCAGCAAAAAAGATCCAAATCCCAAATAAACACTTCCCTTCCCTTCCCCCTACAGTTATCCCTCCAAGCAGAAAGATATGGAAAAATAGTGTCTTCAAATTTGGATGTTACTACCGCTCGATGACATCATCATTATTCGCCGGTCATCTACATTAGCGTGTAGCTGCCACTGCTCGGAAAATACATAACTTCGGTTTTATGACTGTAAAAAGTCATGAAAAATCAATAAGCCGTTACTGACATTTAAATGTAAACTTTGGTGCTTCAGAGCACACCAACATGAAGAAGTGTGTTTTTCCTCCGCACCACAAATGCAACACAGATCACCCTACCGGCGGAGGGATAGCCAGCCCTAAGTCACTACGGCGCCTCCTTAAAATAACACTTTCAGACACCACTACAGCTTCAAATGCCCCTACAACTGGAGCAATAGGAAGCAGCCAGAAATGCGGCGGAGCCGGAAGAAATTCGGATTTGGCCTTAGTTTGTGGGCAGTCTGATGTTCCAGGTCCGTAATCCGGTCAAAATATACAGAAAAAATGTTGTTAGCTTAAACTACTTAGCTTAGCTTTCAGTCTTTCCTCAGAGAGCTGGAAGTGTGTTAGTAGGCGCGTTTGGAACCCAGTTCTCCTGCATTTCTTGGGTCGAGGATTGCTTCAAAAAACGGTTTCCAAAATAGATAAAAATAGATGTTATCTGATTTAAAATAAATCCAAAGATGATCAGATGTGCCCGTTTAGCAGTGCCGTGGTAGCTTGTAGGACCACTGGCAACACTTTCCCTGTTTCTAAGCAGAGACAGGAAGCAGGTACACCCTTAGGAAGCTCTTCTTCCTGTTTGGAAGTTAACTGAAGGCGCAGTAAAGTTTGCACAAGTCTCTGTACTCGCTCATTGACACCTATTGTAGCCTGAAGATTTAATGTTAGAAATCTGAGTGCCGGTCGAAAGTGGAGCTCGCTCAGAGGATAAGAAATACATCCTGACAGGAACTGAAAGGAATTCTGTCAAACAAAGAGCTGCAGCTTTCTGGTTTTGTTTGTATTCCTGAGGTGCTTCAGAGAGAACTGACGGGACACATGTAAGGTGTGTTTTCAAATGCCTTTCGTTTTGTCCAACACTAGACTGTTGCCTCTCCATACTAACACAAGTCTGCCCCCTGCAGTTGGAAGAGGCTTTGTGCCAAATGTCAAAGCGGTGCAAATTTCGCAAGTCTTTCTCAAGGGTTTTTCTTTCACAGCGCTATTCCAATACGAAAGACTTGGTGTGATTTTCAACACGTTTTCTACGTAGAGCCAGAAAACATTCGTAGAAACTGACATGGTGACGTGAGAGTTTTAAATGTCATTTAAACGCTTGCTGCCGCGGGAGGTGTAAGCATAGCTTGATGAGTGCTAAGAAGTTAGAAGTGTCAATGCAAAAAATGTTTGGATTGTGTGGTGAATGTTATTGTTAAGATTATCAAGCAGGGGGTACCCTAGGATACTGCCACTGGTCCTTAAACTATAGCAGCTAATGAAAAACTGTACCTACTGTATGAATCATGTTTAGACTTTGTTGTCTTGAATCAAGAAAACAAACGGGTCCAAAGGAGGAAATTAGGCTGAACGTTAACTTGTGTTTAGTTTCAAATGATCATTTATTGTCAATAAAAAAGCCCAAAAATCTGATGACAAGAATACAAAATAGCTTCTGTTTCTTTTACTTCAGACTAACTTGCAAAAATAAAAAGGCTTCACTTAACCAATAATGCAACTCAGTAAAGGACAGTTCCACAGCAATGAGATGCATCATGGATGTCCTCACACGAGTGTCTCATGAAAAGCCTCCGGCAGAACAGATGATTTTACACGAAGTCAACAGGAACACGAGGCTCATTAATGAGGGATATGAACTTTGTTTCCACTTGATGCATATCGAAACCAACGTCATACAACAAACTTTGTGTTACAGCTTCAGGAAACAAGTATTTGCTTGTAAAATACAAGCAGAGAGATTCAACAAACAAAGAGATTCGCCATTGGAAAATGACAAAAAATGTATATTACAGGTTAAAACTTTTAAACCTAATGTCAGAGATCCATAGAATTTATAGCATGAAGCCTGATTTTGCATTATTTGTTTTGTTTTACAGCCTCTTCTGAAAAAAAAAAAACAGCTGCAGGCTGTCACATGTGCAACTATGAAGTTCATAGTGGTTTCAAACAAACTATTAAACAACTCCTTCAGCTCTTGATGTCTGTTTTGACTGAATCATGAGCATCACAGATGTTACCAATCACGAGAATGACCACACACTCCCACATGCACGCTCTCTGTCAAAGATTCACACAGGCTAAAAACATGCCATTTTCATTAAGATTTCATTAAGATTGCAGCTTTTAGTGTTGTGTTGTTATTGTGTTTAAATTGTCTTTAATTTTTTTAATTTGCTTTAGTTGCCTTTTTTGGATGGGTATAAAAGGGACAGATGATAGATGGGGTTCAATGGGCTGTTGAGTTGTTTTGGACCAATTTGAAAGCAGTATTTTGTGTCTGTTTCTCTGCCTTACATTTGCAGGATATGTTGTAGAACTTCCAAACAAAAGTGTCCAGTTTGGATGAAAAAGCCTTGTTATCAAATCATGTGCAGTAAGATTACAGTTTCATAGTAACCTCTGAATCAAAACCCCACTTCTAAGCAGCTTGAAGATCAATAAATTATTTTAAAAAATATAGTACATGAGGTCTTTAAACCATCATTTAAACCAAAAATTCAAGAACTTTTTTTTTTCTTATTATAAAAAATCTGTCATTTTTAATTATCCTTGCACTGCAAAGCCCTCTAGTGGTCGTTTGGTGAACTGGCCTTTCTTAATGATCTTGTAACATGTGCTTCAACCTGGAAGTCAAAGCATTGTTGCTTGTTATGATGTCTTCGTGTCCCCACCCACCACCAAAAAATAATCAGTTTTACAGTCAAACATATCAACCTTTTAAACTTTAAATAACAATCAAAAAAGTCTATGCTTTCTCTTCTGAATGAAAGGCTTTGTAAAACAAAATATTGAAAACATTTTGGACAAGTCTTTCCTATAATTTTCAATAATTATTTAGAAAAGCCTTTTCAGTTTCCCCCTTATGAATGGAATAGGACCATGTTTTCTTGTGGATTCATTTCTGGTTTTCATGGCAGTTCATATTATTGGTTGTAAGACACTGAAACCTAATGTAGTCCATTTAGATGCACCTCATTCACAGACATGCAAAAGCAAAATAATCACAAAAAGTGAAGCTTTACTTTCAGTAACCAAAGGTTAGAGAGAGAAACAGGCAGTGTAATGATAAACAGTGTCATTAAAGAAGAGTGGCAGACTGAAAGACTCATAATTTATGCCCTAAAATGGGCATGTGTGAGATGTTTCTCTGTGAGAGTGAGCTGTAATTATATCTGTTGCAAACCAGACTGTTTGGCAGAAATAATAAATAAAAAACTATTTCCTGCAGGGGGTTCCATCACTTTTGTTTAATGAGGAATAAAGTATTTGACGCGGTCTTGATATTTTGGAAAGGCTTTACCGTATTTACAGCCCAATAAGGCGCGCCGTCAATGAATGGTCTATTTTTAAACTTGTGTCACATATAAGGCGCATTAAGCCAGACAAAAGAGTCAGAGATGAGAAATAACAGTAATTCTCCAACTTGTTTGTGGCACCCTACATGTTAGCCATGTTGGAAGCGTTAGCATATTTGCAAAACCTGTAACTCCCAACCTTGTTTAAAAAAAAACACAACTTTGGTAGTAACAAGTTTAAGTATAAAGGTAGACAAAAAAAAACTATTTGGCTTTAAAAATGTCCTATTAATTTTTCTTTGTCTTTACAATGTGACAGTTTGATAATCTGGTTAGCTCACATGAAATAATCTATCAGGAATTGTTTTTAATTAAGTGCTAACATCCACTTATCAAAATATGCATCAAGACCTGAAGTGAAAATAGACAAAACAGATATTTTAAGCCAACCATTATATTGCTTGTCTCTTTTTTTAAACACATTTTCCTTCTGTGTAGGAGGGTCATGCTCTTCTGCTTGGCATTAGCAGGATTTGGTACTTCCTGTGTCACCTGCTGCCCATCGTCTCGCTGTGATCAAACTTCGCAACTGCTCCCATTGCTACTCCAATGCCAGATCATAGTAGTTTCTGCTTGTTCCAGTGTCACAATTCACTTTGGGTCATAGGTCAAAGTTATGACCTTGGCCTGTTTTTGATTAGCGCATTGTCTCGTCTAATTAGCGACCAACACCTGCTACAACCAAGACTTCCCGTCACATACGACTGTACTGGATTTCCCCATTCACATTAGGACGCTGTACCTTTTGCCTCTCCACGTTCACTTCTGAACCAGGTCTTCTTCTAAGCTCAGAAATATTTGATGCATCAGCGCCTCACCCTGGCCAGGAGGAGAAAGAGCAACTTCCTGGAATTCAGTCACACTGATCTGTATATTCTGTTCGTGAGATTAAAGCCTTTTTTTCTGTTATACTCTGACCATCGTTCTGGTTTGTTCATGCAGACTGTCTACACAGACATGTTTTTAAACTGAATGTGCTTTAATTACACAAATTGAGGCTATAAATTAGCAAAGGCTGCACGGTGGCGCAGTGGTTGGCGTTTTTGTCTCACAGCAAAAGGCCTGCTGTTCAAGTCCCGAGTGAAACAGCATCACTAATGGAGGACCTTCCTGTGTGGAGTTTGCATGTTCTCCAAGTGCATGCATGGGTTTAGACTGGGTTAGGCTCCAGCAGCCCTGTGACCCCCCCCAAAAGAGACAAAGCAAGTTTAGAAAATGGATGGATGGAAACCATCTTTTCTATCAAGTTCTAGTCATAGCTAAGCTAGAATCGCATAATTTTCTGCTAGCATCTACTTTTTTTTGGCTTTTTTGCTTTCCAGAATTAATTTAAATCAACATTCGAATTAATATTTTTCATACCGAAAAAGACTGAATCAATCCTGTAGTATTTGGTCTGCAACTGTAAAATGTCTGACCAGCTTGAGATGCTGAAAAATAAATAATTAGCAAGGCCAGACAAATGTTCATTTAGTCAATCAAGAATAAATCAACAGAAACATCCGATCTGTCTATGTAGTTGTCGTCCATTACAATGGGAGAATGGCATTAGATCCAGCAAAACCAGAGCTGTCAGCTTTTCTTTCTTTTGACACTCTACACTCATCTGTGAATCGAGCAATTTCAGACCCCTAAAAGCAATTAGAAAAACTCACCAGCCCTTTCAGCCAAAACATTTTTTTCACATTTAGAAATCAAGGACTGGACTCAGTTTTTATTCTTTTCAGTCTCCACTCAATCCATCCTCAAATTCTTTTTAAACCACAAATGTTCTCCTCCTGTGAAGAATGAGTAAAGGTGTGTGATTAATTGAGGAAATCCTCCTGCTGGATTCCTTCACACATATGCAGTCACACACACATACACACAATCCCAATGTATTGTTTGAGTTTTATATGTGTGTGTGGAAAAGGGGGGTATGTGAGGTCTGCCATGTGGAGAGTCTAATTTCCATGACAACAGGCTTGAGGATTATTCAAACCTCCTTGCCACAGAGATTGCTGGAGCACCTTACAGGAGTAGTACTTTGGGGTATGATGGGAAATAGTTGGTGCTTCAGGGGGAACGTTTTCAGTTGGCCTAAAAAAAAAACAAGAGAAAGGAAAGAGCGGAAGGAGTGAAAGGTGACGCTTGGGTATTTCTGAGCCCTCTGTGAATGCAGCATGACACCTTATATAGTGCAAGTAGAACACTATATGAATTAACTCTGACTTGCATATTTGACAGTAGCGGAGCTGCCATGCTGCTGGAAAAATATGGAGTTCAGCATGTTGCCCAACTGGACAAATTGGCAGGTTAAGCAGGAACCAAACCTGCAATCAAAGGTGGACCGCTTTGCCTCTCAGCCGTGGTACTTATGTTTGTAATTAAATATATGCAGAGGTTAGTGCTGTCTCCATCAGTTTAAAAAATATAGAAATCAGGTCCAGAGTGCTCTTAAAAAAACAATAGGAACACTTCTGAGCAATCCACAAAATATTGACCATAAGTTTCTTATTAATATCATAATTTATAGTTTACAAAGTTTACTCCATAGTTTATCACAACAGCAAGACAGCAGAAAAGGCATGAGTGATTTTATAGTTTCCATAAACCTGTTTGGTGAATTGGATCATTTTGAATACTGAGATGAAGCAGGAAAGAAAGACAGAAGGTAAGGAGGAAATAAAACCCGAGGACGTGAAACATCCGCCACCTCTCGATTACGAATGCCGCCACAAGGCCACCTGCCGATATTGCTGAAAAACTTGCATTTAGGTCGCAGCGCGGTGGCATTTTGGGATATGTGGCTGTAATCTTTCTTACCCTTATGTGTTGTTTAGGTGTTCCTTATGACCTGTCGCTTGCTGGCACACCTGTAGAAAAAAAATCCTGAACATTTTTAATCTTCTGGCTCACCGATTGTCTACAACCTTGATATTTCTTGCACCTGTATGCCCTTTACAGAATGTTTGTATTCCCCTGTAAGGGCAGTTGTGATTAAGGCCTATAACAAGAAAAACACCATCAGAACATAAGTCAATTTAGGACAAAAAAAATTCAATTTGGCTAAATTTTTAAAACAGCTGCTAACACTTCTTGACTAAAAAGGTAGAATAATATTCATAATCTGATCTTTTTCCTTACCTTTCAGCTGCTCCTTTGATCACTGCATCTATTTACCTATACATCTATACATCAACTTGTCCAAATGAGCCTAGATTCCATAAAAATCCTGTTTCCGTCAGAAACATTCTAAGCACAATTTGTCCACAGGTTAAGGATGCATACCATTTTTAATGTGCAAATTATTATTCCACATCCTGAGATCATTACTTAAAATAATGCTGTTCAGCCTACGGATGTAAGAACATTTTCCCCTCAGATAAGCCGACAGATGAGTCAAGACAGAACATCCTCCAGGTTTGTGGGACAGGGATGAAAAAAAGGAATTCTGTTTCCAAAACTAGATGTGACTGTGAAGAATCATTGGATGCATGAACTATTTCAGGAACAGATCGGAATTTTGGAGTAGACTGGTGGTAGGTTAAGAAAAAAAAAAGTTTTAATTCTTCATCAAAGATGAAAGGAGCAACTCCTCAAAAATCCTGTTTCTTTAAAGCATACGGAAGATTCTTTTTTCTCCTGCTTCGGTTTCTGCATTCATGATCATGTTTTTTTTTTTGTTAGATTCATCAAACTTGACAGGTCCTCCTAGTGTTTCACTGGCGTTCCCAGCTGATCTGTTTGGAACAGCTTTCATGACCAGAAGACGGACGGGGAACTTGTTGTTCTGTTTGTGTCCATCTGCTGTTTCTGAAAAGATCTAATTAGGACACAACTGGATTCAGCCGGAAAAGCTGTGTTTCCATGACGTTTCCACCGAGCTGATACCGTATGAATGTGAAAACCAACATGAATCCCCCAACAAAAAAGACTAAGAATTGGAGAAGCTCTGATGTAGAGAAGAAAAGCATTTTATGAGTGAGGTGCAGCTCCTGCAATTACGTCACCCCAAAATATGGAGTCCCACACCGATCATCTTTACATCTGTTATAAAAACGTTCCCAGTGATTATGAAAAACTGTGTTGTTTTTCTACAATATGCAGTAGTTCATTAGAAATTCATCTCTAAGTTGTGGGCGGGACTGTTGACGCGGTGCAACCCTGTCCTTCTTCTCTTCCCTGCTGCTGAAAGCCTTCAATTTTTCACACTCTCTCTGGCGTGGTTGGTTGGGATGACCTCGGACCGTAGATGAGAAAACCCCTAGAGCCGAGACGCTAATGTTGTTTGAGTTTCAAATTTTTTTGAAAAAAGCTTTTGCGCTTGGAGGACGTTTTTTTGGAGGCACATCGAGATGGACATATCTGGCAAAACTGCAATGGAAACCTTTTTTTCTAATAATGAGTCATGTGACCTTCTTCTTGGTAGGAACTGGCTGCCTTAGGTACTGCACAGTGGGCGTTCATAAAGGTCATCAAAACGTGTCAGGGAAATTCAAACAAAGCTATGAAATTATTATGGGATGGCCATGACCTTGGCTTGGCGGCCATTTTGTAGCTGTGTGAAATTTGGCAATGTTTACATTTTTGAACAATGTGGGAAAAGAAACCTGTAGTTTGAGCGATCTTCACAATATTTTACAACCAGGTTAAGTCTACAACCACAAACAAAGTTTTGTTGAAGGGAGAAACGGGGGCTGCAGCAAGTTTTTGGACTACTAAAAACATTAACATGCTCTGATTCAAACTTCCTCTCTGTACAGCATAACAACAGTAACTCGGACTGGAGACCAGATATATTATTGGAAATCCAGCAAATGTTGTTTCAACTAAATTACTCAGGGGTGCATGCAGCATTTGTGTGGGTACCAGCTCATATAGGGATTCCTGGAAATTAATCTGCAGAAAAAAGTGCTAAAATAGCTTCAAAGAAGGACGGTATTGAAGTGAACATGACGCTAAGTGGAAAAGTCGTATCAAAGAGACTGAATCAACTGTTGCAAAAACGTTGTGAGGAGGGAAGGACGGGAAGGTGGATACGTGGGCTGCAGAAGTCAGCGGACTATGTTGTATACAGGGAGGAACTGCTGGGAAGACAAGATAATATCCAGACTCAGATTTGTCCATACATTTCTCAACAAGCAGCTCTTGTTGTGACTTTTGTGGAGTCGATGAAAATATAGAGCATGTGATAATGCAGTGCGATGGATAACAGACAAAGGACCATTTTCACAGAGCATTTACAAAGACTCAGGATACACTGGGATTTGCAAAGCACATTGAGTATTCATGCTGCTTATGATTTTTTTATTTTGCCCTCGAGAATAACCAAGTTAGTGGGCAAAACTTAGGAGTAGGACTAAAAGTATTATAGAGCTTGCTATGTTATAATGGATTACATTAGATGAGAGCTGCAGCTAAAATGGCGGATGAACATTAGGAAGTGGAAATAGTTCTTCGTGTGCATTTTGTTGCATGACAACGTAAGTTAAAGAGTGTTCTCATAATTCTCTAGAAACCAAATTGTTATTTTCTCGCAGAAGCATTCCTTCAAGATGGCAACATAAAGGACTAGATACCTCATGCATTTTTCTTTATAAATCTCAAACACTTTGTCCTGTATGATACATTTCAACATTAAATGTTAAATGCACTTTTTAAAAAACTTATTTTCCTATTTTTAATAAAACATGTATTACGTTAAAACTTCTGTTTTGGATGATAGTTCAGCCATGCATCGTTCACCTATGAAAATGGGATCGCTTGATGGGAAGATTGTGAATGTCAAACCTGCTTTACAAAAGGCACAGACAGATAGCATTCATCCTATATTTGACCTGTAGATACATATAAAAATGGTCTTTGGACTGTACATTTAAGGCTAAAGAGAAAGCGTGTGCAAAACACTGTGGTCAGTTTTCAAGACCATCAAAATGTATCGCAGTACTTAAAGGTTTGGTGGCAGAAGTGGAGCGATTCATTTTAACAACAGTTTGAATGGATTTTATGTAAGGGGTTGCCTTCTCAGTTCACTTCCGATAATGTATCATTTTGAATGATCCAATCGACCTAAAATCCGACCAAGGATATCTTTGGCCAAAACTTCAACCAGTGCGATTCAGAGATGAATATCTGGTACTGAACAGCGTAGGTGAAGTTTTCCAGATAATAAGATAATCAAGTGTAAATTAAATGTGATGGGAGTGGGCAGGGGTGGGTAGCTCAAAATCATCGCTACATGTATACACTGCTACATTCACAGCAGTTTCCTGTAGTTAATTCATAACTTTTGTGGAGTATCTTGTTCATATATATATATATTATTACTGATGTGCGTCTTAGTTAGGTTATTTTTCGTTTTAGTCCTTCTGTACCTCTTCAACTTTCCTCACAGGTGTGAGTCAACACTCCAGCTCATACCGAGGTGTGAACCAACAGAATAGATGGTGATGCAGATGACCAAATGTGCTTTACTCCCCTGCATCCAGTGTGTTTTTATTTAGTGAAAATAAGAAGGCGAAGCAGCAAGTAAAGACTTGAGCGACCCTTTAAAAGGAAATGAAGAACACCTTCGTGTCGGGCCGGCTCAGCGCCGCCGCTGTAATCTGCTGCAGGTTTTTCCATTGCTGGTATCGAACAGAGGAGCAACAACAGAGTGGATTGTTGAGTAACAACAGCAGATCAGATGACACAATGCACTGCTGTACCATAGCTGTCCAAGAGACTTAATGTCTCCCTGCAAAAACAACCGGAGGTCGACTGAGCATCACAAAGACACCAAGCACTTTACTATGCATTGTTTTCCTGGTATCTAAACAGAATGTTTTTACATTTCAAAATGATTCATTTGTGTTATAAATTTAGTTGTTAAAATAAAAGCATATACTGTATTTTCTGTACTATAGAGATGACTGGATTACGAAGTGCATTGTTAATAAAATATCTATTTTTGTACTTCTGTCATATATAAGGCGCACCAGATTCTAATGAGGTTATTTAGATTTGGAGACAATTACAACATTAAAATATCTAACTCTTTTTAAAATATATTCTTTTGTGTTACAAAGAAATCATTTTAGTCACAAATATAGACCAAATAAAGAGTAAGGAGAGGACAATTCATGTGTTCACGAAGGATGACCGGACCAGATTTACGTCACGCCAACACGAAAGAGATATTTCTGTTCGGCCAAAAGTGAGTCATCCGTGTTCTCAGGGCCTCTCTGGGGAGTTTGGCCTGTAAAGACATTTGTTCCTGTGGTGCATTAGGAGCAAACCCTGACTTAATGATGAGGCTGCAGTCACGAGGTCGTCAGGAGCCTCACTTGTTCCCTCACACAGTCAAATGAAACAGATACTGAGCCGGGCGATGTGAGATGGTCTTAAGGGTCAAATGTTAAACAAATCTTAAATATTAAGATATATAATATATATGTTAATAAGATAAGAAAAAGCATCCCTTTAAAGTTCCATTTTGATCATCGTTTGATGTATTTTCAAAGCGTTCCCAGTGGTCTTTTACTTTTGATTATGCCGTTTTTAGGCAAAACCAATAAACCAGTGTTGTTCTCTAGGACATAGTTTCTGCAGTAGTTCATCTGTAACTTGCCTTTGAGTTGTGGGAGGGCCTTCAGCACAGAGTAAGCCTTCCTCCACTTCCCATTATCCATCTGTTTACACGATCACCTCGTGTAACAACCTCCTCCAAACAAACATGTTTTTAAGGCCTGTTGGGTTTGAAAGAAAACCACACTAAAACCGTTCTGGCATCTCACCACTTTACAGAGGAAAAGTCAGCCTCCTGTGTGATGTAGACTTGAAATGTACATATACAGTCATCTAAAGAGCTACTCAGGGTCAAAGGAACTTTGACACAGTACCAACTGGTGTGTTTTGAATGAGCAGCTTCTAATGGAACATGAAACAGTTCTGTAAACTGTATTTTATATCTAAGGCTGAGAATGACCAGTACTGCTACAAAGATTTCTTTTTTTCCTGATTACAGCTACGCTTAAACATTTTTTTAAAAAAAAAGAATAAATGTTTTCTTTTTGACAGACTGAAGACTAAATGCATCATCAAATTATGACTCCTAGCGTCACATGTTTTTCAGGATCAAATTTGATTTCTTAATGACCAGGAAAAGATAATGACATTTTGTAGCCAGGAATGGTCCTAGTTGCTTCCTGAGTAAGCAGAAGGCTGCTCCATCTTCAATCTTCCAATCACAGTTGATCAATTTAATTAACCCTTTGGAGAAAAAAAGGGCGCCAGACAGACTTTAGGTTCTTTTTACACTGGAAAACAGAGTAAATTATTCTATAAAATATTCTATGATTGGTATATGATGAAAAAAAGTGTTCATGATCTTTCCCCATTGGGGTTTATAGTTTCTGAGACTGTAAAATTTCTACAACCCAATTTTTCTGCACTATTAGACACACTTAAAAGCCTTTTTTTTTTTTTTTTCACAAAGACAGCAGTGCAGCTTCTAATCAGAGCGCCTTACTGTATATAGATGAATTGTGATTGTGCTTAATGACGCCGAAGCAATTTTGAGAGGTACACGGAGCTCAGTCGAAATTTCAGCCTGCTTTTTAAGTGATTGAAAACAAAGTTGGGAGTTACAGATATTGTGAACATGCTAATGTGGTTCATGCTTCCAACGTAGCTAACATGCGGTGTGTTACAAAGACGCTCTAGAGTCACTGTAAACGCCGTTAATTAAGTCTTACTGACTGAAAAACTTATTGCTACGCTTCTGTCTCGCTTAATGCGCCTTATAGTTCAATGACGTATAATTTAACAAATAGACCATTTACTGACGATGCACCTTTATGCGCACTATTGTGTGAACAATACAGTAACTAAAAAATACTAGAAGTTGCCTTTGTATTTACCAGGCTCCTGACAGTGACTATCTCTATAGCATGACAACACAACACTTTCAACTCTGAACTCTTTTACAGCAGAACATAATTCAAACCAATTTTGAATGTTATGAATTCCACAAAGTCATCTACAAAACCTTGCAGTAAACTAATCTATGCCACCCAGATTAGATTATCAAAGAAAATAAGGGATTTACTCTTCCAGGCCTAAAGCATGCACACGACACTTTTACTAGAATATTTACAGTCACACTGTGACCCAAAAATATCTTCTGTGCATAAGATTGGACAGGCTTTGAAATGTTTTCACATGGAGATGAAACTTCATTGTATCGTTATCTGTTCTTATTGTACTAATGTCAAACCGTTGTTACTCTACTCAAACACAAGGAGCTAAAATATTTCTTCAAAGACTTTGAACCTAACCTAATAAGTCTACTATAAACATACGTGATAATAGATGGTTTAAAGGACATCTTTGTTGACATGACATAGGGATGAGAAATATGGTGTTATGTAAGCAACCTGTGGCAATAATTTATATTTACACAGAGATTATTCTTGTTAGATGCCAAAACAAAGTGGCATTTCTGAAAAAATGCATTGTTTGCACACACACACTTAAATCCCACAACCACTACGTGACTAACATTGTTATTTGAGAGCAGTTTTACATTTCTCAAAACTTCCTTCGACCTATTTGTCAAGTTATCATGTTTCCAAAAATGCTAACAAGTTAACAAAGGTTAAAACAAGGACAAGAAATCTTCAGTTCACTTTTTTATGTTACATTTTTTGTGGTTATGCTAAGCATTCAATTTTATTTTGCTTTTGTCACTAAGACAAGACCTTTGACCCATTAAGCTAGATTAATTTAGGTTGTGTCTGAATTATTTTACACTCACTTCTTAGTGCACTATATAGTGCGTTCGTCATTTTGATGTCCTGTCCAAATCTATAATTCCATAATTGAGCGCCCTTGAAATTTCCCAGCAGTCTCTGCAAAAAACTAGTGTGTATCAATGCTCACTAGATTGGTGAATATAGACCACAATGCATTATGTTTGAACAATTTTGTTTAAAAAAACTGTTTTAATTCAGTCTTTTTAGAAACCATCCACGTTTTTATCATTAGTACACAATGAATTCATGAATAGTCTACAGACACCAGTACATAAGGTTTGGTGACTGTCGATTCATTATCTTCAGACCTATTTAGCGTTATTGACCAAATATGATCCACATTTATAATAAAACATCCTTAAAATTAAACAAAGTGAATTTCTGCTATAATCTTTGTTGTAGTAGGACAATAAGACCATGATTGTCTAGTACGGAAAATAATTCGTAATTCTGTGTTGAGGTGCATACTACCACCTAGTGTTGAGGAGTATGCACTGCGCCGTCGCACTCGCTCTAGCAACTTGGATCGATGTAGTAGGATGCTGCTACTTATGTCTGAAGAAAGGCATAGCCAGTCACAAAAATGTCCACGTCTTGTCTGGCTTGATTGACAGACAGATTCATTCTGCTGAAAAAGCTCATTATGAGTAATTAAATCATGCTGAAAAACAGTAAAACCATATAATTATAGTAATATTCAACATGATTTAAAAAATGAATATTTTTAAATGCTGTTTTGAAATAATGAGCAGGTTTTAAAGCTGAATAAAATACATTTAATAATATTATGGCTAATTTAATATCTGTGTGCAGGTTTTTCACAATTTCATGATCTCCTAATATATTTACTGGTCGAGTATCTGATTGCCCAAGATCTTTTTTTTAATTTTTTTTTATTTGGGGCTCCATATCAGTCCCGCATTACAAAACCTTGTAGTTTTTGCGCTGAAACAGCAGAATGTATAGCTTTAAAGTGAGCTCAGATAAAGTTTTGCAACCATGTCTTTTTCAACTTTAAATTGTTTAAGGTTTGTCCTTCAAACTAAAAACTATATAAATATATATTTATTTCTCAAGGAAGCACACAATTTATCTCAAATGACTGAAATGTTTTTACCCAAAATCCACAGATTAAAGTACAACCAGAACTTCACTTGTTTATAATCCATGAATCACCGTGGTCTGGTTGTGGTATTTGAGTAGAGTTTTAAAACTGTCAGGGCATAGGTTCCACTTATCCTCAAGAGTCAATCAAAAAGGCACAGGGGATTAGTGCCCTCTGGGAAAGCTCCATTTGACCCCAAAGCAGCCGTGTTTGTCACAAAAAGAAATACATTCATGTGGATATTTTGTAAAATGAGTTGACACTCAGTTGGAAATAGTAATTTATTATTGTAATTAATCTCTACTTCGAAGCACAACCGTACACCAACCATACATGCAACTTAAAACTAAATGTGACTTTTTGAAAAAAATGTAGAGATTTCTCGAGAGAAAAACAGATAAGTAGGAATGCATATTATTTACTTAGACTGACTTTTACATAAGACCATGACAGGGAATTACAAATGACAATTGCTTATAAAGAGATCAGATTTATTAGACTAGACTAAGAAGTATTTGTAAATTATCTGGTTTAGAAGTTGTTGACCAAAGTTTCACCAGCAGCAGAGAGTCAGTATAAGAATGCTTGAAATTTTTGTGGCTGTTTGTGTGAATTGACAATCAATGAAGAATGTTTGTCTGAACACTGGTTTTGTTTGTAAATAAATATGTGATACAGTCACTTTTATTAAATAACTAACTAAATAAATAAATAGCCTACTGAAATCCAAAAAAAGCTATATGGCTACAGAAGATGAGGTAAAGTTTATGGGTACAATTTTATTATTATTAATTTAATTTAAAATTAGTCAGTAAATTAAAAAAAATGTATTAAAGTTGTTGTTATGTTTTCGTTGTTTTTATAGTTATCATTATCATCTTAGTTGCAAGTGGATTTTTATCTGTTTGTTTTTTTAACAGAATTAGCCAATTCTAAATTAGCAGTAGCCTATTTCTGTAATTTTTTCCCTTTCTATTTTCGTTAAGTATTAAGAATTTAATAGGTTTAATGCATTGCTAAATAAGGTTTAACAATTTCTAGAAAATATTTTTAATTTTGAGTGCACTTTACTCATTTGTAGTCTGGTAAAGTGAGACAACCTTTCATGCCTTTTGTTCTTTAGCATTAGCTTGTTTACATTTTCCTAAGTTAACAGATACATGTTTCATTTCTCTTTCTTTGACTGAACTGAGCAAGTTTAAGGCGTGTTTTTCTGTTATTTTTTATTTATTTATTTTTTGTCTTTCATTCCAATTACTGTAAGTATTGTGCTCAAAATGTTTTGATATTTGTCTGCTTGAAGAGAAATAATTAATATTTTAAGCATCTAAAAAAAGCTGCTAGCTTACCTATAGAAATGTTAGCATGAAGTCCAGGATGATGGAAAATTTAGTTTACAGTTTTATTTCATATTTAATCAGATCATAAAAGTTTTAGCTCAACAATAATAATAATTATTATATTTAATTTTATTTGTGCATAGATTACTTTTTTTTTATTACAATCAAAAAGCGATAGATTTTCACAAAAAAAGCGCAGTGAGCTAAAGCTAGCTTAAATGACAGATTAATCTCAGCTAAAATTTTTAAAAGTGTTACCAGTGCTTTCTAGTTCGATATACTCAACTATATTCCCTTCAAATATTTGCATAAAAGATTTTATTTTTGCAATATTAAAAGTTAAATGTTTGTCTTTGAGTCATTTGTACAGTAAACATATGCACTCAGTGTACACTCAGTTCAATGTTGCTTGTGAGTTTGATCAATGCAATAAAAAAAATGTATTTAAAAAAAGCCAAACCAGTAAATATGAACCAGCAAAAAGTCACATTATATTGTTGAATTTACTGGTGTAAAGTCAGAGAAATTATGCAAGAAAAAAAGAGTAAAGATGAAAGTTGTTTGATCCTGCTGGAGAAAATTTTAACTCTGAAAACCTGATTTAAATTATACAGAAAGATTCCCACAAGTCCGTCCGTAAATTTGGAACTATAGGTTTTAAAATTATAACAACTGTTTTTATATTTTCTATCTCTGATATAGAAAGTTTTGAATGCTACTGAACTGCTACTAAACTGTTGATGATTTTTGCTGTAATTTACTGGAAAAATATGGAAAACAGATCTTAAAATTATTTTATCTTTTTCAATTGGCAAAAATTGATTTTTGCCACTCAAAAATAAAATTAGTATTGATTCTAAAACATTAAAGGAATATTTTGACTTGTATGTCATAATGATGTCTGTTTTCCATCAATAGATCATTATCTTGCAGGTATTAAATTCCCAGATCTTAAAAGTCCTTCTTTTAACCTCAGCAGTGCAGGATTTCAAGATTTTCCTCAAAAGAAACCATTCTAAAACTGATGAGTAAGTGTCAGAATCCTCTAATGGCTACATATTTACACTAATGACAAGGCTATTAAACAAAGACATGGCTTAGTGCTGATGCTCTTTATATTCCATAATAACATGTTTTCTATGGGGAATGTGGATTTTTTTATGGGAGTTTCCCCTTAACGAACCTCAAATCGTTTATCATGCAAATCCATCATTGACAGAGCATCTGCACCTCACTTACGGAAGGGTCTTCCCCTCCACATCAGAGCTTCTACAACTCTTTAAGGTTTTAAACACATTTCTTTTTACCATTTGTCCAAATTTTTTTGTGTGTGTTTTGTTTCAATGTTGCTTTAATTTCTTTGTTTAAATTAATTGATTTTTACATGATATGCATTTTTTACAGCGATTGTTTTACCGAACAGCACTTGAAGTCAAAGTTATTTTATAGATTTGCTTGTAGAAATAAATTAACATTGACATCACTGACTGTAGGATAAACCTTTTACATCCTATAATTTAAAAAATAATCAGTTTAACCTGACTGGTGGTTTAGTTTAACCACTTGAAGCCTGAATTTGTTCCCAGCAATGACATAAAATCTCTTATGTTGTTTGGTTTATGTAGATGCCAAATTAAGTAGAGTTTGGAGCCGAACTGGTTTGTTGCATACAATATTTGAATAGTCATCAAATTTTCCACTTCCATAATATTCTATCCTCTGTTGTATCAGGTCATCAGGTACTCATGGACTACAGGAGAAGACAAGCAGGTTCTTCCAGTAATAATATGGTTTACTGGTCATCCTCATTTCCACGGCAACCGGCCAGAGTCCTCGTGGTGGAGGCACTGCCACCGGCGTGGGCAGACACCTGCGCTGTAATCTGTGATGCTATGTATAATTTCCTGTCCTTGGCTTGTAATCTGGATGGACCCTGTAGGATACCACTGTTCAGCCTGTACGCCATCAGCCGCCAGCAGGAGTGCCTTCTGCCATTCGTGGTGAGACTGCACCCATCCCCAAATTCTGCCAATTACTTTGGGTCTTTCAAATTCCCTCTCTGCGCATTTTTTTTTTCATTTTTTTTTTTTAATAGAAAGTTCGTGGTAACTCGGCCCGGCTGCTCTCCTGTGTGGATGAGCTGAGGTCGATTCCTGGTGAAGGCTGCATCAGAGGAGTTTCCAGAGTAGGGGAACTTCTGCAACAGGCCGTGCTGGACAGCCTGCAGCAGTTCAAGCAATACATCAGGCACACGAGCACAGGCAGCCAGGCCTGGAGCAACTTGTCCTTGGAGGTATAACGATACACTTACTACATGCACAACAATTGTACATTCCATTTTCACTATGTCGCTTTAGGTGGCCTAACTGCACTCCCTTTAAAATGCGTCCACACCTTTCTACGGCCTTGTGGTAGAGAGTCCGCCCTCAGACTGGAAGGTCGTCAGTTTAAATCCAGGCCGAGTCATACCAAAGACGGGACCCAATGCCTCCCTGCTTGACGCTCAGAATCAAGGGGTCGGATTGGGGTTAAACCACCAATTGGATCCAGAGCGCGGCTGTGACTGCGGCTCACCGCTCCCCCAGGGGATGGGTCAAATGCGGAAAACAAATTTCACACGCCGAGGTGCGTGATAACTGATGAGGCTTTAACTTCCACGTGCCTGGGGAACCCAAAAACCTGCAGCACCCGTTTGGGTCAACTCTCAGTATGGGTACATGTGACTAAGGCTTAAAGAATATTATAATACTGGTCATGGAAGTCGTCATTTAAGTACTGTTGTGTAGGCTAAAAGCTGAGTCAATGAAGTGTAACGAAATAAATCTGAATTCAAATACTTTATTGGAGTTAAACGTGGAGATCATCGTTTTTCTTCGGGTTTGGTTTGAACACGATGAGCTGCTGATAAGCACTTGTGACACTTCCTGTTACTGTAGCCTCCGGACAGCTTGTTACACTGAGAGCTACTGTTCCAGCACAGATGTGAACAGCTCTATTTGGAGGCTGACACTAAGTAGAGGCAGAGTCGTGTGCACGTGTGTGTCTGCTGGAGGGCAAATCATCCGAAAACACATCTCTGCGTGTGCGCTTCCAGATGATGAGCGTCTGCTCCTGCCTTCATAATCAAAAGCAAAAACCAGAACACATTGTTAATCATATCATGTCATACAACTAACTCCCTGTGATGAGGATGTTTGGCTGCATACTCGACATTAAAATATTTTACCATAGTTAACGTTTTCTCTTCAGCAGAAATCCAGAGTAAAGTTTAAAGCTATGTTGACACTGGGCATATGACCCACTAAAAGTGTGTTCTGTGTTTAGCACTTGATGTTCACACCGGACAAGCAAGAAGGGGCTTCTTCTTTCTTTTTCTTCTACTGTTTACTAGCTCATGTTCGCCACCTACAGTTGGAAGAGGCTTTGTTGGAAATGTCAAAGCAGTACAAATCTGTCTTTCCTTTGGCCCCTCTGTCCCAGGTCACCGTGGTGACCAGCCAGTCGGGCCAAGCTATTGTCCGCCAGCTGGAAACTGGGCTCAAAGACACTGACCTGGTGTCTCTAAGGCGCCTGTTGGTCCTTCAGATAGATGGTGCGTGGGACTGGGGCCAAGAGATTCCTTCACCTGAAGCTGCACAGTCTGAAGGTAAAACAGACAAAGGCTCACAGAATGCAGTCAAGTGTTAAATTCTATTTGCTCTAAGTAGTTCATCCCAAAATGCTCTTCATGTCAGGGTTGACGTGAGGACACAAATGCAGACGGCAATAGTAATTGCAAAGTTTCTCATTTATTTGAGAAAAGTCCTCGAAAACTGCCCACAATTCATGAAGGTACAAAAACCACCCGACAACCAGTGCAGGGGAGACGAAGACTTATAACAAGAGGAGGGGATGAGGTAAATGTAAACAGGTGTGCCAATAAAGGAGGGAGAGAACACAGGAAGTACAACCGACAACAAAATAAAACAGGAAGTGGACACCAAACACAAAACCAACAATTGTCCTGGGTCCATAACCCCACACTTCAGGTTTTGGTAGACACAAAGAATTTAAATTTTGTTGAGGTTTTTTTTAAGAAGTCTGGGCATTTGCTTTTGACTTTTGAGGTCTACAGAACCTTTTTATACCAGAGAGATTTCTATTGTAGCTTGATGCATGCATACTGCAGGAGGACAGAATCAGAAAAAAGCAGGATGCCGTCCATGTGTCCCTAACAGAGTATTTTTAGCTTCCACATACTAAAAATATGTTTGTATTCAACTGGTCTTTAATAATCTGAGTCTGAATGTTTTTTCTTTCTGTCTGGGATGACTGGCTCTGAGCTGGTGCCAAATTATGCGATTGAATTGAGTTGAATTGCTTATTTCCAAACCACTCTCTGAAAAGCTTTAAAAATGATCCTGTATTCTGTTCCAACAGCATTCCTGCTTCCAGAGATGATATTGTTTTCCACTGTGGCCTTTTTTTTTTACATTGGAGTTTAAGTTTATGTCTGAAAACTTCAGAGTACAATAATGATATTAACCCTTTAACCCTGGAGCTTTAGCTGCAGTGTTGACCTTCTTTCAACAACTGTAACTCTTCAACGTAAATAACGAATTCCAGCAGATTCTGATGCAGAGAAAAGCAACCCTAAGCTGATATGCAACACTTTAAAGTTCTAACGGGATTACGCAATCAAAAACAATTAGCTGATTTTGATGTGGAGAAAAAATGAAAAACCGTTAAAGTGGTATAGTTGGTCAAAGTTCCCAGCAACATCTTAGGTGTTAAAGGGTTAATTCAACAGGGAGAAATCAAATTTGACATTTAGAGAATTTCTGATGAACTCCTGCCACTCTGTAGAAACTATGTCCTAGAATCCAACAGTTTTTTTAAACAAAAAATGATTTGATGATACAATATGTAATTGGCAGAGAACCTTTGGCCCAACCAACAAGAAAAATGAAGCTTGAAATAGGACAGGCCTATTTGATCAAAGTTCACCCCGCCCCAGAATCAAAATACCTGCCTCTAATAATGCATGAGTCTAAGCTTTAATAAAATCAGAATCGATTGTGTAAAAAGACAAAAAATTACCCCTCGCAAAGTTTCAAAAGTAGGAAAAAAAAGCGATAAAAATTTTAGTTTGTATTCAAAACTAGGCCCTAAATATGTTTATTTTTTGTGTATGACTTGGTTTTTAACACAAGACTCCATTGAAAGTTGCTCCCCTTTTAACCAGCCTCCAGTGGTCTCTTGAGGAACTGCAACATTTTGTACTTCCAACAAAGAATGTGTGAAATTTATAAAAGAAAGGTTGGGGCTCGGGTAAAATATTATCGTATAGGGGAAAGAGACATGTAAGTCTTTTTGTCAAACCACACATCATTGTATAATTCACTGTCTCTCAACCTTTAGATCTGTTGCTCTCCTTGGAGTACTAACTCAAATTAAATCAAACCAGTCTTTATTTATTTCATACCTGGGAACACAAAGTTCTGTACACCAGAATAAATAATGTCCATCCTTCCATCCACCTTCTAATGTAAGACAAATAAATGGTAAAGAGTAGTACAAATATCTGGATAAAGTTGCACTTTCTCCGAAACGTTTATGGAAAGATCTTGAAATACTGTGATGGGAGTGTTGTAGCAGCAACAGCTTTGGAGCACATTTGTCTCCATGGTGTTGATCCCTACGAGAGCTGTTTATGGCTGTTCCTCCACAGGAGCCCATAAAGAAGAACTATTATTCAACAAAGACATGATTGGAATGGGACTGTGGGGACCCGCTGCCGCTGATAGACTTTAATGGGGCCAACGCCCTTTGAGCTGGAGTGCTGCCACTGCAGTTTTCTCAGAAGCGATGGAAACATGATAGTCACTCAAGATTGTTGATGCATGAGCCTTCATAACCCTGTTCATAACAGTGCTGCTGCGGATCGCTAATGCTGTGCATGCAGTTGTTTTTACTGGAATTGTTTTGTTTGATCAGAGATAAAAATGAGATTTAAGCCTTTATGGTGTTTTCCCATCACGATGTCAGATATTCTGAGAGTGCTGGGCGACTTAATGTGTGTGCCTTCTGTTAGTTTTACAGAAATTCAGGGTGTGTTTATGTCTTCTGTCTCCCTGTGTGTTTAATTGTTGTGGTTGTTGTCAGACATAGAGAAGACTTTTAGGGATGACATAAGCAAGCATTGAATTTGCGTAAAAACAGCCTAAATTTTGGTCAATTTATAAGGCAATATCTGTCGTAAAACTTCTTAGTTTGTGTATTATTCAGTCCACGCCGTTTTGGACCAATATAAACCTGAACCCCCAACCAAACAGTTTTACTATTTTTCCAGATTTTGCTTTTAAATAAAGTGGTTAAGCTGCATGTATCCACCACTAGATCTTCCAGAACTTCTGATTCTTAATGGACCATTTGACATTTGAATATCCATACTAGCTCTATGTTTATCTGTTTGAGAGTCATTTAATCAAGTGGAGTATATCACAGACTGTGGGTGTAGGTCACCATGTTTTGTGCTGCCAGCAAGTCATGTATAGTAAGTAAAAGACGGTAAAGAGTTTTCTCTGTGGTTTTAATGGAGTCTTAGACCTAAGGTGTAGTCATATGGATCTGGGCGGGGGTTGCCTCGTACGGGCCATGCAGGTTTTTGGGTTGTCAGGGCCCGTTGAAGGTCGTAGACACAATTGGCTGGTTCATATCGAATCTTAATGGGAGACCAGTTGTGTCTTGCAGTTTCCTTGAAGCTCGTTTTAAGTGGAACTGTTGTGTGTGTGGTAAATGTTTCATTAAGTATTCATAAGGAGAATGGAAGTTGCATGCACTTATAATGTATTAGTAACGCTGTTGTACAGTGCCCTTACACCAAACTGTAGTTGTTATTGAAGCATGAGCAACAACTGCCATTACAACAACTGTGTGAGCTGTCTTTGGGCCAAAAATTGGAAAACCTGTGCAGGGCATGCAAGGAGCTACGTACACACCGGGCATGTGTGGCATGTTCAAGAAAGTGTTAAAAGCGGGTTTTTGAAGGCGCTTTAGGTGTACACACAGGTCTGTAACTGCCGACTCACATACCCGACTCACAGTTGGAGGAGGCTTGGTGCGACATGTCGAAGCCGAGCAAATCTTGCAAATCTTTCTCCAGGCTTTTTCTTTCACAGCTCTATTATGATATATAAAGACTTAATGTCATAATTCCATCCGTGCACAAACTGGTTTTCAAATGGTTGGGACTTCCTTGTTTTGAAAAGGATGTTACCCATAAATCACTTCTAAATCCGAGTCCCTGATTGGTGAAAGTTGAACTAATTCAATTTCCTTGTGTTTTGCACGCAGAGCCCACAAACGGCCTAAAAAAGTTGAATAGCAAAACGCAGAAGCCCAAAACATGCCGGTTTGCATTTACATAGACTTTCATTTGGAAGTGGCCGCTCGATGGACCCTGGTGTAAACGCAGCCTTTTACACGCCCCTGGAATTAGGAAAAATCCGTATGACATGCCTACGTCTCTCTACTTTACCCTTACTTTACCCTGAGCGTTGTATACGTTTTCGCTATGACCTGTCGCTTGCAACATGTTCATAGAAAAAAATGTGCAAGGACATTTTCGCTTTATGGACTAAGGTACACTTTCGCGGTTTACCTGCGTTCCTTCCTTACAAGTTTGCCCATTTTTTGCCTGCAGACAGCCTATCTATGAATGACAGTTGTGACAAAGCCATTGGACTGCACTTTTATCACATATTTATCACTTTAGCACAACTTTAGGGAAACTGGGTAAAGAAATACGATATAAAAATTACTTTGTTCTTTATTTTTTCTTTCCTCTAATTGAGGAGTTGTGAAGTTTGATGGCATGTAGGTCAAAGGAGATCTCAGGTCGGTTTGTCCTCCACCTGGAGAAGAGGATTCACTGAACAGGCTCTTCTGGTGTGAAGAGGGTTGCTGTTATCATCAGTAATATCCAGCAATGATCTCCCCCCTGCTGCTGCTCCAGAAGGTCCACAAAACCATGTAGCTTCCTCAGCCTGATTGTGACCTTCTTGGATGTGCTGCCCCCTCAAAACAATACAGTATTAACAAAAAAACACTGGCAACTACAGGCTGGTAAAATAAGGTTGAGGTTTTACAGTAGAGCACAGGTCAGGATGTGGGGTTATGGACCCAGGACATCTGTTTTGTTTTTTTGTTGGGTTCCACTTCCTGTTTTAATTTGTTGCTGGTTGTTACTTCCTGTGTTCTCTCCCTCCTTATTGGCACACCTGTTTCCATTTACCTCATCCCCTCCTCCTGTTATAAGTCTTCGTCTCCCCTGCACTGGTTGTCGGATGGTCTTTTGTACCTTCATGAGTTTGTGTTCAGTTTCTTGTGAACCTTTCTCAATTAAACGAGAGACTTTGTATTTACGAGTGTCGTCTGCATCTGTGTTCACACGTCAACCCTGACACAGGAAGAAGATCACGGGAGCAGGAAACATTGTGCATTTGTGTTTATCTGGAGGCCAACGCCTCTGAGCATCCTGTTTTTGTTTAACCTCAATTTCCTTGAGTCTTGAAGGGCTATCAGTAGCTGTCCTGTTGAACAACAAGACAGCATAGCCCTACTCAATGCAGATTACTGTGATAAATATGGTTCCAATGTCTTTGAATTAAACAGTCACTGCTAGAAAAAAAATTATTTCAGAACTTTAGGTCAAAATTATATTTGCGTTTAGCTAAACTTAAAGCCTTTGTCATAGCCAGCATATAAGGGGTTAAACAGAAATACTGGTTTTTGGGTTGTCCAGGACCATGTGGGGTTGTAGAGAGGACCAGCAGCATCTTAAGGGCTGTATGGGTGTCTCGCTGTTCCGTTTCAGCTTTGATGAAGCAAAGGAGATATCTAACAGGATCAAACATCTTCATTAATGATCATTTAACAAAAAGATACTCTGAAGTCGCCAAACATGCCAGGATGTTAAAACGCCATAAGGAGATACTAAACACGTGGGTGATCTGGGCAGGATCTTCGTTAAACCTCTTGGTCATCTGGAGCAGTTTAAAGCTATTGTTGTCAACAAGATGAGAGATTTTGGGAAGTGCTTGATCACGGACGTCTGAACAAACAAATGGAGTAACAGAATAGCCGAACAATTTCAAGAACATTTTTCCAGCAGAGTTCTGACCTGCAGACAAAGTGCTTGCTGCAACATCAGCTGCAGAGGGATTAGAACCCTGACAAACAATGTCTGCAGACATAACACCCAAGAAAAACATTATAATCACTTTCAAACCCAGAAGGATAGCTGTTAATCAGGCATCAGAAGAAGGAATGCAATCCACAATCAATAAACAGAATATGGACCTCTTTATTGCAGAGCATCACCATATAATCACAACAATAAACTTCCTGAATCAATTATTGTTCAATATTGATGATTAGTGATCTCTAATCATCACTTCACTTGGTTTGCTAAAATGTGACTTTTAACTACTGATTTTTCAAATGAAAAATAATCGGCACATATTTTTAATCTTTCATACTTGATCTATTTTCATTTATTATTATTATTTTTCTAAGGATAAAAATCTGCATTTATCTGAAAATTTGAAACGTGATTTATATTGTTACTTTTACTAATGAAAAATAATCTTCACTTATTTTAAACTTAGATGTTTGATCTGTATATGCTATGATGATTAATCTTATGTTCAGTGTCATGATCGTTATGATCATCATGTACTTCATCTTGTCAAAGGATTTATTGAAACTTAAGATGCTTTATGATTTTAATCTGTGTTAGTAAGGTATAAAACTCTGATTAGAAGTTATGAACCAAACACTGACACTCTATGGAAAGTAAATGGTTAGGCAAATACGGGGTGGGATTATATAAATTTGCTTCCTTCCATTCCCTTTCAAGCAATCTACAGTTATGCAATGTATGGATTTAAACTTTTGATTGTACTGTTTACGTATTATTTATTGTTTTGATCGCTTGAAATAAATAATTTCAAGTGAAAAATCAAATCAAGCTTGTGTGGCCAGCTCAAGGGACATGGTTGAAAATGGAGCGTACAGTTGTCATCCATGTGGTAAGCGTATCAGGAAGTATTCTTGAGCCGACCTAATGTGTGTTAGTCTCCTGTACTTACGTCTTTACTTAAAGAGACAGTCCCCTATCAGCACGATATTAAGATCAACCTGTTCTTCATTAAACTGCCACTTCTCTGCATAACTTGTGGTTTGGTAAGCACACGCACAAAGAAATGCTAAGTAACTTGAGGAGAACAATGTGGTATTAATTAATTTCATTTCAGTCAGTACTGACAAACACCAAACCCCTTCTGTTTTTGTCAAATGAATGCAGTCTGACTCACTACAGAGCTTTGCAACCTATGAATCTCTGCGTCTTTATGCATTATTATTATGATTTTATTCCGTTTCTTTCTATGAACTGCTCTCGTCAGACTGACAAACCTTCTGAATCTAATGTAATGTGCAGAGCTCAGACTCAGCCTGTTTCTGGTATCCAGCTCCAACGGAGTGTTTTTGTTTTGACAGATGACATTCTGTAGAAATGTGTTACTTTGCATATCCTCTGTAAACGCTGAGTATTTGCAGTATTTCTCCACACATCAGCCCAACTGAACTTTAATGACATCTTTTGTAAAAATAAATAAATTAGTTTTAAGTTAGGGTTTCTCACAAAGTAGATAAGGGATGGATAGAACTTCTTCTGAGAGATCAAATTTCAAATGATTGGCCACACATTTTAAATGGGAGGAGTTTCAATGGAAAATATGCTGTGTGCAGGATTCTTGGTCAGATATAGAGATAATAGATATATGATCCTGCCAAGATGAATCCTTAAGGAACATTTAATGAAATGCTGAGGTTTGAGCCGAGGATCTCAAATATGCTAAATAAAATTCCAACAGCTAGCTGCACTCTTTTTAAGACTTGAAAATCCTGTTTAGCCAAATCCATCAGTGTTCTTGTTTAGCAAACTTTTGAAAGTACAGCTGTGATTGGTTTGTTTCTCCAGAAACATTTTTCTTCCAGTAAAAAACATTCATAATCATTTTCATTTTCTCTTGAAAGACCCACTCCAATGAAAATAGTTTTGGGGTTTTTAACATGTTCTTGAAGCAAGGAACTCGTAGCACCAAAGCAGTTTTATAATGCTATAAGCTTGTTTTTGAAATGCGTATACCAACGCTCCTTAAGAACCAGTTTAAAATAGCTGAAACCGTACAGCCAAAACCAATCTTTTGCTGCACATTTCCACGTGGGTGGATGGTGTTAATGCTGAGGCACTGCATGTCTGTGTGGTCTCATCTAATGACATTCTTCTTGTTCTTTTCTATTTTTCACTTCATACTACACTTCACAGAGTCTGTCATGTTCCATCAAAGCGTATCAGAAGGGTGGCAGGAATTCTTCCCTCTCTTTCACCAGGAGCTCCCATTCCTCTCCTCCTCCGCTTCTGTTTCCTATGTGTCCCATTTCAAAACTTAGCGCATACATTTCACCAAAAATGTGGGTGTTCTGTGTGTAATCATGTCAAGTGGAGTAATGAATGTCTTTCTTATCTTTAAAGCTGCTACCTTAAACAAGTAATACTCTCTTTATTTCCCTTTTTCTTTCACTCCTTTAAAAGATTTAGGTCTATTCCACTGCCCACACACTTACACTTAGATTAGCACACAAATCCACACAGACTTAAAAGAATGACTGTGAACATTTCCTTCCCTTGAGAGGTAGATTTTTATCCTCTGGTCGACACCCAAGACTTTTTAAGCCAAGCTGTCATATTGAAGTCTAGCGCTGAGTCATGTTTCGTGTTCTATAAGTAATAATGTGAAACTTTATCGATCCCCTGAGGCTACAACTCTTCTGATTTCAGCTGAAGTCTTCATTTGCTTTGGGCTTTAAAAAACCCTAAAAATAATGCAAAAACCACAAAAACTTTAACTTCCGTGTTGAATTTTATTGAAATACAAAATGAAGCATTAACCCTTTGACACCAGAGCTCAACTACCGTAACTCTTCAGCCGTTTATGCAATAAATTCCAGTACATTCTGAAGCGGAAAACAGTAGCTTTGCACTGATATGCAACACTTTACATTAAGGAAGTTCTTACGCAGTCAACGTAAACCAGTTGATTCTGTCACAGAGAAAGAGCAACTTTACAAATTGGCTTTGCACCGATGTGCAACACATTACTACTGTAAAGTAGTGCATTTCATTGCAGTAAAGCCACTTTTCTATGCATCAGCTGATCCACGTTGATCAGGTCGAAAAGTTACGGTATGTCAAAGAACGTGTGTTATTAAGTACCGTCGGTTACATCTCCGGTGTTAAAGGGTTAAAAAGACTCAATTCACTAACTAACCAGTAGAGAGCTTGCTATACAAGTAAGTTATCCCCATAAACATTCATGAGATGGACCGACCCAACTCAAAAAACAACCTGAAAACAGATGATGGGGCGGTACAAAGGCTGAGGTGATGAGCCAACCCACATGTCAGTAAAAAAAACTGAACTAATAATGCAGTTTCAGCTTAACTTAGCTTATTACTCATTAGATGATTTTAACTTTAGAACTGCACATAAACTGAGATGTGTTTTTTTTTTATTGACAGGTGACCATCAGCTCTTCTGATTCACAGCAGCCCAAACTGAGCATGTTCCAACAACAAAAAGTCATTCAGATGCAAAATTCATTCAGGTTATGTGACAATCTGCTGCAAAAGTCTTTGCAGCTCTATACACATCAAATTTCTTTCTTTTTTTTTAAATGAAATAAATAACTGTAAAACAATTCAGAAAAAACTAATCAGAGTTCAATAAATGTGATTAACATTTTAAATTTTTGGTAACAGTAGCTTTAAAATTAGACATTAGACATTTTCCAAAGAAGAAGTTTCCAACTGTGACCAGATTTGACAAAAAGGCAACAACTTCTGATTTGAAATCCTTTTTTAAAGTTCTACTCTTTAGTTCTTTAAAAGGCTCATCCTTCTAGTGTGAAGTCTACTCCTGTGGGATGTTAATAAACACCATTCCTGCATATTTCTGTAATTGGTTCAGTGTAAAAACAACATTCCACTTCTCTGCAGACGTTTTCCCTCCCAGCTGCTGTTACAACCACACACTTGCATTCATTCATCCCCCTCCTCTTCCATCTCTCTCATTTGGTTAATTTTCCACCAGAGTCAGCTCGTCTGCCTTATTGTGTGGCTGCACACAGGTGCTCAGAAGGAAATCCCACCCAAAGCCTGTTTAAATATGCACAGACACACACAGACAGATATTTGCAGCTCCAGCAAAGCCTCGTTTGAGGTCATTCTGGGTGGAAAATCGTGGCGTTAATTGAATGGTTTGTTGAGTGCACACGCTTCCAGGGTCACACACGCATCAACACGCCGCAGGTGGTCACGGACATGCAGGACATCAAACATGCTAGCGTCTTTCTGTTATCAATAAAAAAATACAGTAGATTTACCTAAAGGTGGAAACAGTTTCTGCTTCCTTAAAAAAAAATTAACAGAGGGAAAACGCACAACGCTTTCCTGAAAAAGAAATTAAAAAAGAACCACAAAGTATGATCTTGAGAGACAATTTTATCTATAAAAGTCTTTTTTTTCTGTCTCCATTCATACTTGATCCCACCTGCAACTTCTTTGGCCTATTTATTCATACAGAATCCTTCTTTTATAGGTTTACATATTAACAAATTCATCATTAGAAGTTAGCCTTTTGTCTTTATTAACCACAACTATCAAAGACCCGCTCCGATTATCTTTTGAGTTATTTTAAAAGGTGTTTTTCCTTTTAAAATAATGATTATGCCATCCTTAGTCAAAATCAAAAATGTGTCATTTTTGAGACAGTTTCTGCAGAGCAGCTGTAATTATCAGAAATTCAGCTCTGAGTTGTGGGTATGGAAATCTCTTCCTTTGGTACGGAACAACCCCGACCCCCTTCCCCTCTACGCTACTGGGAGCTCAGAGGAGGGAGCTTGCGGCCCATCCAGTGTTTTTTCTATATCACAAAGAATCTTTTATTTCGTATGCTCTTAATTCGAACAATTTGAACTAAGAAATACTCAGAAATGCAATTTTAATCATAATTTTCCCAATATAAATGTACTTCATCATGGGAACAAAAGCCACAAGAACATGAAAGCACCCTTTTTATCAAAATGGGTCTTTAAACTTTTTTTTTTATTATTTTAAAAAGAGGATCTGCTTCCAATCAAGATATAGGTTTGTTTTAGCTTTTTAAAGTCTCTTTTGTATTAATAGTACTTTTAAAATTAAGCCAGAGAAGAGAGCTGTTCTTTTTCCCGTTGTCACCATGTTTTTCAACTGTCTGCCTGTTTTAATTGTCCCCATGACTGCATGGCTTTAAGTGAAGCGACACGAGGCAATTAGGTCACCCAGCCGCTGGTCTGATGATGACTGCCAAATAATCAATGTCCTGTTTGTCACAGTCTCAAACTGCATCAATGAGCCATTCATCATCACGGTCCACGCCGACAGGCAAGGACAGAGTGGGATCAGTGGATATGTTGATATCAGAGGGATTTTCCACAGACAGGCACTTATCAGCTTCCTATGACTCAAGGAGCATCTTCTAAAGAGAGATGCTTTATGCAGATTGCATGCTTGCATTTTTCTTTAAGTAATCAACTTACAAACTTATAATAATTTCTAAAAATCTGGTAAAACCAGACAAGCAGAAATCAGACCCAAGTTTAAAACAACATACAAATCTGGTCCGACTACTGACCTCTTTGGAGGAAAAACATTAACTTTTGTGCTTCAATGCCATAATTCACGTTCAGAAAAATGTTTCTGAGAAAGAAAAAACAACCCATGTTCATCATTTGAACTTAAAAGACAACACCATTTTCAAACTGTCAGTGTAGCAGCTCTTGCAAAGATCAAACGCTGCTGTCTTTGTGGAAGGTGATGTTTGGGAGGATTCCCACCATTAGAGTACACTGTCCATTATGAGGGAGTATAGGAGGGGCTGTACAGATTAGCTAAGCTTCCTCTAATGTGGAACATTACTGCCATTACTGAAAACACACAAGCTAATGTGTTGTTTTTGAGTACTCGTGTGTCTTCCTAATGCACAAATGAAATTAAGTATTTCTGAGCAGAACGAGTCTGGTAACAAGACCTGCATCTGCCTGTCTACCAGTTTCCAGAACAAATGTTATCGCCTTTTATCAGTAAGACATAAAAGCTAATCAAATTCTTCAGTACCGATTGGACACGACTGTCGGTAGCTCTGAAGATCAAGTTTGAGAATGTTTTCTGCGTCCCTTCAGCACCTCAGAAACAATACAGGAACAACAACCTTCTGTTAAAACAGACCTGTCTTGTTTAAAATACTCATTTGTTTTTGACATATGAGTATCAAACAACAAGATCAAAATGCAACAAAATGAAAGAATCTATATAATTTATATCATGAACATCTGTTACAGAGTTGTAGAGCTAGCAAAGATAGTAAAATTAGCAACAACTTATTTACGGCTTTTAATTGTAATGATTTCATGTATGTTCATTTCATATCCAATTTTTTTTTCTTTATTTTATTTTTTTTGTATCACTTATCTTTGTCCTATTAGAACAAACGTCATCCAGATATAATCAAAAACCAAAACAACAAACTGCATCCACTGCATTGGAAAGTACAGAGCACAAAACACAGACATGGGTTAAATTGTGCCGACCAAAGAATCAAAACTAAAGGGAAACACTGTCACTTCCTGTATTAAGCTGAATTAAAGTAATTGGATCGGTTCATATGAAAACACATCAACTTTTTTACTAACTGTGCACAAATTGGGGCATGGCTTTTTGATTGACATTTGACAGTCAAATCATTACCTCTGGACAAGGCTGAACATGACCTGCTCTTTCTATTGAAAGCTTTGTTGGCGCCGCCCCTTTCCCTATTTTTTTTGCACTCTAGGTGTTTGATGACGTCATATACGAGCGTTACAAACACAGTCCAGTACTTAGCATTGGCCTTCATGATCACATTCCTGTATTACCTTCCTACAGGTTATAGGTCAGTGCTGTAACCTTTTAACACCGGAGCCATAGCCCCAGTGTCGACATTGTTTTGACTATCGTAACTCTTCAACTGTTTACTCAGTTAACGTAATTCCAGCGGATTCTGAAGCGGAAAAAAGCAGCCTTCCCTTGTGCGAAGTGCTTATGTAATCGATGTAAATCAGCTGTTGCGGAGAAAAGTGGCTTTGCTCCATTTTGCAACAGTTTACATCAGTAATGTGTTTGAATCACCCCATGCATGCAGCATTTGCTTGCAGTCAATAAGAAGCCAGTGCACACATCTTAACAACATCAGTGGCACATTACCCATGTGTCAGAATGTTTGCATCTTACATTTGTCTAACAAATACTTCACAACACACTTATTACAACCACGACAATTGAATATTCCATTTTCATGATGTCTCTTAAGGTGTACGGACGAACCTCAACTGCAAGACACATCTGTCATTCTTTTCTACAAGCCTCCATGGGCCCGGACAACCCAAAAACCTGCAGTCCTCTTACTGGTCAATCCTTGTACGGGTGCTTATGGCTAATGCTACAAACACAACGGGCATTGCACACTAAACGTGCATTCTTGAAATCACAATTAGCACATGGTGTTCACATTGGATAAGCAAGGAGGGGCTTCCTGCTGGTTTGCTACTGTTTGCTAGCACATGTCCGCTACCTACAGTTGGAAGAGGCTCGGTGCGAAATGTCAAAGCAGTGCAATTCTTGTGAGTCTTTCTCCAGGATTTTTCTTTCACAGCTCTATTCTGATATATGAAAGACTCTGTGCCATAGAATTCCATCTGGGCACACTTTGCAATTGTCAATATCTCCTTAATGATCAATTTTCAAATGGTCGGAACTTCTGTGAATTTAAAGCGACACCATCCATACGTCACTAGCAAATCTAAATCCCTGATTGGTCAAAGTTCAGCCTAGTTTAACTTACAACGTGCATTCAATGGCCGCACATTTTGTACGTAAAGCCCAAAAATGATCATAGAAACTTGAGTAGCGACGCTTGAACGCTAGAGTTTTGAATGTGGAAGCCTGAAACATGCTTATGTATACATGTACATAGACTTTTCATTGAAAGTGGTCATTAGAATGTGCATTTCTAAGCGTGGCGTGAACGTAGCTTAAGGCTTTGAGTAGTGGTCAGGGCTTTAAACAGAAGAGTAACAAAACGTAATGCACAACATCACATATTAACTACTTTGCTTTATCAAATCAAATCTCTTTAAAGTTGCAACTCAAAAATGCATTTTCTCCATGCATAAAGATGCTTTGACATCCAATAATTCATTCTTCAGGCTGAAATCCTCTCATATGAAAACAGAATGAGACACAATCAGACTTGCAGATCAGAGGAGAGGGGGGCTTCTTGTCCTAGCATGTAATTCAGCAGTTTTATTCTCTGACCAGATGAGGAAACGGAGTAAATGAGAACAAATAGAGTGCTGGGACTCGAAGATAATGCATAATAGCTCTTTTTTTTACTTGCACGTCAGCATCAAAATTGCATTTAATGAAGTCAGCAGAGACTGAAACAGAGGAAGCGTTTCTTCTCGATAAACCCGGAGGGGAGACACTGACAGCCCCCTTCCTGCAGCTATTTTCTGCCCCCCTCCGACTCCCATCCAGGTTAACTACTTTCACCTTTTCTTTCTGTTCTCAAAAGAAGTTTTTTACACCACTGAGAGGAGTTTTACCCCCTTGCTTTTTAATCACAGTGGTGTCATTATTGCGATCCGTCATCCATCATCCAACACTCCCATTCATCTTTTTTATCTCATCCCCTCTTGTTCTCACTCTGAAGGATTTTTTTCTTCTAATTTCACCATCACTTCTCTCTGTCTTTTTATATTTGACTCTCTTCATGTCTCCTTCGCCTCCACTCAAAAAGACATTTTCTAAAGAAATTGAGATTGATTTTTCCATAACCTCTTTTTTTCTTGTCTGTGTCCATCTATAGAGCCTTTTTTTTCAAAATTTCCATTATTTCTTAAGACCTCGAGCACTGTTTTATATCCATATCACACTTTTTGATATTAAATCTAAATTTGTTCCATTTCTTTCTAAAATATTTTTCCTTCAAAGTCCCTTCTATTGATATTTCAGAGTAAATTCAGTGCTGATTCATATTGAAATATAATATAAATATGTTTAATTTATTTTCCAATTTTGATGCACAAAATGTTCCTTTTTAATTCTATAAATCATTTGGACGCGTTTATTTTCTTCCCTGTGGGATCAGAGAACACATTTCTAGCAGCAGAACTCTCCCCCTTCAGATTAAAAGCTCTTTTCTGCAACTTTTCCCCAAATCAAATCAGTTTTTGTTTCTGTCTGCTGTGAAAGTAGCAGCAATATACAGTTTGACTCTGCTGCTGGAATTTTAACTTGTTTAATTCCTCCCAGACAATGCAAGTCTAACTATTTTCTATCTGTCTTCTCTGCTGTCTCCAGCTTCTCCTCCCTTCTGTCAACCTCCTGATCTTCTGTTCTCCCTCTGCTCGCATTAGTTTCCTCCTGATGGGGAGTTAAAGATAAAGGAGCAGGCAAGGAGGAAGACAGGAGATGGTTTAAGTCTGCGGTAACGTTTACACGGTGAAGAATGAGAGCAGAGGGACGACGGGAGAAAAGCGGCTTCAAGGATCATTTTTCATGATTGGTGGAAAGTTAAAAAAGAAATGGGAAAGAAGTCCAAATCCAAAGAATATTCAGACCTTTCCTTGTTAAAGTCTACCATAAGTTTGGTTTATTCAACCCAAACAACTGGATTGCTTTGATTTTTCTGCCACCTTGTGGTGAAACGTGTCATCCTCAGTCACATGTTCAAATCTGGATAAAAGGGTCTCATTTTCTCGGGTTGGTGTAGTGGTTAGCACTCCTGCCTCGCATCAAGAAGGTTCTGGTTCAAATTCCAGCTGGGCTCTCTCTGCATGTTCTCCCAGTTCACATTTGGGTTTCATCTTACAGTGAAAAAAAGATAGTTTTTAGGTTAAATTGTGATTTTACATTGCATTAAGTGGTAGTATAAAGCTAATAGACACTAATCTTAAGAAGAAAACTACTATAAAGAAGTTAAATGATTTGTCCATATTGAGAGTAATTTTAATTTAAGAAATCCTGATATCAAAATCTAAAAAGGAGTTCTGCACAAGCATTTAAAAAATGGGACGAAGAGCTAAAAAAGCTCACTGTAAGATAGGATGACTTCAGATTTAATGTTTTAAAGCCCAATAATAAGTATTTTTTGCTAGTTCTAAGAAAATAGTTTGTGTTTTTTGAGTTTTTATGTCCCCAACTGTAGTTTGTATTGATGAGTGAGAAAAAAACTAGTGCAGTAAATGGAAATGACTCATTTTAGAACAAAATGTGGACAAAATGAGAAAAGAATCGTACAATTCGGCCCATCTTTATAAATCCTCATCAAATCTAAAATTGGCACACAAATCTACTTTTTTAATAATAAAATTCATGCCAGTTTAACTTGATTGAACTTTAAAATAAAATCTTTAAAACTGAACCAAAAATGACGAGTTTGGAGCAAAAGGATTTTGAATCATTTTAATAATAATTTCCTTTTTTCTAGATCCTTCTTAATGAGACCAAAAATCACTGTATTTGAGAAAAACTTGGAAAGGTACAGAGTTAATAGAAGTGTAAAACATCTTCAAACCTTAGTAAAATGTCTTTAATGTCTAAAAACAAAGTTTTAAAATCTTTGGAAGGATCAAATAGTGTGCAGTGTTTGTAAGTGTGTGGCCCTTGTGCTCTTGTGCAGACTCTCTGATGCTGGGGACAGAGGTGGAGCTGCAGCGCGTGGAGAACAGCGTGCTGGCCATTGAGAATGTATTCAAAGTGTGGCTTCAGGAACAGGGGGGAGACAGGGAGCATCTCCACCTCCTGTTGCCGTCCGATAATCCCTCTCCAGGTTAGAAGCTCTTGACATTAAAAATTCACGATTGGAGCCTTAAATGATCTTCTGTTTTGTGGCGTAGTGTGTATCAAATGTGACATGCAGGAGCGTCTCATAAGCCCCACCCTAATCCTTCTAACCTCCAACCTTGGAGTGAAGACAGAAAGTATTCAAAACTTCCTGCCAGTGGCAAAGGGCTCGGCCAATCAGAGCTCAACACCACAAAAGCTGAAAGCAATCAAGTAAGTGTAATGCAGATTTCAAGATAAATATGAAAATATCTATTTTTTTCTGCTTTACAATGATTTGAATATTTAAAAATGTCCCTAATCAGCTCGTTTCCATGGTCTGGAAGCTATAAATGCTGCCATCACCCATTTCCAGTAAAAGCTCCGGCTAGATGAATGGCTGCTTTCTGGAAAAATATCTGTTGTGGAGCATTTTTTATGAAGAAATCCTGCATCCATCCGTCACATCAATGCCCCCTTTGTTCTGCTCTGATGCTAAGAAATATCTCAAACAACCAGCTGCAGGAAAAAAAACAAGCTCCGTGTCTAAAACTTGCTCTTTGGCAAGTTATTCTTGAAATGTTTTGTTGGAGAAGAAGCCAATTTTTTTGAAAGGATTTCACAAAAAAGAGGAAAAAGAAAGCGTAGGGTTTGAAGTCACAAAAATACATTTTTAAAAAACAAAATATCTGATTTTTGCAAAGATAAAGCTTTATATGCAGTAACAGGAAACACAAATTATTTCTATTTTTGCAGTTAAAATGATTGAATAATGTTGTTATTCTATGACCAAGCTTTTTTCTTTGCCTGTAAATATGTAAAAAAAAAAAACACAATCTTAACTATTTTCCTTTTATTTATTTTATATTTTGCACAAATGAATCCTCAGATTTTTAGTCTATTGAAAAGCATTTGGAAATGTCATCAATCTCAGACTTAAACTTCACTTTTTAAATTTTTTTTTGGAGGACTCCTTTAGGTAAAGTGAATTTAAAGCAGCTTAACCGTTAACGCTGTATGGCGCTGACGCACAACGTACCATTGAATCCATTGAATCTAGCATCATCTTGAATGGAAAAACTGCTGAAGAATATTTTTTTTTAGATAATTGGAAATGAATTCAGACACGAAGGGGTTAAATGCAGACATCAAATAAAGCACACTTTGCAAAATAATAAAAATAAAAAAGATAAAGATTTAAGTAGAAGCTGTGCTTTGTATTCTATTTCCTCCTCTTTTTAAGTGAGGAGTTGTAAAGTTTGATAAGAATTAAACTAAAGAATTTATCATTTTAGTGCTGACATCCTTTTTTTACCACAATTGTTTACACACAGAACACGTGCACACACACTTGCACTTATTTGCACAATGCTTGCACACACACATACAGACATCTGTGCGCACACACACATCCACACATGCATGCGCACACACATGCACATATTTTCACATACATGCACAGATAAACACACATGCACATGTACACACGTGTTTGCACAAATTGGGCACATACATGTATTCACATACATGGACGCCATTGACTGTAATTGAGAACTGGACTGAGTGACCGCTCCTCTCTCGTGTTCCAAACAGGAAGTACCGGCTGGTTCCAGGAAGCCAAAATCCCATAGATTTCAGTTGAGAAAAAAACAGCTATTACTCAAGACATTCTTTTTGTCAGATTAACCTTTCTTGTTTTAATACCTTTTAAACACATTCTTGCTAATCCTATTTTTTTTTCTGTAGTGCAAGTTATTCAAGTTCTAAACTGGCCAATCAGATGCCTCATTAAAAGATTGGGCTCTTGCGCTGAACGTTTAAAACGTTCGATTGACAGATTCTCCTGAGCCCTCTTCCAAGTGGTGGGGTGTGGCCCTTCAACAGCTCACTCCCGATTGGCAAGAGCGGTTGCCACAGAAAAGTTGACTCAGACCGACTCGAACGAATCACTGCTTACTGACAATTTTTGGTTCAAACACGGCGACGTCCGTATCATGAAAAAACGACGACCAAACTGACTTCATTTTGTTGGAGCTGGAAAGAAGTCAGTTTCAATGAATGACATCACACTCACTCGCTCCAGTTGTCATCTACACTCAATGAAGGTCACACACGTGCACACACTGCTTCTATAAACATGTTTTGCCCACAAACAAAGCTAAAATTTTAATGCAAAGATCTCATTTACCTTTTTTAGCCTCAGCTGTGTTGTTTTCTGTTTAGCCTCTGTCCTGTTCCAGTTTAAAGTCCTTTCAGAGTTTCTATGCAAAAACATGAGTCACAGCCTCTGCTCCATTGTCCTGAGTTTGCATATTGACAGTTTGCAGAGGTAATGGATTACTTTAGCATCTGTGTCAGTGATGTTGCCTGTTTCTGATGCAGGACGCTGCGCGCGGACGGCGTGTGTGAGAGCGTGCTGTATGGCCTGCCGCTAGTCATCCGCCCCACCACCTGCTGGCAGCTGGACTGGGACGAGATGGAGGCCAACCACCACTTGTTCCTCGCGCTGTGCCACGCACTAAGAGTAGTTTGTTTCTTTTTCTGTCTTTAGTTCTTTTATCAGTGAGCACTCACCATGATAGAATAAAGTCATGTTTAGTATTTGGGCTCCAAACTTCACGGAAGTTTTCTTTCCCCTCAGGAATCCTTAAAAACGTCCACCTTTTGTTCTGGTTTTCATACTAAATGAAAAATAAATTGACTGGAAACTTAGTGCAGCTACAAAAGTTGTGCAGTTGGGGGCGCTGTTTCCTGAACCAAGATGTGATCACCAAGAAGAAAAGCATGTGGGGGGGGCTCTCTGTCATTCAAATGCTGATAAGTGCTTTCTTTTCCCAAGAACACATCATGGGACATTTTTTAAAACCAAAACTCAATACATGTTGATTAAATATATGATTATTAATTAGTTTTCCCCAAAATATGTTTCTCTTTTTTTTAATATCAAAACGCTTCAAGTGTATTTTATTAAGTATACTCCCATATACGTTTACAAGTATATTATAGACCATAGCTGAATATTACTTTAGACTAAACTAGAGTATTTAAAGTTTACAATAGTATATAAAAGTAAACTTGAAATATTCTGTATTACTGTTAGTATACTTGCAGTAAACTTAAATGGACTTTATGCATCAAGACCAAAGTTTAGATGAACTTTCACTGTTGCCAAAGAAAGTCTTCAAGAAAACAACCATTTTTTTTACTTTTTTAACTTCTCTGTATTCTGAATAACAAAGCAGATATTTCATCTGTTCCTGTTTTCAGAGTCGTGACCTGTTCCTGTTGCTGCAGGCTGCAGCTGGAGCCTCAGGTCTGTTAGAGTGATCACAACAACTGAAAATATATTACAGACCCACCCCAATAAAAATGATCTTTTTGGTCTTTTTAACATCTTCTTGTGGCACCTTTCTGACGATGGAGGACACGTATAAAGATAATCAAGTTTAAAATAGCATTTCTGAGTATTTCTTTATTCAAGTTGTTGAGACTCAGGAGAAGGCGACCAAATTCCATTTAGAAAAGAGAGAATTCGTTATGTAGAATCTATGTTGAGCCACAAGCTCCCAACTTCTCTCCATTCTGATGCATTCACTTGCAGACAAATGGACCCATGCATGTCTTTGTCTTCCTCCTCTGAGCTGACTTCTGGATCAGCTGGATAGCTCCAATATTGTTCGCCATTTTTGTTACATTTGTAATGTTAGTCCCGCCCACAACTCAAAGGTGAATTTGTAATGAACTCCTGCAGCTTTGCAGAAACTAGGTGCTAGAAAACGACACCAGTTTTTAGATTTTGGCAAAAGAAAAATGATCAGAATTAAATGATAGATAATCAGAATAATAAATAATCAGAATTAAAAGACCAAAAATAAGATCAAAACAGATCAAAAGATGATTGGAGTGGGTCTTTAATATCAGTCTAACATCCTCTAAAGGTGGGCATTTCTGCTCATACAGGTGTAAACTCTCACTATCTGCTCCAGCCGTCCCCGTCTCTGTGCTTCCTCTTGAAGCCTGTTGCCTCCAGAGAGCTGATGCTTCCCTCCTCAATGCCTGTCTCCTCCCAGGACCCTTCCCTTGAAGCCATGCAGACTGTGCAGGTTACATTTACTCTTTCTGACATTTCCTTAAAAATCTGATTGAAGTTTCAACTTCTTGTTCACGCATCGATTTCAGTTCTATCTAAAAGGTCATTTTAATTACAATTTCTTCCCAGATTTGTCGTATTTTTAGTTGTTTTGTTGGTAATTTAGAGATTTAACGTTTTGGAATCTAAACCCTAACATAGCTGATGTTTTAAGGTGAATCTTTATTTTTCATTCTTGTGATTGCATCCATTTTCACACACAAGTTCTGCTGCAGGAGCACAGCCCCACATCATAATACCGTCACCTTGGTGCTTCTCACAATCATTCATGGCTATGGATTCGTATTTTGTGAGCTCAAATTAGCCTTTTCTGGGCACACATTAGTAGTAGACATTGAGGATACTAAAATACTAATTTGTGCGCTAATCTTTTTCCACAAAATACGAATTGGTGGCCACAAATTAATTGAAGGAACTGTTTTTCCCGTTTTTTTTTAATGTCATGTCTTGTCTGTTCCTGATTTACGATTTGAATAAAGAAAAATGCTATTTTAAGCTTAAGTTTCTTTAAAAATGTCCTCCATCATCAGAAAAATATGACAAGAACATGTTAAAAACATCATTTTCATTGGAGTGAGTCTCCAAAAACAAACCTCTCTCTCTTTATCTTAAAGAAAACCATTATTTTAATTTAAATACTGTCTAGAAACGTTGAGGTTGAGCTTATTGAAATATTAACGGCAGGTCATGGTTGTTTCAGGGCTGTCTGTCTCAGCTGGACGAAGAGTTGGTGTTAAACCCGCTGTCGCTCTGCAGTAACCTGTACCAGCACCTCAGGAGCAGAGATCTGCTGTCACAGCCGCGATACCCATACAGGTCAGAGTTCATGAGGCAGGAGGAAAGCATTTGCATTCTCATTCATCACATTTCCAATTGTGTGAAGTTTCATCCGCATGCAAAAACCTGACCTACTTTATGCAAAAACAACAAACAAACTGAGAAAAAAAAGAGTTATGGATCCGAGTGTGTTTGTGGTTTCAGAGTGCAGTCAGCAGCTCCTCACAGAGAGCAGCTTCACACACCCGAGGGACCGAGGAACCGAGCAGCACGGCAGGTAAGCGTAGCAGGGCAAAGGTCGCCTCCTTCTGTACCCACGCACGCACGTCATAAACCGACGAACGCAGTGAGAGCCCACAGCCACACACTCGCAGAAAACAGGTCATCCTTCCTATCAGTTACCTCGAGACTGCAGCCAAGTTTTCGTTCCACTTCCTCCTCGCCATCCACTGCATCTTTGACCACTAGGTGTCAGCATGCAGCGCCTGCAGACAGTTCGGAAGACCGCAGTGGAAGATAACTCAACATTTTCAACACTGGTTGCAAAAATAGATGCCTTCTTGTGGTCATTTCTGGAACTAGTGCTGGTTTTGATGAGCAGTGAGAAAGGTCTATCATCAAGTCTGCTATGATATCACAAATCCAGTTTAGCTCAGGTTTTAAGGGTTCATTTAAAGTCAAATTTCATGTTTTCCCTGATTTGGAACAAACAAAACAGATACAGGAAGTGACTTCCTGACCGCTTCTCCATGATAGCTCTAAAAAATACCTTCAGTGTTTCTGTGTGTTACAGTTGACTGTGGCTGTGATTCTTTGGATCATTCGCTGCCATGTTTTACACTCTGGACATTGGAATGAAACCAACAGAAGCTAATTTAGCAACAGGATACTGACGTGTCATAAATCGGCTGGTTGAAGTTCCTTAAAGGAACTGTGCAATCATTTTAAACCAGAGGTCACCAATTAAAAATGTTCTGTTGAAAGTCAGTTTTCTCTGCAGCAGCTGAGAAAAAGCCTCCAGAAAACCACAACACAAAATACAAAAAGCTACAACAGGACTTTACAAAACTGTAATATTCCTGCATTCACCCTAGCTGGAGGAAAAAATGAGACTGACACTGATCAATCCGGTGTACCAGAGGAAGTGACTGTTGTGTGTTTTTGTGTTAAGCTGTTTAAGAAACATTGACATAACATTTATGTAATGTTTACACAACATTGATGGAACGTTAGTGTCATGTTGACATAATATGATTGTAACACTGATGTAACATTTTGTTACATTGATGAAGCGTTAATGCAACATCGATGAAACATTGATGGAACATTGATGGAACATTGATGGAACATTGATGGAACGTTGTCAAACCTCAGATCCAGGAACAACAGTGCGGTTTCCGTCCTGGTCTTGGAACTGTGGACCAGCTCTACACCCTGTTTAGGGTGCTGGAGGGTTAGGGTTGGGCAGGGCTGCCCTTGATCACCGGTTCTGTTCAAAATCTTTGTGGACAGAATTTCTAAGTGCAGTCAGGGGCTGGCGGGGGTCTGGTTTGGAAACCACAGGATTTCCTCTCTGCTCTTTGCAGATGATGTTGTCCTGTTGGCTTCATCGAGCCAGGACCTCCAGCATGTATTGGAACGGTTTGCAGCCGAGCGTGAATCGGCTGGAATGAGGGTCAGCACCGGTAAGTCTGAGGCCACGGTTCTCAACCGGAGAAAGCTGGTTTTCCCTCTGGGTGGGTGGAGTGCTCCTTCCTCCAATGGAGTTTAAGTATCTTGGGCTCTTGTTCAATGAGCTTCCTCCGTAGGGTGGCTGGGCGCTCTTTAGAGATACGGCGAGAAGCTCGGTCACTGGAGAGAGCTTGGAGTAGAGCCGCTGCTCCTTCACATCAAGACGACCCAGTTGAGGTGGTTCAGGAATCTGGTTCGGATGACTCCTGAACGCCTCCCTGGGGAGATTACGTGCTGCCGCTACATAGGTTGAAATTAGAAGTAAAAACGTTGTCATTTTGCATTGTACTGAATGGAGGCTGCATTACTCTTTTTACTACATTGATTGCTAAGTGAACTTCATCTGGCTTTAGTTACTTTCAGTTGTAATGTGCCTGAAACAGGAAACCATGATATTTCTTCTGTGTTGTGGCAGTTTGAGTTCATGGCCTTTCACAGTGATTCTATTTTTGAAAATCGCCACGAAATATGACTTCTTTTAAAGAAATGTGAAAGTTCTGTTGTGTTGTGTTTAAAGTAACACAACAGGAGAAGACAAGAAAATACAGAGTTTCCATAACCCTTTAACATCAGAGCTATAACTCCAGTGTTTACGTTTTTTGTTCCGGTAAGTCAAAGAGCGAGTGTTATTCAGGTGTCACCAGTGACATCTCCAGCGTTAACCCTCAAACAATCAAAAGCTGACAAAGTAAACTTGATTTCGGTTCAAACAAAACATTTTAAGTCTACGGTGTTTATAATATTGTCTTCATTTGTTGTCATGGGAACGGGTTTTCTCATTAGCGCCACTAGAACCCACTTAAGTCTCGTTGGAACATAGAAGTCTATTTGTCAGAAGCAGCTGCTTTAGATCCAGAAAACCTGTCTCAAAGCGAATGAGATTATTCCTCACTAGGAGCTCTACTTTTATTCCCTCATGTTTCCTGTCACGGTTATCAGCTCACATGTAGCTGCTGGATGTGACTCATCTGAGTGATAAGCCTGCAAACATGCAAATACTTCACTTCAATGCAAAATGCAGACATATTCAGCTTCTCTCTTCTGCTCTTTACTTCTCGTGGTTTTTCTTATCTTTTGAATGAAGTTTTTTTTTTTTTTTTTTTAATATATTAATGCACAAATGTGTCATCTCCATTCAGCTGCAAAGTCTAGGACGCCACCACAGATCGCACAGCAAGTTCAGGGCCACTGTGGCTCCACTGCCCTCTTCCACCTCTTCCTCCTTCCTGGGACCTCTTCCTCCGAAGCGTCCCGCTCTGAGCTTCCTCAGCAGCAGCCGCAGCACCCCGATTCAGCAAGAGGGCAACAACGGTGACGACAACGGGGAAGACGGCGCCGCAAGGAAGCAGAAAGAGCACAGGGAGAGCGGAGCACGACTCACGCAGACATTCAGCCGATAAAAGGAAGATTGGTGGAAGATCTGAAGCGTTCTCCGGGTTCTAGTTTGTGTTGTTTTTGAAAAGTTCACGTGTCATAGTCGCTCTATGAGCTAAAGCTCACATGTGCACATTCCTCTCTATTCTGCCCTTAAGCCTCAGCGTGAACACAGTTCCAGTGAGAATAAAGCGGCGGCAGAGGTGCCTCTCTGCGCCACTCAACCCCCTCCCCCCAGACAGGGGACTCATGTTTGGTCCCATCTCCAAATATGGAAAATCCTTCAACGTCAGCGTCTAAGAGTCAACTTTGACGCTGTTCTGACAACAGATTACAACAATTCTAGCATTGATGCAGGTCGATCGTTCCAGCGCCACACACACACCTAATCAGCATCCCGCCATTCCGCCCCCGTGCGAGCGACGGCACCACGCTGTGATGTCACAGGACTTCCGCATTCACGAGTTAAAGCCACAACGGTGCTTTTGTCTGCAGGGAGAATTCAGTTGAACCTTCAGATCTGCCCCCTGACATTTCCCCACTTCTGCCACCCTCCATGGTTTTGCTCTTCTTCATCCTCATGGGCCGTGAAAGGCAGAGCGCCACTTTCATCCATTAGTTCAGGCAGAACAAAAGCGCCATCTGTTACCCTAACCCACACCCAAAAAAAAAAAGGTCAGAAGGTCCTGTATCCTGACCATAACGCTGCCAGACACACGCCACGTTCACTATCGGGACTAAGACTAAAACGGGAGTTTATCTAACTGAACTTCCTGTTCATCTTCAGGCCTCGTTCGGACGTTTCTGCTCTGTTTTAACACTAACTGAATGTCTGGACTGCTCTGTTCTGTTTTTGTTCCACCGTTCAAGTGACGCCTCGCCAGTTTTATCTCAACCTTCCCGTGTTCCACTCTCATGTTGCGAATTTTGAGAGCTGTGACCAAAATAAAAGCATCATTTGTGAGAGGTTAACCGTTTTGTATCACTTCTACAAGCTACTAAAAAAAAAAAAAAGAAAAAAAGGAGAGGAGAGGAGAGCGTCTCACCACCTTTAACCTTTTAAACGCCTACAGATTTTCCACCCGAGGATTTCTTCAGTCGGGTATGTACAATAAGAGACAAAGTGGATATGAACAGTGAGGGGTCTTTAACTGATGACAGATTGTGTGAACTTATTTGAAGCGTATAAATCCTTAAAAACCTTCAGTTTTCTGATCAAAATCTGGATTAAAAGTCCTATTTTCCTCTAAAAGTAAAACCTTTATTTGATTTTTAAGCAAAATTCAACAGAAAAAAAGTGTCCAAAGTTATGAAAACTGGATCAAAGATGTGTCCGGATGATTTTTACACCTAACCTTCAAATAAAGTTTTCATGTAAAAAAAAAACCAAGCAGGTTTAAACAGAGACGTGTTAAGGTAAATCACTACTCAATAAAAACCCACTCAGATGAAAATGGTGTTTTAAAAATGTTCTTGTAACATTTTTCTAATGATAAAGAACACGTATGAAGAAAATTAAACTTGAATTCTTGAGTATTTATTTAAATCGTTGTGAATCAGGAGCAGACAAACAAATGCGAATTGATGAGTCTTAATGACTCATTTTCCAGTCTTTTTTTAAACCATGAGTTTAAAACTTAGGATGTATACTTTATAAAACTAGATGTATTTGTTTACTGTTTTTTCTGATCCTACACACAGTGAAATATAAACATTTTATTCTGAAAGGGTATTTACTTCCGGTTTAGAGTTTCTGGAAAAGCTAATCACACTTCAAATGCAAATTCAATGCAAAACAAGCCATATTATTACCCTGCCACCACCGTGCTTAACAGTGGAGTCTAACAACTCAGTAAAAAAGATCTTATCTGTTCGTACTTAGGAATTCTGCTTAAAAAAATGTAAACAAAAGTGACTTGTTTTTTTTTTCTCTTATTCTAAGTCTATTTTTATTTTTGAATTCCTTTTTGACTTAACTATTACGTTCTGTCTATTGTGTTGAATTCCTCACAGTTTCAGTTTAAGAAACAGAAACAGCAACATGAAGAAACGATGGAAGAATGGAAAAAGATAGATGTCGCATTATGTCGTCAACTTGTTCATTCCATGCCTCGAAGGCTTGGGGCTGTCCTTAAAAATCCTGGCGCTCATACAAAATACTAGATGTAGTAGTTTTTGGTGCAGGCTTCATTCATTTTTGCTTCAACCAATTTGAGTAAAACGGAAGATTTTGTGATCCAAGTTACTTTATTCACCTTCATTTCATCTTTTAGAGATACATAAATGTTCAATAAAACGTATCCGTGTGGAAAGTTTGGAAATTGTCCTTCTGTTCTGCTGATTAAATTAGTACTTCTTAAAGAGGGTGTACTCATTTATGCTGAGCACTGTGAAACTAGTTTTGAGAGATTTTGTTTAAACTGACATAAACTCTTCAGTATGAATACTTTGCTTTGTGTTCTACTAATGACATAAAATTAAGCAATCTTAAGTCCTCCGTAGCCATACAGATATTTTAACTCTGCATTAACCCCTTCATGGATCACTATATTTCTAATTATCTCAGAATGTATTCTTCAGTGTTTCTGTCATTCGAGGTGATGCAATATTAAGTCCTGGTTTCATGGTTACAAATTAGCGACATACGGCAAGCCGGTTACATCCTTTTTTGGCAATTTAACCTATAAAAATATATGAACTTCATTGTGATCTATTGAGCTCTGACTCAATTGTTTTCTTAACTGTATCTGCATCAGGATAACTTTAGTGTTGCGACTTCCTGCTTCATTCTCAGTTCTCTTCCTTTTTTCTTTTTGCAGTTCAGACAGAAAGGCTTCTTTTTTTCAGGTTTTGTGTTTGTGTCGCACAAACTGTAATCCTTAGTGTCTTTCCTGGAATTGTCCTCGCTGGCATCGGAACTGTGAGAGTTCAGGGAGAGAAAGAGCTGTGCAGAGATGCTCACAGGAGACGAGCGCTGATCAGAGACAACTGAAAGAGGATGTTCACCTCTGTGAGTGGGAGGCGAGGTCCCGAAAAGGAAATCTGTGATAGAAGCTGGGTCAGAATGGTCTTTTGATGTAAGCTAAAACACAACATAAAAGTGATGCAAAGAGGTTTTAAAGGGAGTACATTCATCTAAACACCATGCAAACTTTACATTCTTGTGTTTTTTAATTTGAGGACAACAAGGCAGAATAATCTTGATTTAAGCTGCACAAAGACAACGAAACTCTTTCCAATGAGGGTTTCCCCATGAGTTTACCCACGCAGAACTAAAAATACCTTTTGGTGGTCTGCAGAGTCAAAAAAGAAGAAACCAGAACAATTGTGTGTCAAAGCAGAACTCACACTTCCAAATCACGTGTATAAAGAAAAACTGGCAACTTGTTTCCTTTAGTCGTAGTAACGGCAGCTAAGTGCAGACCAAGGTTTCTTCACATTGGACAACCCAGCTGGCTGCTGGGAAACCTGCCTGCCCCTCTTTGCATTCCAAACAGGAAGGGGTTAATGTCAAATGTTAATTGACAGATTCTCCCCAGTCCCCTTTCAGGTTTTAGGGGTGTGGCCTTCTGGCTCAGACTAACCTACAGCATTCCTTGCTTACTGACGGTGTTCGGCTCCAACATGGCAAGAGAGACCTAGCTGCAGACAAGATGATGCTTGCCATCGTCGGCTGGAAGTTAAATTATACATTTTACCCCAATCCTAACCCAAAAGCGTTCAAAATTGTAGAAAAACTTTAGTAAAGCTTGTTCTTTGTGAGGTAGTGTACACACAACCACCTGCATGACTCCACAGGAAGACCAGGCTGCCCAGACAATAAGACACGATGACTTTCAATAATCTTCTTCCTCTCCTGAGGAAAAAAGACAAAAGAAAGTTCCAAAGTCCAGTTCCCTCCTGATGACTGATGCTTCTGTGTGGTCTGGATCCAGCGGGATGGATCTGACTCTGCAGAGGCCTGCAGGAACACTCCTATATGCAGACTGAAGGCAAAGCGTGCACGGCAGTCAGTCCGTCAACTCTGCAGATGTGTCAAAGCAGAGAGAAGTGTGACGGAGACAAAAGGATGTGGTGGACAGTGCAGGGGAGCAATGAGGAAGATGAGCAGGAAAACTGGTTAAAAAAAAGACCTTATGTGTGGATTTTTGAATTGCAAAAGTTTCCAAAAACTCACATCCAGGCAATAAAAAAAAGGTTTAGAGTCAAGATGAAATACAACATTGTATTAGGGCCACCGAAACAACAACAAACAAATTTATATTTGAGAATGAAACAGTAAAATGATGGAAAAGGTCAAAATTTTACAAGAAAAAAGTCATAAAATTATCAGGGGAAAACTCACAAATTTATGTGAATATGTTCCTAAAATTGTGAGACGAAGTACATTTTTAAGAACGTAAAATAATAAAATAAGGATTAAAGTCATAAAATGACGAGAAAAAAGTTGCACATTTATGAAACAAAATGTAACCATTTATGAGGATAAAGTTGTCAAATGAAAGAAAACGTAGTGCTTTTTCAAATATAAACCGTTATCTACAGCTTCTAAAATGTGTCAACAAAGACAACTGAACATTAGCTGTTGAATTATGTTGTGGAAACGAGAAGAGAATCTCACGAATCTGCTTTACTTTTTTTGTAAATACACAATTTTTTTTTTTTATTACAACTAGATTTTAGAAGAAGCATGACTTTTTCCTTTTAAAGCTACGACTTTTGAAATAATAAATTTACAACTTTATTCTAGTAAAATTTTGACTTTATTCTCATTTATTGAAGTTTTTTATGGTGGCTCTAATACTCTGTAATAATGCAGCTTTGAGTTTGATCAGCAAAATTCCTCCACTGCATTATTGCCCAAGTGCTTATGAGCAACCACAGAACAGTTCACTTACAGCGCTTGGAAGAGAAATTTGGTTCCGTTTCCAGCTTGAGCAGATCAAACGGTCCGAACGTCCAGGTTACCACGGTAACGCACTAACAGGCCCATGCTGAGACTTTTCTGAAGGGCGGTGGAAATGACCAAACTTCCTGTTTTGCAGAAAATTTAAAATCTTTGACACAAAGGTAACATTTTTTTTCTCTGTGACCTTCTTTGCTTCTTCTTCCTTGTTTTGCTGGTGAATTCAACACGGTTTCACGCCGCCATGAGACGAGTCAGCAGTTTAGCTTTTCTGGTGATTTGGGATGTTTGGGACTGAAAGTAAAAATGAAAATTGATTTAAAAAAATCCAAATTGGAGAAACTGTTGGAGGTGAATCAATCAAGCTTGAACTGAAGAAGCAACAGGAAGCGTGGTTGAAGTTTGAGATATTCCACTAAAGCGCAGTTCACCTTCTTATTTTAAAACCAAGTTTAACCAAAGGTTGAGGAGAAAAACAGAAGTCTGCTGGTTCTCCTTCTGTTGTACTTCCCTCTTTCAGTCTGAATGCAGGGATGGAATTGCTCCTTTTCCAGCAGCAGATGGAAAAAGAAAAAGGGGATGAAAAGCAGCAGCTTAAGGAAACAGTCTGTACCTGTTTGCAAGCCAAGCAGACGCAGGCAGGTTCATCCAGCCAGCATTCATCATGTCAGCATCTTATTCCCTCTCTTTTCTGGCTCTTTCGTCATCCCCAGCTCAGGATAAACCCCCTTTTGTTCCCGCTCCTTTTCTTGCACCTCAAGCCCCCGCTGTCTTCTTTGCTATCTCCATGCAGTTGAAATGCGCAGTGTGTCTGACACAAACCAGCCGTAGTTATCCGTCGCCAAGGCGACACAACAACACAATTTATGTAGGGATGGAGAGAAGGAAAGTAAGAAAGAAAGTCTTTTTTTTTTTTAGGAGGTGCAGTCATTGGAAAAAAACAAAAACAACAAAAACGGACTGTGGTGGCGAGGTGGAGATGAGGTCAGAACACCCTTCTGTTTGTGTTATTTTTTTTAATACCGTTTTTAACCATGTCGTTTTCTAGGTAGTTTCTGCAGCTTTTGTCTGCTCCCGATTCCAAATGTAAATGACGAAATACTCAAAAATGCCATTTTAAGCTTAATTTTCTTCATCAGGAAAACACAAATGTCAAAAACGAGGTTTTCATCATCTCTAAACAAAAAAAAAGTCTCGAGTAAAAAGGACGTTTAGATCCTGAAGGATTCAACATCATAGAAGTTTCTGTAGACATTTTATTGTAAGTTATATTTACAAAACAGCACAGCTGTTCCCGTCACATGAACACATCGTTGGGATTGATTAGTTCATCTATACAAAGACGTTCCAGATTTAAAAATATGTGCAGAAAAGTTGATTGGATAGTCTGGAAACGACCACCTTCTTCCTTTTTTTGGAACTTACGATGATTCTTAAAGGTTTTTATGCATCCACTGGAAAAATGCTTCCTTCATAAAACTATAGATATATATATTTATATCAATTTGTGGCTTCACCAATGAAACCGATGTCCAGCGTCCTGGCCTGAAAACTGTTCCTGTTTCACTTTCAGGTAAAAGGTCAGTCCAAACAGGCTTAAAGCGAGGAAAATGAAGTCTGCAGGAAACATTGCTGCTGTAACTTCTGGCTTTCACGCTGCGTCACATTTCAGAGAAGCAGTAAAACACTGCGGTTCCACCAAAGAAAAAAAAAAAATCTTTTCCAGTCTGTTGTCGGAGCTTGTTAAAGCAAATTCCGAAAGCTTCGGTTTTGGAGTGAACAGGCCGGACTGGACCACAGCGCCGCTCCGGCCGGTTGTGGGTCTTAATAGATGTCCTCCATGTTTTAGTTGAAACAATGTGTCACATAGAAGTGAGCGCGGCTCTTTCTACAAGAACAATCGGTCCGGAAGATGGTTAAATGTCCCCCAGGTTGTCATAAATAATTTCAGGAGAACTTAGCTGGTTCTGGTTGTACCACAAATGAGAAGGCTTCTGTTTGGACACCTGGCTGTAGATCTCCTTCCCTGCTCCTGCGGACGCCCACATGTTGTTGTTGTTGTTCAAATTACTGCTGTGTTTCCCAGGGGGCAGTGGGACTGGATCCTTGCGTGTAAAAACACTCCTGCTAGGTTTTGGGGTGGTGACAGGCTTGGGTCCTTTGGCTGCTGGAGCTTGAGGTGTGCCGCGACTCGGGGCTGCCTGAGGGGCGGCGTGTCTTTGAGTATCTGACGGCCTCCCCTGAGAGGAGGAGCTGAAGCTCCCCTCTGGTTCAGACGAGTCCGCCTCCTGTTTCTTCAGGAGCTCCAGCCGAGACTCCTCGTACGGACTCAAGCTTAAGCTACTCGGTACGCCACCGCCACCTTTAGCGCATCCCTCCGGTTCATCGTATATGTGCTCCAGGGAAATGACAGGAGGCAGCGAGAACACTTCCGCTATGCGTCCTGGAGGTCTCTTGTTCTTCCCTCTTCCTCCTCCTCGTCCTCCTCTCCCTCCTCCGTCTGCAGCTCCGTTCAGATTCAGAGCACTGATCTGGTCGTAGACATTAGAGTACGGGTCTGGCGGCTTCCTCTGGCTGCTGCCTCCGTGGGGGTGATTACCTCCACCGCTTCCAGAGGCGTCGTCTCCAAGCGGTCGAAGGCGTGGGGTGGGCATTGGTGGGCTGCATGGGACGCTGGTCTTCTTCTGGCCCATGATGCTGTCCACCGGGTCAGAATAGAGGCCGTCGGCGCCCTGCAGATGCAGGCGGACAGAATCTGCTGGCTCCGAATAAAGACCCGTTTGTTCTTCCAGTGATGCACTCTTCTGGCCTCTGGGAGAGCGGGGAGGTGTTGTTCCTCCCCCCATAACGCCCAGCGATGCGGGAAGTTCAGGTAAACTCCTCCCTTTGTGCACCCCGACACTCGCCTGTCCCCTCCCCCCGTCTCCTCCCTCTCTTTTCCCGAGCACGCCGTCGGCGGAACCCGGTTTGCTGCCGCCCGAGTCGCCGTCCGCCTCCCGGCTGCTGCAGCTGCTGCTGTCGCCGCTGCTGGGAACGGCGCTCCGCAGCAGCAGCAGCGACGAGGGGCACTCGGGGTCGGAGTTGAACGGGCCGCTAAGGTGATGCTCTTCGGCCAGAGCCTTTTGAGACTGGATGGCCTGGTCCACCATGGTGAAGATGTCATTGCCCTGCTTTGTGTCGAAGGTGAAGGTGCCGGGGCCGGAGTCACACCGGCGGCCAGCCTCAAATGAGAACATCACCTGCAGAAAAAAAAACAAAACTATGTTCAAGTGTTTGAAAAACACTAAAAAAGGGACCTGAAAGTAAAAAAAAAAGAAAGCGTGGGTGTTTGTTTATAAAGTTTTCACAGAATCCAGCCACTAAAACAATCGACACTTCCCTTTTCTGCTTAACTTCACTTTCCAGATTAGCGATCAGATGTGATGTGGCCTTTTGCTCTTATACTATTAACCTTTAGGTTCTCGTCAGTTCAGACTTTTTTGTCCAAAGTGAAACCAAAATATGAAATTTAAAAGTCTGCCAAGGCTCTGAGGCATCTGACTCCCAACGTGAATCAATCACAGGTCGGTGCAGAAGGACACTTCCTGTGCGCGATCAGATGTGCTTCTTGAGCTTCACTGTACCATAAATGCCAACTTCCTCTTTAGTTGGTACCGCGTTGCTCACCCGGTCTCTCCCGTATCGTCTTAGCAGCTTGTAGGGCCACACCAGAACGTTCCTTTTGGTTTTCGGCTCCTTCAAGATCAAAACGTCACTCTCGGCTTTCAGCCAGTAGTTTCCAGAGAGTCCGCAGCGGTCCGATGCCTCGCTACGCTGAACCGTCACCCAGAACTCGTTCACTGTCAAACACATGAGCGTTCTCTTGAGACTTTTGCAACTTTCTGCAACGAGCGGCTCTTAAAGCCCCCGCTGAGCCCTCACCCTCCTCTCTGGAGTAGTAGATGAGGTTGTCCGACATCTGCAGGTCCTTGGGTCCAACGTTAGAGTCTGCAGCACTGCTGCCGCCGCTACCACATCCCCCCTATGCGGCAAAAGGACAGCAGAGAAGCTTTTTTTTAGAATAGTGTGGATCAGTTAAACACTGAGGTAGAAAAAAATACACAAAGGAAGTCTGAAAACCACTTCCATCCACGCTGCACGCTGGTTTCCTAAGACTAAGCCGATCATCCTGTTTGTGACACACATAAGAAAAAGTACCTGAAACGCAATGTCACACATGGTGTCCATCCACTCCTTGATAGTGTTCTTTTCTGCCGCAAACACGTGAGTTTTGTCGACCGTCTCCACACAAATGGCCGCCATGTTTTCTTTGGGGCAGCTCTCTGTCAGAGCGGGCAGAATAGAGATGCACTCAGACAAGCGGATGATCTTCTTGTCCAGCTTCCTGGTCTTCTCGTTGGCAGCGCTTATCGAGCCTCCGCTGGATCCGGCTCCGCTGCTGTGCGAGTCATAGAACTCCAGGCGGGCAATGCCGTTTTGGCTAGCCGGGTAGAGCACAAACCAGTTTTTCTTCCATTTCTGTTAGGTAGGGCAAAAAAAGCACAGATAAGTACCTGACAGGAAACATTTTGTCTGTTTTAACTACTGACTGTATATGAGAACTGGACTGAGTGACTCCTCCCCCCTCGCATTCCAAATAGGAAGTACTCGCTGGCAAGAAGCCAAAATTCCATAGACTTCTATAAGAGTCTAAAATGATCCAAACCGTGACCCTAAAACCGTGACACGATCTAAACCGGGAGTTTTGTGATCCGTTGCACCCCTAGTACGGATCACTGCTTTCTGGTGATTTCTGGCTCCAATGTGGCGGTGTCTGTATCGTGAAAAACTGGCGACTGAATTGACTTTATTTGATTGGAACCACAAATAAATCATTTTCTTTGGGTGACTTCACACTCACTCTGTCCAGATCTCATATACAGGCAAAGGTCTAGATCAGGGAAAGGCAACTCCAGGCCTCGAGGGCCGCAGTGTCTGCGTGATTTCCAGATATCCAAGTCCTAATTATGACTGATTACCTGTTTCAGGTGTGTCCAGCCAATTAGAACATGCCAGAGCATGGTATGTTGGAAAACATGCAGGAATGCGGCCCTCGAGGCCTGGAGTTGCCTATCCCTGCTGTGGATGGTTTGGCTGGTCAACATAGAACAGTGTTTCTTCACATTTTGCTGACTGTTTAGCACACTCAGCATCAAATTTACTGTGTTCCCTTGTTTATTGTGTTTATTAATTAAATCCATAAAGTAGAATTACAGTTGTTTTAAGGCTGTAAAACTCCTCACTAAATACTTTTCTCAGACTCTTTAGACTTTTCTGGTTTTGTAAAAATATTTATACAAGTATTAAAGATACTAATAATACAATGACTGCAGATGTTAACACCCTAACAGCTGTCAGTTAACACCTCTGTGAGATGTCCTGATTATAAAAACAAATTTTCAAATTGTCGTGGTGATCTAGTTGAATAAACTCCTTCTGTTTATCTGTAAATTCTGTTAAAATTCCTTCCACTGCATAACCTACACAAGCAAATGTGCAAACTAGACTGCATATACTCCTTTCTCCTGTTAACCAGACGCATGCCTCGGTGCGTCCTGTTAGTTCATCAAGTTTTTGCAAGAACAATCGAGTTTACACACATTTATGCAAATACTAACTTTTAGTATATTTAGCCAGAATGCACATCTACACGAAGGAGCAAATATTTAACATCTAGATTGAAGCTCATCTAAAAGGAAAAGAATTTGTAGTTGTGTGCAGTTCAACAAATAACCACTAGGAGCTTGTGGAGAATAAATGGGAGTTATTCCGTTTTGACAAATTCTCAGCTGTTCTACGTCATTACTGGGTGTGTAACAATATATATATATATATATAAATTCTGAACAGCTTCGTCATTTGAGAATTATGTAGAGCAACATGTAAGTAGAGATGTAGTAGTTTCTAGGTGAAGCTAGATGTGATTTGATCTTTAAAACGAAGCGAAACAAGTTTGGAAAATGGGTCAACTGAATTTTTTCAGCTGGAAGCAGAGGGTAGCGTCTATACGCCTACAGATTTTATCAAGAAAGATGTTTTATTTCTTGTTTTTTAGTCTTGCCCGAATAGATGTTTCAGTATCACATGTGGGCCAGCGCACAACACTGACATTGCAATTTTTGGAACAGCTGCTTTCCTTGTGAGCCTCTTTTTTCAGTTCTGCAGATAAAAGAACCACTTTTGTCTGTGGCGCCAATTAAAAAAGCATCAAAGCTGCAATTCATGCAGAGTCACAGAACAGGGCAAAGAGTTTCTAACACTGAGCGCTTTAAAATGAGATAAGCATGTTAGAAAAACAAGTCTGTACTTTTTTTTGTTTTAGATTTTAGTCGATTTTAAATCCAAATCTAGATTGTTTTGTGGTCTAAAGCAGGCGTGTCACCGACACCTTAAGCAGGTTTCAAACCAGATCCAGTCAAAGTGAGATGAGAAGTTCCATGAGGGCTTGAGGAAGTGATAGCCAAAAACCACAACACACATCACTGAACAACGGGAAGTACAGCAGGTGTGAAGAATCCCAGATGTTCACGGCTAAAAATAAGCAGACAAAAGAGCATACGTGGCTTCTGGTACCTTCACTTTCCTTTATTTGGAGATCCTAAATCCCATCCTGTTGATCTGAAAAACATGTTTGTGTGTACTTTGACATTAAGCTTTGTGTTCCTTTTTCTTAGTGTGTGTGTGTTTCCCCAAACAATCACACAATACAGCACTTCCTTGAGGACAGTGAAGAGAGCTGAGCTTGTAATGGGGCAGTCTGCAGTTTCAAAATGAAATATTTTTAAAAGAAAGGGTCAAAAAGGCTCATTGGGTTTCATTTTCAGTAAAGGCAGTATTGCTTTTTTGATTTATCTTATGTGTAGTACCTAATCAGCGCTTATATTAGGGCTGGCCTTAAAATAAAATCTCAGATTTTTTTCTAACTAAATTCAATTTTAAGTTTCTTCCTGGATTAAACACAGTGTCGGGAAAGGCATCCGGTGAAAAACTCTCTCGTGCGGATTGGGTGAAGGCTGGTTGGCTGTGGCGACCCCTGACAGACTGCTTTGAACTGTAAACTGGTTCTATTGTTGTTTGAGTTCATTGTTATCAGTCACAGGATGAAAATAAAGAGATGAGTGATGGGGAGCAGTTATAACATTTGCATTATGGGGCTGAAACAGCTGCAGCCTGGAGATATATTCAGTACCTTCTGCCCTCGTCCTAAACTCGACACAAACAACAATGTGCGTCATTGCCAAGTTGCAGCAGAGCTTGATGTCATTCTGTGGACTGTAAGTTGTAAGCAGATCAGTGAACACACTCCAAGGCCACAACTAACTGCCAAAGAGGACAGGAAACGTGTGGGATTGTCATTACCCAGGATTTTCTTTGCTTCCTTCTTCTGCGCACACACTCTCAAGCACACACACATGTTCGTTGTCTCCTGCATTCTTGCAAACTTCCAAACCAAGTCTGTTGAGGAACCAGTTGAGACGCGCACCTAAAACGAGGTGTCACAAAACCCTTGTTGCAGTTTGGTCGTACCGCGTGTTTGCCCGTGTCAAACAGTTGGTCCATATAAGGGAACAGAGCGCTAGCAGCCAATACGCCCAGTGGAAACTATGCAAAAGACACCATGACTGAGACACACAGCGAGAAACTTCCTCAACGCTCTGCTGCGCGCCAACATTAGAATTTACCAAGTGATGTACTTTTGCCAATTTTTTTCCCTGTACCTGATTGCACTGCAGTATCAGTCAATGGTACAATAAAAGCACAATGATGTTTCAGTTCCAGCAGCTTTTACCTTAGTTATTAGTGAGGTAGTGTTACTCCTGATTTGCATGCGCAGCCTGTTTCTATTGCATGAGTTTCTATTCGATCTATTATTTTTGGTGGTATTTTGAAAGTAGACAGTTGTGACAATATTCCATCAACTGGAACCCGTCTGCTATCGTTAATGAATGTGAGAGGCGTCACAGCAGAGAGAAACTGGACAAAAATAGCTGTAGGGGTAAATAGAAAAGGAGAGTTGTGAGCCATGTAAAGGGCTATGTGTGGTGGAAAGATACTTAAAGTGAGACATTTAGTTCCTCAATCAGGTCAGCTAACCAAAGACGCAGCTTCAATAAACACATCTGAATATAGTTCTGATACTGAACGAGCAAACAGCTTATCCAGAGCTGCAGACAAAGCCGATGCTCGCAACTTTTACTGCTTGATCTATTGTGAGGGTTCTTTTTAAGATTGGTTTTTACTTAACTATAATTAGGGACTTGGCTGAACGTCTACCTATGGTGTTAAACCGTCATTCCTCTTGTCAGTCTTTTAGCTTGTCTTTCATGGAAAGTGGGCAGTAAAGTGCAATATTCTTGGCCTTCAGATATCTTTTTTTTCGTAATGATTTGGAGTGAAGTAATAATTGTAAAAACACCAAAAATGAGTACATTGACAATTTTACAACCACTTTCCTAAACTACGTGAGAAAAATCTCCTGGGTCTTCTGTATGGCTGTCAAAGAGCTTTGATACAACTGCTCTTCTTATGAAACTCGATCACTGATGAATCATTATTCCGGTTTTTAGAAATTATTGAAATGTGAGGCATGTTTGTGTGGATTCATTTCCATCTTGAAACTGGAAAAGATTGTTGTGTAGATGGTTGTGTAGATTCTCAATCCTCAGTGGGAAAACAGTGGATGTACGATGCTAGGGGACAAGCGAGGAAGACATCGCCGTCTTTGGAGTGTGCTTCTCTCTCTGCGGCTGTTTAGCAAAAACAAGGTCAGAGAAGCCAAGTTTCACACATTCTGAAGGCTTTTTTTGGGTTCACTCTTTTTATACAACCCTGTTGGACTGTCGAAGCATACGTTGTACAAAGACTGTTAAGAATCACCAAATGAGAAGATCTATGGACTGTTGCTACCAGTTGATGCTGGCCACCCCAACGGAAGATAAACTTGTTTCCTCGTGGTCGTAACCACCTTTTTCAGACCACAGACCAATTTAATGTCAGAGAAAATGTTCACGGATGAATAAAACAAGAGAACCCGTAACTAAGTAGTCTTTTGTAATATATAATAATAAAATGAATTCACCGTTTAAGCAGCATCCTGAAAGACAGCTGAAATTATGCATTATTATGAAGGTGTGTGGCAACAACTGTTGCAATAAACCCATATTTGGAGTAATGACTACTGGGTTTCATCAGTTTCTTTTTCTCCAAAACAAACAAAAAATCTTTTGTTTGTTTTTTGTTAGCTTTGCTAGCTTGGGGTCTAGCAGTCAGCGCAGCCGCTTTAATAAAGTAGCGGTGGATTTTCCACACGTGACCGAGCGACTTGACACGAGTCGGATTTGGTGAGGAGTATCCAGTAGTTTTCCAAAATAAAAATTCTGATTGGATTAAATTAAACAGAAAATATGTAGGACTTGTGTTTTTTCTCTGCGGTCCAGTACCAACTGTCTGTAAACCACAGAGCATGACCGAAGGTCTTACCAGTATGCGGTAACAGCTTTATATGCTGCCTGTTTCTAACACACGTCTGATGGTGCGTTTTATGTACTATCATCAGGTTTCTGTGAGGACTTTGTGTTGCCAGGAGACAGTCTCTTATGACACATTGAAACACTAAAAGTCACCCAAAAGACTGAAGCTGACTAAGCTGTCAGGAAAAATCAAGCAGTTCTTTTTTAGTATTTACACTTTTTGTTTTGTCCTCTGGGGTGTTTATTTTCATTACTAGTCAGAATTCGTCTTTATGTCATTTAATCCATTCACTTCTGTACTCACTAAGTAAGCAGAGACCCTCGTATTTAAGGTTCGCTCCTTACCCGAGTTCAGGGGAGCTTCACTTGGTTATCATTCACTTCGTTTCATAACTCAGTCTAGTTACATTTATCGGCTGTTTATTTTTCAAATTCCTTCCATCCAGCGTCCAAACCCACTTCATCCCTTTCTGTGTTCCTGGGACTGTTCGGCAAAGGTGGGGTACACCCTGAATGTCCATACAAATTTCTTATTTGACAGAAACAACTTATTTTTAGACCATCTCTAAACACTTTGTGGCCAGGCTTCTCTTGAATTACCTCTCTAGTATCATAAACATATTTATTCAGCATTTTTAGCCAAAAGTTTTAGTCATTTCAATGTGTGGAGTGAGGCCTCCTGCTAGCTTACAGCCCCAAGCTAACATTAGCAGTGCAACAGAAATGGTGAGCAACATTGGAGCTATCCAGCTCTACAGTTTTGATCCAGATACCAGCTCAGACCAGGAAAACAAAGACATACATGGATCTAGTCGGATACAAGTGGATGCAGATGTATTTTCTTGGACACAAATAAGCTCTTTTTCAAACTGCGTTTTTTTTTTGCTCTTGATTCACGACGATTTGAATACTTAGAAAGGCAATTTTGATCTTAATGTTCTTTGTATATTTCCTCCATCATTAAAAAGGCCACAAAAAACATGATAAAAATGCAATTTTTTTATGGGAGTCTGTCTTTAAAGAGGCACATATAAAAATGCAATTTTTTTATGGGAGTCTGTCTTTAAAGAGGCACAGATGTTGAGAATTACACACTTGTCTCACTGATGCTATTAAAAATAATCTAGGGAGATCCTGAAAGAACAAAAGGATTCGAGATCTGACGTGAAAAGACATTAATCCGGTGGGCAGACATCAAACATGCATCATTACATTCAAACGCAGCAGCCTCGGGGTTGATGTCATTCCACTTAAATGCGACACACCCCTGCTGTTTAAGCACCAGCTCACTCCACACAAGAGGTTTTTAAGAGCCAATTAGAGCCCATCGGCACATCCAGGAGCTTCCCTTTTACAAACAGCTGCCAACCATGACCTAAAGAAGGCAGCTCCAGCATCAACAAGTCCAAGCATCTTCAGCCGTGATAAGATGTGGGACGGGCACAAGCTGCTGCAGATCCCAGACACCACTTCTCACTAAATCCTTCACACAATCATGCAATGCTGTGCAGCCTTTCACAGGAGGATCTAAAGCATCAACCTGCACAAATGTTTGACTTTCTAGATTCAAAGAAGTGTTTATGCTTAAAGACTTCAAATATAATCATCTTTTATGAAAAATAAAATAGAATGTTTTTTTTGTCAAAATGTTAAGCTTTTATTTTGTTAGAACTAGATCTAATGTTTGCTTTGAAAGTAAATACAAACGTTTTTCTTTTTTATGTGACATTGCGAAGAAATACATCTTTATTCATGCAATCCGCCAGAAACAAACATCAGCTGGTGATCAACTGACTGACGACCAGCTGAGCATCTTCACCGGATTTCAAGTCGTTTTTTTTTTTTTCACTTGTTTGCATGCAGTTCAGTTAACAGTGTTTAGGTCTTTGTGAGCGTCCTGTTCACAGTTTAAATAAAGTTGTGTGTCAGATGCAAAAATAAACAACAAATAATTAAACAATGAACCAAAACTCTCAATCGGTGTTTCTAAATTTAGCGGCTTTTCAGAGGACTCGGCAAGCGATTGGTTGGCAGCAAATTCAGCTAATTATTTCTTATGTTAATGATTTATTTGATGACTTTGACGCTCTTTAGGCTCCAGCATGGTTGCAGTGCAGGGGCAGATTAATGCTATAAATGTACAACAACAAAAACTTTAAATGGATTTTGAAAATTCTTCGGATTATCTAATAATCTGGTGAATTTTGCAAACCAGACAAAGTTTGGAGCCAAAACTGAGAAGGATCTGATACCGAAAAGAAAAGACTTCAAACATTAAAAAGGAAAGTTTGTTACTTTGACAACAGACAAAAAATGAAACACTTTGACGTTTTTTTTCCTTTGAGCTGTCATAATTCAAGTCAGGTGTGATAGAAAACATTTGTAAAATTGGCAGCATGTCTCTAAAGTCCCTAAAGGTCATCAGACACTGCAGATGAGCAGAAGTCACTGTAAGGTAGGATTTCAGCTAAACTTAGTCTACAATAAACCAGGGTTTTCTTATAATCAAACATCAATAAAAAACGTTAAAAATATGTTTTCAACGTTGCAATGGAGGCAAACACAGAGCATCATAGTTTACCTCCTAACCGATTGTAGTGAACTGTCTAACCATAACACGTCATACAACAGCCTGAAAAAGAAACAAGGTCCTGCAGAACAAGCTTTTTATAATCAAACTGTTCCAACCGAGCATGTGGTAACCAGACATCACTGACAGCTCTAAAAACCGCAGAATTTATGCAACAAACATGATGTTCTTAAGCTTCCTGTTTAGTTACTTTAGCTTTTTCTGGATTCTCCGCCTTCAGGGCTCCTGTGCGTCTGACTCTATTTAAGGGGATAATGTGTCGACTCTCCGTTGCATGAAAAGGCCTCGAGAATGCATTTGGAGGCACGAATGCGTGCTGGTTTCAGAGCAGGAAACAAGCGTTTTATCGGTTCATGTCATATGACCATCCACACAAAGACCCTCTCACAGCTCCTAGTGTCACTCGGGGATGATCCAGTTGTGCGGCAGGACCAAAGGATGCCCACAACTGGGGGCAAACACACAATAAGATACTATCAACTTTCTGTGTCAAAGCACACAACATGCTGACAGCAGCACAAACATTGTGATTGTGTAGGTTTGACTCATTTGTTGCTTTTTTTTTCTTTTTTTTGCAAAGTAAAGCATAGTGGTACCTTCCTCCACACTGCAAACACAGCTCTCTTCAAAATGTGCATTTAAGTGTATTTAAAACCAGAGCACTTCTTCCATCTGCAGAAACACAAGACTGACGGATCATGAAAAAGGAGAACTATTGCTAAATCAACCTCTTTTATTATTATTATTATTTTATTTTAACTTTTTGTTTATTTGCTGATAAGAATTCCACTGATCTAACATGTAGCTGTCAGCATGCATGATTTTATCACACTTTCACCACAGCTTGTGTTGTGATATAGTTCCTTATGTACATTAATTAACATGTTGTAATGCGCCTTTTGATTACCCAGAGGATTTGACTTCCGGAAATATTACTGAAAACTCTTCTGATAATTATGTTGTGTCAATTAGTTAAAAAAATAAAATAAAAAAGCACTCACCTTTCCAAACTTTTGGTGTTGCACATAAAGTTGTCCCTCCTTCACGTGCGTGTCCATGCCCCCCAAACACGACGAACCCCCACTCTCCTCCACAAAAGGAACGTCTTCGACGAAAACTCACTTTTTTTTTTTTTTATGGGTATATTTGTCCTTTGACCCCAACCCGAAAACTAACTTCCGCGCTTCTTCTTCTTCTTTTTTTTCTTAATGGTTTTAATTTCGCCCGGCAGCCGTTGAAGCGTCGCTGTCGACATTCGGGTTCAGAAACGTCATGTCGGGGAGTGAACGGTCCAAACAAACCCCGAGCGGTTCCGACAAAACTCTAGGCTGTCCGGATGATGTCGGCGGATCCTCTTTACTGTACGTTCACTCCTCTTATCAGGATGGACCAGCGGGAAAGGCGGAAATGAAACACCAGACACATCCGGTTTGCCCTTTCATAATAAAAGCCAATTTTCCTGTTTGGCTGCTGGATCCTGTAAATTCTATTTTGTGTTTGTCTTTCCTTTGTGCCACTAAACAAGCAACGAAAAGTAGCTAAGTGAGCTTTAAAATGATGGTATGTACTTTTATTTTTATATATTTATTTACATATGCCAAAATAATTTAATTTAATCAAGGGGGGCAAAAATTGTTGAATCAATCGATCGATTTATAGTCCTATGGTCCAACCAGATCGATCTGCTTGAGGCAAGTTGTTAACTGAATACAATATTGACCTAGATATCATAAAACTGTTTCAGAATGGAATAAATCGATTATAATCGATGTTGGAAAATACCATTTGGATTGGGGTATGGTAGACGATCAAGTGCCATCACAGTGGACACTACGCATGTGATAGCATTACAGTCCAATGTCTGGAAACACTTTGAATTTTACAAAGACGTGTCTATAAAGTGCGGTATAATGTTCTGATAAGCTTCCCTTTATATTATTTTGATGTGGAAACCCACATTGATTCTTGTTTACTTGTTTGTTTGTCCACATATTTAATTCACACTTGCTTATCCTGGAATCTGGAGAACTTCACCTGCACTGTTCAGTACCAGGTATTTATTTCAGAGTCACACTGGTTGAAGTTTGGGCTAAAGATGTCCTGGATTGATTTGAAGTCAGTGAATCGGATCGTTCAAATTGAACCAATATCGACTATGAATCGCTATGAATCAAATTGATGTTAAAAGGAATTGTGACACCACTTATGTAAACACAATCCAGTCGATTCATCTAGCAATAGTTCACAATTAAGGTCGTCTCAAAGATCTTTACAAAAAGTTAAAAAACATTCAAACAAGCTGGAATAATTACATGTGTTCTAACTAAAATACTAGCATAAATACACACTCCACTGAAAATTGTGTTTTTGGTGTTTTTAACATGTTCTTGTAGCATTTTTATCACGCTTTGGGACATATGTAAAATTATTTAGGATTAAAACTGCGTTTCTGTGGGTTCTCTTAGGTTTGAAAAAGCTCGGGTTTGTGGAGCAGCCTATGACAAAGCCTCCCTAGCTGCTTCGCTCTAATTCTAAATTCTCCACTTATAGCCAAATAGATTCATTAACATTTCATTTTCTTCGTCTGAGCTGGTATTGGCTCAAGATAGAACTGCGCTCTCCTCGTTAATTTTATATTTGTAAACATACATAGGTAAATAATGACTTCAAGGACAAATAAGGAGTCAAACATATATTGTCTTATTTCAACCATTTTAAAAAATGCAACAAATTACAAAACTCTATTAATATCTACAACTATGTACTCTTAAAGAGGGCCATCAGCAATTTTCAACCTATTAATTTTTAACTTTAGGAGCCAGAGGAATGCTTCAAACTTGTGTGCATTTGGATGTTAAGTTGTAGTGCGGTCTCAGTTAGAGAACAAGGATTAACTGCAAAGTTAACTTGCACACAACAAATCCAGCAAAGACACATCCAACCCAGATTTTAGGAATTTTCATAACACAGAGAACGTTTTAAACTTAAAATAAAAGCAAGACTAATCTGACCATCAATGTGTTTAGCTTTGTCAGATGTAAGATTTATTAAATCAACAATTTAAGGAATTAAAATGATGTGGAATAAAAGTTGAGCGTGCTCTTATTTTGACATACAAGCAGACATCCGGTTTGTTGCAGTTGCGTTGATGCAGCTGTCTGCGGGAAGCTGCTCATGGCAGCTCCCACCTCCTCATTCTTGTGTAACTTTCTTGATTTCAGCTCTAACCCGCTCACTTCTATCCAGCATTGGAGATGAATGTAAATTTTAATTTAAATAGAGTTTTTCTTTTGTAAACACACTATAACATGATGATCTTGACACGTGACACCACTGTAGATCCTAATTAAGTCAAGGTAAAATTAAAAAAAACGTACATATAATAGAAATGTTCACCCATAGCGTTTTAAAAAAATACAATAAATTAATTGATAATTTATCTGTTTGGTTTTTTTTATATCTAACATCCTATTTTTTCTTCTAAAGTTATAAACGCCCGTATTTGGATAAAGTGATCGCTCATTTATCATCCCTGTACAAACGATTATTATTTAATTAGTTATTTTCTTGTTTGCTTATGATTTATTAGCTGCGATTATGCATTTTCCCTCTGAAAATTATAGAAAGCAGCTCAGAGCTACCATCTACTGGTAATGACGTAGTATTGGCGGTGAAACTCTCGCGAGATTTTGAGTTTTCACCGGACCAAAAGAGGAACTAAGCCATGGCATCGGTGTTCGGCGGAGTTGAGGGGTTAGAATGACTTAAAAATGTCAAATTAAACACGTTTGCGCTTTGTTTGTTGAGTAATGTGTTGAATTTTATGTAAATATGCGGCGATTCCTCAAGTTGTCATTTAGAAAGTCGTGAAAAACGTGAAGGTTTGTCGGTGTTAGGCGAAGTTTATGCATCTCGTGATCGATTGTCGACGTTTCATTATGAATGCAGTATCAGTGCCAGTTCAGCACTATCTACAAACATACACAAATGACCTTAAAATGCTTAATTATGAAAACAAATGTTTACTTTTTGGGTACTTTTTTCACGAATTGTACCATTTTATCTCCTTTTTGCATTAATGTGAGCTTTTTGTATCCTTTTTTTTTTTTTTTTACTAAAAATGTAAGTTTCTGTTGAAGGGGAGGGACCCACTCCAAAGCTGTGCTGCTGACAGGAGATGGGAGGATTCTGGGTGAGGCGGTGGGGCCGTGCACCAACCACTGGGTGAGCATCAGATGCACTATTTTCCGCCTTGAAGACTCTTTGAATCAATTCTTCTCAAATTTGCGTTTCATAGTTAATCGGAAAAGACAAATGTATTGAAACGATCAACGAAATGGTTCAAAAAGCCAAAATGAGTGCGGGACTGGACCCAAATGCACCGCTACGGTGTCTGGTAAGTGGAAGTGTGTCACTGAGATTCAAAATCGGTGAGTTGTTTTAAAACTATTGTTTGTGTGACAGGGAATGTCTTTAAGTGGCGGTGAGCAGAAAGACGCCATCGAAAAACTGATCGCCGACATGAAGGAGCGCTTCCCCAACCTCAGCGAGCATTACTTCATCACCACAGATGCTGTCGGCGCCATGGCGACAGCCAGCGATCACGGTTAGTCGTCGTTTGGCATCCTTTCAGGTTATAAAAATATAACTAGTTTTATGTTTTCCATAAACTTGTTCCTGTGTCGTCAAACTTTATGAGGTCATTGAGTCTGCTTTATCTCTGTCTTCCTTTTAGGAGGCATCGTGCTGATATCTGGAACCGGCTCCAACTGCAAGCTGGTCAATCCTGATGGCTCGCAGAAAGGCTGCGGAGGCTGGGGTCACATGATGGGCGATGAAGGCTCAGGTAACCGCGCTGATGAAGCCCAATGTGGGGTCAGTTTGCAGATGGCAATTCTTTTTCTCTGTCCTGCAGCTTTCTGGATTGCTCATTTGGCTGTTAAGACGGTGTTTGATGCCAGAGACAACCTGGCCCCGCCTCCCCATGACACCACACATGTCCAAAAAGCCATGGAGGAGTACTTTCAGGTCAGAGCCATTGCCTGTCTAAAAAACTGGATCGAGTGTGAGTGACGTCACCATAGAAAATGGTTTACTTCCAGCTCCAACCAAATGAAGTCATTTCAGTCGCCATTTTTTTTGCAATATGAACACCGCCATGTTGGAAACAATAAGCAGTGATTGGTCAATGAAATATAATGACAGACAGTTAGCTGTTTATTTCTCAATAGAAGTATATGGGATTTTGGCGTCTTGGAACCAGCGTTTACTTCCTGTTCGGAACGTGAAGGAGGCAGGGTCACTCGGTCCAGTTCTCATATACAGTCAGTGGTTGTGTAAAACCTTTTTCTGTGTCAGGTGTCAGACCTGATGGGAATGCTGCCCCACCTTTACAGAGACTTTAAGAAGTCCTACTTTGCGGGTTTCTGCAAGAAGTTGGCTGAAGGTAAACAACACACACATTGCTTCCTGCTTCATTTATATGTATTTTTATTTTTAAGTCCGTTTCATTTTGTTGTAAAGGTGCGGAGGCTGGGGATGCTCTGTGCCGGTACGTGTTTGTTCAGGCTGGAAGAGTCCTCGCTCGGCACGTGGAAGCGGTTCTGCCTGCAGCGCAGGAGGTAACACATGAACGCGCAAGATTTCGGAAATCCGTAGCAAATATTTCTATTTTTCTCTCTTTAGAAGTTAGTAAGCAGCGACCTGGGTGTGCCAATCCTCTGCGTTGGTTCTGTGTGGAAGAGTTGGTCTCTCCTGCAGCCGGGTCAGTTACAGCTGCAAATCAGAAAGTGCAACTTTTATTAAAACATGGAAAAAATAAAATATGTATATTTATGAAAGCTGTGTGAACAAAAGTTTTGCAAAATATTTTTTCTGCAATTTTGGTTGTCTCCAGGGTTCACAGATGTCCTGGATGAGGCTGCTTCCTCTGGACAGCTGAAGGTCCCTTTCCGTGGATACAGCCTCCTGAGTTTGCAGCATTCCTCGGCCCTTGGAGGGGCCAGTCTCGGGGCCCAGAGTTTAGGTGCCAAGATCAATTTGAATTATGCAGCAAATGCAAAAGTCTTCTACCAGCACACCTTCGACAGCAGCCAAAAACAATAGAGGCTTTTCCAACCGTTCAGCTTCCCGACTAATAAAGTTTTTTTCACTAGATTGCTGCTAAATGCTCCACGTTTCAGTGATTTTTGTCATGTTTAGCATCTCTGATGTTTTTGTACTGCCAATCAAATGCTGTAATTTTTTAAACCTTCCTGATTTATAATAAACAAGTGGATTTTTTTCATGAAATGAATGCTAATTTCTTTGTTTGATCTGTGCGTCTTCAAGATTGAAGATCTGTGCTGGCTTACACAAACATAGCTCATCATGAAGAGATCTTGTGATGCTCTGTCTGATGTTTATGGATGGTTCAGTCCATATTTCAGGTGCCGTAGGGTTCCGGACGTGAACATCCGTGAAGCTGAAGGAGGCTTGTGATGTCTGGGATGAGCCGAATCTGTCAGAGACGTGTGCCTGGACCAAAGCAATGCCATGACTTCCTGTTCGAAGCTGCTTTAAAACCTAAAGTAACTGGAGCCAGATCAGTTCACCAACAAGACGGCTTGTTACAAAGTGAATCGGCCCAGCTCAATGGAAAACATTTTTCGTGTGGCTCCACACGTTTTGGGTTAGAAAAAGTAGGGTCAATTATTTAAGTTATATAATGTTATATTTGATATTAACATGTTGACATGGGGGTGTGACCTTTTCATTGACAGATGGACTGACCATGGTTCCACTGGATTTATTCATCCATGTTTTGGAGAGTCTCTCTGTAATTTAAGCCAAAAACGATAACAAAATGCAAATATGCCAACTTATTTCTGTTTTGTTTCATTTCACAGTTCATTTTATCTCAGCTTGTGGGAATCGCTCGAAGTGAGAGATCATCCAGAGATCATATATTTTACAATTGTCTGCTCTAAGGTGAAGTCAACAGAAGAGTGGGACGTTCACCACAGAGAAGGTCAGATGGATGTTTTACTGCTATAAAGATAAAAAAATGACGTTCAAGTCCCTGAAGTCAACAACCTTTGATTTACAACTTTTTTAAGACTTCAGGCTGGATCTTCCCAAGATCCTTAAACTGCAGTACAAATCTGTTTTTCTGATCATTTTTAAAATTTGTGATCTGTCAGAGATTCTCTCATTGTTCATCAGTCTAACGTGTTCCTGAGAATCCAGACAGCTAACAAAAACACGTTTAGAGGCTGATATCCATGTTCCTTAAACATGAATTGCACAACACCGCACACATTCTGGGAAATTTGAGGAAAAACTGTTTTCTCTGGCATATTCCAAAAGTTCAAGACAAGAGATTTAAGCTTTTTATATGACAAATTTCACCAAAAATCCTGAAAATGTTTCTCTTTCTTTGAAGTTTAGTATTTTACAGTCTTCACTTTAGCAGTATTGCAGTGTTGTACAATACTCCAAGTCAATAAAAATGCTATGGGGGAAAAAAAAAAAAAGTAATTTGTTGATGTTCAATTATTTCCTGAAGCACGATTGTTTTATTGCAGTAAAAAAAACTCAATTTTAAGAAAGTAAAAATACCCTTCTTTCAAGAAAACAATATATTGAGAAAGTTTTCTAATAGCAAAATCATTTTAGTTTGCGAAAACATGTTTTAGTGGCTCAAATTTTTTTTCCTAAAATAAAAATTCTTGGTGAGAAATTTTCTCTCTATTTGCAATATTTTTGTCTTATTTAAAGATTTTTTCCAAATTTTATGGTTTTTTTTTTTAACTCATGTCTAGAGAGGTTGAGGCAGCACTAGTATTTTTCGAAGTGACCCTTGAATCTTCCCCACCCTGATCAGATCTAGTTACGCTTGATGGAGTATGAACCAGAAAAACCTGGAGCTTTGTTTAAGACAGTGATTGACCCACCCTTCATCGGTCTGCAGTGTCACACACAGACCGACTACAGCGTCAAAGTCAAGCCTGTTATTCTCCAGAATATTATTTGTCAAAGGAAAGTTCTGTCCATTAGTACTACATTTTATTCTTGTTTACTTTAAAGCAGAAAAAAACAGTTAACATTTGCTATATGTTAACACTTTTAGTTAACAGCAACAAAAACCAAATGTGTGGGATTATCGACTAATTATCTGTTCTTTATTTGTGCTTGAGTATAAAAAGTTAACAGTATTTTTTTAAATTAAGATTTACAATCACACTACTTCAAGATCATAAAGAAAGATTACTCTTAAAGTAATTTGATTACCTTGAAAACACAGAAAGAAGTGTCTAATGTATTGGACAGTGAGGGCTGGGGAAAGTCAGCTTCATCCACTTCTGAGGTTTCCTTTGCTTTTTTTCTCTTTGCCACAAGAGGGCAGCAGAGCTCCACTGAAAAATTAATCTAGACCTTTTAAAGTCAGACAAGTTCAACCATTTCCAGAGTACTCTCCTAACGGTCATTCGCTACTAAACCGTAGAAAAGGAAAAATAAGTCCCTCCTAGCTCGTCCAAAGCGATTAGAACCAGTTCTTTCACATGCCCAATGTGAAAAAGAAGAGACAATCAGAGCGGGTTTGTCTTTAGCATCTTTATTCATCTTTTTTCATTATTTTTATTCGTACTGAAATTGATACTCTGAACTTTTGCTTCTCTTTAAAACAGTTTCTGTCAACTAAGCCGGGGAGGAAAAAAACAAGACATATTTCATGTGGTACAATCCACCTGCCGGGCATTCCGATTGGCCTCCTAGGGGTGTCATTTGACGGCTGTGGTCCGACACTGCGAGGTGAGTTCCACCTTAAATCCAGACTGTTTGGAGTGCTGAACACCAGAGAAATGGCGCCCCACATCAGGTTACCAACTGTCCAGTGTTTGTCAACTCAATACATGGAAGTGAAAACCTGTTAATACCACAGTTGTTGCTAACATGACTGACCTAAGAAAAAAAAAGGCTCATTATTTTTTTTATTTTTTTTTAAAGACCACTTTCTGACTCTTCTCATTTGCTCTCAATTTAATAATATGTTAATCAAAACAGATGCCTCAAGGACCACAAAGATTTCCTCAAAAGAAAAATCCTCAGAGAGGATATAAAGAATTGTAGGAGGAATACTGTGTTATTGTGAGAAGTTTCTCCCGGATGCCGAAATGACGCTGAAAAGCCGACTAGGATATGGACGTTTGATGTGCTGGAGGTGGAGAGAGAGAGAGGCGGCGGCTGCATCCCTTCGCCCTCAACGATCTGAACCAAAGTGTCAGAAAAACCAACGGAGTAAAAGACCAAAACCTCCTGACCTCTCGTATGTACAAACTCGAAGCATGATTTCAAACACCTTGAAACTCTGCTCTTAAACACTGTACGCAAAGATAGACTTGGGTTTCCACTTTAACTGGAATCATTTTAAGCCACAGATGCCTGTCTGCTGGTGCTGAAGGTGTAGAAGTGTAGGGGGGCGTGGGTGGACATACCCCGCCATCTTTAGATGCACAAAAGCTGTGACGCGCGACGGACCAGAGGACACGGAAGCGCTGAGCACTCACGATTTTCGGGGAACAGATGGCGCCACAGAGCAGCGGCAGAAACTCAGTCAAGTCTCCTGGAATGTAAGTACTTCTCCAACCTCTATGACACAGAAGCCTTCGACCTACTGCTGATGTTCGTTTTCCCAAAAGTAGAAAGCCTGAAAAATAATGTGATTTCTTTTTTTTTATTATTATTATTATTATTATTCTCCTTTAAAAATAAATTTTTTGTGATCTGAACTTTTGAAGTTTATTACTTGACCTCACTCCTGGGTAGCTGCCACAGTTCCGAGGAAACTTGCGTGAGGTCTGCGTGCTCTGTTAGCGTAAATACAACAGGAAATGCAATGATGAGCTAGCTAGCACCTGCGGTAGGCCAGCGCTGGTATGACACCCCCCCTCAACCCCTGTTCACAACGTCCCTCCTTTTACAAGAAACAGGAAATAAAAAAAAAATTGAAGGGCAAAAAAAAAAAAAAAAAAAAAAAGAAAGAAATCCCCCCACCCCCCAACTGGGCCTGCCAACACGCCACTGATTTCAAGAGTGGATGTGTGTGCGTTTGAATCAGTGTGTGTGTGCAGCCATAGCCACAGGAGTCTCTGATAACATGTGAGGACTGGTGTGCGTGTGGAAGCTCCATGGGGGTGAGGGCGACTCCTAGTATTTTTTCCCCGGAACAAACTCCTTTGCCTCGGGGTTCAAGATGCTCTTCCTCTGTAAAGACGGGAACATTTCTCAGCTCTTTGATGCACAGGATAAATGTCGATGCCTCTGAGGTGTGTCTAGCGCATTTATCAACTCACCGCCACCTCCTCCAGGTTGCTGTGGTGGTCGCTGACCGACAGGCCGTTGAGCTGCTGCTGCAACTGGCCCACTCCCTGGTTGTTGAGGTCACGTGAAGGAATGAACCAGTCCTGGTCCTCCTCTTCCAGCATTTCCTGGAAGCAGCGCTCCAAGAACTCCTGCTCCAGTAGCTCCTCTTCCACCTGATGTGTAAAGCAAAAGGCCAAATTAACCGAATATAAAATCCACATTAAAATTAGTCAACATGCTACCAGGAAGCAATGTATGAGTTTATCATTTACACAATTAAAAGTTCAGACGCTTCAACATCTCCTACATATGAATTTTTATAGGAATCCAAGAAAACAACTAGTTTCTAGAAGCAGAAATGTATGCAAACAAAAACCAGATAGATTAAGATAGAAAAGATGAGATAGATGGGATATACAAGATAGATTTAGATACACAAGATAAAATACATCAGGATAGATTAAGAGAATAAATAAGATGACAGATCTATATCTATCACCTTGTGTTTTACACAAGATAAAATAGATTAAAATGGATTTAGATAGATGACATAAAATAGATTAAGAGAATAGATAAGAGATACTTGATCCCTGGGGAAATTTACGGTGTCCCTGAAGTGCAAATCACACCAACAAATCACTCATTGCAAAAACATTGAAGATCACAACGACAATTTAAAAAGCAAATTAATGACAAACATTACATTTTAGAAATCACCACAAACGTCCAAAAAACTAAAACAATTTTTTTTTAAAGTAAAACAAAATAAAAATGGAACGTTATGGAAAACAAAAGTACTTTCCAGAAATCAAATGAAATGGTAAAAAAAATTAAGCACACAAGAAACAAAAAAGGTAGGTATTATGGGATATTACTGATTGGATGACAACAGTTTAGTTTGGATTTCTAAGGTTTTTTTTTTTTTTCTCAAATGCGTCTTCAGTGTACACTATTCAGAAAAGTTTAATGATCAGATCATGATCAAAGCATGTCCAATCACGTCATGCCAAATGACTTTTGGTGAAATGATGGACAAATGTCATCATCCAATCAGTGATGTCCCATAGTCCCCACCTTTCTGGTTTCTCCTTGTGTTTAGTTTTTTTGGCAATTACCTTTGTTTTTTCCAAAATATTTCCTTTTTATTTTTTTTTTTCATTTTTTTGGAATTGTGTTTTCGTTTCAAGAATTTTGTTTTGGTTTCTGAACAGTTTTTTTTTTAAATTATTTGTTTTGTTAATTCTCATTGTGATCTTTAATGTTTTTGCATTATGTTATTTACACTTTAGGGCCACCATAGAAAATACGAGGAGACAAAACTACTCTGTCAACAGAAGCAGAGGAAAAATGCTGACAACCACGTTAACAAAGTCGGTATTAGAGCCCACCTGTCTGTTATACTCCTCCTCGTTCTCCATCCACATGTACTCGGCGAAGGGGTTGACGTCGGTGCCCTCTCCTGCGTGCCCATTGGCCACTGGCTCCTTTCCTTCCTTTCCTGGTGCGCCTCCTCCTGGTGTTTTGGCCAACTCTGGACCACTCATTTCAGCTGGTTCTGATAGAAAATGCAGATACACAAAAAAGGGATGTTAGCTGAAACTAGAACAAAACAGTCCAAAACTATGGTTTAAATTACAAAAATGTGCATAAAAGTCTGCCGCCTCTTTTCTAAACGGTTTCCATTAAGCCATTTTTATTTTTTTTTAAGGTGGAGTGGAAGTTCTCAAAAATTTTCCACTGAATATTTGGTTTTTTAGTCACTTATTTTTATTCCGGTCTAACCACTTTTCTATTCTGTGTAAACATGTGGAAAATCCTTGGAAATGACAAAAACAGAAAAGAAACCAGTGAAAAGAAAATTAAAATGTCAAATTTCCTGCTCCATAATTTCATATGAAGTTAAATGCATTAAACTTTTGAGTACCTGCAGAAGCATCGTATAGCCTTAGTCTTATCCTTAAACTATCCCACAAACATCAGAAAGGACATCAAAGCTACATAAATTTTAGAGCATTTGATGTTTTAATGCCAATAAAAAAAACTTTTTTTAATTTTGCTACATTGTAGTAGCATAACCTGACCTAGCATTAGCTAACTAGCGACCGCTTTTCTGAGCGTCAGAATCAACTGATTCACATTGATCGTATACATGGTTGAAAAGTTATGGTAGTTCAAAAGCGTGTTATTTAAGTGTGACCAACAAATTACTAAATGTTAAAAAGCTAAATAATAAGCAGGAGAAACTTAACTACCTTTATACTAATACAGATATGGTCACCTCACCAAAGAAAATCTTGTCAAATACAAAATTTTTCTGGTATTATTCTGCATTCCACCTTAGGGTATGAGCAAGCATGTTTTGATCTGTGAATCTTCTGATTAATACAAGCACCAAAACAACCACAAAGCAGAACATTTTCAGGCTGCAATGTGTAAAACAGTAAAATTTTAAGGAGGAAATGAAGTTTCACAACCACAAACTTTTGGTTCCTCTTTTACAAATACTTGCTTTTATCTTTTTTTAGTAGGCGAGTGGCTATTTCCTAAAAATACTTAAATTCTATGGGGTGTTTGCATTTTATTTATAGCACTTTTAAGATTCCTGTTTTAAAAACAAACAAGTGTTATGAACTCAGCAAAATTAACAAAGTTTTTCAAGCCCTGTTTGCTCCTTTACGTCTGTGTTTTAACATGCATTTCTTTTGCTTGTCTACCTAAGTATTTTTTGATCATGGAAAAGTCTGTCTGAAGATGTTCTGCCTTCACTATTGTTTCTGGTTTTCTAGCATCAAAATACACACTGTTCGGGTAGTCCTTCTCAAATATAAACTGGAAAAAAAATACTAAGAGTTTAAAATATTAAATATACACATGAATGAGAACACATTCATGGCTACCTTGACAGAACTAATTAACAGTTATGATCTTAACCGCTAAAACACACCGTGAATTCAGAATGGAGAGTGTGACAGAGAAAAAGAAAATGGAGAGGAGGGCTGAGTTTCATGGTCAGCATGATGCAACAACATAAAACACGTTTGCAATATTTGACTTTCAGGCACAGACTTACATTTCCAACCTCAAAGAAGAAAAGTTAAGTAATGAAGTATTTCCAATGTGGAGAGGAGAAAAAAAAAAAACATCTTTAGGCTGTTGCACCGTTTACACTAAACATCAGTAAAGACAGAATCAACACGAGTAATCTAACTAGGTTTGTAAACCAAGACGATGTGTGTCTGTTTATGTCTGTGAGCTCCAATAGTCTGTTAATGATCCAGAGCAAGTTTATGCAGCGGAAATAGGGACTCACAGGTTCTAGTGGATTCAAAGTGGCTTTAATCTGTTTATCTTAAAGGTTAAAGACCCGATCATCTTTAAATCTGTTGTAAAAATCGTTCCCAGTGGTCTCAATTATGATTTTGTTTTTAGCCCAAATCAAAAACTTGGGTCATTTTCTAGGACAGTTTCTGCAGAGCACCAGTAGTTCATTAGAAATTTGCTTCTTTGAGGTTGAGTTGAGGGCAGGACTGTTGGTGGAGTAAGTCTGCTTTCATTACCCATCATCCCTTTGTTTACACACTCTCCTGCTAGCTTACAGCCCCTCACAACCCTAAGCTAGCATGACAAGTATAACAAAAATGGCGAACATTACTGGAGCTATCCAGTCGTACAGCTTTGAGCCACCTTAGATGAAGAAAATAAAGACGTACATGGATCTAGTGGATGCAACAGAATGGAGTGGAGCAAGGAGCTTGCCGTAGTAGTTTCTACGTCACAAATACGCTCTTTTTTTAAGCAGTATTTTTTCTTCTGGTCCTGATTCACAATTTGAATAAAGAAATAAATACTCAAAAATGCTAATTTAAGCTTAATTTTTTTTCCTTCATGTTCTCCATCGTAAGATCATTCCCAGAACGTCAAAAACAGATTTTTTTTTATCGCATTGGGGCTTTAAAAACGTAAATGTTGCAACTACTACATTTCAATCTCTTTTTGTTTGTTTGTTAAAGTAAGTTTGTGAGAGAAACTTGTCAAACCTCAACTGAAAAGTGGGGGAGAAAAACAATAGAGCAATGCCACTAAGTCAACGACATAAAATGTTTTGCAGCTGAAATTGATTAGCTAATGATAAGTTTATTCAAATAAGAACTAAAATTGTGCACAAATATCCGCACGTGCGAAACATTAATTTTTTTTTCTAAGAAAAGAGGAAACTAAAACTCTATTTTATATCTAAAATAGATAACATAGCTTGTAAAAACAAAATGTTCATAAACATGACGCAAACTATTAAGCTAGTACAATAAGCGACTCCCTTTAAGATTTTCTATGCAACCGTAAAGCTTCGAAGTCTTTCGTCTTCGTGGCTTAGTGTGCTAACGAGCTAAAGTCAGGTGTGCAGGCCCACCTGGATAGCCTTAGCTTTGCTAAGTAGCTGGAGCACGGCCGCAGCAGACACACGTAACTGTGCTGTCAATGAAAGGGGCCTTTAGTGTTAGCTACCACCCGCAACAACAAAGGGTAACATTCGTTACGTTTTCTCCTAGCAAAAAACACAACGTCAGCTTTTCTATTGGACGATAAATAAATAGCAGTCAACACCAACTACATGTCAACACAATTACAGTTCAAATTCGGTGGCGGTTTGTGTCTGAGGCCAAACAAAGTGGGTTGTGCTATTAGCTAGAAGCTAAAAAAAAAAAAAAGCGTGGCAGCATCCCTGAAGCAAGTCAACAAAACAAGCTCGCGGATTAAACCCGCTTCCGAAGCAAAACGCGACATGTCTCAAAGTGGGTCCATTTACCTGGCATGGTGCTGGTGCTGTTTATCTCAAAGTGTTTAGTAAGTATAAGTGCACAACAGAGAGTGCGTTATCGTCGTTTCTCTAGTGGAGGCTTGTTGTTTTTTTTCCCCTCAGTGCTGCGAGTCAGCGGAGCTCAGGTTAGCTAAATCCCGTTAGCTTACGTGCTACCCTTACGGAGCTCGGCCAGTCACGTGGTCTGGGGGGCGTTCACGAACTATATAGTAGTGTGGCGACGTGTCGAGATTTTGTAACTATTGTACAAAAACATTAAAAGGGCTAATAAAAAACTAAGACACGTGGTTTTTATATTAACAATGTGTTTTTCCAAGTTTTAATGTTAAAATAACAAGTTACACTTCCAGAAAACTCATTAAATAGTAATGCTAATTAAGTTGGTTTTTAGTTTGAAAATCCAATTTTACGGAATTAAACAGCTGGAAACCCTGACAACTGTTACGCACATTCAGAATGAACTGATGACAGATACAGAATAGTAGCTGCAGAAGAATATCTGCTTGTTTTTAAACAATATTTTCTGTTTTTTTCTTCCCTTGAGAGACCAACTTGCACATTCAGTTAATGACTTCCACACTGAGTCTGTTCAGAAGCTCAAACTCACACTAAATCATGAATACTTGTCCCATTTTGTCTTTTATAAATTAAAAGCAAACTTAAAGTTTTTGTCTGGAATCGCATTGGATTTTAGATGAAAATCCCTAACACCATGTCTTTTCAATAAAATGCATATTGGGTGTAAAAATGCTTAACATTTACTACACAAACTGATACGTTTAATATCTAGCAGCTACAAATGAATGATGATCCATCTCTAATCATTAACTCTTAACAAATTTAAGCATGTAAACTTTATGCATAAATCCACTTTTGCACATTTACATTTGATTTTTGACATAAAAAACAAATTTTAAGGTTTAGAAAAATAAAATCAAAGTTTGAAAAAAAATTCATAAATAAATTAGAGATAAGTAAACAGTAACAGCAAAAAAATAAACAAAAAGATAATCTCTAATCAGCTTTTACCCTTCCTGCCTATTATTCCTCATTGAATAAGATGTGGACTTTCTGTTTGAAGCTCTTCCAAAAATGAAAGATAACTAGAAGCAGGTCAGATACCACTTGTGGTGGTTTTTAAACGAATAAGTCAATCCCCATTCATGTCCATAAAAAAAAAAAAAAACAAGCATCATCATAACTAGAAAAGAAAATACAAGCAGCATGATATTTGTCCTCTATAAAATTTAGGAAATTTTAGGGTTTGATAACGTCATATCTAAATGATGACAACCGTAGAGATAAAAAATTGCTTCAGATCAGCTAAGTGCAAACAAAACAAAAAAAAATGACACCACGCACCTGCTGCTCTATTTTTTAAACACAGGTTTTCAGAAAAGTTTCAGCCACTCAGCTGATTTATTCTACTCAATCCAGACAAGAATTTGATGCAAGACATGCTAAAAAAGGAAAAGCATCATCTTATCAAGACTTCTGTGATCCTGTAAGGTTGAGGTCGTTCATTTAAGTTGGACTGGTCTAATGTAACCTAAAACACAGCGAGAAACAGATTTGATTAACTAAAGACACAAAGATGCTCATGCACTGTGATTCTTTAGTGCAGGAAGGAAACAATAAAAAAAAATAACACTTAGAATCAGGTCACACAGTTGTGGACATAAATTGTGTGTGTGTGTGTGTGGTTTTTTTTACACATTCTTGTAAATTTATCTGATGATGGAGGACATATATCAATAAAATTAAGCTTAAATTTGCATTTCTGAGCATTTTATTTATTCAAATCATTGTGAATCAGGAGCAGACAGAAAAATGCAGTTGGAAAAAGGTTTTAAGTATGTCAGGAGCCACAGTAGCAAGTCACAAGCATCCTGGCCCGCTCCATTCTGATGCATCCACTAGATAGATCCATGATCGTTTTCCTTATCCAAGATGGCATCCAGATCAAAAACTGTACGGCTTGATGGTGTAAACATTTAGCATCATATAGGAGGGGCAACAGTGATTAACAGCTTGTACTGTTAGGGTGATGGATTTAAAGAATAGTGATAAATCTAAGTGTTTCCACTTAGAGATCAATATATGTGTAGAAAAAAAGAAGTAAGAACAATTTTTATTTAAACTTACCAAATATGCTTTTGCAAGACCTCACTTAATGTACCTTTTTTTTTTTTTAGGCTGAGAAGGGGTCCCTGAATGCACCACGCCAGTCTCTCAAATGTTTTGGGGGCTAAAAAAATAAAAGCTTTTATTGACTATAAAGAAATATAGGGAAGTAATTAACATAGTTTTGTACAATTTTAACATTTTACTGTACTAGAATAGTGCAGTTCATCATAATATAACAACAAGCTTGATGAATCTCTTAACTGTTCAGAAGTTTCCGATATTTGAGCTTTTCTGTTTTAGGTTCATTAAATTATTCGGGGGGAAAGTGCGCGTTTTAACATCTCTGTACATGTATTCATTTGTTACTTATTTATATTCCCTTTCGGTCCGTTTCCCCTTTCTAAAAACCAATAAAACCAGTAAATAAAACACTCACCGCTGAACTTCAAGTCAAAAGGAGGGGGGGGCTCTGCAAGCCAGCTGGCTGTCGGTGGGTAAACGGCTGTTCCCCGGTCCCAATGTCACCGGGAAGCCGGCCTATCAACGTGTTTTCCTGTTTGTCGCTGCTTCGAAAACCGGGAATGTGTCCCGTCGGTTCGTTTTTATGGTGGCGCTAACGGAAAGAAATAGATAAATTCACCGTTTTTCCGTCCAAAACGTTGGGAGGAAAAAAAAGCGATGTGTCGTAGTCACGCTTGTTCAGCTGTACCTATCACTTATTGGTGGAAGCATACGTCAATCAATTGGAATACTTTACACTATTGGTCAAAGAGTGGCCACGCCCCGCCTACCTGCTCCATTCACGTAAGTAAACAAAATAGAGCCAGTTTATGATTATTTTCTTCCTGTTTTTACCAAGCAAATAAAACACTGATTTTAGGATTGAGTTTCAACAAATTATTTCTTATTTTGAAATGACAAAAATTACAAAATACTGTTAATTTAATATTGCTAAAAATTATAAAGTCACAAAAGCAGATTTGGAAAATATTTTCGAAATATTTAGGCCTTTTAAAAATAATTTGTGCTTTAATGTGGTATTTTTTTTGATTGATTAGTAAATTATGACATGTAATCAATTAATCTATTTTTAATCTAACATAATTATTGATGCAAAAGCCTTATTTTGAGATATTTTAATTTATATTTGGGACATTGTGGCTCAGTAAAGATCAAAATACATTTAAAACGGGGTTTTAAAACGTTTTTTATTATAACCTATACAATTACATGACCACAGGGCATTTTTACATCTTGAAAATTACAATGAATAAATAGAGTGCCCAAATTTAACAAATCACAACTAATTGGAACACTTTTTTGAGCAATCTAAAGAATATTGACCACAAACCTCTTAAAAATACCATAATATATACAGTATTTCTATTGTCTGTAATTTTTTTTTTTTTTGCTTCAGACATGTGAGTGGTGGATTCATCAACAAAATCAATAATGTGGGGGGAAAAAATATTAAAAGAGGCTAATTTGGGGCCTAAGTGAGAAAAAATGTCCATACACTGTAAAAAACGGAACACCATTGTTTCAAGAAATATATTTTTTGTCCTGCAAGACAAATAATCTCACGAATGAAATTTCTCAATAGAAAAAAAAAATCAATTTTTGTTTAAGAAAATAGAATTTCCTTTTCTTAAAATAAGTATTCTTTATAAGACCATTTTCACCCCTGCACATTTTTTGCTTATAGAAATTAGCAAATTTTGCTTAAAGAAATTTGTACAACATTTTAAGACTTTTTTTTTTTTTACTTATTTCTTAGCTTGTTTTTGCAGTGTCCATGGTATGCAATTGTCATAGGAAAACTAATGCAGTGGTAGTTGAGCTCATGAGCTTCACTGGCTGTGTAAGGTATCTCCAATGCAAATGAACAACTTTTGAAATCCAACAGTTTCACTTGACTAAAAACCTCAAACTTGTGCTTTGGGCGCATGCTTTGCTTAAAAAGATCTAAGTGAATGAGTAAAATAACGTGTCCGTGTTTACTCTGCCAGCTGAACATTGACATACATCATAGCTTGTTATGGTAGAGAACATTTTAACAGGTCTGTCTGTTTTGGTGATTCATGGAGAATCACAGAACCTATACATCTCCACCATCTAACCAGGCACTACATACTCCCAGCCCAGTGTTGAGTATCAGTAAAGTGTCGTCTTCCACACAGCTGACTGGTGTTTTAAAGTGCTGGCTGTGTTGTTTTTAAAACATTCTGAAACATCGTCTGTCCTGGAATAAAGAACGGGATGCTTTGGTTCCTGATCTCTCTGTGTTGCGGTCTTGGCGTCACAACAATGAGATCATTTCAAAGTCCTCCTCAGTTCAGATAACTGTGAGCATTCGAAGATTAGTCAAGTTGGGGCTAAATATGTTTGGTTACTGTTAGTTCCTGAACAAATCTTTAAAAATGAAAACGTGTGGATTTATCATCAGTCAATCCAAACAAATCAGAGACAACAGGCTTGTCCAGTTGTAATTGTTTAAATTCTTGTCTGGATTGAATAGAGTAAAAACTTTATTTAAAAATTATTAACAACAATAAATATCATGCAGTGTCTAAATCTACACTCACACCATGTTTGGCATACACGTAAATGCAAGTTTCAGGCTTCTGCGTTCAAAACTCTCGCGTTCACCTGGAGTTACGCGAGTTTCTACAATCGTTTTGGTGTTCCAAAAACTAACCGTATAGCCATTGAAAGCACGTTGAAAGTTAAACCAGGTCAAACTTTCACCAAGCAGAGACTCGGTTGTGACGTATAGGTGGCATCGCTTTTGATTCGTGGAAGTGACAACCGTTAGAAAATTGGTCACGGAGGAGAAATTAATCATTGGGGTTTGTGCCCAGCCAGAATTATTTGACACCAATTCTTTCATACGTCGGAATAGAGGTGTGAAAGAAAATGCCTGGAGCAAGAATTGCGCCGCTTTAGCATTTCAAGCCAAGCCTCTTCCAACCATAGATGGTGGACATGCACTAGTAAAAGAGAAGAAGAAGTCGCTTCCTGCTTATCGGATTACTCTTCCACTTCTCCAGGGTCTCACCTTGAAAACATCCCTCCATCATCCTGCTTAATCTCTTTCAGAGTCACAGGGTTGCTGGAGCCTATATCAGCTACCTTTGAGCAAAGTATACCTTGGACAGGCTACTGGTCCGTTATAGGTCGACACACTCACGTTTACATCTAATGGACGATTTGGACTGTAGGAGGAAGCCCTGAGAAACCCACACATGCACGAGGAGAACATGCAAACTCCACACAGAAGGGTCCCAGCCGGGATTTGAACCAAGGTCTTCTCACTGTTAGGCGAGCGAGCTAATCAGGACTCCACAGTGTAGCTAATCTCTAAAACGTCTCTGCATGAATCAAAGAGAAAGGTCTTCTTCTGTCTCATCATAATAAGTGTTTCCTGATCTGTTGATCTAAGATTTCTTTTTTCCACAATAATTATAGGAGGAGACCTCAACTTGGTCCTTGATCCTGAACTTGACAGACTCAGCACAGCAGGACACCAGTGCACATGGCGGTTTGCAAGTATTTTGAAGCAGTACAAGGATGAGTTGGATCTCTGCGACGCTTGGCGCTCATGTCATCCAAACACTAAAGGGTTCACTTTCTTTTCTCCTGTTCACCACTCACAGTCTCGCTTAGACTACTTATTAGTCAGTAATTCTCTTTTAAAAGATATCAAGGATTCCAACATTCATCCAATTATCATTAGTGATCATGCACCAGTTTCTGTAAATATTTCTAGAGATCTACCCACACCTTCAGGCTTAACCTGGAGGTTTAACACTTCGCTGTTAAAAGATCAAGAGTTTATTCAATTCTTTAAAAAAGAGTGGGCAACCTTCTTAGAATTTAATGATACTCCGGATATTTCACCATGTGTTCTTTGGGAAACAGCAAAAGCAGTGATGAGAGGAAAAATTATTTCTTATTCAACAAATAAAAAACACAAAGAGAAAGCAGATTTATTAGAAATAGAAAATAAAATCAAAGATCTAGAGGCTGCTTATGCTGCTTCTGCACAAGAACACATTCTGGGAGATCTGAAAAATTTAAACCTTCAGTTAAATGACATCATCAATAAACAAACACAATTCCAAATACAAAAACTTCGACTCGAAAATTTTGATAACTCAAACAAATCGGGTAAATTTTTAGCTAATCAGCTTAAAATTAATAAAGAAAAATCAACAATTACCTCTATTATGGACCACACAGGAACTGTCACTCACGACCCGGTTAAAATCAATAAAACGTTTAAAGATTTTTATAAAAACCTATACACATCACAGGTCAATCCATCAGAACAAAGTATTAACTCATTTCTTAATGATGTAACTCTACCCAGATTAAATGAGGATCAAAGCTCAAACTTAGACTCTCTGCTCTCATTGGCTGAACTTCATGAAGCTCTGTTGCTGATGCCCAACAACAAAGCTCCAGGGCCTGATGGCTTTCCTGCTGAGTTTTATAAAGAATTCTGGGAACAGCTGGCACAAACTTTTTATAAAATGGTTACTTTTATCAAGGAAAGCCAATCACTGCCACCTCACATGAATTCAGCTAACATAATCCTCCTTCTCAAACCAGAAAAAGATCCCACAATTCCTTCAAGCTATCGCCCCATTTCTCTAATCAATGCAGACGTAAAAATTATTTGCAAAGCTCTCGCGCAGAGAATGGAAAAAATCACTCCTCATATAATTCATCATGATCAAACTGGATTCATCAAAGGTAGACACTCAAGTGATAATGTCCGCAGACTTGTTAACATAATAGATTTTGCCACTATTAAAAACCAGGAAACAACCATACTCTCATTGGATGCTGAAAAAGCATTTGACAGAGTAAACTGGAAGTTCCTCATTGCTGCCCTCCATAAGTTTGGGTTTGGGGAATCCTTCATTGATTGGATTAAAATATTATATCACAACCCAAATGCATCAGTCAGAACCAACAAACAGACTTCTGACAGATTTTTTCTTGGTAGAGGGACCAGACAGGGTTGTCCACTGTCCCCCTCTCTTTTTGCTATATTTATTGAACCTTTGGCTGCAACAATAAGACAGCGTGAGAGCATTAAAGGAATTACAACAAAATACAGTAATCATAAAATTAGTCTTTATGCTGATGACATATTACTTTTTCTAAACAATTCACATTCCATTAGTGAAACAACAACAATTATTAATGAATTTTCCTCTATCTCAGACTACTCAATTAACTGGAACAAATCAGTTTTATTGTCACTGAATGGTAATGCCGAGCAAATGACCTCAATCCCAGTCAAATCAGACAATATCAAATATCTAGGTATTTATTTCTCCCCGAAACTATCAGAACTGGTGCAACTAAACTACACCCCATTACTGAAAAGTATACAGGACGATATAACCCACTGGGTCAACCTGCCCCTGTCACTCATGGGTAAGATAGCCACAGTAAAAATGAAAATTATACCCAAAGATAATTATCTGTTCTCAGTGATCCCCACACAACCACCACTAAAATGGTTCAAAACATTAGACTCTGCCATATCCAGCTTCTTATGGAACAATAAACCTGCAAGAATTAGTCTAAAAACTTTAAAATCTAGAAAAAGCTGTGGAGGCTTAGAATTACCTAACTTCCATAACTACTTTCTTGCCAACAGACTGCAGTACCTCTTAAGATGGATAAAAAACAATCCAGAAACCAACCCATGGATGGATCTGGAACAGGCATTTTGTGGAAAGATCAACTTGTCAGATCTACCATTTATAAGCCCAACAATAAAAAAACATGACTGCTACCAAAGTAGTAATATAAGTACTACTTTAATAGCCTGGTGGGATTTTCTTAAAATGTCAAACTCTTCACTACTACCATGCAAAATGACACCCATCTGGAACAATCCAGACATCCTGATAAATAGAAAAATGTTGCACTTCCCTGCTTGGCAAGCAGGGGGCGTAAGACTACTAGAGCACTTAATTACAGACGGAAGATTCATAACACACCAAGAACTACAAGAAAAACATGGAATAAATAAATTCTTGGAATATCAGCAACTTAAATCTGTAATTACTAAAACATTTAAATCCAGTGACAATTACTTAAAATTACCAGAACTAGTTACCTCTATGATTAATTTTTCATTGAATAAAACTCTCTCCAAAATATACAAACTCTTATGCAACTTAGATAACAAAGTCTCAATCCCAACAACAAAATGGGATGCAGACTTAGGCAGAAGTACAGACACAAGCTTCTGGTCAGAAATTTGTCTAAACATCTTTAAATTAACCAAAAGTCCAAACCTACAACTAATACAATTCAAAACTCTTCACAGAATTTACTATACTGGACAGAGGATGTTCAAGATGGGTCTCAAAAACTCAGACATTTGTGAGCATTGTGATAGTAATTTACCTGACAATTACATGCATGCTCTGTGGTTCTGTACACCTGTCCAGGCTCTCTGGCAACAGGTATGTGCTGATTTATCAGTCTGGCTTAAGGTTTCAATCACAGCCTCACCTTCACTTTGTGTGCTGGGTGACATGAGTGCCATCGACACAGAGGGAAGTTTAGCATCTATAATCTTCATAACTCTTTGTATAGCAAAAAAGACAATTTTATTAAACTGGAAAAACAAGAAAAATATTAGTGTAAGTCATTACATGAATCTGCTATTGGATCATATCAGCTTGGAAAAAATGTCAACTAAGAGCTCAAATAACTTAAAAGGAATTCGGGCTCTCTGGTCTCCCATAGCTAACTCCATAACTTAGGGGGCGGGATTCCTGGGTGTCGCCGCGCCTTGACTGTCTGCCGGGGTCGGGGCCTACCTGGTGCCTGGTGGGGGCAGGGGGGCGCTGTTGGTCAGGGGGTCTGGTCCGGCGCCTGGGTGGGGCAAGCGCGGGGGCCGCATGGTCTCCCGGGCCTGGGCGTGGGGGGGTGTGGATGGTGCATTGGGTGGGGGTCTGGCTTGGCTGGGGGGGTGGTCTTTTTGCGTGTGCTGGGGGGGCTTGCGTGGGGCCCTGGCCCTGGGGGGTCTGCCTGCGCTGGATGGGCAGCCCGGCTGCACCTGGGGGCTGGGGTCATCCTTCTCCAGCCCTGGGACGGGGTGGGGCAACCCTCTTGGGGCCTGCGATTGCTCCAGGTAAAGCCTACCATTGCGGGGTCTGGGGGGAGCGGGCCAGGGGAGGGGATGTCTGTGGGCAAGAGGGGGGGTCCACTACCAGTACGGGACCCTAGGGGCTTCCTCGGGCCCGCTGGTACCTGACCAGGAAGCAACAGGGGCAGTGCTTGGGGGGGGGGGG